>MCGN01000001.1:0-1211335 GCA_002105135.1 Syncephalastrum racemosum
GTAAACAACTATTGCGAAGTTGTCGCGATGTGTGTGTAGTGTCTCGATATATTTCTTTCACGGACAGGCTTCGGATAAGGCTTCCGTCTTACTTTTTCTCGAACATTTCCAACTTGCCGCTCTCCAGATGAGGCGCTCGGTATCCAGGGAACGAAAATACAGAGAGAAAAATAAGGTGATGAACAAGTGGTAATCACTTGGGGTGACGATATAAAAAATAAATAAAATAACAGAAAAATATGAGTAAGAAAAAGGGTAGCAAAAAGAGCGATCCAGCATAAGTGAAGGTGGCTCGCACCTTATATATGGGGAGGGGATGTGTTATGTGTGACAGGAAACGATCTTAGGTGACAAACTATGGTGACAGAAAACATATGCGAGTTAAAAAAAAAGAGCCAATCAAATGGCGGAGATTATCTAGGGTAGGAAATTGAAATGGATTAAGGAAATTGATGTCGTCGGGAATTGAAACATGGTGATGGATGAAATATACACATCTTTTTGTGGGATTTTTCCCCACAAATGACTATGCAATGACATTACAGTCGCTTAACAAAAGTTGTTCGTACAAAGGAATGGAGTCGAATGAATGTAATAATGCGTTATCGGGACTACGTGAGCGTGGCCGGTAAATCCTACACGCCCCGTGTCAATTCAACATGTGGCCTTGCTAGCTCAATCGGTAGAGCGTGAGACTCTTAATCTCAAGGTTGGGGGTTCGAGCCCCCCGTAGGGCTTTCCTTGGGGATGTAGCTCAAGTGGTAGAGCGCTCGCTTAGCATGCGAGAGGCACTGGGATCGATGCCCAGCTTCTCCATTTTGCCCTGCCGGGCACAGATTGACGCTGTCGGAATCCTGTCGGAATCCTTTTGGCTGTCAGGTACAAGGCCAGGTGGATATGTAGAGCAAGGGATAGAAGAGGGTGGATAAGATGATCTTTTATTTATGTCAGATGCAAGGGTATTTATACTATGGATGGACATATGGCATTCGGTTGCCAGGTGTAAAAAGGGAAAGGGTGCCAAGACGCGGGCGAGGAGAGGAAATGGTAATATCTTTTGACGGACTTATGCCATCGGCGATACTTCGGTCGAGGAAACCAAAAAAGGTAGACTTCTTGTAACAGACGAAAATAGAAGATGTCGTATACGGCGATACCCAATTGGGATTCTACCCCGACAATCCTTTTGGCTGTTCAGGTACAAGGCCAGGTGGATATGTAGAACCAAGAATAGAAGGGTGGATAAGATGTTTATTGTTTTTACTTCTCGCGTATTTATATTTTTCTAAGTGCTTGGCATTTGCC
This sequence comes from Syncephalastrum racemosum, assembly GCA_002105135.1. Taxonomy (NCBI): domain Eukaryota; kingdom Fungi; phylum Mucoromycota; class Mucoromycetes; order Mucorales; family Syncephalastraceae; genus Syncephalastrum; species Syncephalastrum racemosum. The sequence continues at coordinate 1,306 of MCGN01000001.1, forward strand.
TGCGAGAAGGGGATAAGTATATAAATGGATAATAGGCTATGACGATACGCGTCATAGCCAAGAGGTCGGAGGGGGGAATGAACGATGTTCGGTGGCGCATCTACAAAAGGATGTGTACTTCTTTGAAAGGATACCAAATGCGGATGCGCTGCCGTGCGTAACATTTGACGTCATTTGGAGATAAAAGGTGAAGGGAGTTAAACTCCCGACAATACCCCCTCCCCAGAATGATGCTCGTCCTCGAGCAACGACGAGAAAAGAGCGGTTAGGGTCCCCATGGAAGTGCGCCATTCGTAACGTGCGGCAGTAGGATCATACCAAGTGGTCTTGATCGGGGAGCTCTCGGAAATATGCACGGGCCGGAGGCGTGTGATAAACCATCACCTGTCGGGTGAACTCGTCTTTGTGAAAACGGTCTATACCCGCAGCTGTGTCCAATCATTGAGACGGTTGCTCATCAAGAACGTCCTGAATCCATCATTTACAATTCAGACATTAGTCTGATTTGTATTTAAAGAAAAGAGAGCTACTGCGGTTTCACCTGCACAATATCATTGGCAGTGTCTCTTACCAAGAAGTGTCTGAATAATAATTTATCTCAGGAACCTCCGTTCCTAATTAAACATGGGCATCGTCACAGTAGATTGGTTCTAATCACTCCGTCCTCTGAAACATCGTCAAATCTATAAAAGACGTACATAGATCATAAGCGGATAGAGTAATCAATTCTTTACTTTTATTTTTCCAGTAACGACCAGTCTCACGTATTCTTTTGTTACCTGTTTCTACTTTGCCTACATCACATTTTTTTACGTGAATTCCTACGATGTCTCAATCCGCACCTACCTCGCCTGTCCTCAACGCTTCCGCTGCTCCTGCCGCTCAAGAGCAAGCCCCTGTTTTCTTCGGTCCCTCGCTGCCGCCAGCCGCCGAGCAAGTTCAGGCCAAGCCAGCCGAAGACACCGAGATGGCCGACGCTGCGCCCCTGCCTACCAAAGCTTGGGAGGTCGACGACTACGACCGTTACCACGCTACGCCAGCACCCAAGCCAGGCCAGTCTTACGAGGAGACTCTTGCTGCGTTGAAGACCAAGACCAAGGAAGCAAGAGACTACTTGCACGACTGTATGGGTCGATCGCAAGAGGTTTTCGAACAAGCAGAGACCCAGTATAACAACTGGAAGTCACGCCTTGAGTCGATGCAACGGCTCATGGATGAGGAGAAGGAGAAGACAAAGACTACTGCGAAAGCAGGGTACCCGTCGAAAGAAGTTCCAAAGAACTTGCCTGTGTTTGTCCTCAAAGGTCAACCAGGTACGAGCAAGCACCAAGTTGCTTACGACACGCCCGAACAATTTTTGGACGACTTCGAAACAGTCGTAGAGGCTCAGATGGATGTCGAGTCGAACTGGCGTCGTCTTATCAAACTCACGCATGACCCGGGAAACCGTGCAAGTCTGCAAGACCTCTTGAAGGAGGACAAGACCTGCACGCAATTCCGCGTAAGACTTCTGCGGGCAGCATACAAGCCCATATCAAATATATTACCGTCGTTACGAGCACAACATGCTCAGAAAGGAGCCAAACCAGCCCATACGCCATTATATTAAGGTGTACCGTGAAAGTGCTGCGTACGCTGGCGTTCAAGACGACGAAGCTCATGCCGTTCTGTTTGTGTGTTCGCTCGATGACAATTGTCGCGAGAAGGCAATTTCGGCGTTGACGCATCGCATGGGTACAAGATTACCGCAGAACCTCGCCGAAGCGAGCGAAACTCTTCTGGTGTTGGAAGACGGCCCGGCAAGAAACAACGTTGTTGTCGAGCAGCCGCAACGCACCCAAAAAAGACCCCACAACAACAGTCACTCGGGGCACCACCAACCAACGCGCAACAATTTCTCCACGTCGGGATACAAGAAACCCCGCACGGACGAGCGCCGCCCGCAGCAACCGCGCACTCATATCAATTGGTGTCGCTTCTGCCGTCGCGTCGAGTACGTGAACGGGCATCAATGCCCTGAGATGCTGGAGGCACGGCGCAACCGCAACCTCAAGGCCAAGATGGCGCGGGTTACGAACCGCACAAGCAAATTGCGCCTCGAGGATAAAGACTTCGATGACCTTGACAATGACGCTCAAGGTAAGAACCTTAAACAAAAAATTGCAAACATGGGCACTAACCAAATTATGGTACCTATCACACTACAGAATAAACAAATCATGGCACTCCTAGACACAGGTGCTGATAAGTCTTCCATTGATATGGATTTTATACAAAGAAATAAAATATCTGTAGTGAATTATTCCAAAGATATGGGTGATATTATTTTAGCCATTAAGGATATCTCTATTCCTCGCATTGGCAAAACAGAAATGCTCACCGTCCAACATGATCACAAAACAGTGCAACACTCATTTGAGATTATGCCCTTATCTGAAGGAACTGAAGTAGTAATTGGTCTCGATCTTATGTCTAAGATTGGTATAGCTATAACTGGGATGGCTACCTCATGGACAAAGCCCACATTAACACAGGAAGATCCTGTTGTGCCCTTTGAAAAACCCAATGACTCTCCTGCTGGTACCAAGGAAGAGCATAAAAATTTTATGAGCCATATCATACCTTTATTGGAAGCAAATGCCATGATACCCAAAACCTCGTTCTGCACTGTACCGGAATCGATTGTAGAATTGAAAACACCTGAAGGTGTCACATCCTACAGAAGGCAATACGACTTACCTATCAAAGCCAAACAGAATATTGAAGAAACCATTCAAAAATGGGAAGCCGATGGCACCATTGAAGTAGCTCCTGTGAATACTGCCTGGAACAGCCCGTTGACCTTGGCACCGAAGAAGGATGCTGAAGGCAATTATACCGGCATGAGACCATGCCTAGACCCCAGACATATTAATAAGCTGTTACCAGATGATCGGTATCCTTTACCTTTGATCAGAGATATTTTCCATCAAATGGACGGAGCAGCCGTATTCACTACTTTGGATTTAAAGAGTGCCTTCCACCGATTCCAAATTCATCCTAATGACCGACACAAGACCGCTTTTACCTTTAACAATAAGGTCTGGTGTTTCCGAGGTACACCATTTGGCTTGAAGCCGATATCGTCCAAATTCCAAAGGGTCATGAATATTGTCTTTCAAGGCATGCCCTTTGTAACCTGCTTCGTCGATGACGTTGTAGTCTTTTCAAAAAATATTGTCGAACACCAAGACCATGTGGCACAAGCAATCACTGCCCTAACAGATGTCAATTTAATTTTGAACCCTGACAAGTGTCACTTTGCACAAAAAGCAGTGTACTTACTTGGTTTCTGCGTCTCACAAGGAGAACGTTCGTTGGACTCTCGAAAACTTGCAAATATCCATGAGTGGCCATATCCACAAACGGGTAAAGATATCCAACGTTTCCTTGGTGTCGTCAATTATTTTAGGGAACATATCCCTAATATTGCTACATTATCAGCACCTCTGGACGAGCTACGCAACGCGGGCAAACTTGCCAAAATTTGGACAGCACGCCATGAAAAGGCATTTGCAAGCCTGATTGCCGTATTGATGTCGAAACCAGTCTTGAAATTTCCGGACTTGCGTTTTCCGTTCTGCGTTGCTACAGACGCGTCGAACCTCGGCATCGGTGCAGCCCTTTATCAAGTAATCGATGGCCAAACGCGTCATATCGGTTTTATGGCTCGTGCTTTATCCAAGTCCGAAAGGAATTATTCGGTCACCAAGAGAGAACTTCTCGCTGTCGTTTTCGCGCTACAAAAGTTTCATAAATACCTTTGGGGACAAAAGTTCACCCTTTTTACTGACCACCGCGCGTTAACTTACCTTCATACGCAACGCATTGCCAACGCCATGATGATCAACTGGCTTGACACATTGCTCAAGTATGATTTCGACATTGTCCACCTTCCAGGGCTCAGCAATATTTTGCCCGACCAACTTTCTCGCCTTTTTCCGGAAGAAAAAGAGCTGGACGGGGGCAATACCAGGCCGGTCAAAAAGGCAAAAACAAGCCACGTTGTGCAGCGTAGCACACAAACAGAAGAGCAAGACAACCCATATCAGGCAATGCTCACACCACCGCCTGAAGAGAGAGCCAAGCTGCTCGAAGAAACGCATTTGTTTGGACACTTTGGTGCAGAAGCCATGACCCAACATTTGCATAGTGAAGGAATACACTGGCAAGCAATCAACAAAGATGCAGCAGAGACTGTAAAGAGATGCAAAGAATGCCAGCGCTTCAATATTGTACGACAAGGATTTAATCCTTTGCACCCAGTACAATCATTTTTACCATGCGACCATTGGGCCATAGATTTGGCTGGTCCATTTAAAACAACTTTTATGGGAAACAACTACCTACTGGTAATGGTAGATATCTGTACAAGATTCTGCATATTAAGACCCATATCAAGCAAGCAATCTGGTACGGTTGTAAAAGTATTAATTCAAGTCTTTTGCGACTTTGGATTCCCAAGATACCTACAATCAGACAATGGTTAGCCATCCGCATTTGGAATCAATCTAAAGAAGTATACATCCTTTTGCGGACGCGGCACCGAACACACACTCTCTCTCTCTCCGACCTCTTGGCTATGACGCTACGCGTCATAGCCCATTATCCTTTTATATATTTATCCAAGATCTTAGAAAAATATAAATACGCGAGAAGTAAAAATAATAAAGGGCATCTTATTCACCCTCTTCTATTCTTTTGTGGATTTATCCACCTGGCCCTGTCCTTACAGCCAAAAGGATCATATCGGGAGATAAACTCCCTGCCCCTTTTGTTGCCAAATGACAAACCCGCATGCATATCAAGTACGCATCGCGCTCAACCCGCGTGTGTCATTTGAGAAGTTATCCCTGGATCGCGTGTACCCTGCGTCTCTTCCTCATTGTCTACGCTTTTACCTCTCACTTCGTTCTCGTGTGCGCAACATGTCTTTGACATATATCGGTTGCTATCACGACCTGTCGTTGGTTGTCTACCAGAAATCATTTTTTATAAATAGCCACTCCAACGAGAAAATAAAAGGATTATCTACCCTCTATTCTTTTGATTCGATATCCACCTGGCCTTGTAGCTTACAGCCAAAAGGGTATCCGACAGGATTACGACAAGGGTATCCGACAATCACGACACCGACATGCGCAAAAGAAGTAACATTGACTGGTTCATATTTGAAGAGAGTGGGATTCGAACCCACGCCTCCGAAGAGATCAGGGCCTTAACCTGACGCCTTAGACCAACTCGGCCATCTCTCCTACGATGACATTGACATGTGACGTGTGTAATGTACCGGCCACGCTCACGGAGCCCCCAAAACCGATTTCACACTCTTTTTCCTCCATTCCTTACATCAAAAGTATTTATTAAGTGCGTGGAACGACGTCACGTAGGCAGTGGGAGAGTAATTCTCTCCAGAAGGATGCCCTATTTCCATGCAGTATGACAATTCGTTTTCCGACACGACCAAATTCATTGGTCCACCCTAACACGTACCCCAGCAATCTTGCCACCCTATTTCTTTCCCGTAATTGAGTTCTGTCACCTTAGTTTCCCTTTTTCACCATTTTTCCCTTCCGCACCTATGAGTTACTGTCACACACCTTGTCATTGCCCTTTAAAAGAGGTGCAAACTACCTTATAATTTTTATCTATCTTATTCTTGAGAAACGTTTCAAATAGTGTTAAAATTATAATTACACAATATCCTATATTGTTAAATAATTTTATGTTTAGGGTGAATAAAATATCTGCGTAAGTTGCAAAAAAACTTACGGCAGTGCTGTTTCCAAAGATAAGTTCTTTGGTTTTTTTGTTACTTTTTAAACAAAAAGTAATGTGAAAGGAATATTGACTACCAATCGTTAAAATTTTAATTTTATAAGTTGCAACAGGAAATATTTCAAATGTGAATTAAGAAATATACTGTTATTTCATAAATAACCATATCTCTAAAATAATTATTATTTACAAAATAATGATTATTTTCTTTTTATATATTAATTGCAAATTATATATTTGCTGAAATAATCTTGATTAACATTAATAATAGAATCTCATTCTATTCATTATTTAACGTTGCTCCTTGATCACTTTATTCATTTTTTGAATACACCCTTTTCCTTCTTTTATTTTTTATACCTCGTAACTGGTATTTTGGAAGACGTGCGCCTCGTTGGGAGAGCTGCAGTACATAACGAATTGTTAAGAAGACCGTAACGGGAGCCTTATCCGAAGCCTGCCCGTCAGAGAACCCTTTTTCTACAAACAAACCACTACACACAGCGACCAACTCGCAAAATCCATATCCTACACCAGGATCCGTGCAAAAACTCACAGAAAACCACACACCACACGTGTCAACATGACACGGGGCGTGTAGGATTTACCGGCCACGCTCACGTAGTCCCAATAACGCATTATTACATTCATTCGACTCCATTCCTTTGTACGAGCAACTTTTGTTAAGCGAGTGGGATGTCATTGCATAGTCATTTGTGGGGGAAAATCCCACAAAAAGATGTGTATATTTCATCCATCACCATGGAGGCTAGTTCATGTCTATATGATTTGCTAATATTAGTAATATAGCAAATTGCTGTTGATAGAATTATTTATATCTGTATCAGTAATACATCATATAAATATCGGAGATTTAATAATATAATAAATTCTATTTGACTTCACATTTATTCTAAAGATAAAAATTATTTTTATATAAAAGAACGGATTTATAAATCCCTTTTTATAATATTTATAATTTTTATATAATTTGGATATATGGTAAGATCTAACATTATGTATTTTTTACTCCATATCAATATTACTAAATGCTTCACATTCTTGATAGTACTCTCTTGCTTTATTTAAATTATTTATACCTATAGTGCTTGCATAATGGTATATACAAAAATCACCATATTGTCTTGGCATTTCACAAGATTCATTGGTTCTAATTGAAATTCCTATACATAGATTATTTTTATTCCTTGTGTTACAAGAAGGTTGGTAATGTGCTTTTGAAACATGTTTAGCACACCTCCATTTACCATATTTGTTGTAAACTTCAATATTTATCTTTTTATTACAAATAACATTAGGATCAGATTTCATTATATAATCACAATGGCCATAATCCATTGAATTTTGCCAAAATCTATTCTTATGTAAATTTTCATTTATATCTTTCATTATTATTTCATATGCTTCTTTATAATGTTTATATTTTTCCAGCTTATCAGGATTATGCTTTTCTGCTATATCTATATTGTCATTTATATCATTTAACCTACTTTCCATTATCTCACATAGGTTATTATACAGTTTATTAGGTACAATATTAATACCTATCTTGTCTTTAGAATTCAATTTAATTTCTTTTCTTTCCATAATAACAAAAATTTAATAATTATTATAAATGGGATTTATTAATCCGTTTTTTTATATAGAAAAGATTTTCTAAAAATATATCAAATGTATGCATGATTGTTACACAACCCCTTAAAATTAAGGAGACTATACTAATATACTTGAACAGGTATTTCAATTCTAGCCTTTTTTAATCTTTTACCATTTACTAAAATATATTCTTCAGGAATATTGCCTTCATGATCTGAATCTGAATCTGAAAGATTCTCATCTTTTTTATTATTTTTAAGTTCATTTATATTAATCTTTAATATATCTTCTTGTATATTAAAATTTCATTATAATTGGCATCATTTTTTTGTTCATTATTAAATACAACCTGTATTTTATTTGTTTTAGATGGGAATTCAAAAGACTCACTATACCATAGCTTATGTACTTCATCAGGTTCTATATCAAATTTTTCCATGAAGAATTTGATATTTTTTAATAAACATGCTACTCTAAGTTGAAGATTATATACTTTTATATCAGATAGTTGTAAAGATGACCTATTATTAGTAAACCTTTTGAATATACTAGTTAATTGTTGAAACTGATTTTCCATATGGGATCTAAAAGATCCTATTTTTTGATTTATTGTAATTTCTTTACTAGATAATGTTTTATTTTTTTCTTTTCTTATAGGTACTTGAAAATTTCTGGTTTTAAATTCATCATATCCATCATTAATGGCATTTTCTATAAATTTATCTATATGTTGAGTGTATCCACCATCTGCACAAATTACATCAGCTGAACTAATTTTCTTATGTAAACCCATATTTATAAACATAGAACCATCATTACCAACAGCGCATTTTTCAGATTTACTTGTATATAATATCATACCATTAACATCACAAACTAATTGTGTACGTATACCTTTTCCATGTAATTTATAACTATAAAGATTTTTCTTTTGTTCAAATGGTTTATAATATTTAATTTTTGAATCCACACCATCAATAAATAATGTTACATTTTCAAGATAATCAGGATTATATAGTCTGGCAGATAATATTCTAATTTTTATATTGGAAAATAAATTTTCCATATCATATTTAACAATTTTATTTAGTTCAGCATATCTTTCAATCCAAAAGCATTTATAAAGCCTATAAAAAGATGTATAAGGAATAAATCTACCCATTTCAGTTCCATTTTCACCAGATACAATATGATAAAGAAGCAAAAGAGCTTTTTCAACTTCTTTATAAGGACCAGGTGTCTCTTTATTACCAAATAAAATATTAATAAAAAAGAATACAGCAGTATAACCTAATCTTTCTAAAAGATAATCTTTTATATATGTAACAGTATTATTTTTAAATTCTTTAATTTTTGTTCTATGATTATATCTATTTTGAATATTTTTCCAAGGCTCATTATAAAAATACCAGTAATTAGCAACTTGAGATTCAATCTCTTCTCTAAGTGCTTTTTCAAATTTATTGTCAACATCCATTATTTAAAAAAAGTACCAAAATATAAAGACCTTAAAGTTATATCTATTAGGTTTATTAAAAATACTAATAATTAATATTTTATTGCTATTGTATAATTCAATTATTGTTTTAATTTGTCTGACCAAATCCATATAAAAAGTCCGATATCCATATCTATAGATGCTATCTATATATTGCAATATATCTACAGATATTAATAAATTAGTGCTATATAGACTAGTCTGCCATGCTTCAATTTCCGACGACATCAATTTCCCTGGTCCATTTCAATTTCCTACCCTAGATAATTTCAGCCATTTGATTGGCTCTTTTTTTTTAACTCGCATATGTTTTCTGTCACCATAGTTTGTCACCTAAGATCGTTTCCTGTCACACATAACACATCCCCTCCCCATATATAAGGTGCGAGCCACCTTCACTTATGCTGGATCGCTCTTTTTGCTACCCTTTTTCTTACTCATATTTTTCTGTTATTTTATTTATTTTTTATATCGTCACCCCAAGTGATTACCACTTGTTCATCACCTTATTTTTCTCTCTGTATTTTCGTTCCCTGGATACCGAGCGCCTCATCTGGAGAGCGGCAAGTTGGAAATGTTCGAGAAAAAGTAAGACGGAAGCCTTATCCGAAGCCTGTCCGTGAAAGAAATATATCGAGACACTACACACACATCGCGACAACTTCGCAATAGTTGTTTACAAAAGACAACACCCACACTCTTCCATACTCCACACGTGTCAGACATGACACGAGTGTGTGAGATGTTCCGCCCTCGCTAAGTGTGTCATTAAACCACCTAAAAAGAAGCTATATGTCACCCCATTTATACATCCAATCATTTTCACTATGATCCAGGAGGGCAAATGGCAGAGATTATTTTCGAGATTGTCCTGGGGAAATGCCCGGTGTGATAAACCATCACCTGTCGGGTGAACTCGTCTTTGTGAAAACGGTCTATACCCGCAGCTGTGTCCAATCATTGAGACGGTTGCTCATCAAGAACGTCCTGAGTCCATCATTTACAATTCAGACATTAGTCTGATTTGTATTTAAAGAAAAGAGCGCTACTGCGGTTTCACCTGCACAATATCATTGGCAGTGTCTCTTACCAAGAAGTGTCTGAATAATAATTTATCTCAGGAACCTCCGTTCCTAATTAAACATGGACATCGTCACAGTGGATTGGTTCTAATCACTCCGTCCTCTGAAACATCGTCAAATCTATAAAAGACGTACATAGATCATAAGCGGATAGAGTAATCAATTCTTTACTTTTATTTTTCCAGTAAAGACCAGTCTCACGTATTCTTTTTGTTACCTGTTCTACTTTGCCTACATCACAGCATCCCTACATGATTCATGTCGATTTAGCCATAAAGTACTCGATCGCTAGATATATTGACTTACCCATCAGTGGCCGTATCGTCATCAGCCATGTACTGAATATCTTCCATGGATGCTGATTCCAAAAGGGCATTATCTTGTCGGCGTTGACTATAGTGATTTTGCAAATTTAAAGCTGTTAATTGCCAGCCGAATAACAGAAGCAACGCTTAGACTTACATTTCTGCAGCTTCGATCGCGGTTTCATTCAAATTCGCTGAATTTAGCGGGCAGTCGCGGTGAGAGATTCGTCGGTGGGTGCTCGAACCACAGCGGCAGCAAAGTAGATCTCTATGCTCTTCCTCATCTCGATCAGCATCAGGATCACTTTGAGAATCAACATGAGCGATGACGATCGGGGATCTGATGAAGACAATGTCAATGCTAATGTCAGTGCTTGCACATAGTATTCCTTAAGGTAAACGTACTCTGCAACGCCCACAACGTTATCTATCACTGCATTCGCAGGATTAAGTGGGCAGAATTGGTGCGAAACCCTGCTGTGGGTCGTTGAACCGCAGCGACAACGACGCGTCCTGAGGTTAACCGGATTCAAAGGGCAGGACTGATGAGAAATGCGAGAGTGATTTATCGAACCGCAACGGCAAGGTCTACGCTGGGCAGGCATGATATTCTGTACTTCAGAGACGAAAAGAACCGAGAAGAGCAAAAAAGTAAATAAAATAAAGCATGAAATCATATTTATTGTTCCTGAATTATTCGCATGACTGTTTTCCACACATGACACCCATGTCACAAACGTCGATCAGGCCATCATAGCCCTACAGGCAGCACTCTTACGAATCATCGACCACAGAATCCAAAGCAGAGTCCAGCCCAATAATAAACGAAGTGCATTCTTAAAAAAGCACAATTCGTACCTTTGCCGGAGAAGACCCCTCTTGGTTGACATGACGATTGCAAGTCACTTGGGTCAAAGTCAACGTACCGACCTCATACTTGCACTGAGGATAGCTTCAATGATGTAGAACACGATTCTGTAAGAAAAACCGGGGTGATCATAAGGAGCTTGTTCGCTTTTTTGGAGCCTTTGTGTGTGTGTTTTGATGGCTTATTCCTAAAAATTTCCTTTTTTGTATTCTAGTAAAAAAGTTAGCTGAGTTTCGGCGGTGGGTTTTTCTTTATATATAAGATTGTGTAATTATAATTTTAACACTATTTGAAACGTTTCTCATGACAAAAGTCATATCTCTTATAAACTCAAATTCTTTTATAACTGCTTGCACGCCGCTATAAGACCATTTCCAAGCCTCAAGAACAAGTCTAGTATCTGTCTCCGTTGGTCCTACACTAAGACACCACCGAAAACTACAAGTCTGCACAACTCCATTTCTCGACATTGCTAAACTACATTGTCAACCTTAACTCACAAACTTCTCACTTCGTGACTTCTTTTGAACCTTTTATACCTTTGTATCCTTTTCCCAGCCCGTTACTCTATTTTCGTAAGGCTTTTTATACAAGACCTTACTGGTGCTCACTCCATACTCATTTGACACTTCTTGACCATTTTCAACCACCTGGATAATTCATATCCAGCCCATTTTTCTTACTCCGAACCTACCAACGTGCCTTGAAGGAATCACCAACATTATAGCGTACTCAGAGAAAACAGAAAATAAACGATCGACAAACATTCACAAAAAGAAAGGTGGAAGACTGCTACCAAACTGGAAGTGACATTATCGACGTCATCAACCCGGTCTTTGAACGCAGAGAGAGAGGTGGAGAGCAAGGTCACTTGCTGAGCATGGCCTGACAAGTGATTTCCCCTCTCTCAATGGAAGTGGAGGGGTCGATGGTGTAGTGGTTATCATTCTCCGTTTGGGTCGGAGAGGCCCCGGGTTCAAATCCCGGTCGACCCCTTTCCACGAAACTTTTCCCGGCACGTGTCTGGATACTTTTGTCGGATATCCTTTTGGCTGTATCGCACATGTATCGTAATCCTTTTGGCTGTAAGGGCAGGGCCAGGTGGATGAATGTACAAAAGAATAGAAGAGGGTGGATAAGATACCTTTATTATTTTTACTTGCGTATTTATATTTTTCTTAAATCTTGGCAATCGTGTGCGAGAAGGGATAAATATATAAAAGGATAATGGGCTATGACGCGTAGCGTCATAGTCAAGAGGTCGGAGAGAGAGAGAGAAGAGAGTGTTCGGTGCCGCTGTGAGACTGCTCAGTCTGATGAGCTTAGCTCATAGAATTATTTTGCCCTTCTTTCTCTTTTCCTTTTCTGGAACTCACCACATTTTATTTTTCTACCACTTAAGTGTGCATCTTTTCATTTTTTCACCACTTCCTCCCCTACAACATAACATCAGTGAGAAGCGTTTTAAATAGTGTTAAAATTATAGTTACACAATATCCTATATTGTTAAATAATTTTATGTTTAGGGTGAATAAAATATCTGCGTAAGTTGCAAAAAAACTTACGGCAGTGCTGTTTCCAAAGATAAGTTCTTTGGTTTTTTTGTTACTTTTTAAACAAAAAGTAATGTGAAAGAAATATTGACTACCAATCGTTAAAAGTTTAATTTTATAAGTTGCAACAGGAAATATTTCAAATGTGAATAAAGAAATATACTGTTATTTCATAAATAACCATATTTCTAAAATAATTATTATTTACAAAATAATGATTATTTTCTTTTTATATATTAATTGCAAATTTTATATTTGCTGAAATAATCTTGATTAACATTAATAATAGAATCTCATTCTATTTATTATTTAACGTTACTCAGTAGAAAACTCTCAAAAATAGTATAAATACCCATTCCCGTTTTTCTCGTTGCTGTATAGCTAGGACTTCCTCCCAATCGATACTTGTTGATGTTTGACCTTCAAGAAGCTGGGTGTGAATTTTTTTCCATTTTGATTTTGACGAGAACTCCAGGTCTCTTTTTGGAGCATCCTTTTCATATTCCTTCGACATACAGAAATACATCTATCATGATATCTCGATAAGTACGCGTTCTTTATGTTCAATTCCGTAAATGAAACATGTATACCATGGTATATGTCAGGATGAGCAAAGCTTTGCTCACATTTCTGTCACCCTCTTCGGTCGAAAGTCGCGAGTTCGAAGCGCTTCGATAAAATATTTCGACCATGAAAAAGGCAAGACATTTATTCTGGAATAAAGGCTTTGATTCGTCAAAATCAGGTCTTGCAAATCTATTCGCGGTTCAGTATTTGATCATCCATATCTGTACTGATCATTTACCTGGATCCGTTCAAGAGATACTTGTACTGGGACTTTGACCGCGACTGATATTTTTTTCGTAGAGTGCCGTATTCGTCGAACTCAAATTTTGATAAGTTGGCCGCCGTTGCTGATACCGCAGCCGAACGCGAATCCGAAACGACTTTTCGAAACTGAGATGCAAAACAAGTTTGTATAATGGAAAACATACCTTCGAAGTAGCTCACGTACCGTTTGACGAAGATGGTGCGGAACCTTGACACGATCGCCAGCATTTGTGGGTGGGTACTCGAGGATTTCTCTCGCTAGTACAGCGCAAGTCTTGGTCGTTTCGTCACTTTCTGGGAACGTCTTCCGCAGATATCCATATTTTTCTGCTTCGACTTTGAATATCTTGGTGCCGTCTGATACTTCTGATATATCAAGGTTATCTCTATGTATTGTGTTTTTGTGTTGGTACTTTTTACCTGTTCAACTGTACTATAATCAAAGACTTACACTTGCAAGTTTTTGGTAACGATACCACGGCTTTGGGAATCGATCTCATGATGTACACTGTGTGGGTATTAGACATATACTCTATAGCACTAGAAACGTCTCCCTACTTTATTTCGTTCGATAAATGACTACTGTCATCCGGTTTTTCGCTTTCTGGATCGTGTTCGCTATTGCAATTATGTATTTCAGTAATCCATCCTCCGTAAAGACTCAAGAATATAAGCTACATACGTATGAGATGCCTTCGTCCTCTTGCTTCTTTTGAGAGTTCCAGTAATGTTTTTAGCTATGAAAGCGAGCTCAGTGGTCGAATTTCCGACAAACAATAAAGCAATACATTTTTTGTGCTTTTTATACGAAGTAGAACATCGTCGCCGTTCGGTATCACTTCCTGGTGCAGCCATTTTTGAGTAAAGAAAAAGGGATAGAAAGGACGCGCTGCCTCTTTTGATATCATTGTCATATCATGCAGCTTTTTCTCTAGCTCGGGGCCGGGCTCAGAACTATGGTACATACATGTGTTACGACAACCTTTGTCTCTGTTATACCGTCATGCCCGAGCGAATGGTGCGTTCCACTCCTTACTCCCCATTTATTCCTCCGTCGCTTATCAGGAAAAAGAAGGCTCGTTTCCCCTTGTTCAGTAATGACATACCCGTGCTCTGTGTGTGGGGCCCGCTTCCAAACATCGCAAGGTCTTGAGCGACATTATGACAAGACCCATAAGGACTCTCAATTATCAACCGTCCTAGCAGAAGGCCAGAACAAAAGAAGACGTTTAAACGACGAGCGTGGGAACAAAAATGTGGGTAGCACAAACGGCGCCTCAAACATGACGTCGACAGCCCAGCCGAGCGTTTCCTCCAGCAGCATCCTCCCAAAGCAGAGGTACGAGTATGACTATACCGGTGCAGCCGAAGAAGTGTCTGTGGAAGACCGGTACCAGCAGTACGAGCTCGTAAAGAGTAAGTTGAACAGCGTCTTTTTCCGGAAGTTGATCTCCCATTTTCATAGCACCCGTTGTCAAAGGCTATGAAAGTAGCGGAAACCGCGGAGCTAAGCATACTATAAGGCTTTGGTGCTACCTCAAGTAAGGTGTGTAGGTAGAGTATAAGAAGGTGTCGCTTGGTGACAAAAAGGTAAGTGAGGTAAATAGGCCAAGGCGCTTGGTAGGTCCGGAGTGCGAATTTGAATAATGTGGGGTAAAATAATAAAACAAGTGGGGCGACCGCTTCGCTCCGTCCCTTCGTAGCGCCGTTGATCTCTCGCTCCGGGTGTGAGTGAGCCCCTTCGCCTTTGGCTCCGTGTCATCACAACCTTCACTCAGATCGTTGGTGTACTTCGGGCCGGGTCGCCCCGCTTGCGGGGGCAAGCCCCCTGCCCCCTCCCCCTCCCTGCCCCTCCCCAACCCCCCTCCCACCACCACACCCGACCCAGGCCTCGCACGCCGAGTTTTATACTTCGCCGAATCAGTACGCGGTTTTCATGTGCTGGTTCTCCCATGCAGGCTCCTAGTTAATGATATATCCCTCACCAAAATCATTAATAATATATAATATTGATAAAGCAATTTTATTCCACATTACCTCGTCGGAAACACCATCCTCGTGTATCGTGTTTTATCGTTTATTGTGGCTATCCGCTATGTACAGTATATTTTTCCTTCCTCCAGACAATAAAGGATGTAAGGTTACCTTGACAGTCTATCCTAATCTTCACTGAACCACTTCTGAAGTAATGGTTGGATCCACGCTAGAGCTATTATTAAGACCCTTCGCCGACTATTTTTCCATTGTCGATGCTTTCTGCCACCTCAATTTCAGGCAAACATCTGCCCTTTGTTTGCTTCTCAGACACATAAAGACACGCGATGCCGACCTTACAGCCGAATTGGTCGCTGCCTCCAACGGTAATTCTTTCCGACTTGTACTTACTGTAACTCCTTATCCTGTACGTCTGCCTATCTCCTTCTTTGGATCCTGTTCTGCATAGCCCGACCCAATCCGTCGGTTGTGATTTCGTTCTACTCGTACATGGTTGAAAATAATTCCCGAGAAATACCATAATTGTCGCCCCGACTGCATCTTGTTTCATCAGGAATGCGCGAGTATTGTATACCATTGGTGCGTCCTTAATACAATAATACAATAATACAGTAATACAGTAATGCAATACAGTACATGCTTATACTGTATGAAAGCTCGTTGGCTGCTATAGGGTCTTTCTACGTAGAAAACGCTGAGCCATTAGTCTTTATGTGTATATACTGTAGCTCGAACAATGCAGTCCGCGATCCGTTGTGGAGGAGCCGTATATTCAGTTATCTGAAAATACCTGAGCCTTTAGGCGTCAGGATGACGCAAAGTCCTCACCCCCGTTTATATAGTAGTAGATTAGAAAGGAATAGGTAGAGAATAATGGATGTAGAGACTCTGCAATTCTGTCGTTGGTCGAATTAGGTAAGGACATATGCGAGGATAGGAGAGTGGAAAGACATGGTAATGAGCAACGTTAAATAATAAATAGAATGAAATTCTATTATTGATGTTAATCAAGATTCTTTCAGCAAATACTGTATACAACTTGCAAATAATATATAAAAAGAAAATAATCATTATTTTGTAAATAATAACTATTTTAGAAATATGGTTATTTTAGAAATAACAGTATATTTCTTAATTCACATTTGAAATATTTCCTGTTGCAACTTATAAAATTAAAATTTTAACGATTGGTAGTCAATATTTCTTTCACATTACTTTTTGTTTAAAAAGTAACAAAAAAACCAAAGAACTTATCTTTGGAAACAGCACTGCCGTAAGTTTTTTTGCAACTTACGCAGATATTTTATTCACCCTAAACATAAAATTATTTAACAATATAGAATATTGTGTAATTATAATTTTAACACTATTTGAAACGTTTCTCTTATCATAAATGATTAGCTGTATTTAGCTGTATTTAGCCGTATAGATAGCTGTATATTTATTTTACATTTATATTTCATATTTATATTTATTCTTATTTATGGTTACACAATCGATAATACCTGCATGTATTAGTATAAAAATTTTATTTTTATTTTATTTAAAAAATAATAAAAAGAAACAATACAAGGTATTGTTAGGATAGTGTGGTATAGGATTATCTGTTTAGTAAGTCGTGTCCTTGATGAGTGAGTCCTCAACATGACTATGTCGTGATTAGATGTACGGTTGCTTAACACATACATTATACATGATCAAACATATCGTATTTGTATACAATCACATATAATTATGTGTTGTATTACTTTATTATATATTCCTATACTCCTATTTGTACGGTATATACACATTACCTACACAAAGACACAATCCAGGATAATTATATTATTGGATCTCTATGTCATGACTGACACCTATATATCAGTAGATAAATTGTAGACTATCATACAATAATCATTTTTGATTACCTTTCTTCAATAAGACACAGTCTCACTTACTCTTGTTGTTACCAATTTTCACTCACCTTTTCAAACTTTCAGTCTACCTTTTATCTCATTTTTTTAAGTGAACTCTCCCTGTCTTACCTTTACCATGTCCAACAACACCGAATCCCGCTCCAACTCTGCTTCGCCCGTACTTGAGGATGATCACACTGTCTCGCAGGTCGAGCAGCAGACCCAGCAGCCCCAGCAGCAGCCGCAAGAGCCCCAGCAGCAAGATGCTGACAAGTCCCCGGCGTCCACGCCTGCCTCGCAAAACGAGCCTCAGGACGTTGAGATGACGGATGCCCCCACCGTCAAGACCAAGTCCACGGCAGACAAGAAGGGCAAAAAGCCCATGCGCAAGTCACCCATTGCCTCCGCGTCTGGTTCGTCGTCGCCCGGCAAGACTTCGTCCGCTGATTCGAAGTGGGCCACCAAGTCAGTTCAGCCCACACACGCCTGGACGGTCGATGACTTTGACCATGCGGAAGCTGCACGCGCTGACGCTTCGCTCGCGCCGGGTAGCAGCCCCGAACAGATGGTGGCACGTCTGCAAGAGAAGGCAACCGAGGCCCAGGACTATATCATGGACCAGGTAGGTGTGATGACAAAGGACCAGCTTGCCGCCGCAAACCAGGAGTATGAGTTCTGGTGTGAAAAGTTGGAGACGATGCGGAAATTGCTTGCAGAAGCTCCAAAGCTTCGCGGCGAGACTGCCACCAAGTTGGCATCGCACCGAGTTGCGACCGCGTCGTCGTCTGGCGCACCGCCGAACTTGCCGAAGTTCCGGCTCAAGAGCCATCTCCGCAAGGGCACCGAGAACAAGTATGCGTACGCCACGCCAGAGCAATTCTTGGATGACTTCGAGGTTATCCTGAAAGCGAACAACAACTCGGTGGAAGCGGACTGGCGCCGTTTCTTCCCGCTTACGCACCCGGCGGATGGTCGCCTCTCCATCAATCGCCTGATTGATGATCCTACGGTGAGCTGGGCCGAGTTCCGGCAACGTTTCTTCAAGATGCACACCAGTCCCTACCAGATATACTATCGACGCCATGCCTTGTACTCCATGCGCAAGAGTGCCAAGCAGGCCTTGCACCCTTATGCAAACCGGTACAAAGAGTGTGCCGCCGCAGCCAGCGTCAGGGAGGACAGTGACCTCGTCTTCCAATTTCTTTCGTCGCTGGACCATGGTGCGCGCCACAAGGCTTGGTCGATCCTGGCACACAGATACGGCACCAAATTGCCTGATACAATTGAAACCGCCATCGAAGCCCTCCTGGTGATGGAGGATAACTTGGAGCGAGAGGGTCCCTCCTCAGCCGAAGACTCGGATGAAGATATGGGCAGAAACCAACCTCCGCGCCGGCCGCATCACAGAAAGGGCAAGCGTTACCCTTCACCCTCACCAGGTAGCTCCACCTCCACCTCGACAGGACCTCGCAAGTTCCGGGCAGACCAGCCTAGGAAGGACGGCACGAACTGGTGCAGATTCTGCAAAAAAGTCCCGTACAAGTTTGGGCATTTATGCCCAGAGATGAGAGCCGCGCGCCAAAACCGAAACATACGCGCGCGCATGGCGCAAATTGAACGGCGCACGGGATTCCTGAGCTTGGACTCAGAGGAAGCTGAAGAAGCCTTGGATTATCAGGCGCAAAGTAAGCACGATATTTCATCCAAAGCTGCAAACACTTACAATCCATCCATAATGGTACCTTTGATTATACAGAATGAACGAGTACTCGCCTTGCTGGACACAGGCTGTGGTACATCATTAATTAGTTCAAATTTTGTTGATCAAAATAAATTTACAATTGTACCTGAACAAAACTCTGGAAATATCATACTGGCAAAAGAAAATATGACAACGTCTAGAATTGGAAAAGTAAAAGATATTAAAATTGAGTATAATGGAAGGAAGTTGCAGCATACCTTTGAGATTATGGACATGTCTGGTGGTATACAAATTGCCATAGGTCTTGATCTCATGCCAAAGTTGGGAATTGCCTTGACAGGTTTAGCCACTTCATGGGAGAAACCAGCAAAAGCTGAAGAGGATCCTGTAGTTGTGGAAGTACCAACACCAAATAATTCTCCTGCTGGAACAAAGGATCAACATGAAAAATTCCTTAAAGATATCCAGCATTTATTAAAAGAAAACACCCAAATATCAAAGCATTCCTTCTGTACTATACCTGAATCAGTTGTCAGATTGGAAACTCCTGCAGGACGTCAATACGACTTGCCGATCGCAGCACGAGAAGTAGTCGAAGACACCATTAAGCAGTGGTAAGCTGATGGCACAATAATTGAAGCACCAATAAATAACGCGTGGAACAGCCCTTTGACATTAGCGCCCAAAAAGGATGCGCATGGCAACTACACCGGAAAACGACCTTGCCTAGACCCCAGGCACATTAATAAATTGCTTCCAGATGATAAATACCCTTTACCTCTCATCCGAGATATCTTCCATAAAATGCAGGGTGCCTCAGTCTTCACAACGCTAGACCTAAAAAGTGCGTTTCATAGGTTTCAGATCCATCCAGATGATCGGCATAAAACCTCATTTACCTTCAATGGCCGTGTATGGTGTTTTCGCGGTACGCCTTTTGGTCTAAAGCCAATTTCTTCTAAATTCCAGAGAGTCATGAACATAGTCTATAAAGATATGCCTTTTGTTACCTGCTTTGTCGATGATGTTGTCGTTTTCTCCAAAGATCTCGATCAACATAGAGCAACGTTAAATAATAAATAGAATGTTATTCTATTATTAATATTTATCTAGATTATTTCAGCAAATATGAAATTTGCAATTAATATATAAAAAGAAAATAATCATTATTTTGTAAATAATAATTATTTTAGAAATATAGTTATTTATGAAATAACAGTATATTTCTTTATTCACATTTGAAATATTTCCTGTTGCAACTTATAAAATTAAAATTTTAACGATTGGTAGTCAATATTTCTTTCACATTACTTTTTGTTTAAAAAGTAACAAAAAAACCAAAGAACTTATCTTTGGAAACAGCACTGCCGTAAGTTTTTTTGCAACTTACGCAGATATTTTATTCACCCTAAACATAAAATTATTTAACAATATAGGATATTGTGTAATTATAATTTTAACACTATTTGAAACGTTTCTCATAAGCAACATGTAATGAAAGCTATCAAGGCCTTAACAAATGTGAATTTAATATTGAATCCCGATAAATGCCATTTTGCTCAAAAAGCAGTTTACTTACTTGGTTTCTGTATATCAGATCGAGAAATCACGCTTGATACGCGAAAGATATCCAATGCACATGAATGGCCTGTACCTAAGACGG
The DNA here is from genome assembly GCA_002105135.1 of Syncephalastrum racemosum. Classification (NCBI taxonomy): domain Eukaryota; kingdom Fungi; phylum Mucoromycota; class Mucoromycetes; order Mucorales; family Syncephalastraceae; genus Syncephalastrum; species Syncephalastrum racemosum. The sequence goes on from MCGN01000001.1 coordinate 22,135, forward strand.
GTAAAGATATCCAACGTTTCCTTGGTGTCATAAATTATTTCAGAGAACATATACCAAATATCTCAAAGTTAACGGCACCATTGGATGAGTTGAGAAATCACAACTCTCTGAAAAACATTTGGTCAGTATGCCACCAGCAGGCATATCATAGACTCGTAATCATGCTTGCACGCACGCCGATACTACGATATCCTGACATGCGTTATCCATTTTGCGTTGCCACAGATGCATCGAACTTGGGTATCGGAGCAGCCTTGTACCAGGTTATCGATGGTCAGACGCATCACGTAGGTTTTATGGCCAGAGCCCTGTCCAAATCCGAGAAGAATTATTCTGTCACAAAACGGGAACTACTTGCAGTTATCTTCGCACTGAAAAAGTTTCATAAGTTTTTGTGGGGTCAAAAGTTTACGTTGTATACCGACCACCGTGCGTTAACGTACCTGTTTACACAGAGGGTCGCGAATGCCATGATGATTACGTGGTTGGACACACTGTTGGAGTATAATTTCGACATTGTTCACTTGCCTGGCTTGGACAATATCCTGCCTGACCAACTCTCTCGCCTTTTCCCAAGTGAAAAAGAGCTGGAAGGGGGTGATAACGGTCAATTTCAAAAAGGCAAGAAAAAAGACCAAAAATCAAGTCACATCTTTTCTTATTCCCCAAAAACCATTGTGTCACGAGCAGCACAAATTGTGCGACCATACCAGGATATGCTCACGCCTCCTGAAGAAGAAAGACAAGCGCTCTTGGAAAAGACGCACTTGTTTGGACACTTCGGAGCAGAAGCGATCACAAAAGCTCTGCATAGTGAAGGAATACATTGGCATTCAATCAACGACGATGCATTAAAGGTTGTTAGAAAATGTCCGCAGTGTCAGAAATTTAATATTGTAAAACAAGGCTATCATCCACTCAAACCCATTCACGCATTTCTGCCATGCGATCATTGGGCAATTGACTTAGCCGGCCCTTTCAGAACAACATTACTGGGCAATAATTATTTACTAGTTATGGTCGACATCTGTACCAGATTTTGTATTTTAAGACCTATAGTGAATAAGCAATCTGACACTTTAACAAGGACACTAGTTGAGATATATGGGTAGGGAAAATAGAAGTAAATGAAGAAAGGTAAGAAAAAGGTAACAGAATGAGTCTGTGAGAATGTGTATAGGTTCTTTATAAGAAAGGTAGTTGTAGAGAAATCAACTAAAGCTACTTGGGTTCTATTTTCTACCCTTTATATACACTTCTTGATATCATGTTTAAATGCCGTGATCTGGGTACTCGGTCTAGTACGAACCAATCGGTTACTGAGTGAGTTATTCGGGTATTTCTGGATTGATCTAGGTCATGGTCCATCACCATGTTCAATGTCAGGCACCAATGTTATTGACGTGTCAAATGTGATAATCAATGCTAAGGAAGTGAAACCTGCTAATTCAGGTACCCTGTCCTGGTGCTAATCTAATAACGGATCATGACTTCACTTAGCGTGGGTAGCTGACTAGCCGTTGCTATCTCAGACGTACTTGTCTCGGGAATACTATTTTATTTTTATTCTGGACCATTTGTCTCGGTATTATTATTATCAGGCAAGATAGATTGAGAGTAACCGCATCTAGGACTAAGTGGTGACATTTACCACACTAGTACAAGTATTTTGTGATTTTGGATTCCCGCGGTACCTGCAGTCCGATAATGGGACCGAATTCTCGGTAAAAGGGTAAGATAGCTGACAAACTATTTTTATCAAAATTATAATAATATGAAAATTTTAAAATAAACCACCTCACTTTGGGAAAAAAATATTCAGGATATATTCAGATGTTTAAAAAATATTCAGAATATATTCACATATTCAAAAAGAATTCAAAAATTGAAAATATGAACTCCCGATCCTGGTGTCACATGAGGAGTATAGAAAATATGAGTTGGCACGCACAGAGTCAGGCCACACAGACAACAAAAGAAACTTAACGATGTTTATTACTATTGCTACATTATATATGCTAGATCGTAATCGAATTTGACGTCTTCGTTAAAAGGAAGATTTTTTTGGGACCAGTAGATATACTCCCTAGTATCTTGCGCCTTCGCACGGCCCGTCACTCCAACAATGTCATTTACATCGACTACAACAAGCCGCTTCCCGCCATTTTCGGTTCGATATGGCCATGGTCCGTCGCCTTTGACCAGTCTGTAGACTTCGACAAGCGCAAGAAGCTTCTTGCAACGGCAGTCATTTAGTAGGAATATGTGCTTGAAAAAGCATTTCACTTCTCCGCAATACTGACGCAGCTCCGGTTTGATGCGCGTTCTTCTGTTGGAAGCATCGGTATCAACTACAATATGCAATCGAACAAATGCTTCTCGTGTGTTTCCTCCATATATGGTATTTTCCATGAGAAGCCGCTTTCCGATCTCTATGGTTTCATCCGGATCGACATTCACGCCTTGATATGATCCTTTTTGCCAAGCCCAAAAGTTCTGAAGGGATCTTCTGCATCGCAAGCCTTCCACCGTCTCATACGCGAACGGGCCGAGTATTTCCGGGCTGTCAGGCTCTGATGAGATGGTGACGATTTTAGGTTTTCTTCGTCCTCTGTTTTTCATATTTTCTTCGTTTTCTGAATAGCTGCTGTCGCTGTCACTGTCACTGAAGTTGTCGTTAATAGTGGTTGATTCTTCACGTTTGCGCTTTCGTAAGGCACTAAGCTCGATGAGAACATTGGCTGCATTTACTTCTGGATGACGTTTCGACCGTATCCTGCGTTTAAGTTCTCCGATGGCTCTTTCCATGCTGAAGGCCGCCATGTAAGGCAGTGGCCCGTTATGCTCAATGGTCTTGCACAGATGGGCCAGATGATGCTGATTGATCGTGAAAACAGCGGGCGAGATGTTCTTCGCGTCCGCTTGTTTCTGGAGCCACTGTGTCCAAGATTTGACCGCGTTTCGCAGATGTTGGATACCTGCGTCATCAATCCGCCTAGCGAATGCATAACGGTATATGGTTGCCAAGTTGAGCAAGGCTTCTCGTGTGCTAGGATTACTGTAGAACTCCAGTATAATTGTGGGCAAGTAGTAGAGGATGAGGTGGATCCAATCTACTGCCCTAAAGAAGCCGCTTTGAAAAGATACATCACCACAGTCACCGGCGAACGATGATGGTGTAAAATTTCTCGATGCAGCTATACGTCCTCCAATGAGTTCTTGGTGAGAGTGCGGTAGATATAACGGGTTATTCTCCTTTCCGTACGCTCCAGTTATCATTTTCCATAACTGTCTCCCTATGCCTGGTCCGCATAGATGCATAACGTCTATCGGGAAAAATGTAGCTCCATGGAATGTCGGTAGCACGCTGAATGGCGAAGCTGAAATCTGACCGATATCACTGTTTGCAGAAGCATATGTCTCAGACCGTCGAACCTTAGGTTTCGGACGGCCATCTGCAGTTTCGCTCCAAATTGGAGGAAATGTCATTCGCTCTTCTTGGAATACGCCCCTGATCGTACAAAATCTGCATCCATGGTAGTGGGTGTGTCCTGCATGAGCTGCCATTTTTGCCACGGCCAAAAGATCGCCTCCGACATATAGCAAATGCGCCTTGAGTTTGATGGTTGCGTCTTTGGTTTGGACGATGATTCCGTCTTTGCATAGCGCTTCGAGTTCCTCCAGGACCGGACGCAGAAAGCTGTACATATCAGAGGGTTTGTTCGGCCCAGGCGTAACGAATATCTGCAACATATTCTTGTCCTCCGTTCGCACATCTGGCGGTAAGTTCAGGATAACGACGTGCACGAGCGTCATTGAGTAACCTCCTCTTTTGAATGGCTGGAAGTCATCCGTGTACAAGCCAAGTGCAATGTCCATGTCGCCTCTGAAATGCGTGCGCTCCAGGATCTTGTACAACTTGCCGTCAAAAATATCGCTCATGCCAGAAACATTCGCCTCCCGGGTCGATCGATATAAGAGCTGTTCTCGTGTCGCCTCGTTGCTGACGAAATGCGCTAACTGGTCTCTCAACGAGAGCTGCACCATGGTCTTGGTTGAGGTATGTCCCGAATCTTGATACCGGGGAGAGCCGCATGACTGGCAATGCGTTCTCTTGTCTCCTTCATTATACATCATGCAACCTTTAACGCAGACGTCATAGTGCTTCGGTTGTATGTCGTATGAACTGCGGAGGGCTTGTCTTGATCGATGATAGGAGTACAGAGGAGTGCGGAAGCCTTTCCGGAGATATTGATTGAAGCGAGTTACGATCTCGTCAAACAATTCTCGCGTCCCGTTATGCTGGACCATTAGGGTGTAAAGGTCCACACTCGTCTTGATGTGCTCCTCTTCATTGTCTACGAATTCTTGTCTCATATCGTACAACTTTGCAGAACTGAGTTTGCTGGCGTCACCGGTGCTGTTACTAATGATCGTAGCCTGAGTAAGTGAATCCTGCGTCGATACGATTTCCAATGAAGAGACCATATCGTCAGCAGTATGAACAGGCGGCTGGTCTGCTATCAGATCTTTGAAGTCATCTAGGGACCCAGGATTCTCTTGCTCAGATATATTTTGGGTTATATCGACCGTCTTGTAAAATTTTATAGCAATTAGAACTTCACATAGGTCATGCATGGCATGAAGCAAGCTTTTTGCCTCGTGCGGATATGAAGAGCTTACGGGTCTCATCACTGCGTCTGGCGCACTGGCAGTTAGGGCAGAATAGGGCGCGTCTTTCATATCCTATAATTAATGCATGTCATTTCAGTAAATATTTAAACCACAGCAATAAGGAAATCAGTATTACCTGAGGTGTTTGTGCAGATGAAATGCGTGTCCCTGCCGATCCTCCCGAACGATGGAGCTTCTTTTTGACGCATTCTTTCAGGTGAAAGTTTACCACGTCCTTTGTTCCGGGTATGAGCCATTTGCATACTGGACACAGTTCTTGTTTGGCGGATGTGCTCGACATGATAAGGATTAAGGGGCGCTGTGCACTTACGCGTCACACTGAGGTTTTCGTGAAGTTTTCTGCCGTAATGGTTCTCACGCTCTTTTTTCCTTCGCTTTCCTCCTCCTCTACCTGATGACCGAAGATAACTTGACTCAATTGCTGACTACTTACATCCAGATGACTGGAGAACTTCGAGCTCTTGTCAAGGATGGCTTCATTCAACTTAATGAGAAGTTGGATGCCAACCTTAATGAGCTTCGTCAAATACAAGGTCAAGTGGAAGAATTGAAAAACAGAGTAACTGTTTTGGAACGACAGGACACGCCGGTGCCCTCTTTGCCTGTCCCGGTCTATCCACACTCGACTGCAGAGGACAACCCTTTTGCCCAGCAGTTGATTACCAGGACGGTCCTACAACCACCCGGACGAAATGGGACCTCTCTGCAATTTCGCTGGGACCTCTACGAAGCTTTGGGCAAGGAAGTCCTGACGAAACAGCTGAACTTACCCTGGCATGAAAAATACTACGTCACGTTCAAGAAGAACTCCCTTCATTACGCTGACGGCCTGGTCGACAGCCTTCGACAGCAGCACCATTTGGCTAGCAATATCACTTGGGATGCAGTCCCAAAAGCCCTTCAAAGACAAGCTATAAAAGTACTAGAGGATACTATAGGGGATGAGTACCCTTTGAAAGCGTGTGTTGATAGCTGGGGAGCACGTCTCCTTATGCGAAAGGCCTTTTTCCGCTGCAAGGACACCGAAGGTTAGTATCTTGCTAAGACACGTATACAACAGCTTATCTACTCTATTGATTACTTACGTACAGAAAATAATTTAGGCGCAGAAAATGGTCAAGCTGAGAGGTAAAGTACACATATCTGCCAGGCTTGCATCAGCATAAACTAATGGACTCGATGTATATCGTAGTGCAGCGTCCAGCACCGAGATCGAAGGGCATCACAGGTTTGCATCAGAGATCACTTTAGAAACATGGACTAATATATGACCGTCTGTGAAGTCCGGAGGAAGCTGATGTTCTCTTTTATTCACAAAGAGACGACCATCCAACACAGCTTCCCGAGCCTGAGCAAGATCGTGAAGCCAGCGAAGTCATCGACTTGAACACTGCGTTAAGCGATGATGAAGGAGACGATATGGCTGAAGGCACAGCTCAGCCAGCATCAACAAGACCGCCTGCCGATGTAACATTGTTAAATGAAATGGGTCATCATTCTAACCGCTTTCTATAGGAATTCGTCCCCAACATAGTTGGAAACGATGCGCCTTCCAGCAATACTTCCCGTCCCTCCACTGCCACGTCTGCTTCACGTAAGCAAAGAGTAGCCCCAAGCGATGTATCGCAAGGTGCTGCCAAAAAGAGACGTGGGCGACCGAAGAAGGCAGCGCGTAGCGACGGTTTGTGATGTAGCCATATAGAATAAAGGCCATATATATAGCTGTATTACAGAGTATTCGTCTTTGCATACTTATATGGACTGTTATAACCGAAATAAATTCATATTCGCTTTATATTCAATTTTCAAATACACCAATGGTATGGCTACTGGTATGTAAAGGTATATACGATATATATTCGAAAAATGAATATTTGGTATATACGTGTGCATATATTCAAAAAATGAATATTTGGTGTATACGTGTGCAAAACATATTCAAAAAATATTCAAAACATATTCAAAACATATTCAGAAAATATTCAAAAATCGATTAAATTGAACATCTGAACATCTGAATATTTTCTGAATATATCCTGAATATTTTTTTCCTAAAGTGCCTCCTTAATATTGTTACACAAAAAAATAAGGGGTGCATACTTTTAGATATAAAACTGATTTTATTTCTTTAATAAAAAATTATTATTATTATATATTTTACTTTTATTATTAATCCAGTTCAAAATGAAATCAAAACACTTTTCTTTATCACAAAAATCTATGAAAAATATGAAAACTAATTATAAATCTAAGGCTTTTATGAAAAATATGATAAACATTAATAAAACTATGAAAAATAATTTAGAATATGGTCAAATATTAAAATACGATAATTGGTGTATTGATGATGTTAGTGCAAAAGAACTGAATATGTTAAAAAATGTTAAAAGAACCAAAAAAAAGGAAAAAAAAGAAAAATTAAAAAAAATAGTAAATGAAGAAAAAATTGCATATAAGCAAAAAGCTCTAGATAATATTTTTAATATTGAAGCATATAAAAATTTACATGATATATTTATAGATGAAGAAAAAGCTATTGGGTATTTATTTCAAAAAGATTATTTATCATTAAAAACTAAATGTGAATATTGTGATGATGGTGAACTAGGTGTATATTATAAATTAAAATTATATAGATGTAAGAAAAAAGGATGTAGAAAATCATTTTCGATATTTAAAAATACTGTATTTGCTAATCAAAAATTACCTGTAAATGAAATATTGCACATATTGTATGAATATCTAAAAGAGACTCCAAGAAAAAGTATTTATGCTTCATTAGTAAAATCACCAAAAACAATAGCAAGATATAGTAATATATTTAGAGAAATATTTCAAAAAGAAAATAAAAAAGTAATATTTGGTGACTATTGTGAAATTGATGAATCTATGATGTCTAGAAGAAAATATAATAAAGGCAGATTACAAAAAGGTCAAACATGGGTTATTGGTATAACAAATAGAACATCACCTAATAATAAAAATAAAGATTATCATATAGAGATAGTTGATAAAAGAGATAGGAAAACTTGTGAAGATTTTATACAAAGAAATGTAAAACCTGGATCTATAATTTATACAGATTCATTTAAATCTTATCATAATTTAAAAAATATAGGTTATAATCATAAAATGATAAACCATTCTAAGAATTATGTAGATAAAAAAGATAAATCTATACATACACAGAATGTAGAAAATATGTGGGGACTAATAAAGAGAAAAATAAAACCACAATATAGAGGTAAGAAACATTTAATCAAACATTTTAATGAATTTAAATGGAGAAATAGAAATAAATCAAAAGATATATTTAATGAATTTCTTAGCAATAGTACAGCTAACTAGATATATGAAGATATCTAATATAGGATATATGATTTTAGGTATAAATATACTAATTTAATAGATTCTGGATCAAAAAATTGAATTTTGAAATAAAATAAAAATTATTATTAATTAAGAATAATAAAAATGCCTTTTGAATTAGAATTCAAACTTTTTTTAGGTGATCTTTCTCTTAATGCTGATAGATTTACACTATTAGCAGGAAATAATAATAAAAAATTATATGAAATAAATTTTATAGAACATAATGAAATAATTAAAGATATTTATGATGACAATATAATGGAAAATGACTATAATTATGAATATAATCAATTTATATTAAAAATGGAAGATTTTTTAAGTGATAATGATATTAAAAGATTATATGTAAGCGTTTATAATGTAATAGTAGATTTTAGTAGATATGCCTATAATAAAAGCATTACAATAATAGTTGAAAACGATATGTAAATGTTGAAGAATACTTTAAAAGAAATTATTTTAAATTAAAACACCCAGAATTACCTTGTGTTATTGTTAATAAAGAAAAAAATATAAATATTATAAAAAGGGATTAATAAATCCGTTCTTTTATATAAAATATTTTTTATCTTTCTATATAGTATATACATGTAAAGATAAATTATATTCTTAAATGAGTTTCCTATAATAGTATTTTTATATACTGGTATTAATATCTTTGACAATAAATTCTAATTTAATATATGATTTAGAAATGAACTACATAAACTTATATATGGGTATCTTATAGAAATTCATAAATGTAATAAAATATGAATCCATTTGAAGATGAAGAGTTCAAAAAAAATATTAATAATAGTTTTATTATAAACTTAATTATAAATAATAATGATTTCAATATAAAAGAGTTTAATATAAGAAAATCTAGAAATAATGTAATTATATATACCTTAAAATGTGATAAAGTTAAATACGAATATAAATTTATGTTAGAAGAGTATAATACTAGTGAATCAAAAAACAAAAATAAGAATAAAAATAAAAATAAATTAAAAATTAATACTAATGATATAAATAATAATAAAATTAAAAATAATAAATCTTCTGCAATGTCAGAGGATTTGTAATAATAAACATAATTTTAAAATTGTTCGAATACATGTAAAATATATTTTGTCTTAATATGAATTAAAAAATAACATAAAATTATAAAATGTATTATTTTGTTAAAGTTATTATATATCTAAAAATGGTTTCTTTTTGATTTATAAACATAATTTGGATTTATTTCAAAAATACTTTTTATGATAAATAATTTATATTTCTACTGAATTACACTTGTCACCTATAATACCTTCTAACCGAATTCTCAAACAACATGCTAACCAGCTTAGCAAAAGCTACTGGATTCGACCATAGGCTGGTCACACCATATCACCCACGAGCAAATGGAGTAGCAGAAAGATGGGTACAATCATCTATTCGCTCCTTAAAGAAATGCATCCGTGGTGAAATTAAAGACTGGGATTTATTCGTACCAGCAGTGCAATTGGGTCTAAATGCAAAAATAACAAAAAGACATAACACCGCGCCTTATACCCTTATGTTCGCGCGTAAAATGAATAACTTTGAAAATTATACCCAAGACAGCCAATTGACACCAGCCTCACAAAAAGAACTGTCAAAAAGAATCAAAGAAATGGAAGATGTTGTGTTTCCTGCAATCACTGAAAGAATAGAAGCAGTAATGAAAGCGCAAAAAGATAAATTTGACAGTAAGCACGTAATGGTTGATTTTCCAGATAACAGTCAAGTCATGATAAAAGTAAGAGAACGAGCTGGCAAACTGGACCCACAATATGAAGGACCATATACCATTGTAAGACGCAACCAAGGTGGCGCATACGTTATTAAAAACGAAAAGAATGAAGTCCTACCAAGAGAATATGCACCATCACAATTAAAATTAATATCTCAAGATGAGGTTATACCCTGTGATGAGCTGTATGAAGTCCAAGCCGTATTAGCTCATGAAGAAGTCCAACCTGGTGAATATAAATACAAAGTAAGATGGAAGGGATATAATGAAGATCATGATACCTGGGAGCACCAAGATGCTTTCACCCAGAAGAGAACAATTAATAATTATTGGAAACGCATTGGACAAAAACCCAATCAAAAGCCTGCACAGATTAAATCTGGTCAACAAAAAGAAAAGCAGACTAAACAAGATACCCAAAAAGATACCCAAAAGAACACCAATGCTAATACCAAAAATAAGAATCGTATACCCATGAAAAGACAGAACAATGCTGAACCCACACACTCTTCCAAGCGACTCGCATCTAAACACTAGGTATTGCTCAATGCGCAGATCCCTGACAATATGCAAATCTGTTTATACTTTGAATCCTAAAAATATCCAAGCTAAACCTCAGCTTTATACTCAAAATATGTATACACAGGTTTGCAGTATGTGTACGCAACCTGGATGGGGGCTATGTGGTATAGGATTATCTGTTTAGTAAGTCGTGTCCTTGATGAGTGAGTCCTCAACATGACTATGTCGTGATTAGATGTACGGCTGCTTAACACATACATTATACATGATCAAACATATCGTATTTGTATACAATCACATATAATTATGTGTTGTATTACTTTATTATATATTCCTATATTCCTATTTGTACGGTATATACACATTACCTACACAAAGACACAGTCCAGGATAATTATATTATTGGATCTCTATGTCATGACTGACACCTATATATACAGTAGATAAATTGTAGACTATCATACAATAATCATTTTTGATTACCTTTCTTCAATAAGACACAGTCTCATTTACTCTTGTTGTTACCAATTTTCACTCACCTTTTCAAACTTTCAGTCTACCTTTTATCTCACGGGCCAACATACGAAAGCATTTAACGCTCTCAAACATGTTCTTCTCAAAGTGCCCATACTCAGATACCCTGACCTAAACGAGCCTTTTAGTGTTGCCACGGACGCTTCCAACACAGGTATAGGCGCAGTCCTTTATCAAGTGATCAACGGCGAGACACGCCACATCGCTTTCATGGCACGCGCTTTATCAAAGTCAGAACGCAATTACTCCACCACCAAACGTGAACTGCTTGCTGTCACCTTCGCCCTCCATAAATTTCACAAGTACCTTTGGGGCAATAAATTTGCATTGTATACAGACCATCGTGCTCTCACATATTTGCACACGCAGCGAGTCGCCAATGCAATGATGATCACTTGGCTCGACACAATCCTCGAATATGATTTCGATATTGTGCATCTACCTGGTCTCGACAACATTTTGCCTGATCAGCTCTCACGCCTTTTCCCTACGGAAAAAGAGCTGGAAGGGGGTGATGACTCCGTCAAACATAAAAATTCGCATGTAACAAATAAAACTGCGGTAACGCACACGCAAGGACCTGATCCAGAAAATATGATCATACCTCCTGAAGAAGAGCGAAAAGACCTTTTGCTCAAAGCACATGCATTTGGACATTTTGGTGCTGAAGCAGTAACCAAAGCCTTACAAAGCGACGGTATACATTGGCCAGCAATGCAAGCAGACGCAGTAGAAATTATTAAACATTGCCACGAGTGTCAAAAATTCAACATTGTCAAAAAGGGCTATCATCCTATAAGACCCATCAGCGCATATCTACCATGTGATCACTGGGCTATAGACTTAGCAGGACCCTTCAAAACGACATTTACGGGTAATAATTATTTATTAGTATTGATCGACGTATGCACAAGATTCTGCATTCTTAGACCTATCTCGGATAAACAGTCAGACACAATTGTAAACGTGCTAGTACAAACATTCTGCGATTTTGGTTTCCCCAGATATCTGCAGAGCGACAATGGAACTGAGTTTGTCAAATCACTTGCGAAGAAACTAGCTGAAGCAACTGGTTTCAAGCATAGACTTGTCACGCCATATCACCCGCGTGCAAATGGTGTTGCGGAGCGATGGGTGCAATCTGCAGTCAGAACACTGAAGAAGTGTATCAGAGGTGCCGTTAAAGATTGGGGCGTTTTCGTACTAGCAGTGCAGCTGTCGTTAAATGCGAAGGTGTCAAAGAGACACGAAACAGCGCCTTATACACTCATGTTTGCACGAAAACTTAACGGATTTGAGAACTAACTATAGCAATCATACGGGAATTCAACCATTAAGCCAAAAAGATTTGGAACAAAGAATTAAGAATATGGAAGAAATAGTTTTTCCCACGATTAGCGAAAGAACTTAAGCTCTTCTGAATGCACAGAAGCAGAGTTTTGACAAGAAGCATCACATCATTGATATACCTGTCGACAGTCAAGTGATGGTCAAACTACAGCAACACGGTAAATTAGATCCTATCTATGAAGGATCTTATACCGTCACACGCAAGACAAGAGGTGGCTTCTACTCTCTCCAAGATGAAAAGGGTGAAACGCTACCAAGGGACTATCCACCTTCTGCATTAAAATTAATTTCACAAGATGAAATTATACCTAAAGATGAATTGTATGAAGTTGATAGTATTTTAGCTCACAGAGAAAAGGGCCATGGTAGATATGAATACAAAATCAGATGGAAAGGTTATGAACCTAAAGATGACAAATGGGAAGCAGCTTCTAGATTTACACAAAGAAGTATAGTTACAGAATATTGGAAACGTTCAGGCAATGACGAACCTAACACCAAACAATAGGCAGCTAAAACAGCTACTAAGAAAAACACTAGCATGAGCAACAATGATAATCTTAAAGGTAATAAGCAACGCACTAACTCCACAAAAAGAAAAATTGTTGCACAAGATCTACCTACACGAAAATCACAACGTATATCCAAACGCAACAAAAACTAAACTTAACTACAGGTGCAATTAAAAGATAGTTCGCAACCTGGAAGGGGGCGATGTGGTAAATGTCACCACTTGGTCTTACATAGATACAACTGCTCTCAATCTATCTTGACTAATAATAATACCGAGACAAATGGACCAGAATGAAAATAAAAACAGTATTTCCGAGACAAGTACATCTGAGATATCAACGGTTAGTCAACTACCCACGCTAAACGAAGTCATCATCCGTTATTAGACTAGCACCAGGACAGAGTACTGAATTTGCAGGTTTCACTTAGCTTTGATTATCACATTTGACACGTCAATAACATTGGTGCCTGACATTGAACATGGTGACGGACCATGACCTAGATCAATCCAGAAATACCCGAATTACTCACTCAATAACCGATTGGTTCGTACTAGACCGAGTACCCAGATCACGGCATTTAAACATGATATCAAGAAGTGCATATAAAGGGTAGAAAATAGAACCCAAGTAGCTTTAGTTGATTTCTCTACAACTACCTTTCTTATAAAGAACCTACACACATTCTCACAGACTTATTCTGTTATCCTTTTCTTACCTTCTCTTACCTTTCATTCTACCCATACATCTCAGCTGAATTTCTCGCCAAAACCAATGGAAAAAATCGGCATGCAGCAACATGACGGTCAAATATCAACGAGTATCGACCGGGAGGAAGTCCTAGCCATACGGCAAGGAAAACTCGAACCGTTACATGGCGGCAGCCGTGAAGAAGAAGGCCCGGAAGACATGCTGACAGCCCATACAGACGATGGCGACGATGATAGCGCCAGTGATAATGAGGAAGAAGTAGAGGAAGTGCAAGAAATCTAAAATGCATGAGACGCCCCGTAAATCAAATATACAAACGAATGTAGCATTACGCATCCATATTCCTGAAGAATTAAGAGGCCTTTTAAGACTTTTTAAGGCCCCAAAAGGAGAAAAAACATTTAGGATGATTAGTAACATTATAAATATAGGGATTACGAGGGATTACGAGGGATTACGAGTGCTTTAGGAACGTCGAAGTTATAGTATTTAATAGTATGGCATACATAATTCATCTAAAAGGACTAAAATGTTTAAGAAAGGGGAGGGGCTCGTAGTAATTCTCTACTTTACTTGCCTATTAAAGACCAGCCACGACCTGTCCTATATTTGCCTACATCGCTGGGTGGCGGGAGCGTGGTACTCAAACGATTGGCTAACATATAACCGTGTACAGATCGACAATAAAAGCAAAGCAAATTTATTTAGTAGTATAGCCATTTTTTCCTTTAAAAGCACACAAGAATCCTTAATGATTTGCGGCCTTTTCCACCATTTATTTAGTAGCTACATTGCAACATATCGCAATTTTCAAAACCTGGAATAGAGTAGCAATGCCATCCCTCTCCATACCCAAGTACAAGATGTTATTAATATATTATACTGTCAGTTTCTTTCTTGGACATCTTCGTGACGTAGGCTTATTTCTGACACATGCATTTAATAAGTTCCCATGGAACCTGTGAATTGAAAACATCAGCGAATCACTTCTGCAACGTAAGAGAAATTGCATCACCTGTCTACTTTCGATATTTTCTCGAAGACAAGCCAAAGCTGCTTCTTGGAATAAATTGCGTAACTGGGCACCTTAAAATAGTTGCGTATAAGTTTTCGATTGCCAGTATGATTCTCTTTTACCTGTCCATCCTTCCGTGGAAGAAACAAGTTGCATCAGCTGGGCGTCAGAAATGATAGCTGGAATCTTTGTACATAGGCCCTTAATTATTTCCAGACGTTGCTAGATACACTCAGTCAGATATGTCATATATGAGCAGTGCATGTCATACCTTAGGAGCGGGCTTGGTAATGAGTATATGCTCGTCAAATCGGCCAGGACGAAGGACAGCCGGGTCAATGGTGTGGATGCGATTGGTAGCTGTAGGATGTCAGATGTACTCTTTTCAATATTTTTGAACTCACCACCCACGATAAGGACGTCAAAGCCAGGGCAATTTTTGTCATTTTTTGTGAGAAGGCCGTCCATGGCTATTGTATCAGGTCAGCTGGATACAGGTGAATATATGTTCTGCTGACCTGTAAGGAATCCTGTAACAATACGATCACTCGAATTTTCCGTCGTTGAACTTGTTCCTCGTCGAGGCACCAGCGTGTCGATCTAAGATGAGCCGATAAGAGAATAGGACGATCTATTGGCCGCGCGTACCTGATCAATGAATAAAATGCAAGGCGCGCTCGTTCGTGCTTGTGCAAACAGTCTAGCGATATTTGCCTCCGACTCGCCCACTACCTTGGAACGTATTTGAGAGCTCTAAGCAGAACAGATATATCAAGTAAACCAAAAATTAATTATAAGTTACAAGAAAAGTACCTCCACAAACATGAAATTGACGCCGGCTTCGGCCGCTAGTGCAGAACATAGCATAGTCTTTCCTACACCAGGTGGACCATGTACGAGTATACCTTTGGGCGGTGCTATTCCCAAGGTCTGGTAGTGCTCAGGATGTTGAAAGGGATAAATAACGGATGCCTACGGGCGACACATGTTCACTCAGAAAAGTCTACCTCGGCCACGATGATATTACCTTGATATTTTTGATAACATCGTCTATTCCATAAATATCAGAAAAATGGATAGATGGTACCTATGATTCGATATGAGAGAGAACATCTTTTGTTGTGCTTTCGTGCCTGCGTACCTTTGAGTCGTATTCGTTCATATTAGATGGCCTAACCAGGCAAAGTGCCTTCTTAAAATGCTCCTTCGTGACGATGGGCTACTCATATGGTTAGATATTATCGATATATTGAGAGAGCCAGTACCTGTACTTCTTGCATAAGTTGCAGTACAACTTGAGAGCACAAGCTCTGAAGATCACTCGGCACAAAACCGTGAGTTCTTTGCGCAATGAGCTGCAGAATGGAGTAGCGATCGGTTCCACAAAAAGGTAATTCTGAAAGATTTGATATGATAAGTGACCTGCAAGCAATAGAGCGGAAAAGAAAAAGAGAGACAAAGAGAGACAAAGAGAGACAAAGAGAGACAAAGAGAGACAAAGAGAGAGAGAGAGAAAGAGACAGAGATACAGATAGAAAGAGATGAAAAAAACTTACTTTGGGATAGAATATGCAGCACGTCATACCGCTGCTTGGAGGAAGTGAACGTAAGTTCGTGGATGCTATCGAGCCGTCCGGAACGAAGAAAGCACGGATCAATAGCGTGTAAGCGGCTCGTCAGTCCTTGAAAAGAAAAAAAAAAGTTCACCGTAGATCAATAAAAAAATTTCGGATTGTAAGAAAAAATATGCAGCATACCAAGGACGTAGACGTGCCCTTCCATGCTGTCAATGAGAGATAACAAGGTAGATGATATCCGTACATCGAGATCGCCTTTTTTGTCCTTTAGAGAACAGGCCAAAAGATCCAGCTCATCGAGAATGATGATAGCGCAGGGATGCTGGCATGCTTCTTGAAATATGGATCGTATATGCGTTTCGGTGGCACCCTGCTCTGCATCAAACAATCCAAAAAAAGGAAAACAGGAGACCGAGGTACACAAGTATACAAGCCAGATTTAGTGTTAGTGCCACGAAGGAGAAGTACTCCATACCGGTTTGGAATACGTCAGGGCCATTGATAATATAATATGGCAGTTGTGAATGCGCTTTATGAAGTTATGTGGGTTAATGCCAATAGGAGCGGAAAGGCGCATAGAAATCCCTACCGGCTAAAGCAAGCGCGAGGGCAGTTTTGCCTGTGCCAGGCTTGCCATAAACAACCGAACCGCTGGATCGACGGAATGTCGACGAATACTGACTAGAAGCAAATAGCCTTAATGTCTGAATCTGAGAGGCAATATCCAATAGAACATTAGAATAACCGCCTATGGTGCGCTCGGTTAGCGCAATCCATTCTTCCATGACAAGCTAATGAAAACGAGAGAACTGTGTAAAAGAGAGAAAAAATGAAAGACAGATTTAAGAAAGCAGGAATTTTTGACGGAGTTTCCCATCACACATTTTGACAGGCGCGTCTCATTGACGCGCCTGGTGCTGAATAACAGAGAGAAAAAAAATTGGGAAAAAAAGAACCAGAGAGAAAAGGAAACAAATACTACAGTAGCCAATATCTGTGCTTCCAAGTGATCGTTGTCCTTTGTCGGCCACTCTCCTGGTAATTAGAAACAGAAGTTTGATTTATGGATGGAAGACAAGCTACAAAGTGTCGGGCATTGCTCACTTGTGTGGCGCTCCTAGAAATATGTTTGTCGCTACGATTTTGTGTGCGTGTGCGTGTGCGTGCGTGTGAGAGAGAGAGAGACAGAGAGACAGAGAGACAGAGAGATAGAGATAGAGATAGAGATAGAGATAGATGGATATACAAAGTTGTAAGGCATAACTAGCCTGTGGGTTTTTCGTTCCGAAATCAGGTCTCTTGGACTTGCATTCGCTTTTTCCACATACCTAGGCGGCCGAAGCCGGGGTCATCGATACACGCTCATGGCATGTTGGCCCCTGTCTCACTCAAGTCTGAATGCTTTTTGAGTCACAATTTCAAAATCACATACAACAATTCCTCACCGGTGGGAGTGGGGCAGACATTTGGCGCAAGGCACATGTCTATGGGGGGGGTTGTTTTCGAAGGTGGTCACCGCCATCGACCGCCTAGGCTAATATATGCGACGGGAAAGGAAGTATGGGAGGAGAGCAAACGCGAAGAAGGAAAAGCGATGGAGGGGGAAAGGAGCGGAACTGAGGTCCAGGTTAAATGTCTCATATCCACCGTGTAAGTTATATCTGTTTCATTTACTGACAGAGGAAAAAGCGGGAAAAAACCTCTGGATGGCGCAAACGCAAGCGGGCACGATGGAGGAATGTGTAGACGGATCAGAATGCAGGAGGAGAGGGCACGAAGACCTGCAAGCTATGTAGACATTAAAGGAATGTTAGTGACGTCCAAAATGATGTCCTTTTGGCACGCCAGCTTACTATCATGCACACCGGTGCAATACATGGTCTGTGGACGGGCAACCGGTGGCAGAGGGACTTGAGGAGAATTTGTATGTGTATATTACTCTTGTAAGTGTGGGCTTCTAGCCATAGCGCTGTGCGTGGAAGTACTTGCCAAGTGAAAGGAAAAGTAGATGTGGGAGAAAACAAACATCTCTTTTTTTATTGAAAAAGACGCGCGTCGATAGACTTTCATGCGATCACATAGTCGGGTGCACCAATGGGAAAAGGAACGTGGTAAAAGTGGTCCTGACAGGGATTGACGCCAATAATATTTCGCGTTTTAAAGGACCCATTGGTCTGCTGGGCCATCACGCAATCCATCACCTATGGGAAAGGAGCTAAAAAAAAAAAAAAAGAGTTTTGCAAAAGCGTCGAACGCGTTGCGCGGAAGTGGTGTCAGATACCAGGATTCTTATCTGCTTTTCCATATCTCGTCAAATACTCGAGAAACCAAGGAGAAAAAGTGAGCAGTCTTGCTCATGACAGCAGTAGAAAAGGTGGTTGCTTCCCAGAGAGCCATTAGCGGGCGCAGCGGTCCAAGGAGAAAGGGAAAGACAGTAGACCTGCTTGTGTCGAACAATAGTATCGCGATTGGCACTTCGACAGGTGGATTCAGATTTGCATAAGCGCGGACAGGCGTTGAAGTTATTTGCGAGACGAAACTTTTCTAGTATTCGTGTTCGGGTGTTGATGCACATGTTCCCCTTCGGCTGACCACATTTTGATGAGAATCAGTCCTGTATCCCCGTCCATGCGTCGCGTCTCTTGGACGCTACCGCAGTATCTTCATTAAGTTCTGCTGGAATAGATTTTCTTGCTTCTTTTTATCATTTTATTGTATTTACGCCGTCCACAGATGGTTTGATCAAGGCCGAATTCCAAAAGGCATATATTAGACCTGTAGGCAGAGAGTCCCTACCATCAAGTGTACCTCACACCCAAATACCGCTGATCAAAAATGTGTTTCCCTCCCCGATCATGTGATTTAGGTAGACACGAGCAATCGTTTATTAGTCTACCTAAATCACATGATCGGGGAGCGAAACACATTTTTGATCAGGGGTACTTGGGTGCGAGGGATACTACTTGTTGGTAGGAATTCGTCCTTGATCAAACCATCTGTGGACGGCGTAATTACAATAAAATGATAAAAAGAAAAAAATATATTCCAGCAGAACGTAATGAAGATACTGCGATAGCGTCCAAGAGACGCGACGCATGGAGACGGATACAGGACTGATTCTCATCAAAATGTGGTCAGCCGAAGGGGAACATGTGCATCAACACCCGAACACGAATACCAGAAAAGTTTCGTCTCGCAAATAACTTCAACGCCTGTCCGCGCTTATGCAAATCTGAATCCACCTGTCGAAGTGCCAATCGCGATACTATTGTTCGACACAAGCAGGTCTACTGTCTTTCCCTTTCTCCTTGGACCGCTGCGCCCGCTAATGGCTCTCTGGGAAGCAACCACCTTTTCTACCGCTGTCATGAGCAAGACTGCTCACTTTTTCTCCTTGGTTTCTCGAGTATTTGACGAGATATGGAAAAGCAGATAAGAATCCTGGTATCTGACACCACTTCCGCGCAACGCGTTCGACGCTTTTGCAAAACTCTTTTTTTTTTTTTTTTTTAGCTCCTTTCCCATAGGTGAACATGGATTGCGTGATGGCCCAGCAGACCAATGGGTCCTTTAAAACGCGAAATATTATCGGCGTCAATTTAGTGGGTGAACAATCCAACGCTTACTGAATTCTGCTTCAGTATGATAGGAAGAGCCTGTCAGGACCACTTTTACCACGTTCCTTTTCGCATTGGTGCACCCGACTATGTGATCGCATGAAAGTCTATCGACGGGCGTGTTTTTCAATAAAAAAAAGAGATGTTTGTTTTCTCCCACGTCTACTTCTCCTTTCCTTTTTTTGTTCTTTTTAAAGTCTTATACTTGGCAAGTACTTCCACGCACAGCGTTATGGCTAGAAGCATAAACTAACAAGGGCAATATAAACATACAGATCCCCCTCAAGTCCCTCTGCCACCGGTTGCCCGTCCACAGACCATGTATTGCACCGGTGTGCATGATAGTAAGCTGGCGTGCCAAAAGGACATCATTTTGGACGTCACTAACATTCCTTTGATGTGTACGTAGCTTGCAGGTCTCCGTTTGTCTTCTGCTCCTGCCTTCTGATCCGTCCACACCTTCCTCTCTTGTGTCCGCTTGCATTCCCCCTATTCAGAGGTTTTTTTCCCGCTTTTTCCTCTGCCAGTAAGTGAAACAGATATGACTTTTACACGGGGGATATGAGACATTTAACCTGGATCTCAGTTCCGCTCCTTTGCCCCTCCATCGCTTTTCCTTCTTCGCGTTTGCTCTCCTCCCATTCTTCTTTTCCCGTCGCATATATTAGCCTAAACGGTCGATGGCGGTGACCACCTTCGAAAACAAAACCCCCCATAGTCATGTGCCTTGCGCCAAATGTCTGCTCCACTCCCACCGGTAAAGAATTATTGAACGTGATTTTGAAGTTGTGACTCAAAACTGCTTTCAGACTTAGGTGAGACAGTGGCCAACACGCCGTGAGCGTGTATCGACGATCCCGGCTCCGGCCGCTTAGGTATGTAGAAAAAGTGAATGCAAATCCAAGAGAACTGATTTTGGAACGAAAAACCCCTAGGCTAGTTATATAGATAGATAGATAATGGATTTTAAGATATTCGCGCCCCACAGATGGGGTTTTAAATAATTTTTCTTTCTGTTAATTCAAGCAGACATTGCCTTTTCTTGCCTTTTCAGCACACACAACAGTGCACGAAGATGGATGATCCAGCTTACCGTGTTGTGCCTCGCAAGGCAAGCCATGTCTCCTGTTTATATTGTCAACCACTTCTGCTGAACGATGCATGTTACTTTTGTAGGAAGTGGCACTGCTTCCACTCGCTGAAATTGACATTAACGTCAAGCCGGTGCCTGTCAAAGGAGAACGTCCCAGTCGAACATCAGGAGAAACGGTTGAGAGAATCTATAACAAACGGACCAATCAGTCTGGAGAAACAATCTGTACTGTTCGATGGACGAACGGCGTAGTCACACGGGTAGGTATACCTAACCGTATACTTTTTGTTTGCCTCCCTGCCGATTTCAGTTTACGGACTGACCTATTTGTATGCCAAACAGGAGACCACCAAAGGGTTGCGAAAACTCGTGCCGGAACTGCTTGCTCAGGTGGACAATGACATGGTCGATAACTCTGACGACGAATATGAGGAAAGAGGGAGCAGCGCTTCTTCCGGTTCACTTTCTGAAGGAGAGCAAGAGGCGTCTGACGATTCAGTCGAGCCTTTGACTCGCACCACTCGCCAGTTCACGTCTCGCTTATCCAGAAAGCGACCACTGCGGAGTGCGTCCAAGCGAGCACCAAGAGGAGCTCTCACATCGTCTGCTTCTGAGGATTCGACCCGTAGTTCCCCTCCTATCGCATCCAAAAAGTCGGCCCAGCGCCCATACAAGACAACGCAAAAACGACGCTATCTCACCGAACGAAGTAACAATACAATCCAAAAGGCGATTGGGGATTCGCCAAATGATCCGATTCCAGTTTATAGTGAAGATGCCATCAGATATCATTGGAAATCGTGCTCCAAATGCAACATCAAAGGGCAACCCAATAGATATACCGGAAACAACGCCAAACGACGCCGACGTAGAAAGGCCGACGAAGATTTTGAATATTCGAGTAGTGACGAAATCGCCATGAATGGACGGCTACTGCTTTGTATCACCTGTTCAGCTGCGACACATGAAAAAAACTGCATGATGAAAAACCGTTTCTTGCGTGATTGCACCCTTGATGGCGTGCCTGTTACGGTATATCAGTGCCATATGTGCACCCAAGCACGAACTATCGAGAACTTTGTTCCCTGCTGCAAGTGCCTCGAGGTGCGCTCGATTATCGACGTCAGGGACTTGAAGGACCGCCCCAAAAAGACATCCGGCCTGAATGCGTCACCAAGTGGAACCTCTATACCTACGCCTACGCTTACACCTACGCTTACGTCTACCTCGACACCTACGCCTACGCCTACGTCTACACGTGCTACGGCTGATGTAGATCCTTCCGCTTCTTCATCCTCTTCTTCAAGCCCACCGCTTCGTACGCTCACATCGACTGCGGGCGATCGCCAGGCGACGCCATCACACGATCCCGCACGCAATAGTATCACGCGAAAAAATGGTTTGCTGCAGGACCGGTATCCTCTCTTCCGATGCAACCGGTGCAGACGCGCTTATCATGACGATTGCCTGGGTGATATCCCTGATCAACACATTATGCCCCATGATATCAATATTGATACCGATAAAAAGAAACTCTGCATGGAACACTGGCGTTGCCCGGAATGCATCGGTTATGGAAAGCCAGAAAAAATCTTGGGATGGCGAATCAAGGGCACTAAACGGGAATACCTTATCAAATGGACCGACTGGTCCTATGGCTGCTGTACCTGGGTCCCACAGGACTGGATCTCGAGTGCGAGTCGGCAACTATGGCTCAAGTACGAAACCTTCGGCGAGCTCCCAATCGCAGATGAGTCTAGCGTGATCCCACCCGAGTACAAGGCAATCGAGCGTATTCTGATCGCTGAGGATGACGAAGGTGATCCGGTGGTGGTCGAGTCGCTGGCGGAACTGACCTACATCAAGCGGGTTTATGCCGTCTACGAAGGTCTGTCTTACGATGAGGCTGCTTGGGATCTGCCGCCCGAAAGGAGCTCGTCCTACTTCTCCGCATATAAACGTGCTTTCCAAACGCTGATCCGTTCACACGAGCTTGAGCCACCCAATCCGAAAGCAATCGAGAGAAAAATCTGCTTGGTTCGCAGCGGTGCCCAGGAGTCTTCGTATGCGCTTCGTGAGCTGAAGCAACAGCCCGAATTTATCGCCAATGGACAGCTTATGGGACATCAAATGGAAGGTCTCAAGTAAGTACGCTGTTAAATTGAAAGATATGCACATCTGAACCTCATTATAGCTGGCTGCTTTATCAGTGGGAACAAGGTAAGCCATGTATTCTAGCAGACGATATGGGTCTCGGTAAGCGCGAAATATCTCAGCTCGTTATCTATAGCTAAAATATATCACGTCAGGGAAAACGGTGCAAATTATCTCTTACATCAGCGTCTTGGTCAACCGATATAATATTTTTCCGTTCCTCATCATTGTGCCCAATGCCACTGCGGGCAACTGGTTCCGTGAGATTACAAAGTGGGCTCCTGAACTTGTGGCTGTCCGCATGTCAGGTGGCAAGACCGGCCGAGATCTCGCTAAGAAGGAAGCGTTTGTGAACGGCAACTCAAGGCACGGCGTCAAGTGCCACATTTTACTTACAACTTTTGAGTCTGCTATGGCTGAAAAGTCAGATCTGCGCCAGGCATACTGGGCTAGCATGATAGTTGACGAGGCGCAACGTATCAAAAATGACAAGTCCAAACTCTACACGATACTGACCGAGACGAAGCGCAGCCATACCGTCTTGATGACAGGTACAAGGAAACAAAAAATTTCTGATGGGTGGTCTTTCATGTATTATTTCTAGGCACGCCTATTCAAAACAATATCCGTGAGCTCATGAATCTCATGCATTTCGTATATCCCAGCGAATTCGCGGACTTAGAAGAGCTGGAAGAAACCTATACTGATCTCACACAAGAAAAAGTGCAAGGGCTACACAACAAGCTCTCACCTTATTTTTTGCGTCGCACCAAGAATGAGGTTCTCAAAAAGCTGCCTCCCAAACTCGAGCTTATTGTTCCCGTCTCGATGACGACCATCCAAAAGGAGGTCATGAAGCACATTCTGGAGAAAAATGTCTTCCAACTCACGTCTGGTCAACGGAAAACCAAGGGTCTACGCAATATCTTTATGGAGATGCGTAAGGCTGTGTGTCATGCTTACCTGGTCGAGGGGGTCGAGCTGCAGCAACCGACAGCTCAGCTGACTCAAGAGTTCCTCATCAATGCGGGCGCTAAGCTCAAGGTCCTCCACTCGATGCTGAAAAAGCTCAAAGCCGGTCGCCACCGTGTCCTTATCTTTAGTACATTCAAGATCATGCTTGACATCCTCGAAGACTATATGAATGGAGAAAGCTACAAGTGCCTTAGGATCGACGGCGAGACGAACTCACTCGAACGCCAAAACAACATTGATCGTTTCAACGCGCCTAATTCGGATATCTTTTGTCTTCTTCTCACGACACGTGCAGGTGGCGTCGGTATCAATTTGGCGACGGCGGATACGGTCATCCTCTACGACCTTGATTTCAACCCGCATCAAGATATGCAAGCCGTCGATCGTGCTTATCGCATTGGACAGCAGAACCCGGTCATGGTCTATAAGTTTATGACACGAAATTCAATCGAGGAAAAGATTGCACAAAAGGCGAAAAAGAAGCTGATACTGGATCATCTGGTGGTGGACCGCATGGACGAAGAGAATCTTGACGAAGACACGGTCGAAAACATTCTCGCGTACGGTGCTAAATCGCTCTTTGAGGATGACGGATCTCAGGATATCACGTATGATGACGCAGCCATCGACAAACTGCTAGACCGCTCCCAAATCCCGTCCAGGAACGAATCCGAAATCGAAGGATCTACAACGGAAAAATCCATGCTCATGGACTTTTCGTTTGCCAAAGTCTGGTCTCACGACAAAGACGGTCAGACGGTTGAGCTTGAC
This sequence comes from Syncephalastrum racemosum, assembly GCA_002105135.1. Lineage (NCBI taxonomy): Eukaryota > Fungi > Mucoromycota > Mucoromycetes > Mucorales > Syncephalastraceae > Syncephalastrum > Syncephalastrum racemosum. The sequence continues at coordinate 46,792 of MCGN01000001.1, forward strand.
GAGCAGATGCAGGAGGATGAGGCCAAGTCACGTGATTTCTGGGGCAAGTACCTCCAACAAAAGGCGGAAGAAATGGCTGCCAAAAAGGCAAGTCAGGAAGAGCGACTTGGGCGCGGTGCTCGAAGACGGACCCAGGTGAAATATTTTGAAGACAGTACGCATGGCCAGAAAGGAAAACGCAAGATGAAAGTCAAGCAGAAGCCCGAAGAGGAGATCGAAAATGATGCCGACTATGTGGTAGCGGAAGATGGCGATGCGGAAATCGACCCTGATGACTTGATCGCCGAATATAGTTCGGTAGAAGACGACCCGATAGATGGGCAGGCAAAGAAACGGAAGAAGTCTGTGAGACAGGCGACGCCAAATGGTTCTCAGCCTGATCCGTCCTTAGCAGGCACAACACCAAGTCAATTGCCGATAGTCGAGCAGCAGCAGAAGCCTAGTGCCAAGGGCAAACGGCAGAAACGAGCCAACGCATCCAGTCCGAAAGGCAAAGAGGCTCATCACGACGCTGACGGATCTACCAACACTCAGGCGCCGATCGCACCGATATCTTCAAATTTTCGGACACCTGGAAGTTTTAGCAATCCTTCGCCTATCCAGTGGGATATCTATCGCGAACTGATCAACGCAGCGAGACTATGTCTGCCGGAGGGTCATCGCTCTACAGGTCCCATCGCAGTCGGACAAATGCTTTATCTTCACACGTTGGCTGTCACAACGGCCATACCTGACCCTGTCTGCCATCCGCCTGGATATAACTCACGCATCGTCGAAGCATTCCTTGCATGCCTGCCCTCCCCGCCCTCCTCGTCTCACGTCTACGAGATTCAATATCCTCCCCACGGTACAGTCTCATATAACGCGCAAGGCTACCTCGTCGGTGTATCAGAAGACTTCAAGCGCAACGCAGATCCGACTTGGCTGCCACAGTTTTATGAAGAAGTGGTCAAGTTCCACTCCGCCGAAGTCATCAAGCGTCAGACGACATTCACTCTTCTTCAGCAACTGTTGGTAAACACGCGTCGTTTGGAACAGCAGGTACGGCAGATGCAACGCATGTCGCCACAGCATATGCGACTAGTACAGCGTCCACCGGCTGCCCAACCGCTCATGCTTCAACGTCCCGTCGCACATGTAGACAGCCACACTGCACCGCAAGCACAGCTTCTTGCCCCGCGGGATGCATCGGCTACCTGCATACAGGCGCATCAGCGGAGCGCATATGTAAGAAATGGGAATATCTCTGGCCAACAGCATGATACTATCTCCCTAGGCAACAAGCCCAGCGCCTGTCCTCCTCCTCCTCCTACTCCTCCTCATCCTGCTCAGCCGCTTGCAATATCTCGACCTCTACTTCCGCTTACTGAAGCACCTCCCAGTGCTAGTTCCTCCACCATCCCACCACTAGGCGCATATCATGAAGAGCCCCATGGTCAGATGTCAATCGGTGTAGTCCACGGCAGCAGTACGCCTCCAGTCGCCCAAGCTAACACAGATCTCCCTAAACAAAGCGCAACAAGCATAAGTAAAGGTGCGACATATACAGCCGGTCCGCCTGTCACAAGCAGCGATCGAACTTCCTGTGTGCAAGCCGAGGAAAACGGGCATCATACACCCTCCACGATCGTCCCTGAAGAACGCACAGCGACGAATCGTGTCTTCACATTCGTCGCCTGTGAAGCAACAGCATCCAAAGACAAGGGGTTCTCTGACGAGACCACGGCTGTGGATGCTATTCACAGTAATAGCGCCCCGTCCTCATCAATTCCTTTGCAGCATTCGACCGGCGGAAATACCATTGGCGCCCCTTTGGAGAGCTCGTAACAAGGTTGTCCGCTGGATGGACTTTCGACTGAAACTGAATAGGCATCATAAAAACGTTATTCGCATCATATCTGGTATCACCAAGTTGGAAGTAGTCTCAGTCATCCATTCTACATATGTTATATGAGATACAGGCGAGGTCTTCGCGAAGACGGAACAATGTCTTCCCTGATATAACTTTGATTTTCTTCCTTTTTTCTTTTTTACCGGAAAAGCTTTCTACAGCTGCTATTGGACTTGGTGATGCAGCGGTTATGCTGTCAGTAGACCAGTGGCCACTTCTTAGCCCCGGACTTATGTGGTGATAAATACTTTGGGAAAGCACTATGACATATTGGCGAATGAATTTTAAATTCACAATCTTATAAGCAAAAACGCGAAAGGCAAATTATTTTTCTTTCACACTTTTTATGAAAATGTCGGATCCTGCGATCCCGCATCCCAAAGAAGATTTTGATGGCTTCCAGTCTTCTTTGTTCAAGGCACTCATGTCGGCGAGTGTCGCGAGCAATGCGCTCGACGGCAGCCAGATCGGCTTCCACCGCTCGCTCGATCGTCAATTCGCCAAGAACATGGATCATTCAGCTTCGCATCTGCTCAGTGCAGCCAATCGCCTTTTACAACAGTGCGCTCATGATACAGGCGTAGACACAATGGAATTTGAGGACGCAGACGATGTGAACAACCGATACATTAATGTTGTCGAAGTCGTCGATGCCTTGCTCGAGAAAGCAGTAGGTTTTCGGGATGAGATCTTCAATTTTTTTGGAAAGAGGATGGCCTTTCACACAAACTTTAGGATATCTGTCTTGACGAATACAGAGGTTCTCGAAAGGCGGGCACAGAAACAGCGCAGGTTGAGTCGTCTGAGCCGCAACGCAAGGAACTGGAAAAACAATACAGGAATGCAGGCAATATTGTGCGACCGCAGTCCAAGTTTAACGACATCAACAACTTGAACGACGTTCCCTTTGAGCGCAAGATCAAATTTAAACCTCATGCGCTCGTGCCCCTCGACCATAATGTGACGCCCGAAATGCTGCCTCATCCGGACACTGGTATCCCGCTTGTGTCGTTGCCGCACGCTTACGAGTTTGAGATCATGAGCTTGCAACATCCCGATCACATGTTTATTCAAAACGAGCCACAGATGTATCTGCCCTTTGACGAGACCAAACCCACGTGGGTCGAGAACGAGGAGCAGCTCGATGCTATGTTGGCCAAGCTCGAAAAGGCTCGAGAAATCGCAGTCGATTTGGAATACCATGATTTCCGGAGCTACCAGGGCTTTACCTGCTTGATGCAGATCAGTACCCGCGACGAGGACTTCATTGTCGATACCCTCGAACTGCGAAATCAGCTCTGTAAACTCAACGAGGTCTTCGCCGACCCTGCTATCGTCAAGGTATGTAAAGTAGATGCCTGGATAGATCGCCCTGTTCAACGATCGATAGGTTCTGCATGGCGCTACGTTTGATATCCAATGGCTCCAAAAAGATTTCGGTGTTTACATTGTCAACCTATTTGACACTTATTTTGCTACAAAACAGCTCGGTACGTGCATATCCTCATGGTATTGATCGTGTATCTGATTCTTTTTTTTCTTCCCTATCTAGACTTCCCCTCCCATGGTCTGGCATTTCTCTTGCAAAAGTACTGCGCTGTAACAGCCGACAAACGATTCCAGCTCGCTGACTGGCGGATACGGTAAGAGAAATTGCGCATGTGGAAACAATGTATGCATGTCTCACTCATTTGCTTAGACCGCTGCCGGAGCCCATGATGAAGTATGCCCAGTCGGATACGCACTACCTCCTCTACATCTATGACTGCCTGCGCAACGAACTTTTGGCCAAGTCTGTCGCGAACGAGAATCTTTTGCGCAGCGTCCTTGCAAGCTCCAACGAGGTTGCACTGAATAAATGGGAAAAGCCGGTCTATGATATGGAGAACGGCGAAGGCAAGAATGGCTGGGCCAGTCTCCTGCGGCGCTGGAATCACCGGATGACCTCGCAGCAGCTGGCTGTGTTCAAGAGCGTCCACTACTGGCGTGACCAAGCCGCGCGGGATGAAGATGAGTCGCCGCGGTACATTCTTCCCAATCACATGCTTTTTGCCCTCGTCGAGCGCATGCCTATTGACAAAGCCGGCGTCATTGGCTGCTGCAACCCTTGCCCGACTTACGTCCTGTTGAACGCGCAGATGCTGGCCGCACGCATCCAGCGGGCCAAGATGGATGCTCTCGCGGCGGACGTTGAAGCAGCTGACACGCCCGTGGTGACAAAGCGACCTGCTGAGGATGAGACAATGGAAAAAGGACAGGCACAACCGGCGCCAAAGCGGCACAAGGTAGACGCAGTGGATCCGGCTGTGTTTGATTTACAGAAAGCCAAGGAAGCACGGATGGCCCAAGCAGCCCAGGTGAGCAAGGCATCATCGCAGCTATTTGGCGCCTGGGAAGATGCGGCAGAGGTATCGGGCGCTCAAGACAAATTGGAGCGGATCCGTGCGAGCATGAAGCTCACGATGCCTTATGAGGGTCTTGCTGTGAAAAGTATCACAACTGCGAAGGATCTGCGAGGACAGCAATAAAGGATATTAGTTAGAGTACTGAAACTATGAATCAAACCGCAAAGCTACGTGGTGAGATAGAGTGAATGTATGCTTGCTTGCTTGGGCTCGTCGCACGTCTCATTTTTCTGTATTCATGACAAGGAATTATACGTAGCAGATAATGCCAATTTACCGAATATCCTGCGCCGAAAAACGCTCGCCAGCATTCCGGTCCAGTACCGGCAGCGAATGGTACATGGCTATCATGTATTCCTATAATGACGAGAGAGATATTCAGTTTTTATCCTGTCGCTCCCAGGCAAGACTTTTCGCTTGAGGGAATTATTCGCCTTTCAAGAATGGGCAGCAGCTGGACTTGAACCGACCAAATCTTCCTTTTTTTCTTTTTTTTTTCTTCTACTTTTTTTTATTCTTGCCTCCTAAAGTGATGGGTGAAAAACGAAGTAAATTTCTCAATACTTTCCCCAGACGCAGTCCATTGGTTGACACATGTATAGGCTCTGACCGGTCAGACGATCGATCCCATCGAAGACGACGTCGTCCCGACGAGAGTGTCTCGGCGGATCGTCATGAGTATAAACACACCGGGCACCGTCATGATCGGCGTCGTTATTCCGAAGAAGGCACCGCCAAGGAACGAGAGCGGGGACGGAGTAGGTCGGTCCGCGAGTCGGGTTCTCATGGTATGATAGGAAGATAAGATTGGGATAAGGATCTCTGGCCGTGTGTCCTTATACTCCCTTCTCTTTGTTCGTATATGCATTTTACGTTGAAAAAAACGAAAACTCCCTCACCGGATGGGACAGCGCGCCTTCGTGATTCTGCTGAGTCTCGTTCTCGGAAACGCGCTCGCTCACCTTCTGTCACTGACACTCATTCCGACTCTGATAACTCTGACTCTGACGCCAAGTCGGATTCTTCTTCATCGTCATCAGAGGACGAGAGAAGACATAGGAAGAAGCATAAAAAGTCAAAAAGCAAGAAACAAAAGAAAAGCGCAAGTAACTTATGTTGCTTCTCTTACGGCCAGGAGCTGACTATCCTATTTTTCTTCTTACAGCGAAAGCACCGTCGCCACCGTCACTCAGACTCGGATGACAGTGGTGACCACCGGCGCAGCGCAATCACGGGCAAAAAGGTACGACGCCGGTATAATCAATCAAGGCGTTCAGGTTTGTTTCTCATCCTGCAGTTGTTAGATCAAATTGAAGGTGCATAAATCCTCGAGTGACAAGCAGCGAGATCAGAATCGCTCCAATCTGTTACATTTTTTGAATTCTGCATTCTGACGTGAATACACCCTCTTATATCTTCCCAAGAAATGATGGAACATGCAATACTGTATGTACTGTGTACCTATAAATAAATATATATATATATATATTTACACCGCAAGATCTCAGAATAAGTGTACAGAGGAATATGGTATATCTAAAAATGCGAGTAGCATAAGAAAAAGCGAGAGTATATATCGTCATGAGGATGGTGGATGGCTGTGTGTAGCTTCTCTGTTATGGCTAATTTCGTCGCGCATCACTGCGCCCTCAGGAGCACGCGGCGGTGCAGGAGGCGAAGATGCGGAGTCCGTTGACTCGTTAGAGACGGAATTGACATTGTCTTCTTCGCTCATATCCTCGCCGCAGTCATATTTGCAAATAGGGCACAGGGTGGACTTCTTGGTCAACCATACATCTGACACGTCGAGTTTTGAGTATGCCGTTGTTAATTTTTTTGTTTTCTGTCAATAAAGACAGGAGGTCCATCTTACCTATACAGGCTACGCAGAAGACATGTTCACACGGTAATGTCCGCACAGACCCTACTTCCTTGAGGTCCTCAAGACAAATGGCACAGATTGTGTTCTTGCTCGTGCCTGTGTAGTCATGGACAGGGCAGAGCGTGTTGAGGTGATTGAGCGAGATGCGGCGGGTCCTGCTTTGGAGCATGTGTTGCAAGAAGATCTGGTTCTCTGAAATGCCGGCCCCCTCCTGTTCCTCGTCTGGTCGTGGTGGGGTGCGCGAATTGCGGCACCACCGAAGACAGATGATACCTACGAATGCTTGAAGGTTTAGCTGCCAATGCTCTGAACCGGTCTGACGACGAAGGACTCACCCAAAACGAAAGCCGCACCGGCTGCGATGAGGTATACTAGGTAGCTTTTATTGCCCGTGAAAGCGCTCCACATGTCCGAGTCACCATTGTCATCGGCGGTATTAGCATCAACATCACCCGTAGAAAAGGTTGCTTCACTAAAGAAGGGCGTGATCTGCATAAAGTAGAGCATCGAATCGCTGCTCTGGGATTTGTATTGCTGTATGGCGTTCAAAAGCTGCTGAGCGTAGTTGTGTGGAATGAAATAGACAGCGGTATAAATGGACTTGTCGGTAGCAACGTCATTGTCAGACATGAGGGTAGCGTTACGATGATTCGGCAGAGGCGTCGGCCACGTCGGATAATTGGCATCGGTGGTATTGAGTGTGTCCAGGGGGATGGTGTCATCGGTTATGTTATCATAGATTATTACTGCGTCAAGCATGAGGTTGTCCTGCACCGATAGATTCTGCACGTTGCGAACTTTTTCTAGCCAGCTCTCGCATCTTCCTCCGCGCCGAATCAACACAATCGACTGCTGGTTCTTCGCAGATGGGTATATCGACGACAAATCCGCTGCAGTGTTGCCTGGACATCCATCTCCGAAATCCACGAGTAATCGCTAGCGAGTGGGGGTGGGGTGGGGTTTGACAGATTAGCTAAAGAAGCGTGTTTGTATTGCATGTATATATGTATATGTATTGTACCTCGTTATGGCCGTAGAGGTCATTATCGATGAAAATCGTCTGAAAATCTTGGCTATAGACTTTGACGGAAGTGGAGACGTTGTAATTTTGAGCGTTTGTCGAGTGGGAAGAGTTGTAGGTTGCAACGACCTGCCTAATAAATACCAAATATTCAGCTCATTTCGTTGTCATGATCAAACACATGCTCCCCCCTCTTCCCATTCCCGCCAAAAGAGAAACAAAGAGAGAGAGAGAGAGAGACAGAGAGAGAGAGAGAGAGAGAGAGAGAGAGAGAGAGAAACAGATCAACCTACCAAATGAATGGGTTCGCTTTACTGGCCTGAGTGGTTACGAAAGAAAGCCGTTCCAGTACGAGGAACAGCACCAACCATAACCAGCGTATAAATGTCATTCGAGATTGTGACTCAATGGGCGCCGGAACCCATTGCATAGAAAAAGCGAAGAAAAGAAAAGCCTAACGAGAAGGAGGGAGGGGAAGAGAATATTGTAACTATGTGTAGTAATATACGTTGTATTATGTCGGCTCAACGGCGCCCTTTTTTTTTCCCTTCTTTCTCACAGCCTCAACCCGCCCAATCAATCACAAGCACACAGACCGTCATAAGATACAGGGCTCATCCTCTCTTCTCTTTTGTTTTTGTACCTCATCTTTTATTATTTGTATATGGCTAAAAATAAGCTTTTCGTCCTATATGGCGCATATCAATGAGTCTTTCAAGGTTGCAGCATGTACATGTATTTATTTGTATATATCCCATCAGATAATAATGCATACATTGTCATTTTTATGTGGTTGGGAATTCGACTCAGATGGAGTCATGTGGCCTTCCTTTTCCAACCGCCACGTCGGTCGACTGGACATATGTAGAACAAAGTTATGAAGAGAAAACCGACTCTACTCGATACCTATTGTACTCCGTCAGCGCATGAATTGTTGTATATGTGATCAACCATTTCAAGCACAGAATTCGAGTATTACTGGAATCTACATATTGTGGAACATGATTTCCAGACAGATCTGTGTCAATAAATAAAGAGATAGACAATCCGTAGCGACTCATGATGTCGTCCGAAAATAAGAATATGTATATGGTTATGCCCATCAAAGCAACGGAAATAAGCTCTCATATTATGGCCATGCTGATGTTTGACATGAACTTGTGCATATCGGTTAAAATATTATAAAGCCATGAATTATGTAGAAACAAAATGAGCCTCCTTAGTCTGTTCTTTTCCATGACTGGCATTATTTCTTGCGTATAAATTCTGCAACCCATTGCTCTTCTCAACAGCGCCGCCAGCTGCTTCTGCCTATGTTTTATGGACGGGCTCGATAACTATAGCCACGAAGCAAAAGAGAAAAAGAAAAGAAAGAAAAGATACGGTAATAACCACCGGTGCAGTCGGAGCGCTAACAGCGACCAGCAAAGATGGAAAATCTCTTGGCCGCTCTCGCATACCGTGACGACGCCAGAAGATGCTGTCGACAGTCTCCCCCACCCTACCAAATGGACTTTTCTTGATGGCTGGTCTTTGTTCTTTTCTTTTTCTCTCCGTGTTTTCGTCTTGGCGTAACGCAAGTCTTCATTGAACCATTTTCACGGGTCGCTATTGCAATATTGTCGTGCATCATCAGCCCTGAACGTCGACTGTATTTACATTTGTTCTTTATGTACAGAATCTGGGCATTTAAAACAGGAGCGGTCAATGTCTGTGGCGGTCCTTTGACCCGTCAAGCAGCTTGCGAAGTTCAGATGTCGACAAAGATGGTCGTTCTTTGTCTGCTGACATCGGCAAGGCACTCTCCTCGTTTTCCTTGATATGTACGACCAAATGATTGAGACGAAGCAGCGTATTCAACGAATTCATTGACAAGAGGCGAGAAATTGTGTCAAGTGAGTCAGGCATTTGGATATGGGCAATTTCTGACATGGTGTACAACGCCTTGTGTTTCAATTTTGTCAGGTAAAACCGGATGTTGAAGCCTATATTATCTTCATCAATCACTATTATAACTCAAAGAATCACCGTGTATCTGAAAGGCAAGGGACCTTGTAGCTGTGCCCGAGTCTATTAGAGCCTTTGCCAAACATAGCCAACCGTAGCAAGTCTCGGCAAAGGCCGTCGGCGTTCCTGGTGGGTTCTGCCACCTTTGCTTCGCCGTGGCCAATGGTCTTGTCGTAGCATGGTTGCGAGAACGTGGATATCACTGCATCTGGCCTGCTGTGTGATGCCTTGGTGTGGCCCTCCGGAGTGACTTTGTTCACCCACCTGAGCAGAATATCTTTATCTGGGTCGGCGAGTATGGCAGTAAGGACAGGATCGAAAGAAGTAATTCCAAAACTCGGTTTCACGGATGCAGTTGGCATTGGCTACAGACATATTCGGAATCTTTGATAGTCTTTAGCGGATTACGGAACAGTAGTAAGTTATTGACATCTGATTAGCATCACATCAATCAAACAGTTTACAAAACTTACAGCAATGAAAGACCTAGTATCACCCGTGATACGTTGTAAGATTGCTTGCATGCGATCGCAAGCAGTTGCGACATCACTTGGAGACGGGACGCGCGCTTCCCCGGATCGGGATGCGCTAACTCATCGATGGCGGTGCTGATCTCCAGGAAGGTTGTAGCGGGGAACTTGAGGTCGAAGTTTAGAGCATCAGCAAGACATTTGGAATAAAACCTGTCGAGCACTTCCTTGCCAAGGGTATCCACCATCATTCGGCTATACTGTCCCCGCTTTAAAATAAGAACGTGGGACAGCGCCGCGATCTCGTGCGCCTGCGTCTTGACTTGGAGGCCACGACCACTACAGGCTGCACGAGGCGCCTTCTGTTTGAATGTGTGGAAACTTGCGGCTATATTGACCGAGTCGACCATGGGATTACTCGGTACTTTCAAGTAAGATGAGGCAAGATAAAGGCTTGAGATAGAGTTATAGTGAGCACGAGTCAAACCACAGGTTATCGGTTCGGCATGTATGGATAGAAAAGGAGGGTGAAAAAAAAAAAAGAATAATCAGAGCGAAGGACAATGAGGGGATTCGTGTAGTAGAAGGGTCAAGTAGTAAGTTGGGCGGCTGCTTGTCCTTTGTCGATGGAGAAGGCGATCTCAACGGACCAATAGTATGAATAAAAGAGCTTGTGTGAGGAAATACGGGCTTTGATTTTTAAAGATGAACTGTTTGATGTATTTCATTGAACTTCAACGATATTTATATGTTTTGGGAGGTGGAAGATAGGAGAGGGGTGTGGGAACTTTGTTTATTAAAATAAACCAATTAAGTAGTCGTCAAAGAAGAAAACAAAGAGAAAAATACAAAAAAGGAAAAGAAGGGGAAGACAAAGAACGAAAAGTGAAGTAAATGAACACCTTACATCGTCAGCGTTCGTCAGGGACGGGCCCAAGATCGAAGCCATGAGGAAGACGAGGTTGAAAACCTCTTCAATCTCATCCTCAAGCGCCAACATCGCTACGCGCCGATGGTCCTCTTGTACAGCTAGGGATCGAGGATACGGCTGCTGCTGCTCTGTGTTGGTTATGGGCTCATAGGACAATTCAATGTCCAATACCTCACTATCAATTCCAAGGCTGCGCCAGTTGAACTTGCCATCGCTGTTTCAGTAGTTGCAGCAGAGGAGGATGAGTTCTGCAGATAGCCATAGCATTACTTCTTGCTTCTTTATTCCGCTCATACCGCTGCAATCCCATTTTGCTGACGTTTGCTGTTCAGTATTATCGCCGCCAATCCGTTTCAATGAATCATCCCTGGTCTGAGGATTATATTAATATATTGCTGAGATAAAACGCGCATCAATACAGCGAATGGGACGTATCTGTTCTTCAAGGGCTTGTCCGAACAAGCAAAAAGACAACATTTTCCAAGTATGTTGTAGTGTAAGTTGATAGGTGATTGGCATGTCTAACTACGCAGTGAAAGATACTTCGCGGGGAGAATGTTGATGTATTTTGGGCGACAAAGAGAAACAAGTCAAGCTGAGACGACTGCTGCGCACCACTTCCGTTTGTTCATCTATGACACAGTAGCCTTCCAATTGAGCCTCTTGGCACCTCCAGATGCATACTTAACTGCCGCCTTGGACTCTTGTGTTCACCGTCATTGGGAGAGGAAAACTTGGAGTGCTTGTAGAATTTGACGACAGAGAAATATCTCTTATTGTAATTGTTTCTGAGGTTTGTCACGCTTTCTCTTTTTCGGTGGTCATGGCTCAAAAGAAAGGAGTGGCGCGAAACGCGAAACGCGCTTTGACCAATGACATTGTTTCTTTTCCTTGGCTATTGCGGCCTGCGCGCATGATACTTTTGCATCTCCGCTTACGAACAAACAGATCCAGTCTCCCTGTTTCCTTCTTTCCATTCGTATGATTCTCAGCAAACTGCTAAATGTAGCATGATGGACGCGAAGGAACTACCTTATATGCTACAGCCAGAAGGTAAACATTGGAAACTTGGCTTTCCACCGTTGATAAGATAGCAGTCTAATGTTGTCTTCTTTTTTGGTCGTTGAGGTACTGTAGGATTCCGTCGATCCTCTCAAGCACATCAGCTATCCCATCGCTGAAACATGCACGCCGCTGTGTGTCCGCCTCCTGGTTCCGCTTGCTAACGGTAATGTTAGTAAGGGTGTGTCGTAATCGAAACGGTAGGGCTTGTGTTCCTCGATCAGGTGTCTCTGCTAGTCAGAGAGAGACGCGGATGCACAGTTGCTCGAAACGCTTGTTGTGGTACGATGCTATATCCTACCCGGAGGCCTGGAGAGTTTGCATGCTATATATATGATCTCAGCGAGGTCCGCAGGATGGCAATCCTGAATAAAATAACAAGATCTAATATTCATTGCTAATATCCAGACCTTTTTGATAATGGTGAATCAATCTCAACGCCATTTGTTGATCGCCTTCTGTGTTGTATTCCACGGCCAATCGCCGCAGCTAAAGATCAAATGTTTAGATATGTTATTATCAGTATGACGTTACCAGTCGTACGTACTATGTGTTTGAATTACATATCCCGCAGCGCGACGACCGTGCAAGTACCCGTCGATGAAGGTCCAGGACACGAGAGGTAGTGTTATGTTGGATAATGCCGGGTTCATCGTACCCAGAATAGTTGTTTAAGCGGTCGAGGTCCGTGCACCTTATTGATCTACCTAGCTCCTTACGCGTCCTGCTTGTACACCTTGGAGCCTTTTCTGGTCCAGATAAAAGACTGATGTTGTGCGCGAGCTATTATCATACCAAAGGATGCCATCTTCGCTCCAGGCGCCATTTGCTCTGGTCAACGGATAGCAACCGGGGTAAAGCACTCCCTGTCATCTTCCCCAAGGTGCCTATTAGAGAAGCAAAGCTGTGGATTTTGCTAAAGCAGTCACTCAAGGCAGTAGTTTGATCTCTTGCGCTAGCGTTAAACTAGTGAGATCACCATTGTAACATCCGGCTCAGGCCAAAGTGGAAGTGGTAGAAAACGCCGTGCAAAAAGTTACAATGATGCCGAGGTGAAAATGACCAGTATGCCTGCGTATTAGACGCTTTCGGCCGACCTCATATTCGAACTTACGTCAAGACAAAAAAAAAAAAACCAACAACCAAGCATAAGTAAGACCCAATACTTAGTCAAAACATGTGACGTCCAATAACCTCGTTTCTCCACATATATAATAGTCTGTATTTCCCATTATCTATCTATATATAATAAACGATTGCTCGAGTCTACCTAAATCACATGATCGGGGAGGGAAACACATTTTTGATCAGCGGTATTTGGGTGTGAGGTACACTTGATGGTAGGGACTCTCTGCCTACAGGTCTAATATATGCCTTTTGGAATTCGGCCTTGATCAAACCATCTGTGGACGGCGTAAATACAATGAAATGATAAAAAGAAGCAAGAAAATCTATTCCAGCAGAACGTAATGAAGATACTGCGATAGGGTCCAAGAGACGCGACGCATGGACGGGGATACAGGACTGACTCTCATCAAAATGTGGTCAGCCGAAGGGAACGTGTCCATTAACACCCGAACGCGTTTACTAGAAAAATTTCGTCTCGCAAATAACTTCAACGCCTAACCGCGTTTATACAGATCTGAAACCATCTGTCGAAGTGCTAATCGCGATACTATTGTTCGACACGAGCAGGTCTACTGTCTTTCCCTTTCTCCTTGGACCGCTGCGCCGCTAATGGCTCTCTGGGAAGCAGCCACCTTTTCCACTGCTGTCATGAGCAAGACTGTTTACTTTTCTTTCTTGATTTCTCGAGTATTTGACGAGATATGGAAAAGCAGATAAGAATCCTGGTATCTGACACCACTTCCGCGCAACGCGTTCGACGCTTTTGCAAAACTCTTTTTTTTTTTTTTTAGCTCCTTTCCCATAGGTGAACATGGATTGCGTGATGGCCCAGCAGACCAATGGGTCCTTTAAAACGCGAAATATTATTGACGTCAATCCCTGTCAGGACCACTTTTACCGCGTTCCTTTTCCCATTGGTGCACCCGACCATGCAATTGCATGAAAGTCTATCGACGCGCGTCTTTTTCAATAAAAAGAGACGTTTGTTTTCTCCCGCGTCTACTTTTCCTTTCAAAGTCTTTATGCTTGGCAAGTACTTCCACGCACAGCGTTATGGCTAGAAGCATAAACTAACAAGGGCAATATACACATACAGATCCCCCTCAAGTCCCTCTGCTACCGGTTGCCCGTCCACAGACCATGTATTGCGCCGGTGTGCATGATAGTAAGCTGCCGTGTCAAAAGTACATCATTTTGGACGTCACTAACATTCCTTTAATGTCTACGTAGCTTGCAAGTCTTCGTGCCTTCTCCTCCTGCATTCTGATCCGTCTACATCTTCCTCCATCGTGTCCGCTTGCGTTTGCCCCATCCAGATGTTTTTTTCCCGCTTTTTCCTCTGCCAGTAAGTGAAACAGATATAACTTACACGGTGGATATGGGACATTTAACCCGGATCTTAGTTCCGCTCTTTTCCCCCTTCATCGCTTTTCCTTCTTCGCGTTTGCTCTCCTCCCATTCTTCCTTTCCTGTCGCATATATTAGCCTAGGCGGTCGGTGGCGGTGACGACCGTCGAAAAGAGAAACCCCCCCATAGACATGTGCCTTGCGCCAAATGTCTGCCCCACTCCCACCGGTGAGGAATTGTTGTATGTGATTTTGAAATTGTGACTCAAAAAGCATTCAGACTTGAGTGAGACAGTGGCCAACACGCCATGAGCGTGTATCGACGACCCCGGCTCCGGCCGCCTAGGTATGTGGACAAAGCGAATGCAAGTCCAAGAGAACTGACTTCGGAACGAAAAACCCATAGGCTAGTTATGGAATATAATTGGTGTACATACTACCATGTCTTCGGACGACCATATAATTTAGCTGAACAGACAAAACATATGATTGAGCGCTACATACATAGACGTTGATCGTGCCATGCCCTGTTATGGCTTTCTATATAACTCGCAGTCGTACGCGTTTAAGCATGGCGAAATTGCAGGGGATATATCGCACATATATAGGCGAGAAGACACGGAAATCCGCTTCTACGTTTGGGTCAACCGAGAAAGCTTCTTATTCATTCCTATCCATAGTTGTAAGGAATCTGCGTCGTCCACTGTCTGTAACACGTAGACCGGTAACCTTCATGACAGACAAAAATGCAGATAAGATAGACTGTATCTTTTGTACTCTTCTTCCTGATTGGCGATACAAAGCACACAGCGTTTAGATATCGGGGGCTGCTTCGTGCTGCGGGTTCGCTGTCGGGTGATATCTCCGCATATTATACATACGCGTCCCCGTCACTCGCTTGGTCTATTTTTTTAGAATGAGGAAAAAAACGAAAAAGAGTGACAGACTCAGCTTCTCTATACCAAGGTTCACCAGGTATAGGACAATGGCTAACTCAGCTGTTCACGAGAAATAGGTCGTGGTATTGTGATGATGTTATGTACTGAACTGTATGCGGGGATTATACGCAGCAA
This sequence comes from Syncephalastrum racemosum, assembly GCA_002105135.1. Taxonomy (NCBI): domain Eukaryota; kingdom Fungi; phylum Mucoromycota; class Mucoromycetes; order Mucorales; family Syncephalastraceae; genus Syncephalastrum; species Syncephalastrum racemosum. The sequence goes on from MCGN01000001.1 coordinate 62,009, forward strand.
GTTGCACGAGAACTACAAGTATATAAGTGCCGCGCGCGTGTGTGTGTGGACGGGGTAATTGAATCCCCGAGAAACTCTTTTATAAATATGAACAGGCCTAGAAAACAGAAGTTTCTCACAATCCCGAAACTTTTTGACCATGTCGACCGCTGGACAAGCAAGTGCCCATGCTACATTTACTAGACACTCATTCTAACATTCTGGGTAGGTTATCAAGTGCCGTGCTGCTGTTGCCTGGGAGGCTGGCAAGCCTTTGAGTAAGTCCTGAGACGCGTCTTACGTTTTGAATCTACGCGATAGTTCGCCGATCTAACATGTTCCGTCTCTAGCTCTCGAGGAGATTGAGGTTGCCCCGCCCAAGGCCCATGAGGTCCGTATCAAGATCCTCTACACTGGCGTGTAAGTGAGCCCGACTATACGGAGCCGAGTCTGAGTTGTGTCCCTCATATACATACATGTTCACCTCTAGTTGTCACACGGATGCCTATACTCTTTCTGGCCGTGGTAAGTGAAAACTTTTACTAGTACACAAGAAGAAGGAAATAATTAAAATAATGCAGATCCCGAGGGTATCTTCCCGTCTATTCTTGGCCACGAGGGAGGTGGTATTGTCGAGTCTGTGGGTGAAGGCGTTACCGAGGTTGCCCCGGGTGACCACGTCATTCCGCTGTACACCGCCGAGTGCCGCAAGTGCAAGTTCTGCACTAGCGGCAAGACCAACCTTTGCCAGGCTGTTCGCGCCACTCAGGGCCGTGGTCTCATGCCTGACGAGACGTCCCGCTTTACCTGCAAGGGCAAACAGATCTTCCATTACATGGGTTGTTCCACCTTTTCCGAGTACACCGGTAAGCACCTTGCCCGTCAGCTCACCTATTGCTGACCCGCTTTCACATTATTAACTCACACATTCTTCTTTGTATGTCCAGTTGTTGCTGATGTCTCCGTCGTCAAGGTTGATCCCAAGCCCAGCCTTCAAAAGCTCTGCCTCCTGGGCTGTGGTGTCACAACTGGTTTTGGCGCTGCCACTCGCACCGCCAAGGTCACCAAGGGCTCCTCGGTAAGAAAGAAAAGATAAACTCATTGCTCCTTCGCCCTCCCCCTCCTCCGAGACTTCCTTGATTTTTAATACCTATTTCTCCTTTCTCATGGTACCTAGGTCGCCATCTTTGGCATGGGCTGTGTCGGTCTGAGCGTGGCTCAGGGCGCGGCTTACAACGGCGCGGGCCGCATCATCGCGATCGATGTCAACCCCAACAAGGAAAAGATTGCGCGTGAATTTGGCGCCACCGAATTCATCAACCCCAAGGACCACGATAAGCCGATCCAGCAGGTCTTGGTCGACATGACCGATGGTGGTTTGGACTACACCTTTGATTGTACTGGTAACGTCAACGTCATGCGGTCGGCCCTCGAAGCCTGCCACAAGGGTTGGGGCGAGTCCATTATCATTGGTGTCGCTGGCGCCGGTGAAGAGATCAGCACCCGTCCCTTCCAATTGGTGACCGGTCGTGTCTGGAAGGGCTCTGCTTTCGGCGGTGTCAAGGGCCGCTCCGAGATGGGCGGTCTTGTCAAGGAGTACCAGGAGGGCAAGCTCAAGGTCGACGAATTTGTCACGCATGAGTTCAACCTTAATCAGATCAACGAAGCTTTCGATGCCATGCATTCGGGTGATTGGTAAATATCTTTCTTGCCCTTTTCTTGCAACAATTGCCGTTGGTGCTGACATTTCTTGTTTGTATAGTATCCGTGCCGTCGTTACTGTTCAGTAAATGTAGCAAGATCTTCAGCCGTTGTAGATATGTACAGAAGAGGTGTAAAATAGCGTCGTTGTCACTAGCTGTCTGAGAATAATGCAAAATCGTTTGCAGTAGTAACCTTTCAGAACTGGTACGGAAGTTCCTGATATTTTAAAAACCCGAATGGATGAACAGCTTTGGTAGGAAGGCTACCGAACCTTTTTTGTGTAACAAAGACATTGGTAAGCTCAAGGGGGGGGCTATAGTGTCACGTGCCTGCTGTCATATAGGTAGCAACCCAAGTCTGAGGCCCGTTGTACTATGACTCATATCAAATGTGAAATCATTTGATTATGTATATATTTCTTTTAGACCGGAAGATCCACTCCACTAGGCCGAAGTGTGATTAGTAAAATGCAAGAATATCCGAGTATGCAGTGCAGCATTGAGCGGCAGCAAATGGTTCTTTGTCAGCCACAACACGCTCTAGTGGATTGCGAAATACAAAAAGGTATTCCACGGACGATAAGCTGAGTTTCGGATGGGATGAAATTCAGCTCAGGATGCAGCAATGGGTCGATAAGAAAAGAAAATGGGGATCGACGGATTGGAGGCAAGATACAAAAAGTAACATATTAGGATTCCTCAAAAAGAGGAACAAAGCGTAATATAGAAAGAGAAGACGTGTTATTTCTTTGTACGCATACAATATGCTTATATGTACATGTTTGTATCTGTGTATATACTGGATGGCTTGACATTGTGTATATTTTGCAAGGCTTTTGCGGTGTAACGTGAACTGTTCAGATCTTTGGGCTCATCGCCTAATAAGCAACCTAAAATAAAGAATGATTCATCCGAAAGGCGGACCTCTTTTCTTTCCCCCCCCACCCCCTCTCTCGGATCTTCCCCCTTCTTTCTTCGATCCTCTTGTTTTTTATTTTTTTTTATTTTTATTTCTCGAGAATGCCTCAAGGGCACTTGAGCGATCTGTTGTTGTCTTGCTTATAACTTATTACTTTCATGTCGACGACGAACGCAGACGACTTTTCCGCGAAACCTCGCAGGAAAAAGGCGACTCGGGCCTGTTCCCACTGCCAAAAGGTATACCTTAACAATTTGAAACCAAACCGCACCTTCACTAACAACCTCACCCATGTATAGGCCCATTTAACCTGCGATGACTGTAAGGCACCTACAACAATGGGTCACATGGCAAACTAACGACAATAACAACTGTGAATGCAGCTCGACCTTGCCAACGGTGCATCAAGCGAGGTCTAGAAAACACGTGCACCGATGGGACACGGAAGCGTGCTAAATACCTGCAAGATGACGATTTCGGTATAAGAGACGAGATTCAACAACTTCAACCTTATTCACCTTGTTATCCTTTACGAGTAGAGCAACAGCAGGCACGCCAGCAGCAGCAGCAGCAGCCGCCCCCACCGGCCCCAGCACCACAGCAGCATCCACAGGTACTACCACCGCAACAACCTGCGGCTGTATTGTCGCCGGTGACAACCGGTCCATCTTTAGCATCTTTCCAGCCTGCCGACTTTAGTGGTGAGTGTGCTGGTTTAGAGACAAAAGAGTCTTCGAGTCGTTAATATGTTGTCTATGATACAGCTTTCAATGACCAGCAATTAATGAACGTGGGCAGTAATTATGGGTTCGGCTCAGAATCTGCCAACCTTGAGTATGGCGTGTTATCCAATATGCTCCAGTTGAACGGCTTCCTAGAACACAACCCGCATGTCTCTTTCCTTCAACAATCTCAACCGCAACAACAACAGCAGCAGCCACACCGGGCACCGACGCACGCGTCTCCGTTCGGCAGCGCCACCGGTAACAGCAGTAATGGCTTGTTTTCACCAATGGAAGAAAACGTGTCGTCGATGGTGATGCACGGCATTTCTTCGCCGAGCGCAGCTTCACCAAGCGCAGCCTCCCCTGGATCGCAAGTCGGTGAACCGTTTTACCAGCAGCCACAGACCACACCTGTCGAACAACCCCTCGTGAAGACCACTGCCAAGTTTATCAACAAACGACGCAAAGGGTTCGGCAATACACCTCAGGAGACCTACACCAGTATTAAGCAACCTTTCAATTATGCTGAGGGCTACCATTACTTGTTTCAGCATCTCAGACAAAGGTACGAAACAGAGATATGTGTGCGCAAAATCACGATATTGAACCGCCTCTTTTGGCCCATGTGTATAGAATGAGTCGCGAGGATCTGATGCGGATCACACGTGCACTTGCCCTCTTTCGACCGTCCTTTATTTCTGCCATGATCCATTTGACCGAGGAAGACCTGATCTATATGGAAAAGTGCGTGCAAAGGACACTCCTCGAGTATGAGAAGCTCATTAGCTTTTCTGGTACGCCCACCGCTGTGTGGCGTCGCACGGGTGAGATTGTCGTCGTGGGAAAGGAGTTTTCGCTCCTCACTCAATGGAGCAAAGAGGTGCTACTGGGCAAAAAGACATTTATTTACGAGGTGCGTCCCATCACGAAAAAGCAAGGCGTGCGAGGTCCTTAACTCAACATCATTCTTTTTTTTTATGCTCTGACTAGTTGATGGACAATGGGTCGGCTGTCGAATATTGGGAAAAATACTCGGAACACGCCTTTAGCGATACCGAATCCTCCGTCTATATTTCCGTGATCCTCATGAGCCCCACCTATCGGCCCGTGCCCTGCAGCTTTTGCTTTACTATCAAGCGAGATATTTTTGATCTCCCGAGTGTCGTGGTCGGTAACGTAAGTTCGCGAAAAAGAAACAGGGAAAACGATGTCACATTCTCACACACGTAACGCCTTGCGTAGTTCCTGCCTATCCTGAGCGGTAGCAATTTTTAAACAGCATTGCATTTTTTTCTTCCCTTATACGCTTTTTTCCCTTCCTTCTTCCTTTTTTTGCATTATCAACTTCATACCCTCCCTTCTAAATCTTCTCTTCCTTTTCTATTGAAGAAAACCAATCCTTTTTCAACCCATTCATAACTTTTTAGAATGCATCTCTCTCTCTCTCTCTCTATCCCTTGATTCCCTTATTCTTCTGTTGCCGAGTAAGATAAGGATGATGATGGTGATTTGATGATGATCGTCGAGAAAAAAGAAAAAAGAGCACTGAATGTTTTATTATTTACACCTCAATCTTGAACTTGAAGTAGTCGGGGTCAAAATGATGCACGCGGACGTAACCGTCTTCACCACCACTTGAGTAACTAGAACAGTAGATGGATATGTGGGTGAGCATTGAATGTAGATATCAAACAGGGATAACAGGACTTACCCCTTGCCATCAGGGTGGACAGCAATTGTGTTGATGGGACCGAAATGACCTCGTACGCGACCGACTTCCTCCTCGAGGATCTTGTGATAGAACCGGCATTCGAACTTACCAGCGCGGGCAGAGGTAGTAGTGACGTTCATGGCATCCTGACCACCACCGAGAATGACAAATTCCTGATATTTGGGCGTGATGACAGCCGAATTGAGAGGGGCATCGGCGGTATACGTCTTGAGTTGTTTGAGGGTGTTGGCGTCAAAGATGCGGGCGGTTTTGTCGCGGGACGTGGTGATAAAGTAGGTGCGGTCGCTGCTCATTTGCATGTCGGAAATGTTCTCTTCGTGGCCCTGCACAGACTGGATCTTTTCGTTGGCCTTCCAGTCCCACTGGCAGATCGTACCGTCCTCGTGGCCGCTCACAATGTACTTGTTGAGATATCCCCAGCAGGCCACAACAGCCTTGGGTCCGTTTTGGTTGACAATCTGGACAATGGGTTCGTCCGATTCTAAGTGGTCATTATTAGTACACAATAAACGGGAGAAAAGAGAGAGAGAGAGAGAGGCGCAGCAAAAAAAAATGAATAACCAAAGAATGATCATACTGCGGGTGAGAGCAAATAGTAAAAAAAAGAAAAAAGTCAAAACGTACGTTGACCGTTAATATCTTGGTTGACAGGCAGAACTGTGATGGAACCCGCGAAGCCCATACGTTGCTCGGTAACGCAGAGGACCATGGTATCGTCTTCGCTGAATTCCACACGTTTGACGGCCGTTTTGAATTCCCAGGTTTTCAGGCATTTGCCAGTCTGGACATCCCAAAGCTTTGCTGTGTTATCGGCTGATCCGGTGACCAAAAGCGTGGTTGTAGCTATCAATGAAGAAAAGAGAAAGAGATGACGAGTTAATATGCCAATCAAATGTCAATGGTATGTGTATGCGTGTGGTGCTTAAGGAAGAATGGAAAAAAGAGGAAATGATCATTACAGTTCACATCGACGGTCCAGACGGAACCGACGTGGCCGTTATAAGTGCCGAGACGTTCACCGTTGTGCGAGTACCAGACGTTGGCGACCTTGTCTTTGGAGACAGAGAACAAAAGATCGCCTTCTTTGTTGTATTTGATTTGCGTCAATGAACGCGTGTGGCCCTGAAGCAGAATCGGTCTCATGGTGTAGAATAAAAGGGGGAGCGATAATAGTAATATTATATCCAGCTCAAAACAAGTAGGATTGATCAATTCCCTAATGTGATAAGCCACCTGATTCACTTGCCCCGCAGCCTGCACCTGTTATAATGGCCTAAGCCTTTTCACCGTCCTATTTCCCCCACCCCATCATGTTATATACAACTTAGATATATACATACACATATCACACATTTGCATAATATATCTATTCTTATTTTTCTATTCATTTACCCGTCTGTCCACATATTGACACACTCATTTATTCAGATAAATCAATCACGTGGCTATGTACTTAGGCTGACTAGCAGGCTACGCAGCGTAAGCGTACTTTCCGCAAGTTCACCTACCACGGTGTTGATCTCGACCAGCTCCTCGACCTGTCTTCTGAACAGTAGTTCATGGAGCTCGTCCACTGCCGTGCACGCAGACGGCTTCAGCGTGGTCTGAAGCCTATGCCAATGGGTCTCATCAAGGAGCTTCGCAAGGCCGAGGAGGCTGCTTCGGACGAGAAACCTGTTACAGTCAAGACCCACCTTCGCAATATGATCATTGTTCCCGGAATGATTGGTTCCGTTGGTTGGATTTACAATGACAAGGTCTTTAACCAAATCGACATTCGTCCAGAGACGGTGGGTCATTACATCGCTGAGGTCTCGTACGTATACCCGCTGTTATAAACAAAAGAAAGAAATATAAATGACATTCATATGTATTCATTATTCATGTATATCATAGCATTTCGTACAAGCCCGTTCGTCACGGTCGTCCTGGTATCGGTGCCACGCACTCGTCTAGATTCGTTCCTCTGAAATAACGTACAATGTGTGTGTGTGTGCTCATGCACGCGTTCGTTGCGTGGTTTTTGTATACATTTATAAGGTCGGGTGTCTGCATGGATTTCTTTCTTTTTAATCCAGCAATTCCAGGTGCCCCTTGACAGCACCGCCGACGCTGGTCTTGTCAATCAGGAACGTGTCGTGACCAAACATGGCATCCAGTTCATAGTACGTCACCCGCTTGTTGCCAGCCGCGCGCAGACACTCGGCAATCTCCTTTTGCTGCCATACCGGGAACAAGATATCCGACTGAGCGCCCAGGATCAGGGTTGGCATTGTAATTCCCTTCATGCCGTTCACGAGGTCCTGCACGTTCGGGTCCGTATGCGCTAGTGTGGTCAGTGTCGGTCGATCCTTGCCTTTGGATTCGGTGGGAGGCGTATCATGCATCTCCAGTGCAGACTGGTTGCCAACGACAGTCGCAAAGTCGTGTTTGTCAATCTCTTCGAGTTTGTGCAGATTTTGCTTGCGCTGCTGCTTAAGCGCGTCAGTGGCTGATTTGGACATGTCGAAAATGTCCATAGCTTTCGAAATGTACAAAAGCGAGTTGGCGTCGTACTGAAGACAGAAACGCTCGCCCTGATGGTCGAGGTAAGTTTCAATCAAAAAGTCGGGGCATAGCGCCGGTGTCTGGTTTTCTTGTGCGCGCTTGCGCCCAAATCGCAGCTCCCATTCAGGGCCGGATCGATAGCTGATAGTGGCAATCTCACGTGACAGCTGATGTGATGTGATCGGTGATGAGTATAAGAAAACCCATTTCCGCTTTCTTTTCTTGTGTGTTTTCATACCTTCATACCCACATGAGGTGGAACGCCTTTGTAATAGAAACCCTTATTCCAGTTGGGGTCGGCCATAAGCACTGTAATAAACGTATTTAGCATACCTGGCATAACATTATTATATAAAAGCGTACCTTGTCGCTGGGTGTGACGAAGTGCGATAGAATAAGGATGTGACCGGATACAGGCAGAGATGGAGATCAATCGCTTGACACGTTCGGGGAACAGAGATGCGGCTGCTACAGACTACGACCCTATTAATTGACTATTTCCCATTTGATCTTATCGTTGATCTTACCTGCATACCGCCCATACTGGAACCCACACTCGCATGAAGTTTATCGATGCCCATATGATCCAGGAGAAGGAATTGCGCACGCACCATGTCAAAAATAGTGAGAATGGGGAATCGGGTCGCGTAACGTTCGCCATCGGCAGGATCGATTGAGCTCGGACCGGTTGAGCCATAACAACCGCCAATGACATTGGTGCAAATGACAAAAAACTTGTTGGTATCAATGTAAAGTCCAGGGCCAATGAACTCCTCCCACCAGCCTGGTTTCGTGTTCTTTGGGTGGGATTTGGCGTGCGACGAAGCAGACAGACCGGTATGAATGAGAATGGCATTGTCCTTCTTCTCGTTGAGGGTGCCCCACGTCTCGTAGGCAACGTCCAATTTGGGAAGTACACCGCCATGGTCGAGCAAGAATGGTTTTGCATATTCAAAGGTTTCGTAACCTGTCACGACGCGGTCATAGCTCGGTTCAGGGCCGTTATCGAGTTCTTCTGTGCGTGAGTTGAGTTTGTCCACACACGGAAATGACAAGGGCGGGTTCGACGATGACGAGGACAATGTGTTCGTCGGTTGAGTTACGCATTGTGCTGCAGCAGTGCCTGTGCTCTGGTAGGCTATTGTGACCTTGAGTATGAAGGACAGCACTTTTTGTTACTGTTGTCTGTCACGTTTACCTTTGGAGAAGACAGGCAGGACACGAGAAGCACGGGCCGACAACTGGGCACGAGTCCAAACGGGAATAGTTGAAGACAGTCGAAGTAAATGTCGCCGAGAAGTTGCCATCGAATGAATGTTGGTGCGTATTAAAAAAGGGTGAAAGAGGGCAAGGACTCCGTGAGATTTTTAAAAAAGAGACAGAGATTGCATGGCATTTGTCAGCTCTCAAAATGGCGCGATCAACAGCCAATAGTCGCTCCCCATTGCTAATTTTCCATCAGACACAATGGTGACAAATACAATACATAACGTGTGGAGTAGTATTGCGCAATATGTCGTCTTAGATATGAACCTGTATTCATTGGATCAACATGCCTACCGAGTTACACTAGCATTTTCTGATGCGACAAATTATAAATGTTTAGAGATAAAACGTATGGATGCATGAAGAAAAGGATAATATTCTATGGAGATGCTGCCGCAGATCATGTAGTATCTACATACAGTACTGTACATAAAGAACAATGATACTTTATCTCAGAATTTTTGCTTCGGATAAATTGGAACAGCCGCTCTGGAACAGATAGAAGCGGCCACTCTCATAAATAGTATATGCAAAATTATGCGAGTCTGGATCTACTATCTTGCTGGTATAACTTCAAAAATAAAAAAAAAAGTATCATGAAAAGCGAATGTCTACGGAGCTTGTGCCCATTGAGAACATTTTGATCAATTATTTCCGGTTTTAAGGACAATGAATTTGAAGCGGCATATTAAAGGATCAGTGGTTGAACAGAAACGCGCTCTTTGTTCTCTTCCTTTTTATAAATATCCAATTCTAACCCTTTTTACCAAGTGTCTCCTCCTTCAAAACTTGAACTGGAAAAGCTCTGTCAAGAGAACGCCAAAGAGAATGGGTCTGTCATCTCGACTTGCAGTAGTGGCAAAGATTGAGCCGTGTATCAAAGTTGTCAAGAACGATCAATTCCTCAACTGCCGTGGCCTAGACAAGTGAGGCTGTCAAGATCGAAGAGCCACATCAAGCGCACCAGCTGTCCGTGCAGAATTATGGGTGGGCTAATTACGTGGCCCGACCGGACCATCCTGGATCGTTTGGCGCACGCGAATACCAAGCTCAAACTGGACACTGGAGCCTTTTGGACGGACGAGGATGAATTCAGTTTTTCCGACGGAAGACGTCAGCAAACTACAGACATGCGCTGCAGAGGCGTTGTCTCAGTCAAGCTTGCGATGGTGGACAAGCCCGCGTGTCAAACTCGAGGAGGGAGATTACGATGCGCGGTACCAGTGCATATTTGAGCAGAATCAACTTCATGGCGTCTTCTTTTGTCCCACGACAAGCATCGGCAAGACCCGGTCTGACCCCCGTCAAGTCGACAGTTGGAAAATGAGCGGGTTGCGGTCATGCCACTAAAAAGGAGGCAACCTGCTTCTCCAGCAGCCTTCAAAAAGAAAGCAAAAGTGGTACCTGAAAAAATGCCCGGTGGTGTTTGGACAATCCAGATACACCTGTTCGAAATATAAACATATTGGCTGTTTGGATAAAGCTACCTCCCTGCAGCGCTACTACCAGATCTTGTCGACATACCTGACCAACTGCGCGAGTCACACTCGCATAGTGGCTGACTACAAAATATGGATCAAATCACCCGATTACATGCGCTTCTGGATCAACACCGTCAAAGATAAGCGCGTGCAAAGTCTGGAAGCTGGAGCCAGAGATATGCAGCCAAAATCATCACGACCTTCCACTTCATCCAGGGATGCGCTTGCGTCTAATTGAGAACGCGACAATGAGCGGTACTGAGTCTACAAATGCCGATGTCGATATCGATGCTCCTTTGCATTTTGCATTGTGAAACATTTGACGCGTCAATCAGTGATACCGATTCCGTCAATATCGACGCCGTCCGAGATCCTGTACCACTCGATGCTTCAACCAGCGTGGACTTGTCAAACTTGGCCTTGATAGAAACTAAACGTGAAACGACAAGCGAAGAGCCATGGCTATTCAAAGGACATGGTGTTACCAAGTATCTTCAGATTTACTGATCTGCATCCCGTACGCTCATCAACAAGCACCAGAACCCCCCAACTGAGTCGTATATTAACGAATTGGCTGCATTGACTTACGTCCTCGTCATCAACAAACACCAGCACAGCCCGCTGACCATGAGTTTTTTCCGCCTGGTTTATTGGATGACTTGGCCGCGTCATTGTGCAAAGGACAGTTGGGCCGTGATTTGGCGGCGGCTGCCCAAGCGGTCCGCCCATCCTTATTTCGCCTCAAGCTGGTACCGAGAGACACTGCCTGGCATACAAGACCCGGCGGAAGAGTCTAAGGATCAAACAAGGACCTGTGTAATGTCTATTGGTCAATTAATATACATGTATAAATTGCTTTATATAGCACAGCATTATCATGTTTGTCTTTATTTTACCTATTAGAAACACTGCGAATACTTTAGACATCCACCGTGCGACCAGGAAACGTGCTTTTTGGATCGAAATGCATTTGGCCAACTTTTGGGTCTTGCGTACTGGACTTGCTCTTTGACCAGATTTTCTCAATTGGTTAAGATCTCGAGCACGTGTCGTGCGGTTTACATCGTCGTTGTCGAACTTAAAAATGAATCGTTTTATAGAAGCAGATACTACTACAGTTTATATATAAACCGAACATTTTGTTTGTCGGTCATATCGTCCTCGTATTCTGTGGCCTTCTCATTTTGTTCAAAGGCTTCATTGGGATGCGCATTCAGATAGTCCTGCCGCTTTTCATTTTCGCGTTTATACGACCACCGCAAAGAGAGAAAGAGCAGAGCTGCCAATACTTGAGTCACCATGAACGTGATCAGGGCAGGTAAATACCGAGGAGCATTTTCTCCTCGCACAAGCAACGGGCCAACAAAAGATCCAATGCTATATCCTAGCATGTTCACGTTCGTATAGAGAGCCTTCTTGGTCACGCCAGACACGTTGGTAGTGATATAGGTCTGCACAAGGACCTGTCCACCGATATTGTTTGTCAAGTATAAACCTGCCAGCCGGCTTCCGTTCATCGGTAGCACCGCCAGCAAAAGAGAGCCTAAAAGCGCAACCGTCGACGTAAAGACACCCACGAAGGCGATCTCACCAAAACGATAGCTGAGATACATGGCAAGTGACGTCGTGATAAAGTTTACGACGCTCAGCGGCATACTGAGTAAGAGCGAGTCCAGATCCTGAGGGGTGATTGGATAGCAACAATGATACTTAGACAAAAGCTCACAAGAAAAAGCTGCCCATATCTTTCCACACACTTACTGTAAAACCCATCTGTGAAATGATCTGGGCTCGGAAAACATTTATAGACGAGGTGGGAAGGTTCACGAAGACAGCCAGGAAAAAGTAAGCGTAGAGCCTTGGATCACGCAGGCCTTCGAAAATCTGCCACCAGATCATCTTGCGCTCTATCACAACCGCATTGTCCCGCAAGCGGTCATCCACAATTACTATTTCCTCGGGCTTGAGAGTGAACCACCTCGATTTGGCATGATCAGGGCAAAAGACCAAGACGACGAGTCCCCAGAGAAAGCTGAAGATACCCGGGATAATCATACACCAGCGCCAGGCACGCAGACCAGCGATACCGTCCATGTGACCGATGCCGTACGAGATCAACCCACTGACTGTAGCAGATATGTTGACGGCATTTTGAAACCAGCCGATACGGACAACGTGTTCTCGACGCCGGTATAAGCACGCGATTAGGTTATAGCAGAGCGGCCAACCAAGCCCTTCCGCGAAACCGAGGATGAGACGCAGCACCAGGAGGACGGGAAACGTCATGGCGAGTGAAGTGCATGCGAGGATGACGCCCCATGCACAGACCGTCACGCCCAAGTACTTTGAGGTTGGCAAGATAGGCATCAAATAATTATTGAGAATCTGATGGTATAGATATACATGTGTTACAAATAAACATACAAAGAGAATACGGCGTTATTCAGGACACTGACCTGAAACACAATTTGACCGATAAACATAATTGACCCGATCCAGCCAAACTGATTCTGCGTGATCCCTGTGTCTTCATAGATGCCCAACACGGCGGTAAAGCTGATCATGGATTTATCAAGATACTACTTGTTTGATCCGGGAATACAGCGCGTATGCAGCATGATGCAATGAGGTCCGTGCTCGAAATCAAAAGGCCAAAGCTGGTGGTATTTACCTGCAAAAACGCTACGACACATAACAATGGCAGAACTACGATATCAATACGTCGCAAAAGACGTTTCTCATCTTTGGCTGTAAACGGAGGCGGCTGGATCTCTGTGGTAAATGGAGACGATGTTCTTCTCTTGGCATCATCCCGACTGTAATCTCCTTTCTCGGTCTCGGCATCATCAAGAGTAGGTTGCATGACTTTGGTAATGTGCTTAAAGGGCAAAAACAAGGAAAAGGAGAAGAGATACCCAGAGCTCGGTTGCCAGATGCGAAGAAATTTCTTTCGCCGGTGAATGCACACGCTGAATACGCCGGCCATTGGTTAAAGCTAGAGTCTGAATGATGACATACAGAGGTTGATCTGCTCCGGAAATATGCTTCCATAAATGATACACATGATTTAAAGCATAGTCATACAAGCGGGTTGCCGTGTGACAAACACGCCGTATGTGGGTTTTAATTCGTATGTCCGATGGGTTATCGCCGAATTCTAACAAAGTGTGATCAGAGCTTCAGAAAATTCATGATGCAAAGTGCGGAGATGTTTGATACTTTGATAACCCTGAAATATCCCAAGTGAGGGCGAGGAAGTAACAGAAAATGCTTATGGTACCCATTCTACTAGTACAGCGACATGTGCGTAAAGTACTTGCACATTTAAATCGATACTGTCCGTATTAAGTCTGGTGGAAACAATTGCTAGCTATAAATGCAATGGTTATTTTGTTGCTGATATTAATATACAGTAAGATGCCCCTAATTGCTCGTAATTTGTCAAAACCTGGATACGAGAGAATACGTGACAGGAGGACATGAGTTCTGCGGGGCACAGAGCAGTTTGTATAATATCGAGGTCGCTTGTATAGAAAAATCTCGCCGTCAATCTTGAGTAAGAAAATATTAACCTGAAGTTAGGGAAAATTTCCAATCATCCAAAAATGCTTTTGTTCCTTTAGTTGCATCTGTTGATTCTACTAGACAGCAGTTCTGTGGAACAATACTTACGTTACCATCGAACATTCCACCTTCTGTGCAGCTATTATTCAGGTTTTGTCCGTCTCAGAATGACGCTTATGGACGCACAGGCATATAATAGCTCATATTCAGTTTCGAATTATACTGAAGACTCATATCATATACCTATTATGCGAAGACAGAATACGATCTTTCCGCCTCTCAATATATCTCCCACCCTGCCCAAATCTGCTAATGCTGGGCCCAGACGCTATGTACGCACTGCAAAAACGATGGCGCGAGACACATGCACAATGTTTAAACTAGAATATCAAGTTACGTCGCGCAATATGATCTAATGTGCTTTATGGTTTAATGACGCATCCGTCAGAATTGGCGTTCCATGTTTATGCGCCGTCGCTGATTATGTATATACTGTATATGTAAAAGGCTGGATACATTATCCATGAAGACGCTATACATGTATTAAATAATAGATCGCGTACTGATGATCACTAATACGTTATGAAGGTACTATTATAGCCTGTATATAAATCGAATATTTTGCTTGTCAGTCATGTCGTCCTCGTATCCTGTGATCTTTTCATTTTCCTGCAACCCTTCGTTGGGATGCGCGTTCAGATAGTCTTGTCGGCGTTCATTTTCTCGCTTATATGACCATCTCAAATAGAGAAAGACCAGAGCTGCCAGTCCTTGAGTCACCATGAATGTGATCAAGGCAGGTATGTACCGAGGGGCGTTTTCACCTCGTACAAGCAGGGGACCCACGAAAGATCCAACGCTAAAGCCTAACATGTTCACATTTGTATATAATGCCTTCTTGGTCACGCCGGCAACGTTGTTGGCAATATAGGTTTGCATGAGGAGGACTCCGCCGAGGTTGTTCGTCAAGTACAGGCCTGCCAGTCGACTTCCGTTGCTTGGCAGCACCGCCAGCAAAAGGGAGCCCAGAAAGGCAATTGTTGAGGTGAGAACGCCGACCAAGCTGATCTCATTGAAACGATAACTGAGGTACATGGCAATCGACGTTGTGGTAAAATTTGTGACGCCAACCGGCATACTGAGCAAGAGGGAGTCCAAATCCTGTCATTGAACGTGAGTATTGAAAATGATAGTCAGGTACGATCTCAGCAGCGGAAACGGGAAAACACTTACTGCAAAACCCATCTGCGATATGATTTGTGCCCGGAATGTATTTACGGCGACAATGGGTATCCCCACGAATACGGCCAGGAAAAAATAAGCATAGAGTTTGGGATCACGCAGACCTTCAAAAACCTGCCACCAGATCATCTTGCGCTGTATCACAACCGCATTGTCCCGCAAGCGGTCCTCCACAATCACTATTTCCTCGGGCTTGAGAGCGAACCACCTCGATTTGGCATGATCGGGTAAGAAAATAAAGATAACCAGTCCCCAAAGGAATGTGAATATTCCTGGGATAATCATGCACCAGCGCCAGGCACGCAGACCAGCGATACCGTCCATGTGACCGATACCGTACGAGATCAAGCCACTGAGCGTTGTGGAGACACTGATTGCATTTTGAAACCAACCGATACGGACAACATGTTCGCGGCGCCGATACAACGACGCAATCAGGTTATAGCAAAGCGGCCAACCAGGGCCTTCGGTGAAGCCGAGGATGAGACGGAGCACCAAGAGGGCGGGAAATGTCATACCGAGTGAGGTGCATGCGAGGATGATGCCCCATGCACAGACAACCACGCCGAGATATTTTGATGTGGGCAAGACGGGCATCAAATAGCTATTGAAAATCTGATGATGTGTACGTGTTACAAATAAAGGCGCAAGACGTTATTGCTCAAGACGTTGACCTGAAACACGATCTGGCCAATAAACAAAATCGACCCGATCCAGCCGAACTGGTTTTGAGTAATGCCCGTGTCATCATAGATCCCTAGCACGGTGGTAAAACTGATCATAATTTTATCGAGATACTGTTGTTCAACAAGTATGCAGCGCGTATGCACCAGCATGGTGCAATTAGGTCCCTGTTCGGAGTCATAATCTAAAATCTACCTGAAGAAATGCAACAGTGCATAGCAGCGGCAAAACGATGGTATCGATACGTCGCAGGAGGCGTTTCTCTTCTACGGCTGAGAAAGAAGATATCTGGCCATCTGCGGTTGATGAAGACGCCCGTTTGGCTTCATTGCTGATATAATCTCCTTTCTCAGTCTCGGCATCATCAAGAGTAGGTTGCATTCTTTTTAGATGTGGGTGTATAATATGAAGTAATAGAAGGGGAAAATGAACAAAAGAAGTGGAAGAGGTGAAGAAAAGACACACAAAACTCATGAGGAGATTTTTCAAGTTAAGTGCAAGACAGAGGGATGTAGAACCGGATCAAATATCCCTCCTGCGCCGCCATTCGAAAAACAGGCGCTCCATACGCCATATCGATCTTTCTATTATTCACTGACTAAACCTAATGTATCAACATATATATTCAATGGTTGATCTAGTGTTACTGCCAAGCAATCCTTCCGTAAGCGTATTCCATAAATATTAGACGAAGAAATCCAAGGTGTAAAACTTACACAGTTTCGTGCGACAAATACGTACTGTGACGCAGATATCATGTCCGCTGGGTCGTCTCAGAGTCTTAATGACAACCTTTGCAAAAGTTTACAGAACAAACACATGTGAGCAAGATATGAAAACGTGATCAAACAGGACGGGAAGACATCTGATAACTTGAGTCTAAATAGCAAATATTGTTGTTTTATGCAAAAGAAAATCAATGCGTATGTGTACAAGAGGGGCGTTTGAAGCGAGGGAACAGTATGCGATGAGGTTGACAAATGCTTTTCAAAAAAATAGAATTAGTAGAAATGGAAGTTCAGGAATGCAAATTTTGGAGCACAGCGGCTTCGTCGTTCAACATGGCTTCCTGGAAGGAGCCGCCTGCGCATGTGCGAGCACCGTCCATAGCTTTGGCCTGGATGAGCTGCCATGCCTGCACTTCTTCTGCGTCGGCTGCCATCGTCAGCGCTTGATGGATCCAGGACAGCAAACCGTGATAGCGCATCAAGCTCAGGGCGGTGACAGGTGTGGCTACCGCACGCATCAAGATCTTTTGATAGATGTTCAGTACCGAATACGTTCCTTCTTTCTCGATATTATTCTTTACCTCGATAACGGCTTTTTTGCATTCGTGGTCGGCGAGTGGCGAAAAGTAAAAGGTAGCAATCATTTCCCATGCGTGAATACGGCTGTATGCCTTGTAGTCATCATGGGTGCGCATCGCAGAGGCCATGACGTTGAGTAACCACAGGCGTTCTTTGTGCAAGGATCCCGACGATGACGTGAAAAGTTGATTAAAAACAGGAACAAACTAGAAAATCGTGTCAGTTTTCCGCAAAAGAATATGCAAAAGCAATAGCAACTTGCCTTGAGTTCAAAGCTGGCTTCGCGGATGACCCAATTCGTGAGGTGCGTGTACATGGGGTGCTCCGGCTGAAAGAGGATAGGCATCGCATAAGCGACGGTGTATGCGACCGGGGCCGGGACCAATGGCGGCGCTTGGCCTTCCAAACGCTCAGGCACCGAATTCTTCAGTGCCTCAAACATGTACCGCACAAGAGGCGCCTCAAAGGATTCAAAAGTCTTTCCATAATTCAACGTTAGCTTCCAGCACGATACTGCTTCTTTTTTTTTCAACTTACAGCTAAGCTGCCATCGAATTTGTCCATGCACTGATAGCCAAGTCGTCGCAACTGCTCGTCTTGCGCCGCCAAGCACACCACCAAGAGTCCCAGGGCATGGCTCTCGATGAATGCCTTGACTTGCACAGCGCCGTGCGCCAGGAGGTTCGCAAAGAGGGGCACAAAGTAGCCAATATCATAGACATCGCCCTCCATGCTCAAATCTGACAGCGTTGCGTCCAGAGGGAAACGAGCCAGCGTGCGCCGCATGCGGTCGACATCAATAAGGTCCAGGAGCTCGACCGAGATCGCAGCAGGGTCCAAGGCATGCGCGCCCTGGGCGAGGGCCTGACGCCTTCGGTCCGAGCCAGGGCCGAAAAGCACCATCTTGGCCAACAGCGAGCGTCGGCCGACGCGTTCGACCGAGCGCAGCAGTTCAAGGATCTGTCGATCGAGCGGGTGCGTGGTCGCGCCGTAGCTGGTCATTAATGGACTAAGCAGCCCGTGGTTGTCGGCCAGCACCTTGGGCTGAATCGTGTGCAAGGTCTGGACTAAGCCGAGGAGCGCCGCGCGCTGCTTCTGGCGCGTTTCAATCGTATCGTCCGCGTTCTCTTCTGGCGAGGGCGAGGTCAGGTACGAATAGCGGTTGTTCTCCAAGACGCGTCGCATGTATGTTTCAATGGGTTCGCGTTTCTCATACTAATAAACTATGAGAAGGCTTGCTCTCTGTTTATCTCTTCAACTTACCCCTTGATAGGCTTGCTGGATGAGCACATCCGTGAAATGGATGGCGCTCGGGTTGGCCATGTTATCCATGAGCGTCACAAGCACAAAATCTTGAAGGGTTTCACTGTCCACCTCGGACCAGTCTACCGCCAGCGCAGGGAGGTAGTTTGCCCACATGTCGTAGAACCCATCGGTGACCTCGAGCATTGACGCGTTGTCTTTATCTGTGGCTGTGGTCAAGAACACCAAGATTTTGTTCATCACTGCGTTGGCGTAGCCCGTGCGATCTTGAGCGAGATCTTGACCAAGCTGAAGGATGTCCGCCGAGGCAGCCGAGAGTGCGGTGGTTTCGTGCAAGACCTCGAGAAGGAGCTCAGCGAGATCAATCGACGCTTGTTTACATGACGCTTCAACGCTCTCCATCGTGACACCGCGCTGGTTTCCGTCCATCACTTGGCGCACGAGCACATCACAGTCGAGCGTGGCATCCGTCATTTCCACATCACCCGTTGTTTGTTCTACCGTTGCTGCTGCAGCATCAGTAGCTGCTGCGGAGTGCTCGGCTGCCGTATCCCGTGCAGCGGCTGTCGGATGACGATCGCTGATAACCTGGGCCAGCGCAGCATGTTGGTCTTGGCACGCCTGCCGAAGGTAAGGGTACGTCGTCGGCTGAGATGCCAGGCATGTTACGACACTTTCAAGAAAAGCTTCCACATGAGACCGATCGCCCTTGAACGCACCAAGATGCTCGAGCATGGTCAGGAGCACGGGCGAAAACGGAAGCGCGTTCTTTCCTGTACCGTGGGTGTCTAGCACGTCATCCATGTCGAGTAGAGGATACGACTTTGTCGTTGTCGTCGTCGAGGCATGCACGGTCTGGATGATGGCAACTTGTTTGTCGGCGTAACGATACTGGCCCCGCGCGAACCGGTTGAGCGACTCATCCATGAATCGAATCACAGTTTCCTGCGCGGCATTGTCGGCGGGAAGCGCGTCCAGCCAAAGCTGAATTTCGTCGAGATCGTGCTGAAACATGAGCGAACCGCCGAGTGCGTGCTGGACGACTCTGCGCGTCAACTGGCGCACCAGCTCGTATGGTGTCTGCAGATAGAGAAGCAAGATCGTCGCAATGGGAGACATCGCATCTTTGCCTATTTTACAGAGTTAACTCACATTGCTCACTCCAAGTTTACCCCGGTTCTCGTCATTACCTCGTTTGTCCGTCCATTTGAAGTCAGAGAGGTGCAAGAGGAGTTCGAGCAGATGGACAAGCGATTCGGGCCGCACGCTAAAGATATCTTTGGGGATAAAGCTGACCGGATCAATCTTGGACTCCATGAGGGCCTCGGGCAGATGCTCCTGATAGTACCGGATGAGACGAAAGCCAACATCTCGGAGGAGCTGGTTCTGTGTTGTCAATTCCTCGTCGCCTTCCGACAGGGTGGCCGACGCGATCTGGGTATAGACGTTGTACAGTGTGCGCATGTCGGGCAGACGGCGGCGGAATGTTTCGCGGAGCGCATCGACGCATGTCTGCCATCGCTGCGCAGCGTCTTCGTCTGTCTTCTCCATCGTCCGCACCACATCCGTCAATGCGATGTGGGCTTGGACATATTTCTGGAATGCAGTGGCGAGTACCGTCATTGTCGTATAGCACACCAAGGGGCTCGTGTGGCTCAAGCCCTTGGAAGAGACAGTGCGACCAAACACTTTGGGTAGGATGCTGTCGATAATGATGTTGGCTTCGGGTGGGTGCGTCGGGTATAATTGGGTTGTGCCGTATAAAAGGGAGGGGACGGGAAGTCGGATTGCTTTCTGCAGGAACGCTGCACTTGCCAGCCATTGACTGTTGAGCCGAGGTTCCATCGTCAGGTCATCGTGTTGCCAGTACCTAGCAAAAAGAATGAACACCTATCCTTCTCACTGTCCTTTTTCCTTCCTCCTGTACCTGTGTATAAGCGCCGGACAAGCGCGCAATGTTCTCAAGACAAGCTCCTGCTGACGAAGGTCGGTGGTGCGGTGAAGTGTATAAATGAATTTACTCAAGGTGGCATTCGGTTGCTTCTGTTCGTCTCCCTCGTCATTTGTCTTGATAGTGTACCAGCCATTGTCGCGTTGGCAGATGCCGGCGTAGGGGACTGTGCAGATGGAAATGAGGAACTCATGCACGAGCTGCGCAGGGACGCCCGTTTCGTCATCACCCAACGGCTCTGGCACCGTACGGCTATAGAGTTTGGTGATCTAATCATTTAGACGCGCGTGTGTGAGCGAAGTCTGTCGGATTCTTTCGCGTATGCGTTATTTACATAACCCAGTCTCTGCAATGACATGTGATGCTGTTTGACAGAACGGGGGATCGCGCCATCGTGCAAGAAATATTTCTGCAAGGTCGAAAAGATCTCTTTCAAGAGCTAGAAAAATGGTGAGTAGACTATTGTTTATAAAAGAGGCCGTACTTACAGGATAGGCGTCATCTGCAATGTTGCTGAAAATGCCATTCAACAGGCTTTCTACCTCCAGAACCTGCAATTTGATACCCACATTGCCGTGGATAAAGAAACCGAGGACGAACCGAACAAAATGGGTACGCAAATCTATGCAAGGTGAGCCAAAAAGTCATGGTTCGACAAGATCAATGCTGGTTACCATAGTGATATGATTTAGCTCTCCTCTCGATGGTCGTCTTCTTTCGGTAACGTGCTGCTCGTAGAAAGCCCTGCAAAAAAGAAAGAAAGGGACAAAGAGAGAGATATATGAGCCTACAAGTCATGAAGGAGAGCAAAAAAACAAAAACAAAACTCACGTCGGTATGAAAGTTGAATGTCTTGAGAAGATCTTTGATAGCTGCTTGTCCAAGAGCGCAAAGCGAGGTCAGCAATCGAAACATGGAGATGCAGGTAGGCACTCGGGCTGAAGCCAGGCCGCGTTGAATGGGTTTGATGAATTGTTGCGTGATTTCGCTGGCAATGGTAAGACCGAAAGGACGGATGATGGGCGTCGAGCAGAGTCGCATAAACAGGCTGACAATATCAGGCGCAAGGCACTCGAGGTCTTGGATATTATTCTGCATTTAACAAAAAAAAATCATGGTAAATTAATCACCTGGGGCCACTTAGAACGTCATGTTCTTCTTACTCTGGCCTGGAACTCCCATAAGCCGAGCAGATCGGAAGGATCGGTGCAAGACTGAATGTATTCAACAAGCGGGCGAGCGTTTTTCTCGGTGGGATCAACGCGGATCTTGACAGCTTCTTCGAGCTGGTGCTTCAAGTGTGGCAAACCTAAACAACACACATGAGGTTTTGTCGAATAACTCGCACAATGCATGTATAGTTTACTCTGACGCAGCGTGTCTGCATTGCGTTGTTTCACCAAAGCAGCAATGTCGTCGACTGCCGTGAAATGGACGTCGGCAGACTTGTCGTTCGTAGCCATGAACACTTGCACACACGCGACAATTCCGTTTTAGAAGAGGGAAGATTTTTTCGGGGCAACTCGAGAATTGCCCCCATTTAGGACAAAAGAATTCCGAGTCCACCAGCACTGGGAAATTTGGCATATTGTCTGTTTCTCTCTCTCTCTCTCTCTCTCTCTCTCCCCTTCTCTTTTCCCCAATTCCTAGAATGACGACCCTTACCGGCTGGGCCCACTTGTGCTTTTTATCACCTACTGAAGAAGAGAACGCATTTGAACGTGTACGAGGTCACATGATTACGCGGTCTGAAACAGGTCAATGCACGTTGGGGATCGTGGGACAGTGGTTGAAGGGTCACGTCGATCCGGATCACAATGACTGTCTGGCGCCCGTCACTTATTACCGGGTGACGCTGCAAAACCATCAGACAAAATCAGAAGCATCCGTGATTGTGTGTCGGGTATCAGACGACGACGCAGCAGGACTGCATCCGCCGCATCCTCCTGAAGAAGGCGAAGCCGCTCTGACTTTTCATACTGACCTGTTTCTCACCGGTGAACGTGCCTGGCAGCATGCTACGACCTATCTACCCAACGAGCCAGATTCAAATCAAGATACTATCGTCTGTGTGGGACAAATGACATTGAAAAACATGGATTTGTGATATATGTATGATATATGATATACAACAGCAAAAGCCAAGACAAGGCAAGGCAGGACGGCGACAGGACGGGGACGAAACACGACAGGGCATGGCAAAGCAACTTTAGATGATGGACAGCCAGTCGCAGGTATCACACATGGAGAGGATGGTATCACACCCGGGTTCGGGTCCAAATGCAAGACGACCTGGGCATTCCTCGGCGTGGATCGCTTCTTGCTCCTGCATGTCGCGAATACCCTATTGCAAATAGTATTAATACACCTAATGTCAATTTGTATATTCATTGCTTTTTCTATATATTTTTTTTCTTTTTTTCTTTTTCTACCTTTTCGCTTGTTGTAAAGTAACATGCCGGGCAACGTGTCAGCGTTCCGCTTTGTTGCAGTTTTGCACCATGGCAAGCGAAACAGGTCAAATCTGTATCGAGAATCTGACTGGGATTTGAATTTGACGCGTAACCTTGTGCTTGGTCCTCTGCATCGAATTTAGTGAACCTGACTCTCTACGCATGAAAGAGGGAGAGAGAAATAATAAAAAAGAGAGAGAGTCAAGTACCTTCTTCCAGGAAAAAATCAGGATTCAGTTCTTCGTGTTGAAGTGCTTGCTCGTACATTTGCTGCATTTCTTGCCACTCTTGGTGAGCCGAATATTGTAACTGTAATACCAAAAATGAGCACACAAAAAAGACAGAGAGAGCTTTGTATTCTTTTTATCTACTTGCGTTGGTTTCACGACGTCGGTTGATTTGAGCACGACGAGCATCCTTCATGTGGTTTGCATATTTTTGACGCACTCGGTCTTTGAGTGCTTCAGGTCGATTGTGTTGTCGCTTGATGGATTCACGGTGCACACGTGGGCGTTGAATGTCCATGTCCATTGAGAGAGAGTACCTTTAGTGTGGTCTAAAAATTAAAAAAAAGGGCAAGGGAAAAGTCAACTCGCGTCCAAAAAAATACAACAAAATGGGATCCCGCACGCGTTCCTTTTATCTCTCCCTTCGCCTTTTGTTTATTATCATTATCCTCCATGCCAGAACAGGAACGATCGTCCTCATCTTCGACCTACACACGCATGTCAAAACAAATGCAGTATGCCACTTTGCAGTCACAGCTTACGAAGCTCGATAAGAATATAAACACTTTAAAGTCGAACGTCAATACTGCTGCCAACTATGCTCCGGCTTTTCACAAACTCCAGATCATTCACGCTTCCGAGTAATTCAACGATACATGACCTTTATTTTCTGTACTTACGCGTTTCTTGTCCGCTTTACAGATTCATGGCAGCTTCCAAAGTTTTGAATGAAGAGGAGGAATCTTAAAATTATACTGTACGCATTATTTTGACTATATCTTCTTCCACTGCATTTCATCTTAGAAAGCGCAATAATACCCAGCAAAAGCAACCACTACTGCATCGAGATATTGATCTGC
Source organism: Syncephalastrum racemosum (assembly GCA_002105135.1). Classification (NCBI taxonomy): domain Eukaryota; kingdom Fungi; phylum Mucoromycota; class Mucoromycetes; order Mucorales; family Syncephalastraceae; genus Syncephalastrum; species Syncephalastrum racemosum. Next base: position 85,912 of record MCGN01000001.1, read on the forward strand.
GCACCTGCTCTTCATTCCTAATCCTCCAGTAATATATTATTTCAGTTGAACATATGGATCCTATCTGGCTTATGCTGGCGAGTACCCTGGACATTGTTAAAAGAAATACTGGCCTGGAAAAAAGGAGAGAGCAACTAAAGGATATCAGCAATGAAGGCAAATGAAAGACGAGTTTTGTTCGAGCCTTTTGTATGTTCCATAAAGAAGATGTGTCAAGTACCAACACCTCAATACTTAGCATAAGGAAATGCCTTCATCTGTCTACTATGCGCTGGTAAATCTTCTGTTCTGCATGAACTGCATGGTCAACATGGTCCGTGTAGCATTACATATTATCGGAGGTGCTGAGTATGTAACCTCGCAAGAAAAGAAATACATCTACTGCCTTCACTGTAACATTCTACTCCTTCAATTGCTACTTGTATCCAGCCCAAAATGGTAGCGCAGCTGCGTTAAAATGGCAGTCTTGATACTAAGAGCGATTCGCACAGAAACAAGAAAAAGCTAGAAGCGTGCATAAAATTATGCATGATTTAGTAAAAATGAGATTTCTGCGATACGCAGCGTATCAAAAGCAAGCACGTATACCGCAGACGACTTCCCACCGTATCCTAGGGGAAGGCGTCTATATTGCCTGGCTCTGGCGGTTTATTCTTCACTTGTCGACGAATGTACGCTACTGGACCGTCTGCTGATACAAGATCATAGCGATAGACAAACGTCACTCCTTTGATGGCGCTCTGATAGACAATGTCTAGACAGACGTATCGGTTCCACAACGCAAGTACAGCCTCGGTTGGTCCCATAAAAGGCTTGGTTTCGTATCAACCACGGAGACGCATCCCAAAAAAGGGGTTTTTAGATAATGAAAGCTTCGACACATGCGTATCAATTTTAGGAGTTCACCGTTATCTTTGTATTGGATGAGGAAATGATAAAAAAGCAAATAAACGAAAAAGGAAGAGACTATGAGATATGAGGTGTGGAGTAGGCGCCATCATAGGCAGGGTATCAAATATGAATTAATGCTGGTGTTCAGTGTCTTGGTAACCGGTCATGTAGTCCCAAGCACCCATCGTCATATCGTCTTCATGTTCGGTTGCAGGTGTCGAGGCCGCACTTGATGGCGCAGAAGAGGAGGAAGAGGAGGCCTCCTTGCGGTCAGCCAACAGCTTGGAAAGCTCGCTCCAGGGCCGATCGACAAAGGCTGTGTTCTTGGGCGTGGTAATGCTTGGGTCCTCGTTGATGAGGTTGGGGATAGTCTTGATGTGCTGGAGCAAAGAGAGACCGGGATCCATTGGAAATAGAAAAAGAAAGCTGCTTGTTCTTGAGGGAAGAAGAAAGAAAGATGTGTTTGATAATAAAGCTTTTTCGTCTCTCTCGATTAGGGCCTTTTATATGCAGCTTATGCTCTTCATTTTGATACGTATATGCTTGGCCTTATCAAGCAAATATTTTTTATTTTTAGTCTCACGCGAAATTTTTGGCTTCCGCGGACCTCGGTCGGTCCTGGCCCAGGGCAGTTCCTTGCCCGCGGATGATCCCAAGCCCACGGATGGGAAAATTGTTACGGCGGCGGCTTTCCGAGGAAGTCACCGTGCGCGCCTCTCCCTTTTTCCTTCATACTGGAAACTTCTTTCATGACAAGTAATCTATGACGCACGTCCTATGGCTCAATATTTTCGCCGATCCACTTGGATTTGTATTTCGTTAGGCTGTACAATATGTATGGCAACCACTAGCTCCAGCGTAATGGATAGAGGATGTGGCACGGCAGATACGTTGATATACCCCTTTTCTGACGGCGAGGGAGTCTGAGGAGCGCACCATACCTTTGCTGCTGATAAGAGATAAGCCGCATCCGCCCCGTTGACATTGTCTTCATGCCGCAAGATATGTAAAGTATTGACATCCAGCTATACAGTACTGTAACACATTACCACTCTGCACTCCACAGATAGAAATTGACAGTTTACAGACTAGGGGTCAAGATGATAGGCTTTCTCACTCCGTCCCTGTCTGTCATAGTTGATAGCAAACCAAAACAGCCCGACCTACGCTCCCTTTCCAGTGAAAGTGTGTTCCACATCGAGTAAAACAAACATAAACGAGTTTATTGGGTTTCTCAAGACACCAAAAGTATGCAGGGGGGATTATAATGTACTAGATGGAAAACAAGGTGATCTAAGCGAGAAGGCTGTAGATGGTGTGGACAGACATGCCCAGCAGACCCAGCAGACCAGCATAGGCGATGACACCACGCATGCGCTTGGAGGGGTCACCGGTCAGGTAGCCGGAGGAGAAGAAGTAGCGACCGACGAGCCAGACAGCGCCAGCAATGGAGGCAGGCACGGGGTGGCGGATACCGGCGATCAACAGGAAAGCGCTGTAGGTAGGGAAGACCTCGAGGGTGTTCTGAGATTGTAAAATTTGTGTCAGCTTGCCACGCACAGACTTGCTTTTCTCCCCGATATCCAATTTCGCTTTCTTACCTGGTGGACGCGCTGAGCGCAGTTGAAAAGGTGCTTCTTCTCATCCTTCTCGGCCTCGGCCTTCTCGGCATAGGCTACATTCAAAGCAAAATATCAGTCTATCCGTTCGCTATGATTCTCTGAAAACCTTACCATAGGGGTAGGGAATACCGGCAGCGCGACGGTACTTGCCGGTCTGAGCACCAAGAGTGAAGACGTAGAAAGCGCTGACAGCGTAGGTGGCGAGGACCTGTAGGAGCAAAAAATAGAGACGAAAAGAAAAAGCTCAGTCTCTCTCGCGTGGAGAATGTATCAATAACATACGTAGCCGTATTCAGCGCTCAGAGTGATAGCAGACATGACTGTGATATGTGCGAGTGAGTGTGTATTGGAGAGGTGTTTTTCTTTGGCGGGGAACAAAGAAGTCGAGGGCTCTTATATCCCGGAAACAAATCCCCCGCACTTTTTGAAAAATTTCACCCAATTGCGGTAGCTGACGCGTCGCTTGCGTGGCATTACGATATCGGACGTGAACTTTTTGTGCACCTCTCCGACAAAATTCAAAATTTTTATCCTAAAGGTCAGATTTTATATGGGGGAAAAAGAAGGAGGAGGAGGACGATGAGGAGAGGAGGAATACATAATAACAGGGACGCTAGACACTGCTGAAGGTATCGTTGATATGCTGAGAAATCAACGCAATAGTTTGCTTGTATACGGGAGTCTCAACTGGGACAGTGATGTAGCCATGGACTGCGTTATGTGAAACAAGTATATTAGCTTGCTTGCTTTCATTTTTGGGTGCTCTCTTTTGTTTTGCTTTACCTGCACCAATCATACGCATGGCCGCGACAGGAACGCCGGCTTCTGTCAGACGACGTGCATACGCCTCGCCTTCATCACGAAGGACATCAGACTCGGCTGTGATGACAACAGCCGGAGGCAAGCCCTTGAGTTCCTCGATGGTAGCAAGCATAGGCGTCGCTAGCTTGTTATTCAGCTCCGGTGGTGGTACAGGGAAATAGGCACCACCAAAATGTTTAATTTCTATAGCAACGAAATGAATGAGTCATGCATCCCGGACCCCTCTTTTTCCTTTTATCTTCTTACCTCTCATGGACAATGCGTAGTCTCCCTGACCGAAGAGTTCATATGACTCATAATCGGCATGGCTGGCCGCAGTAGCAGGATATACCATGATCTGCGTCTTGATCAGGTGGTTCTGGCCGCGCTCCTTGGCAAGGACTTTATTGACGGTATGTCAGTGAACTTGGTACCTTCCTTTTTCCTAATAAGGATACTCACTAGATAGGGTCGTGGAAAGGTTGCCACCGGCCGAATCACCTCCGACCGCAATTTGTTCGGCGTTGACCTTGATGGTACCGGCATTGGCAACAATCCACTGAAGGGCATTATAGCAGTCTTCAAGTGCGACAGGGAACTGGTGCTCCGGACTCAGGGAATAGTCAACAAAGACGACAGCCACGTGTGCCTTGATGCACAGCTGCATACACACACACACATATGCGATACGACGATTCTCTTCAGCATCACAACCTTTCTTCAATACTTTTTCAAAACTTACGTCGCGAATAACCTTGGCGTGCGTGTGCTTGCTACCGAAAACCCAACCGCCACCGTGCCTACAACGCGTCCCGGTCGTTAGGGTTTAGTTTGTATGTCTGCAAAAAGATAAGGTACTCACAAGTACATCAGGACAGGCAGGACCTTGTCTTCTGTGCCGAGGGGACGCAACAGCGTGAGTTCGATCTGCTTGTCGCCGCTGTCGATCATGCGGTCCTCGACGATCACTTCAGGAAGGGGAATATTGGCTTGTTCCAATCGTTTATCCGCATAAGTGCGCAGCTGTTCCACTGTGATGGTATCAATCGGCGGTGCCTTCTTGCGTAGCTCAAAGGCCGCAGCATAAACGGGATGAATAGGGAAGCGTCCGTCTCCTTTGGTCATGTTATACGTATTGTTCTGTTTTTGAAGAAAAGCAAAGCCAAGACTTTTTTGCCGTCCTGGATTATTTTATCCCACTCGATAACGCCGCCTCGGAGAAACCATCGCCGGTCTCCCACTATTTTTTACGTCAAGCCAAATTGGCTCTCAATGGAAATTCGTAACCCCATTTTAATGCGCTGTCCACATACCCTTACTAAGACAGTTTGTGGATGTCCATTTTTAATGTATTTGATGCTTCCATCTTCAGCTTACATAAAGCTTAAGCTACTTGAACGTCTGCGAATGCACACCAAGATCTTCTCTATACTGCATTAGTCGTGCAAATAGGTAACAGGAGGGTTCAAGTTGACATTTTCTTCGCACGCACAACGATGGCCCTCGACCTCCCCCAGGCATTGCCATGAAAATTCCCACCACTGAGCGGTACATACATCAATGGACCATCCATAGAATGCAACTGTGAAAACCGCGTGTCCATTCCAGCATATAGTGAAACAAAGAACCTCATGCTATCCTTACCATTTGCCGTTGGCAGCGTAAAACCGGTACTCTTGCCGTCTTCGTTAATACTGTACTGCTCGACATTTATACAGTGTAGTACACCTAAACGACAGGAACTCCTGTTTCGCCATCCAGACACGTAAAAGTCCTGTCAATCCATTCAGCATGTTCCATAGATAAAATGATTATTTGCACGCCCAATGTCCTAACGTTGAGGAAGTTCCAGATGTCACATGGCTGGGAACAATTTTGGTCCTGGTTTGTTCATTGAATTGAATCGGATATTGAATTGCATAAGGTTCATTGTAATCGCGAAAAGAACAAAATGGCACTCGTACAGTATTTCTTTCTCTTTCCATCAATATTACCATGTAATGAACAAAAGCAGGCGACGACTGTGGTATCTGTGGCATTAAACTCAAGGGCAAGGACAATGGTGTGGAGAATCACAACTACAGCCCCATTTATTAATGAGGTCTCTACGACTGGAAGTAAGTCAAGGCACGTCGTGTGTTGCTTACATGCATTATTCATTTGTCGTCATGTCTAGGTCAATTTCCCGTACAAAGATGCAGCGCCAGTTCAAATACCGGATCATGGAAAAGCGATTCAAGCAATTTCAGCCTTCACGCGACACTTGTCCTGACACGGCCTGGCGATGTATATTAGTCAGAAGCGCGTACTAGACGGCAGCAAGGAGCAGTTCCCTGAAATGGCCGCATATACGGCAATTGGGGATATGAGCAGCAGCAGATCTTCAAAGGAGACTGTGCACCACATGCCATCGCCAGCTTTGACTATCGGTGGCGCAACTGATCAACTAAACGGCGCACACTCTTCATGGTTTTAGAGATCGACTGACGCAGTGACATCTGGTGTCGGAGCCCTGGCTGGCAAGACGTTATTTGCTCAGTTCGATGGTTGGGTACCGCTTATTTACGAGCTTGAAGACGAACAACATGGGCTGCTCACATCGTCACGGTCGAGCGCACTTATATATCATTAAGCAAAGGAATCTGGGACGTGGAGAAGCGCGGCTCCTGACCCGATAATTTGCTCGCCTTCATTGGCTGTAGAGGAAGACGGTGACGATTCGATCAGAGACATCAGAAGGAGATGGTATGAAATCTTGACTGCAAGCGATCTTCCATTAACCATTTTGTTCAGTAACGCGGCTAAGGCGCTCTCCGTCACGAGTCATGTGGAGCTAACAGAAGAACAAGCTGGCCTCCTCAACGGAGATTGGCTTGAATATCCGCAACTTTGGTTCTGTGGCTCACAGTCATTGGTCGGAACTGTAGTCGTTGATGTGGCAGATGTTAGTTCTGCTCAACACATTCGAGCCGTATGGACGTGACCCTTTGCTTGACGCCGACTACGAACGCCGATCCGCAGATGCATCGTCCTTTCCTGAGGAACATAGTATATATTGATACATCTCCATATGCTTACTCGACACGCGCGATGGGGAAAAGTTGGCAATCGGCAATTTCCTGATTACGTCCAGCGTGCGTCTCGACGTACATTCTGTGAACCTTGGGCCAGTAACAACACATTTTACGCCAACGAACAACACGTGGATCTTTCTCGACAGGAAGTCGATCGAAAGTGTGACGCCAATGGTCTCCGATCCTAAAACTAACGAGGCGCAAACAATGCCATTTTGTTTCAACTTCGCCAAGTTCGAAGCATTTCGATGTATGCCAAAACGTCGGGCATAGCTGCCAATACCTTCGCCGACCCATCTGCATTCAACGACCGTATGGACACTGTCAACACAGGATAGTCGCTTGGCCCGGATATCGCAAGACAATTTACTCTCTCGAATCACTTGAACGCAACCTGGATTGACACATTGTCTGATGGGAATGCGTGTTCGAAATTATCATGTGATGTTCTAGCGTAGCGCAGGGCTCACCTATTACACGAGAGGTCTGCTACGGTCTTTCAGCCGCCCACCTTCCGGCATTCTTCTATTTGTTCGCTCTCACAAAAGATGTAGTAACTAGATTAGCTGTCAAAAATTTTTATATTGTTCGTAATTAGAATGGAGAACTATGGAAACCCAACCAGTAAGTAGACCTTGAAGTGTAATATTTGAACAAGGACAAAGTAGCACTGGTCAGCAGAAAACGAACAAGAATAATGAATTATCAACTTGGATACATAAGAATAATAATCTATCGTTCGAACGAATAAAGCCGGAAACCCCAAGTATTCGAAATCCGATCCTGAGAATTATCACCGAACGGCAAGCCAAATCGCCCCTCCTCCCTGTTCTGTTCAGCCTCGTCGCCACTTGGCCCGTACTGTCGAGTGGCACCACCATATCTACGCATACGCCTCGTGGATTGTGTTGTCGGATCCACGCCTCTATCGTAAGCAGCATGTGCCGCGCCTTCCACGGGCCATATACGGCAGGTAGGCCTACAAATGAGAGACAGATAAGGCATGCGAGCAGTCAATTAGGTCTCTTCGTTTATATTCACCTACAAAAACGTTGATCTTTGCAGGACTCTTATCCTTCAGTTGAATGTCACAGGTACCGCATTTGGTGCTAGGTTTCTTCATTATTCCAAGACAGGACGACTTTAGCATCCTTGTTTTCTTTTCCGAGTCTGTACTGTATATCGAAGGCCAAACCGACAAGGAAACATATCCATACTGCGAGGATTCCAGTAGGCTGTGCTTCCATGATGCAGCCGTATTGTGGATCAATCACTTAGCACTTTGATGTACAAGTGAAGCGTTCACGATTGCCGCCATCGAGCTCACAGAGTGTGGCCCCAAGATACGCAATCATGATTATATATTCTGGGGTGCTACTGCCAGCTGTCGAGGGGTTCACCGGATCCAGGAACGCATGCAAGGTGGTGAGCGGTTTTAGTTTCTTTGCAAGGTGATGAGGCGGCGTAGCCAATATTCACAGGCGGCGGTGGAACGCGTCGGACGGATCGGCTACTTTATGATAATTGTTTGTTCTACTTCATGACCCGTTCGTAAACATGCTCCTTGCCGTCGTCAAGCAAATGCCTTCTGACTACATTCATAGTACACTGCTTGAAACCAAACGACATTAGAATCTCAATAGTTTTAGTGAATCGGGATATGACGACAGATGAATAATGCATGTAAGCAACAAACAACGTGCCTTGACTTACTTCCGGTCGTAGAGACCTCGTTAATAAATGGGGCTGTAGTTGTGATTCTCCACACCATTGTCCTTGCCCTTGAGTTTAATGCCACAGATACCACAGTCGTCGCCTGCTTTTGTTCATTACATGGTAATATTGATGGAAAGAGAAATAAATACAATCAGTGCTCCGACGAAGTATAGTTTGGGCAATAAATAATGGCAATTTATCAATGGCGTCAAATTCTTATGGCCTCCCACAGCTGTAAAAATGCTCATATGTGACACGGAAGTGAAGATGAAACATTAAAGTATATTTATGTATAAACAAATGATATTTCTTTTTCATTCTAATCGCTGGCAGAAAAGGGGCCCCTCTTTCTTTTCCCTTGCGAGCGCCACGACAGCCGCGGAATGCATAACCATCGGTCAGTTAAAGCATCGAACGAGAGTGCCAGCGGCTACGGCACCGCGGCATCCGTCAGCACAGTGCACGGGCCATCTCGCGGATCTTTGGCGCCTTCCTCGTCTCAGCACTCGTTTGCTGAAAGTAGCAAGACTATTGAGGTTGTGAACGGCGCAGGAAAAGTCGCTCACGATTCAGATGGAGATTGTACGTTAAACGGGAGATATACCAACCCTTTGGGCTCTGTCAAGCTATCGGCTTTCATTGCCTGGTAAATATATGCTTTAGACTATCGACATACGATATTGTGCATCTCAACCTGTGATATGTATATCCAGTTTGTACATCGTGAGCGCTTTGGCTGCAATCGATGCAACGATACTGCTGATTATCCAAAATCATGTTACTACGGAATTTCACAGGTTGATTAATTGAACTGTAGCTGACAGACTAAAGACATCGTACTAATACGCTATGCAATGTACCGCAAGCTCGAACTTGATGGCGTGGATCCATGCCTCTTTCCTGGTCGGCATGACTTTGACACAGCCTTTAGGTATAAGAACAGATAACTCTGTCTATAGTTACTGGAGATGGTCCTGATTCCATTTGGACAACCTAGCCGGTTCTTTGTCCGATATTTACGGCCGACGGTCCCTAATTCTCGTGGCCGTCGCGCTGTTCCTGGCAGGATCTCTTGCATGTGGTGCAGCAGCCTCCATGCTGCAACTGGTCGTATCACGAGCTATAGCGGGTGCTGGGACCGGATTCATCTTCACCTTGCCAATGATTGGTACGTAATACAAACATGCGAGCACCGTTATATTACTTCGAGCTGACTTATAGCATACTGATTCCGCGTGCAGTGGTGCAGGACGTGATACCCAAAGATCTCCAAGCCGAACACCAATCGCGACTTCGGGTAATACAGATGGTGAGTATCGGTTTAGGCGGCCCAGTCGGCGGGTTCATAAACGACTACTTTGGCTGGCGGCATTGTTTCTATATCAACATCATACCTTGCGTTGTGGCATTCGCCGTATTTTGGCGAATGGACAACTACAACTGCTCCAACCTCGAGCAGAAGGACACAAGAGAAAAACTGCGACGAATCGACTACCTGGGTGTCATTCTGCTCAGTATTTTCACAACTTCATTTATATTTGGCACCGTCTATGGTGGCAACATCCGTCCTTGGCAGGATCCTCTCGTTGTCATTTTTCTTTGCTCCGCGCTGGCTGCGCTCAGCGCTTTTATCATGCACGAATGGAGTCTCCCAGAAGACGGCAAGCTGCTGGCGCTCATGCCGCGGCACCTCATGACAGAAAGAAATGTCCTGTGCTCTTGCTTGGCGAACTATTTTCTCATGGCAGAAAACCTGTGTCTCATGTTCCTGTTTCCTCAATATTACATGGGTAACGGAAATACACGCAATCTATTTTCCTATATTAAGATTTTTCTCTATGTACAGCCGTCCGTGGACTTTCAGTAACAGCAACGGGTCTATTGAATACACCACGGGTGTTCTCGATATCACTTGGAGCTTTTCTGGCTGGACGTTTTTTACGTCACCATGGCTACTACAAGGTTTCGGTCATCGCTGCTACGGTATCAGTCACCATGGATCTATCTCTCATATGCTTTATGACCGCAAATGTACCCTTGGCCGTTATTGTGTTGCTTAAATGTCTTAACTCCCTTTGTGTCAATGGTGTGATTTCGATTGCGACCGTAGTTTCTCTGACATCATGCGTCCCTCAGAAAGGTTCTTATTATGTGCTCTTTAATGCAAAGACCCTGTATATTTACGGTATCTGTTTTCTTGCTATGTCGGCAGATCATGCTCGCGCAATATCCATGCAATCCGCTTGTCGTGGAGTAGGTCAAGTCTTTGGTACGGCCGTCGCATCTTCCATATTTCAATATATCTTCAAGGAGTCATTGATCGCAAATATTAATACGCCCGATGCTGAGGAGGTAAGTAGACGCAAGTGAAGAATGACAGGGTTGACTTACATATAGGATACTATCTATGGATGGGATGTACAGACCATAGAGCATATTCGTACATCCATTGCCAAAATACATACCCTACCACCTGCTTTGCAAATGATCGCGGAAAACGCAGTCCTGTCATCGGTGCGGTATGACCTCTACTTCGCTTTGTTTTGCGCAGTCTGCTATTTCACGTCATTGGCTTCATTGAGAAGAAAATAGATATGCTTTACATATTCCTGTGCAAATATGCCCAGACGCCGAACCTATATGACCTGCAGAGCCATGCCGTAGAGAGTAACCATCGCAGAGCCCTTGAGCTAACTGTAGTTTATTCCCTTGGCAATACTAAAGCTTGTTTTTCCTCCTTCTATCGGAGTAATTCTGATGACGCGTAAACAGAAGAAGGAGAAATCGCTTTAAGTTGGATGCATGAAAATTAGAACACGCGTGGTGCAGCGTGACGCACAGGAGTATAAAATTGTAATCCACGCGTACGCGTTGCCCAGTCCTACCCAGGATCGATAATTTTGGGGTCTGACAGAAGACCCTTCTTAAAATACTTTTACTGCTAAAGATATACTGTCCAATTTTGCCTGTAAGTTTAAAAGAAGGATAATTATAGAAAAGAATCAATAAAACCAAGTGGAGGAGGTCCAGGACCTGATCTGCAATTTAAGTTTGCGAATGAAAAGCCGAAGAGCGGCCTAAGCCAAATGGGAAGCCCAGTCCGTGCGAAGTTTTGTGCAAGGTTGCGCAGACGACCAAAGAATCGAATAAAGACGCGCACAGCATAAAATTAAGTGCGAACAATTGTCTCCACTCAGGAACAATGAGGATTCCATGTCTGGACAACAACAAAGAGATTCGTCGTTTTTGATGCGACACACAAAGAAAGGGGAAGGACGCCACATACGTTCATCCTAAGTTTAGAACCTGACAGTCTAGACATGTGTCGACGATTTCATTGGACAGATTTGCCAGATGTCAAGGAGACATAAACAATGGACATAACGTTGTAAAAGATCAGGGTATGGTACAGTAAGGGTGATGGAAGGATGAACATGATGCTGTCACGCCATACCAATAGACAGCAATTATGTTTGAAAGACCGGTCGATCGGGTTGGGTTTTTGCTCATGCAGGAGAAAGGGCCGAAAATGGGAACTCACGGGTTGTCGTGATAGAATAACCACTCTCATTATGATGCGTCAGATTCAACTTGTTTCGAAAGTCATACGATGATGTTCAAATGGCAGCATCTGTAGGATGGCATTCATAGTGGAAGTCAAGAAGGCCATTGTAACGTGATAAAGTAGACTTCTTCAATGAAGGCGACTAAGAATGGGCATTGGGACAAGTCTTGTGCGACATTAACATTAGGGCTTGCACAAACTTGGAGAAGGGTCTCTCGCTTCCTCTCTTTTCTCTTTATCTCTTTCTAGAGTGGACCCTGAGATCGCTCCCCATTGGATGTTGTCTTGATGGACCTGTTTGGTCGAAGCAAAGCCAAAGGGAAGCGTCGCCCTGAACCGATAAACGCCTCACCACGACTCGTGCCTACAACAAGCACGAGCACCAGCAGCTTGAGCAGTAATAGCGGTCGACAACATCACCAACGTAATTCATCGCCTCCATCGCCATCTCATCATCACCCTGCCAGCTCTTATAGCTCAACCGCCTCCAATGCATCCTTCGATGACTTGTTCTCAGGTGTATATCGATGAACGCGTCTGTATTTTCGTAGCTGACAATCTCCCTTCCCCTTCATTCATACTTTTACAAGGCCACGGTGGCGATGTGTCATTTCGCAGTTCACAGACCTCCAATACTTATTCTTTCCTCAGCACAAATGAAACCGCAAATGACCTGCTGATCCTTAATCCCGACTCTTTAAGTGAAGCAGAAATCGACGCACGATTCGAAAAGATGCTCGTGAGTACAAGTCTCACATGAATGTATAATATTTGGTATCTGTCATACTTATTAGCGTCATATTTTTTTTTTTAAAAAAAAAGTCGCGACGTGGCATCCATGATCCGAACGCGCGCAATGTCATGCTCGGGTTCCCTATTGAAAAGAAACGACTCATGGTGGCTCAGGATATTCAAGCCGAAGCAAGCGCCAAGGCAACCGCGGCCGCAGCTGCTTCCAGAAAGGGGAGTTCCGTTGACAAGGATGAAAGGAGTGGCCCTGAATTTTACGTCAAAAAGCTCTCGGAGCCGGATATGAAAGGCATCCACGCCAAGACCCTCGCTCATCTCAGTGTCAGTCTTCGCACTATGCCACTAGGGTAAGAAATAATATACCTCTTGATTGAGTCTGGGCTAAACCTTCCGCATGCCTCTTAGATGGGTGCGTCAATTTATTGAAATGCGGGGAATGCAGATCATAACAGCTGCTTTAGGAGTCCTCAATAAGAAGCAAAAGTAAGCGCGTGTTTCATGATGCGGCGATATATACATATATTCATGATAATTATAGACGCGAGCCCGAATTGACGACCGAAGGCGAGATCCTCAAATGCTTCAAAGCTCTGTTGAACAATACGGTACAGCGGATTTATGCGGATCACGTTGCTGAGACTAACACGACATAATAGGTCGGCGTGCGTGAAGCACTCAAAAGTCCTCAATGCGTCCAAGAAATTGTATACTGTATTGTCTCACCTTCCATGCTGAATCGCCGCCTCGTGTGTGAAGTTCTCGTCTTTTTATGTTACTACAAAGTGCCCGTCGGACAGGAAATGGTCCTCAAGGCAATGGACCAATTGCGCGACGTGCGGAAAGGCTATGGTCGTTTCGATGCATGGCTCAGGGAACTACGCTACACATTGAACGGGCGAGGTCGCATGGGAAGTATGGTCGGCGCAAGTGAAGATTACAAACGGATGATCTCGCACGGTGGCGGCACAGCCGAAAGCCAAATGAGTGAATATGCGGTATGTACGAATGGATTGAGAAAGGCATGGCTTGGCTAAACAGGAGCATAGCTTTACAATCTGCTACTGGTGAACGCCATCATCAACGTCGTTGAGGACGCAGAGATGCGTATCCATCTTCGCAACCAAATGAATGCATCCGGCTTGGAGCGCCTGATGGATATCATGCTCGAATTTAATAGCGAACAGATTGACCGCCAGGTCCAAGACTTTCGACTCCTCGCCGAGAACGATCAGGACGATGTCATGGAAATGTACCACGACCGTGTCCTGCGCGACCTGAACGACCCACGCGACGTTTTTGAGTGCGTACTCGCCAGTGTCGAGGGCACACGCGGCTACGACTTTTTTCTCAGCTGTCTTCAGCATATCCTGCTGATCCGCGACGAAGGAGAACTCAAAGCACGCTATTTCCAGGTCATCGATAATCTAGTCACCCAGGTTGTCTTGGACCACAAGGGTCTTGTTGAAGACTTCTCGTCATCGTATGGTACTTCAGTACGGCACCTCCTCGACAAATTTGCCGATCAAGATCAGCTCCAGGCCACGCTTGAAGAGATACGCAATCTTCAGGAAATGTACGACGAGGTCTCCCATGAACGCGACGAGCTTCAACAGCAACTTGTGGAAGGCGGAGGTACGTTATAGAAGAGGGGGTCATACGGTGTGTAATGAATTCATGGTATTAGGCGCCGAGATCGTTCAACTTCGTGAGAAAACAGCCTCACTCGAAGACCTGCTGCGTATGTCCCGACATACCATCTCGACACTGCAAGGAAAGCTCCGGGACCTGCAACAAAACTATGAAAAAGATCTGGAGAGCATGCAGACCCAACTTGATATCTTTTACAAGGCGGTTGCTGAAGAAAAAGGAGACGAGCCCAGCGAGGACGACGCCGATATCATCATCCCGAGAGACGCCTTTGCCAAAGCTATGGGTCGTGTCAAGGCACGAGAAAGTCTGGAGGGTAACAAGACCAGAGAGCACGATGACGACAGGGCCTCGGTATGTAGGGTGAGGGACTGGGTTATCGACGGATATGTCTTAATTCGTTTGTAGCGTGCCAGCGTCGGCTCGAAGCTCGAAGACAAGCACCGCTCCATGGCTGCCAGCTTGTCAGACGATTTCAAGAACCAGCTTGCGATGCAATTTGGATCTAGCAGCGGCCTGGCCGACTTTGTGGTACCTGGCGCAATGCCCTTGATGGGCTCCTCGACACGGTTCGCCAATGCGCGTCGGAGACAGATTCGTAAAGCGAGCAGAGACCACGGTCAATCGCGTCCTGAGCCTCTCAACGAGGGCGAAGAGGAAGAAGCCACGTCACCTGCCATGAGTCTTCAAGATGAGCTGAAAGCAAGTTTTGCCAGTTTTGCTTCATCCAAAAGGTACAGACCGACCAAAATAGCGCTGGGAATCATGATTGAACTTTTCTTTTCCTATTTATTATTAGGAATTCTCTTGATAATGACCCGATCGATCACGTCATGCCACAAAAGGAGCCTGTATGGGCCCGCCGTGACTCGGACATGAGCTCATTGGCACGCTCCAACTCTATGCGGCGCTCTCAGTCCTCCACGTCTTCGACATCTAGCCTTGAGGCGGATACCCACGCACTGCGGATCGCCACACGTGTGGCGATGCCCGAGCCTCCTCGTCTACCTGCCATTGCGTCACTCGGTGATGGCAACGACGGGTCCAAGGAAGGCATGTCCTTCTCAGAGTCCCTTGAATCGATCGCGTCTTCCGTGTTGGATCGTGCAACGTCGCCCGATCGCCTGAACCTGGATAGACCACGATCGTTACGACGCGGCAAGCGAACGCCTTCCTACGCTAGCGAAAAGTCTACTGTATCGGCTGCTTCCGACCGTGACTCTGTCCCAACGCGATCCAACTCGCTCCACAGCTTGACAATAACAGATAAATCGGAATCAAGACGTATATCTACGCGTCCGTCTTCGCCCATCTCTCCCGCGCCTGCAGTATCACCGGGCCCGAAACCCGCGTCAATATCCCTTGATGCACTCGCGTCGTCGAGTGACGTAGCAACATCCGAGATAACTTCTGAGAAACCCTCTGACACGCCTTCTTTACCACCAGCATCAGAACCCTCAGTCGCTCAAGCAACTGATATTTCTGCACCTTCCCCTCCTCCCCCTCCTCCCCCTCCGCCGCCGCCGCTGCAACCACTATCGGTTCAATCTTCACAGACAACAACGCCTTCCCTCGCACAAGCGTTGTCATCCAAACGACCTCAGAGTCCCGAACAAGATGAAGTCAAAATAAACACACCGGAAGTGGCTCCACCCGCGCCCCCACCTCCACCTCCTCCGCCACCGCCGCCACCGCAACAGCCACAGACCTCCTCCACGTCCGATGTTCCTCCTCCACCACCACCGCCGCCGCCTCCACCCCCGCCAGCTTCATCGGTCAAGTCGCCCAACGCAGATGACATTGCAGCTCCACCCGCACCACCCGCGCCACCAGCGCCTCCTGCACCACCGCCTGCACCCGCCTTGGGTGTCATACCGCGCAAGAACATGAACCACCTCCCGACCGTTAAGACACGAGCCTTGCAATGGCAGAAACTCAACATGGACCGCCTCAAGACGACGGTATGGGGCCAAAACGCAGATGACGAAGAAGCAGCACTGGAAAACAGACTAGACGCAGAGGGTATCTTTAATCGCATGGAGGAAATGTTTGCGCAAAAGGTCATCGAGCGCAAGAATAAGGCCCTCAGTGAACGCAAGCAGGAGATTTGTATTATTGATTCCCGCAAGGCCCATAAGATCAGTATGTCTAGAGTGTTTTTCTGTAATGCGAACCGGTGGTAGAAAGCTAAAACTCTTTTATTCTAGATATCTCTATCCTTTCCAAGATCAAGCACACAACGTTTGCGGACGCGAAACAAAAGATACTGAACATGGATGACAGGTTCTGCACCGAGATCCTGCTGCGAAACCTGTACGCGAACGCGCCTACGCCAGATGAAATGGGCAAGCTGTCTGTCTTCATGAAAACAGCGTCCGAAGACGACTTAGAAAACTTGTCCCGACCAGATCAATTCTGTGCAGAGGTAAGACGATCGTTTTTTCCCGTGACTTGTTTGGGCAACCTATTGATTTTTGGGCTGCAGATTATGGAGATCCCACGCTTCAAAGAGCGTATCGACAATATGCTCTTCCGCGCGACCTTCTCGGAGCGCATCACTCAACTTGGAAAGGTAACAGAAGGAATGGGTTGAAAAAGATGAGAGAGAAGCTATAACGCATTTTATAGAACATGGCCAATGTCATGGACGCGTCGACCTCACTCCAAGACTCGCGTGCTTTTAAAGACTTTTTGAGCGTAAGTAGCTCCTTCCTTGGACTGTGGGACCCGTCATTTACCTATCTATTCGTAGCTTGTGCTTATGGTGGGCAACTTTTTAAATGCTACCAGCTTCCAGGGTGGTGCTTTTGGTATCCGTATATCCAGCATCAACAAGGTAAGCTGCCCGAGAAAAGGTCAAATTCATGTTTTGCTCATCCCCGCTTTAAAAATAGCTCGTCGATACCAAGTCATCCGGCAACGATACCACATTGTTACATTTCTTAATCAACATTATCGAAGAAAAGTTCCCCGATATTAGCGAACGTATTCTCGAGGACCTCAAATTATCAGGAGAGGCCTGCCGAGGTAAGATCTACAGCATGATTCCATCACAGGCATATTACACATATACTAACATATATATATATGCAGTGACGATCCAAGACCTAATTAAAGACTACAACGAATTGCGTGTCGGTCTGCAAAAACTCATGCATGAGCTCGATCGGCATTATAGCGAGCCAAGCGAGCGGCATGAAGATGATCGCTTTGTCCAAGTCATGTCGGTCTTTAGAGACCAGAGCATCGAAAAGTTTGACCAGCTCGAGGTGCGATACACGTCGATGGACATTGCCTATAAGGACGTGGTCACCTATTTTGGCGAGAATCCACGTGACATGAAACCGGACGAGTTCTTTGGCATCTTCAAGACGTTCACATCCAGTTGGGAGGTAAAACTTGTGTTACTATAGTAACGGGTGTTGCGCGGAGGCTCATCTTTTACTTTTTTCTATAGCGCGCGCGAGCAGATATCATAGCTCAACGCAAAAAGCTGGAGCAGATCGAACGCGCGCGCCAGTTTGAAGAAGAGCGCAAGGCACATGTCAAGCGAGCGCGCCAAGAAGCAGCCGAGATGGGCGGCGAAGGCGCGCAAGAAGCGCAAGAGGCCAAGGACATCATGGACAACTTGCTCCTCAAGCTGCGGTCCGGCGAGCTCACCTCAGCTGCCAAACGACGTAGCGGTAATAGCCGGCGCATGTCACTGCGGCGTGAGCGTCGCAGGACGCGGAGCGAGTCGGTGGCGATGCGCGCCGAGGACCTCCTGAAGCACATCCAGAGCGAAGAAGAGAATAACCCGCTGCCGGCACTGCCCTCGACAAGTCCTACATCCAGTACGAGTAATAACACAAACGGAAATGGCACGCGATCACGTAGTGGTTCTCGGCGTCTAGCAGCGTCTGAACGCATGCTGCGGCTCGCTTCGCTGGCGGAAGAAGAGCCATTATTATGATAATTATCTCTCAATTTTGTGCGTATGTGTGTGCGCAACGACCTCGGCATTCAATAGACCATACCCGAACCATTTCTGTTTCTTTGTTCATGTTCCGTCTTTCCAGAGTGCATTACTTTTTATTGCTATAATTAGGAGTGTTGGTGGGGGATGACAGGTGGTGACACTAGCCCAGTAGGGGCGGGGATAGGGGAGGGGCGCTGATGTTGAGGAATGATATTAGCGGGCTAGAGAGGTTACGTGTGTATAAATATTATTATATGTGCATCTGTACAAGAAAGTGATATTGGAAGAAAGTAAAAAGATCATAATATGCCCGAGTCTTTGAGCGCATTCTGAAGGATGGTTTCCTTAATGGCGGCAAAAACCAGGCGGATCTGGAACACAAATATGAAGCGAATCAAAGTTAAAATCTAAAACGGGTATAGTTTCTTATCTTTCGACTTACGTTGGATGTGTCGGTCGCCTGAGTCAAGCTAGATTTGGGAAGGGAAGAATATATGTTTAGAACAAGAAAAAAAAAGATCAACATTTGTACTTTATCAGAAACTTACTGTGGGTATATGTTCAGCTTGGCACGGTTGGTTTGGGTAAACCGCCACAGGATATACTTTGCGGCCTTGGAGGGATCCTGCCCTCCACCATAATCCGGAAAGTATTTTTCGAGCGGTACCTTGGGTAGTTTTGCGCGAAACAGGTCGATCTTGTTGAGGAAGAGAATAATGGAAGTTCGCAGAAACCATCGGCTGTTTGTGATAGATTCAAAGAGCACAAGACTCTCCATCATGCGATTCTGGCGGGATTCTTCAAGTAAGACTTGGTCGTATTCGCTGAGTGCGACGCAAAAGATGATGGACGTCACCGCTTCAAAGCAATGGATCCACTTTTTGCGCTCGGAACGTTGTCCGCCGACATCGAACATGCTAAAGTCTGAATGAATATCACAGTAGAGACAAGATTGCAATGTAAGTGACTTACTGAATATTCATCTGACCCATTTTGAAGCGCGTTTCTGTTATACCCGTCGTCTTTGACCGTGCACGGAGTACGTCTTGTTCATTAGGAATATAGTCTGGACGTCCAATGCGCCGTACGTTCTCAAAGAAGCTGATGAAAAGAGATGGTTATACGGTATGAACGGAATAAAATGAATCTTCACTTACTAAGGTGCCGAGTCCATGAGATAGAACTCGCTTGCTTCCTGATCCAGTAAGCGGGGAATGACGCCATCTTTCCATATGTTCTCTACGGCTTCAACAAGGTTCGAATCGAGCATGCGCTCTGCGCTATCTGGACCGCCGAGATCGTATTCAATGATGCGTCGTGCATGATACTACAGAGCACAAAAATGTATAATAATAGACAACCCATGTCAGTGGGAAAATTGCGAAACAGTAATAATGGTGATAGGGCACGTGCCTCGTTGGCCGAGTTATCGTAATGATAATCGAATCGTTGAACAGCCAAAACCAATATCTGTGCCGATTCCACCAAGTTGCGATACACAGTCGCTCGCCAACTGTACAGTTCATCGCGCGTATACCCGCTCTGATGAATAATCTTCATCTGCTTGACGATGGTAGACTTGCCCGATTCGCCACTTCCTAGTCATGTATAAAAAGGGAAAATGGTACGATCTCGTCCGTGAGCAAAAAAAGACAAAAGAAAAAGGACCACCCGCGTGCACGCCAAGCAATTCATAACGGCAAGGGTAACACCGCTTACCAAGTAACAACAATTTGCATTCGCGTTTCAGTTTTTTACTGTCCTCTTCAATGGCGCGGTCAATGCGCTGGCTCTGTGCCCGCTCTGCTCTCTCTTCGGACGAGAGACATAAGCCCATGGCTTCGAACGAGAACAGCTTGGAAAAAGACGGCTGTCGAGACGGAATGATGGATTGAGTTTATATGGCGAATAAAGAAAATAAAGAAGTTGGTCTGTTGCTAAGCTCGTAGCCGTAACCGTGCACTGGTTGGGGGGGTTCGATGATAATAATGAAACAGTAAGAGCGAAGAAAGAAAAGAGATAAAAATAAGAGATATGCAAAAAAAAAAGAAAGAAAAAGAAAAAGAAGGGAAGGGAAGGGGAAGAGCCGATATGCGAGATGTACGAAGAGTGAAAAGAGAAGCACACGTACACGATTAAACACGCTCTCTCGGGTTTGTACTGAAGGAACACAAGGAATAAACAAAGAAAAAGAGAATAGAAATAATAATAATAATAATAAAAAGTTAAGAAAACGAGGCAGCAGCCAAGGGGTGAAGGCGGGGATTAAGAAAATCAATCTTTCGGGGGGTTTGGGCGTGTGTAAATATTATCAGCATTATCCCGTCGACTGATTGAATTATCTGTGTGTGTGCATGCATGCGGTGTTGCGTCGTGGGGACCCGTGGACGGGGGGGGGGGAGTAAGAGCGGGGAAAAGATGGGGTCCCAAATTTGCGCACTAATGAAAGTGATTGTCATCACATCCAGCACTGACATACATCAATGGAAAGGCCTTCATATTCTGTGCCACGTGATTGACCCCTCTTTCACTTTGAATAATTTAATTTATTGATTTCCATACGCCAGCGTCGTCGTGCCTACCACAGATGACAACGACACCGAACTCTGCGCATCCGCCTTTTCATAATAGCCTTTCACCTGTGAACGGTTCCTCGATGTAAAGTGCAACTTGCGGCCTTCTGGTGCCGTCACAATGTTTCTTCCCACCACATTCGAGAGCGTAAATTGGCTAGGAGCATCCTCAGGCTATACATAATATATATTAGACCAATATTAGTCTTCACGTGTCTATCATAGCATTTTTCGTACATGTACTTACCAATTGAAGTCGGACGTTTCCATTGGCAGAAGACAAGGTGATCCGCGAGTCCTCACCGATGGCAGTGCCCACCGTCCACTGGCTCTCACCGTTCGCCGTGCTCACTGACAGCTCTTGGGACAAACTGTGGAGATAGCCCTCCATATTTCCGTTGGCCGTCGAGACGGATACCTTGCCTGCAGTGACATTCTGCACCAGCATGTTGCCGTTGGCGCTTGCGAGCGCAAGCTTTTCCAAAACTAATGCATCTAGGAGTTCAATTTTGTTGTTGGCGAGAGCTATATGGAGACTATCAATCGCGTCGCCAGCAGGAAGGTCAACGAAGACATCAAGCGTGATGCAAATGCGACCATGTTCAGGTGGATACTCAGGCTACAGTTGGCAAATGAACGTGAGCCGGTCGACGCCGCATGATATTAAGAGCGATATCTCATATTGTCTATCCTTTCTTACCACCAATTCGAGGATATAAACGTCGTCACGCACTTCTTCGGTAATGCTAATCAGGTCTTGGAACGCATCATCCGAGACTTTGATATCAAAACGGACTGTAGGCTCAGTCACTTTGTCCGAAACAGCCACGCGCGCTTTGCCACCCTGCGTATAACGGATCGCGTGTGAGTATGTCTGCTACTCCTTTTTTCCTTCCTTTTTTCATGATCCGCGCCAGAAAAAAAAAGTTTTATATGTACCGTCACCGTCACAAGTCGATGTCCGCGATTTCGTTCTTCAATGGAAAGGCCCGAAACGCCTTCGGGAAGGACGAAGGTCGACTTGCCGTCCCATGGAATGTTGGGTTTTTGTGCGTAGCAGGAGCCATTGATTTCAGCCTGCGTACCATTAGAGAAAGAGAGTCACAGAGCGAGCCCTCGGATATATACCTCAACATTATCTTCCGTGATATGATAACGGTGACGCCGACAAGGATAGAACAGGAAAGCAAAGATGAGCGCGCCAAGGATGAAATAGGCAACAAGATGGCCAGTGTTACGAGGGCGGTTCGTGCGCGAGGAGCGGTCGGGGTGACTGCAGGACGTACACTCCTCGGCAACAGGCACAGCGGAGGTAGGCAGCAAGGGCTCCTTCTCTGGGCGGGCGGTAGGCTGGGGATGGCTGCACACGGAAGAATACTGAGGATGCATGCTATTTAGGGTAGGATGGAGGAAAAAAAAATAAAGGCCCGCGCTTCGCCTTTTTAAACTTCCCTTTTTTTCTTGTTTCAATCTTGGCTTTTGGCTTGGCCTGTGCGACGCTCGAGGATCTGCCAAGCGTGGATCCCTTGGCTTTCTTGCTGTTGATGTTCGAATTTTCCCCATAGGGCATTTGTTGCTTTAAAAGGGTTCACATAAGATAGCCTACAATTTGGCTTTTTCTCTTGGTGCTCGTGTGCCATTCCTCTCTGTCACATCTCACTCCCTGCAAGAGGTCAAAGTAGATTACCTCGTAGGAGCCTATATTCGATAAGGGGATGCACCTTACGAGCTGCCATGTATGGACTAGGGATTGAATATGAAAAGGCAGCTATAGAGATGCATGATTATGGCGTTCATGCCTTTGTATGTGTGTGCAATATGCTGAAAGCTGATAAGCTCTCTTCCTTATTACATGAGTAATTAAAGTATTAGGAAAATATTATAAAAAGGAGTCGACGTATTCAAGTTATTGTACACTGTCTGTGTGGCATGCGGGGACATATCGATGCCGTATAAAATTACCAAATGCAAGCTATCTACGGTGATAAGCTGCTGCTTATGTAAGACGCCTTAATCTCATGGACCGGGATTATGGTTCGGCGAAGCATAAAATACTTCTATCCTGTTTGGGACACCCCGATCTTGCCACACAACCATGGCGGAGCTTTATCGTAACAAGCAGACGAGCAGACAGTTGCGTCCTCTTATACGACACGCTCCATTCTATCAATAAGCATTCACGTGTTTAAGAGCATATATGGAGGAAAATATAAGAATTCGCTTCTATATATAAAGGTGTCGAGATCTATACGCGCTGGTGGAGCTTGAGGAGTAATTATAAATAAAATTAACTCTGTAAGTGACAGAGCAGATCATAAAATGCTTTTCTGATAGCGAACAAAAAGGGATACATTTGTATGCATGCTCTGATTGTGTTCCTCTTTGGAAGCTCTCTTGAGAAGGTTCGTCCCCACACGCCCTTAAATGTTCCGCCGGATACGTTATTATGCAGCAGTGCCACCTATGCTAAAACTGTTAGCCGTCGTGTTTGACGCGATTTTTCTGCGCTATGGCTGTCGCTTGCTCCTGTGACTAAGTTATCAGAGCGATAAAGGGACAATGGAAAGGGCGACAGACCGGTCGCATCATGAAAAATATCAAAGCGAGTACAATAATATCATTTCTTATATGAGACATGCGTTACAGTACTAGATAACAACAACAAATCCGGGAGCGGGGACTGACATCATTTGCCCGATTCCGCACCTTTGTGCACACTCCCAATTTCATTTTCTTCGAGTCTTTTTTCGGTCTCTTTTAAATATACTGTACGAAACATCGACCCCTCTTCCGTAATCTCGTTCTCCTGACATATGCCAGCTCCTGTCGTAATTCAGCAGCGACTTTCACCCAGTACTTGCTCTTCTGACGACGCTCCAGCCACCGAAATCAAGTCCTCTTCGTACGATTCTTCCTATTCTTCCAACTCCAACATGAGCGATTCCGTCAAAAACTACAACAAACTGCGGCGACAAGGCTCCAGGAGCTCAGTAGTTACTCCACCGCACTCTGGCAAATCGAAAACAGAGGGTTGGATCCAAAATATCTTATTTACCGTACGCTTTATTCATTGTCTTTCTTCGCTAGACACGACGTCTTCGAGTTGGTTTCAGCATAAAAAGCACTTTTTCATCTTGAGCAGCGCCGGCAAACCCATCTGGACGAGGTAAGTTTTTCTTCATGTTTAGTGATGCATAAATAATAACAATAAAGAAAAGATATGGGGACGAATCACGAATATCTTCATTGATGGGCGTTATACAAGCGATTATTTCCTTTTTCCAGGACAGCGACGACACCATAAAGTATGATGATCTTATTTCTATTACGTCTACTAATCATGATAATAAAAGGTCCATTCATGCAGGCGAACACAACTTTGTTTTTCTCCTCAAAGAACCGCTCTACTACGTCGCAGTAGCAAGGACAGGCGAATCCGACGGACAGGTCAGACTTTCTTTAGTCATATGAGGCAAATAATGCTCATACAGATACCTTATGACAGCTGAGAGACCAACTCTTATATCTTCATAACCAAATCCTCAGTGTATTGACCAGCGTTCAGCTGACCCGTATTTTTGAGCAGCGCGTCAACTTTGACCTACGCCGTTTATTAGGTGGTAAGAATAAGAAAGGAGATACGTTGGTCCGTAGCATGGTGTCTAATACTTCCAAGGCACTGAGGTCTTTTTGGACAGTTTGTCGACACTATTCAACAAGGATCACAGTTTCATGCTGAGCGCGCTCCAATGTCTCCGACTCAGCCGATCCGCACGGGATCAAGCCGGGTCAATTCTCAGCAAGGGTCGTGTCAAGGCAAGTCGCCAGACGTGGAAAAGATGGCAGTACCTGACTCGATTGAATTTGATTTAGAACCTATTGTATGCGATGATCGTTGCCAAAGGCCGGTTGGTGACGCTTTTACGGCCGCGCAAACATAGCCTTCATCCATCCGGTAAGCAAGTCCTTGTAGCTACGCGCGCTTGTATGTAACGTTTCTATTTAGATCTGCATTTGCTCTTCAATATGCTGACGGGATCCACCACGTTTCACACTGCCGAATCATGGACGCCGCTTTGCCTGCCCAAGTTCAATTCAAAAGGCTTCCTTCACGCCTACATATGCTATATAGAAAAGAATGTGTCGGTGGTCATGATCAGCACAGACAAGGACAGGTTCTTTGAACTGAGCGACTGGAAAGCGGACATTGTTGATGTAAGTTAGAGAAAAAGGGTTTTATTCGGCAGCTCACTGAGACGATTCCTATACTGCAGTCCCTGAAGAAGCAGGAAGTTCTTCCCCAGATAGCTGAAGCGGCAGACAAATTGTATAGAATAGGTAAATTACCGACAAGCGCAGGTTTGAATAGACGGGACTGATATACTGTAGACGACATTGGCGCGCCCGCGCTACTCCACTTTTTGTACAAATCCAAGACGCACGTTCAATTTACGTGCCCCGACTTTACAGGTCCGTATGCGAACGACACGGACCAGAAACGGTTGTACCGACTCTACCTGCACGTCTACAACCGCATGCACTGTCGAACACGACCCTTGAAACTGTATTATTACGAAGGCGACAGCGAAGTTTTATTGGGATGGGTAAGACACACACACAAATATCAAAGATACTGTTTCGACCGTCCATATTCATTCACACAATGTATAAGATCACGTCGTCTTTTGAGCTCTATGTCGTGTTTGGTGCGGGTACCTCCAAGCAGATGATGATATCGAGCTCAAACCAGTTGCTGCGGTGGATCAAGAAAAATGAGGAATCGCTTTTTATTGTCGACTCGCCCGTCTTTTAGAACTTCTCATCGCCTTCCTTCGTCTCCCGAAGGTTCATAATCTCCAACTGTCCTTTACCCTTCGTCTCGGTCTGCAGCAAGTCATTGATTTCTCGGTATTTGCCGGGGTCGACCAAGGCAATCTATACATACATACGCGCATGTTACAACACAATACCATAAACGATGTACACATCCTTTTTCTTTGACGTACCAGTTCATATTCACCCTCAAATTCTTCATCTTCGACGGAGGTCACCAGAGGCACCAGTTTCTCACGCAGCTTTTTGGTCTCTTTAGACTGCGGTAGAGTGACACGCACACGCATTTGGGCACGCTGGATGGGCAGGATCTGCTTCTCCTGTAACTGCTTAATGACATCCAGGGCCTGGGACTTGCTGCTCCGCTTCGGGTTCACACTCAAGTGTAGCTCCTGCATGGCTTTTTCAATCATGGTTACCGTGTAGGGCCGCTTCGTCTGTGGGTTGACGCAGTGATCGGTCACAATGGTGGCAATATCACGCCACATTGATTCCAGTTGGTTGCTGCGCTCCTTTTCTGCTACTTGTAATTCACCCTTCTTCAAGATCTGTATCAAAGTATATTGAGTAAAGCCATCCTTCTAGAGTGCTTCCAGGTTTACCTCTTGAATCACTTTGTCCACGTCGTCCGTCTTGAAACACTTGTTGAGATCGTCTTTACTCGCCACTTGACCTTTGGAGACATTGATGAACACATTGTGAATCTGGAGTACTTCGTCGAGGTCGGTCTCTCTTGAACGCTAATGTTACTAAGAATTCTTTCAAGTTGTCCACTTTCGAGACTCACACATTGGAGCGCCATTCCATAACTTTGTTCTTATAGCATGCCAGTTCGAAACGCTTGCCGGCCTTTCGTAATCGGACGACAGAGACGTTCGTCAGTCTACAGAGTCCGTGTTAGCATATGGCGACTATCGGTTCGGGTTTCGACTTGCTTGATTTGTGACATGGGTTGTTGAATGACCATTGTGATGTATAGTTTATATGTAAAGCGGAAGGAGGAATTGTAAGTGCGAACTAGAAGCGAATC
Organism: Syncephalastrum racemosum; assembly: GCA_002105135.1. Classification (NCBI taxonomy): domain Eukaryota; kingdom Fungi; phylum Mucoromycota; class Mucoromycetes; order Mucorales; family Syncephalastraceae; genus Syncephalastrum; species Syncephalastrum racemosum. The sequence goes on from MCGN01000001.1 coordinate 112,372, forward strand.
GAACACTTTCAAATATAAAACAAGCCACACTCTGCAATAGATGCATGGAAAGTATCATCGTGCGCACCATGTGGACCCTCTCCAAGTCCAACTTTCAGCTTCTCATTCTTCATTGAGGGTATCCTTATTTCTATGAACGAAACACGCCCTGAAAAACAGGGAATCAAACGAGCAAATCAAACAAAAACATGTATGCATACATAGGAGTGCGTGGATATGCCCATGAAGCAAATTGCATGAATGGCGGGCATTGAACATTTTGCTTGTTGAGAAACACAAATATAACTTTTCCAAACGAGTTACTGCTCCTCCTTGAGAATCTTGAGAATGTTTTCAAACGTATCACGGATCTGCTTGGTCGAGTCACGCATACGGAGGGTGACCGTGTTATCGTCCACGGTCTGGAAATCGATCGTGATGGCGTACGGGATACCGAGCTCGTCATAACGGGCATAGCGACGGCCGATCGAAGTCGAGCTGTCGTCCGTACGGGTCGAGACACCGTTCTTGCGCAATTCACGCGAGAACTTCTTGACGAAGGGCGCAAAGCTCTCATGGTTCGACAAGGGCAGAATGCAGCACTTGAAGGGGGCGACCGAAGGAGGGAAGGAGAGCACGTTACGGGCCTCGTCTTCCTCGCGCACCCACCAGCTGTGCTCCAGAAGAGAATACAGGATACGACCGACACCAAACGAAGGCTCAATGACGTTGGGGGTGTATTCACGGACTAACTCATATGTGAGTCTGATTTTGCCCCTCCTTTAAGCACCTTCCTTTTTTTTTTTTTTTGTATGGACTTACCGTGCTCGGTCACAGTGACGCGCTCAACCTTGACATCGTCCTTGGAGACTTCGTAGGTGGTGCCATTCGCCTCGACCTTGGACACACCGTTGGTCTCGAGATCCTTGGCCAGGCGCTCGAAGCATTCATCGGTGTTGGCGAGCATTGACTCCTCAACGGCCTTGGCGTCCTTCTTGAACTTGGGGCCGAAGGTCTTTTTGTTGATCTCGAGTTGCCATCGCTCCACCTTGACGGGTTCAGCCAGCTGCTCGCGCACGACCAGCTTCTCCTTGGTGCGAACGGAGTGCACAGTCAAGTCGTAAGCCGAACGATCGGCACAACCAACGCACTCAATCCAGCCCTGGATACATACGGGTAAGCATCTCCTTCCTCCATGTACGCGTATCTATTCTTCCTTACGTAGCTCGTCTGGATCTCAGCATCCCAGCAGTCGCAGGCATAATGGGCCATCTCGTTGTCCATGTGCTGACGGAAGCGCAGCTTCTCGTCTTTGATACCAATCTTGATCAAGAACTGGTAGATACGGGCAATAAAGTAACCCAGTGTCTCGTTATCGATGATCTTCTTCTCCACAGCCTCACCAACGGTCATCTCCTGGATGGTCGTCTTGCCCGAGAGCTGGACATCCTTGGCAAGGAGCTTGATCTTGGTATCCTTGACATCCGCGAAGCCGGCGTGGCTCTTGTCAAGCGGGTCGACATAGTGCTCAATTTCGGCCATGGTGAACTCACTGAAAGAATTGTCGATGAGCGGGGCCATTTCATAAAACACACGCACACACACCACATGCAGGGTACTTACCGAACACGCAAGAGACCCGAACGAGGGCTGATCTCATTACGGAAGGCACGGCCAACCTGAGCGGAAGCAAAGGGCATCTTGTTATTGTTGAACTCGAGGAGCTTCTTGAAGTTGAGGAATTGACCCTGGGCGGTCTCAGGACGAAGGTAACTAGGTGAAACAACCGTAAGCTAAAACATAACGCGTTATAATCATCATTGCTGATTACTCACCCCTTGAGATGACCGGTGGGACCAATGCTGCTTTCAAACATCAGGTTGAACTCCTGAGGAGGCGAAAGCTCGTTGCCAGACTCGGGCGAGCGGATGTTGTATTTCTGCATGATTTGACCGAGCTCTTCACCGCCAAAGTTGTCAATCTAGTCTGCACATCAGAAAACCCATACTGTGCATCAACAGACAAGCGTAGTCTCCTTTCTTACCTTGGCCAGAATCTCTTCGTAAGCCTGGCGCTCTTCCTCGGGCAGCTCAACCGCGACAACAGCGCCCTTCTTCTTCTTGGTCTTCTTCTTCTTGTCATCCACGACCGGGGCCTGCGCAGCACCACGGGCCTCGCGGTCGCCCTGGAGGCGGGCTTCGAGAACGGCCTCAATCAGATGGTCGGCACGGAAAATCTCGCCATTCTTGAGATCTTTGCACATCCAGTCCGCAAACTTATCGACGTGACCCGAGGTCTTCAAGACATCGTGGGTGTTCATGATGGTCGTGTCGAGTTCGAGCATTTCTTCCTCGAGGACAAAGTGGTTGCGCCAGACGTTGATAATGTTGTTCATGAGCGCGCAGCCGGTCGGACCATAGTCATAGAAACCAGCGACACCTTGCATCATGCATGAGCTTCATTTTTCTTTCTTTTCTTCTCCTTTATAGTGTCGTTTATGAAAAGCTTACCGCCGTAAATCTGGAAGGCGGGGGCATAGAAGAAGCGTTGGGTGACGAGCTGCTCAAGGGCGGCGCGGTCGAATGGTTTCTCTGACATATCTGCTGGGAAGAGAAGGGAAAGAACGAGCTGCCAAAAGTACACCCAAAAATCAAGCCAAAGCCACACATATCATAATTGACTGACTCATTTCTCGCCCATTTTATATAACACAACAAGTTTCGACACTATACGGACAAGGCTATTCACATATGTGCTCTGTTTAATAACGTGCCTTGTGCTGTTGATCGCTTCATCGATGAGAAGCCGAGCTTTGTCGCTGCGAGAATGAAGCAGGTAGAACCCTGCACTTGAGTCAACGTACTTGGCCAAGATCCGGGCATTTTTATGGGCGGCCGATCCATCTCCACGTCCTACTCCTGGCATTTCAGGCAGTTCTAAACTCGCAAATCTGAAGAAGCTTCTTCATTGGCACTTTACGTCATGCCTGACTCAGTGCAATATACGCCACGCCGACGAAGGAGTACCCTGCTTCTTGGGATGTCCTTACCAAAGCTTGTAGCATGTCCGTGGAGCGCAGGTTGTGCCTTCGTGCTCCATTTGTCAACATATATGTTGGTCTTACGATACACGTCAAAGCATTTGACAGAGGTCCAAACTTGGGCGTCTACCAGATGCATGGATATATGGTCGTCGAGCAACAAAACGACGCTGCTGGCGGCACACGAACGACTTGCTGGCCAACGAGTGACCATGACTGTCGACAACCTTCTTATATTTTCACTTCTCACGTTGCTGTTTGATGTCGCTCTTGGGCTTGACGGTCAGGCTCTCACTTATCACCGATCACGCTTATGGTTATTGGGGAATTCGTCGCTCTTGACATATTCGAATACGGCCTTGTCTTTGCCAGTCCTACAGATCGAGATTGTAAAACCATTCTCTTTGGCATGTTCTTGACAGAGCTTCTCCAGTCCAGGTCTTTGAAGAAACAACCTGGTAAAAATGTTGGGTATTGGTTAATAATAAGTATAGAAGCAAGATAATAAATCCAGGTTATCGAACCAGCAGTCATCCTCTGTCAGTAACCTTGAAGACTTCCTTTATCGATTAGTCGAAGCTCTCGATTACCACTCGAGGGGGTCAAGGAACCCTCTCGATGAGTGAGTCATCCTGGTCATCCTTACTCTACCTGCTCTAGTTTCCGTCCCGTGTGTATATGATTCTCCAACTTACAATTTGAACAACTGTGAAATTCTTCTCTATGATTTTATTGAATAGCTGCTATCTTTTGCTGATCCAGCCAAGAGCACGAAGATGGCGCGCTACGGCGGGAGTGATAGCGGCAGTGATGGAGAGTCGCACAGGCAGGAGCAGGGTTTTATGTATACCGTACGCAATCACGAATAACGAGGTTAAGGAGGGTTTCTCAGCATGGTCTGGGCTTTCTTTGCGTATGTGTTCCACGCCAAACCAGCCCTTGACTTTTTCTAGTGCGTAGTCTTCTGTCTTCTTGACCTTGTCCGCGCCCTTGACGCTAATGGCCGCCATTGTCAAACTGAGGTCGACTACGCTCAATGCGAGATAGACGCCTATACCGACCGGCCCGTATTTCTTCATAAAGCCTTTGAACTTGCTTCGTTTGCTTTGTTCTTGACCTTCCTTCGCAGTCGTCATAAATGAACGCGTCATGCGTGTGTAGCAGAGTGTTGGTGATGGTCGTACGCCATGGTGGTGTTGCACCGGAATTGATGGAGGACGCAATGCATGATTTCGTGTGGCATAAAGACGTACTTTGGGTAGAAGCAAAGGCCGGAAAACAGGAGAAGTCATACGTAACATGGGTTAATTAAAGGAAGGGGAAAGCAGAAAGGTTCTTATCACAATGAATACGCATGAAATCATTTCTGTGTCCTATGTTGCACAGACCGCCCAAGGAAATTTAGTAGTATATTGGCCATATGGCGATATCTCACGGTAGAGATCCTGGTAATGATGGAGTATAAACAAACGATGGCTCCTCTTTGTTAATCACTTCTGTTTTTTTTTTTATTTTACTCATTGCTTTTTAAACTAGGTCATGTATCTCAAAGCGTCAAGTCCCATTTCGTTGCTCTCACGGCGTCTCGCGTCCGACTTGTGAGGAGCATGATGAATTTCATCAAACAAGGCCGAGCTGCCAAAGCTTTCGTCAAACTTGGCAGCGGCACCCTCGAATCCTTCGGCGTTAAAGCCGCGGGCTTGGTTGATTTCATCTGACGAGTTTCGGAACATACTCGACGACATCGATTGCCACAAGGAAGATCGTCGACGTTGGTTTGGGGGAGTCTGGTCAACAGTCAGCATTTGACTAACAACAGGTGTACTCTATGGACTTACCGTAATGGAGGACGACTGGCCTGATTCGTTTGCAGCATTCATCTTGTCTTGCATTTCTTGTTGTTTTGTAATACTGAATTGAGCCATAAAGATATGGAAAGAGATGTTGGCAAAGTTTTCTCGAGACCTCTCGCACCTTTATAACCCTTCCAGAACGGCACCTATAACAAGCGCTGTCACCTGTCTTATGCAGCTACCCGTGTGAATCCTCACCAAATATGACAATACCCATTCATGGCGCAAATTTTGTTTTCTACCCTGGTATGTTCCCGCCTTGTCTTATCTTGATGCAGGAAAAGCAGTAGATACTAGTTTAATCGACTGCACCACTGTTGCCTAAATGACTTGCATGCATGAACCTGTATTGAAGGGATCAAACATACCTGAGCGCAGAGATAATTGCATCGTGAGAATCAGAGAATACTGTCGATGTTCTTGGCGTTTGACATTTTAGGCCATCAAACCAAACCAATCCAGTTCTTTGGCGTGTTTTATGCGCATCAACTCCCTTTTTTTAGCGTGCAGCCGCTTATCAAGGTCGGACCTTCAACAAAATACTGTAATGTGTATGGTGCTGTGTGCCACATCCAAAAGGACAAGTTCAATAATCGATCATTTAAATACATGGAGCGTGAGTGCGAGTGAGTATGTGTATATGTGTGAGAGTGCGTGTGTGTGCGAAGAATGGGTAAGGAAGATAGAGGAAAGAAACAAGCAAAAGAAGCAAAGAAATGAGGAGGGGATGAAAGGTAAGAAAGAAAGAAGGAAACTAGATGTTGGGAAGGTAGGTCGCATTAATTAGGTTAAGGAAGGTTCCTCTAACATGGTCTTTTTGATCTTGAGCAGTATGCTTGTTTTCCATTGGTCTAGCTTTGTCATTTGATCAAACTCGTACACCTTTTGAGTAAACATTTCGAGATCATCTTCCTCTATGCACTCCAGAATAGACTACAGTTCGAAGAGATATGTGAATGGTTTCCAAAAAGCATCGAGGTGAAAACTGCGCATACCTGCAAAAATTTGTATTCACGCGTGTTTTCAAAGGTGATGTCCATGTTGCAGTATCTCTCGAGTGCGCGCTGTGTCCGTACATGGTCCTACAGGGAGAAGGGTTGAATGACAAAGCACACACAAAAATAGAAGGACACGTCGCGTGGCATGACAAAGACTTACGCCGGTGCACAGGTGACACAATCCCGCCTTCAAAAAGTATTCCTTGAGCGACCATTTGGTCAACTGATTGTCCACAGAGGCGGTGGCCACCTCCTCGAATTTCTCGATCGCAAGTTCATACTTTTCGAGTTGGGCAGAAAAATAGGCTACCTTGAGCAGACACTTGTTGACCATCCTAAACCGAAAAGAAACCGGAAAAAAATCAGTTTCTTGCGCCCAATTCCCAATCCCTCTTGACTTACGCCTGCGAGTCATCGGCCATGTAGAGTTGAGCTGCTTCCTGCCAGTTTTGCAGTGCACCCTCGAGGTCGACGATATCTGACTCGTAAATCTCGGCGATTTCCTGATGGTGTTTGGCCGCATTTCGAAAGTTGGCCGCATCCTTATCAATCGCAATAGCGTCTTTTAATGCTCCAATGGCAGCTGAAAAGAGAAATGTGGAGCATGAGCCATTGCAGATGGGTTATTTTTCCTTTTTTACCTTCTGGATTGGATTTCTTGAAGCATTTAGCAGCGTTTTCGAGGGCCTTGGATGCTTCGTAGTTGGTGTCGGGCGTTTTCTTGAAGAGATCGGCGGCTTTTGTAAAGGCATCCCCGGCTTCTGGCACTTTAAGTGTGTACTTGAGCATACAGAGCATATGAATCAGGGATAATAATGAAAAAAAGGGGGGGAAGGGCAGAACAAGGATCGAGAAGATCGGGAGAGAAAAAGAGGATGGTTATCGGGTGTGTGCCTTACAGCGTTGTGCCAATTTGAAGGTATTGCCTGCCTTTTCAAAGAGTTCGGCCGCTTCTTCTTGTCTATTGCCACCTCCAAACCAAGACCAACCGTTGAGTCGTTTATCGGCTTGTTGCAAGAGTTCTTGTGCTTGTCGCTCTGACATGAGTCGTGATGAAAGTAACGCAAGATAGAATACGTAGAGAAAGAAAGAAGAGACAACAATGAGGTAAGGAAGAAAGGCGACAGTGAGTCAAAACGCGTGCGATCAGTAGATTGAACGGGAGATGGAGGACGGTGAAATAAATGAAAAGGAAGGCTGGACGAGTTGCCGCGGCTCGGATCGAAAACAAGTTGCAAAGGTGGAATGGAAGAAAAGGTGAACCACGCTTTAGTTGCACCCGGGCCGGCTTCACGGAATGATGATGACTCGGACTTGCAAAATCAGTAAACCCTGACCGGACAACATATGGCACGCATATATATATATATATCTATATCTATATATCAATACACATACACGCACGAAGAGCGGAGGCATTATTCAAAACATTGCAGTATGTACATGTAACATCTACTAAGTTGTATGTGCAACAGACCAAAACTTTCTTCTCTTTCTTCTTCGTTTTTATCGTACATGTCTTCTTTCTTTTTTCTTCTTTAGAAACCCTCGACACGCTCTTGGATCTTGAGCAGATCCGAATAGATACCAAAGGAAGTGACGGCAGCACCTGCGCCCGCGCCCTGGATGATGAGACCATTGGGGAAGTACTTGGTTGTGAACTTGATAATGTTGTCGCTGCCCTGAAGCGAAGCGAACGGATGCGAGCCCGGGTATCTGCACAACATAACATACGATAAACATACACGCTCTCTTTCTCTCCGGGAATTCTTCTTTTTCTTCCCCGCCCCCAATCCTCCTTTTGCTTTTTGTCTTTTTTTTTTTTTTTTTTTTTTTTTACCTGATAAGCTTCACACCGCTCTTGCCACCTTTGACGTCGACCAGACCGACGTAACGCAAGACCTGACCGTCCTTCTTGGCCTCTTCGTTCAGCTTGGTAAAGTGGTCGTCAAACTCGGGCAACTTGGCCATGAATTCATCGGCAGTGGAAACACCCTGGAGCGGCTCGGGCACAATGTTCTCGACAGCAAGGGTCGACAGGTCAAGGTCCACGCCCGCCAGACGACCGCAGATCGTGACCTTGCGAGCGACGTCCATGCCGTTCAGATCATCACGCGGGTCAGGCTCAGTATAACCGAGTTCCTTGGCCACCTTGACGTTCTCGGAGAAGGGTGCGCCGTTACCGCCGGACAAGGACGAAAAGTTATTGAACAGGTAGCTGAGTGTACCAGAGAAGATGCCCTCGATGGTCTCGATCTCGTCACCGGTCTTGACCAGGTCAGAAAGAGTGGCCAGGACAGGCAGACCCGCACCGACCGTCGACTCGTGGTAGGCCAAGGCCTTGCCCGATCCACCCAAGTTGGCAGCCACAGAGCGGATCTCGTTGTACAGCGAAAGGGGACCCGAGAAGCCCTTCTTGTTGGGCGTCACAACGCTCACGCCGGCCTTGAGCCAGGACGGATACAGCTGCGCAACGGCATCCGAAGCAGTGCAGTCGACAATCACCGAATGGTCCTTGGCCTCCGAGAGGTACTTTGCAAACACAGCCAGATCAGCCGGGACACCGTTCTCGAGATCATTCTTCCACTCGGTCAAAGAAAGGCTGCTGTACTCGGTGTCAGACAAGACCATTTTCTTTGAGTTGGTCAGTCCCACCACCTTCAGACGCTTGGCACCCGTTGCCTTGAGCTGAGAGAGCAATTCAGAGCCAACGAGACCCACACCGACAATGCCAACATTCACCATTTTGAAAAAGAATAGAGAGAAAAAAGGAAGAAATTATATAAAAAAGACGCGCCTTTTTTTTTTGGGTTGGGCTTGACATTCTATATTTTTTATGGCCAATACCGCGTCAGATCAGTTGCATCATCTCTCTCAGATTGCATGTCAAAAATCTCTCTTGATATCCCCCCCCACCCTTTGCGCACGAGCTCATGCACATTTTTGGGCTTTACTTATCATCCACTGGTTGCTTCATTTCATTGTGATATTTTCATAGTCTTTTCTGCCTTATATTTACATTCATATGCAAGCATAATTTTAGGCTCAGTGTGATATGACTCATACTATACGGGCTTTTTTCCTAGTCTTGAATCACACCTTATGCTGAAGCTACTAATTTTATCCAAGACCCCACTAGGTTAGGTGTTCATATCATGTTCTATGTGCACGTCATATGGATGCACTTGAACAAGCAGTAAAATGACCCCTCTTCCTTTTATTTCATTTTCAACCCGGGGAACCAATCCGATTCAGGACTGAATACTGTACATTTTTTTTCTTTCAAATAAGCTTTCTGCATGTTTTCCTCCACGATCCGGCGCAGCCTGCCAACATGGCGCCGATCCCGGGCATATCTCTACTCGACTTTTGCTGAGGGAGACTATTGCATGATGCGTGAACTGCGATCCGGCCGAAAGAGTCTCATAGGTCCTCTTGAGGACGGATTGCATCGTGATTTCAAGGGTGGCCTCATCCACCACAAAGATGTCATTGGCCAGCCCGCTCGGACGATCGTGCGTACACACAACGGTAAATAGTCTTTATATTTTGTGCCACTTATATAATACTTATATGGAAGTCTAGGTGCCTATGGTTTTATGCTGCATGAGCCCACCCTTGAAGAGTAAATACCTTTTTTGTTGTTTATTTTGACAGCCGATTCATATCTATCATGCAGGTACGTCGTCAATGTGCCACGAAACTGTACGCCGATTTACCCCAAGGACGCCTCGGCAATTGTACGTTCCATCATCTTTTTTATTCCCCATTCTACAAAAGTATATACTTACAAGTGCCGTCCTAGATACAAATGCTGGATATCGATCCGGGTCAGCGCATTCTTGAGGCCGGCACAGGCAACGGCGCTTTGACGCTGTACCTCGCCCGGGCTGTGCATGGCCCAGGTGGTCGGGTCGACACGTTTGACGTGCGGGAATCCCATGCCAACATGGCCAAGAAGCACATTCGCCGGTTCCGCCGCGGCCAATATCAAGACACCGTCGCTTTCCATATCGGATCCGTCACCGAGACCGTCGCACCAGAGTCGACGTACGATGGCATCGTCTTGGACATGCCGGATCCGAGCTCTGTATTGGAAACCCTCCTACCGTCGCTTCGTAACGACCGCTTCGTTGTCTGCTACCTACCCAACATGACCCAAGTACTCGACCTGGCCCAGACCGTCCGGAGTCTACCTCTGGTCATGGAGGACTGTATCGAGTCTGAGTGGAAGGAGTGGGAAGTCCGTGCGACCGTGATCCGTGCCAAAGAGAAAGAGAACGAGAAGCATGATGCCTGGGTCTGTCGGCCCAAGAACTTTGATGTCAAAGGCCATACTGCATTCCTTGTCAAGCTGCGCAAATGCGCCCCAATAAGTGCGTCCCATACCCCTACTTGTACTACTACTACAGCAGCAACAGAAGAGACTCCTTGAATACATACTCTATAGATCATGTTTATTTCAGCAATTCCGGGTGCTCGTCCCAGAACTCTTGCCCGATAATATCCAGGTGCAGCGGCACAGGTACAAGTTTCATACGCGTGACGGGCTCACCCGTGTTGGGTGATATGCTTGTCACCGCGGTCTGATGAGAGTGGGGGTGAGTGTGTGGTTTTCCAAGAGCGTGCCATCTCGTACCTTTTGTCGAATAATGAACGAGCCTTTTCGGTAGATTTGTTCAATCGTATTGTAGTTGATACCATGGTTCGTAAACAGAATCTCGTGTTTGTCCTTTGAGAATGTACCCTATGTCCAAAAAGAATCAGTACGGAGCAACCCAATCTGTATCTTGGATACGCACCCGCAATTGTGCTTCGGCCTCTGTTTCCGTGACTCCCGAATGCACAATGGCCCAAAAGGTCGTGTTATACAAGTTATTAATATGACCTAGATTATACGCAAAAAAAAAAGAAAGTTACTGTCATGAAATGCCTTCTAGAGTACAAAGTCTTGCACTTCGTTAACTTACAATCGGCTTGGCGCCAGCTTAAGTAATCTCGAAGGTTTTGATCGGAAGGGTAAGATACGACGCGCGAATCAAAGCACGGTGGATACCGCAGTGCATCGTCGCCGAAATACTCCTTCCAGCGCATTACATAGTTGGCAGCGAATAAACTGACCACCGTAGACGAAATTTTACTGCATAACTCATGGGTGAATAAGATCACCTACTTTTTATATTCCTATATCGTACCTGGCTCGCCGTGAATACAAGTTGCAGGATTTGGGCAAAACAAAACTATAGATTTCCCTGGTTATTTCCTTTTTCTTTCTTGTGTCTCTACAAAGTACCTGTATTCGTCACTTTGCCCATAGGCCATCGTGATGTCTTTAATGTCTTTCATGACTTCAACGGCACATCGATTCATGAGATCGATCGCCCTTCGATCGTTGGGTTTGCTGAAGTTGTGTTCTTGGGAGAATCTACATTGCTCATGAGACGGCAAACTATGGCCAACAAAACCTGGGCATACCGGTGGAAGCCACGGCCATCGATGCGTACAACAAGCCAGGTGTTGGGAAGTGCCTTGTCAACGACTTCAAAGTGCCGTACGTACTCGTATTTTGAATTAGCCATAACGAAAGAAAAAAGATAAGGGAACCTGTTTTTCTTTTTTTTTTTTTTTTTGAATTTTGACAGTTTGTGCTTTTTGCATCTTTTCTACAAATTCCATGCATTGTATTTGCACGGTAGATCTAATATGTAGACCATAATAGGTCGCCAATCTATGTGGACGTTAGGTCCCAGTGCTAGTCTAGTCTAGTCTCAGAAAAAGCAGCAAGTGCTTTCTGGTGCATTCTTTTGTATTTCCGTCCATTCGTTATATCCGCAGACCCCGTGCTCTGTTTCTCGTCCATACTGATACACACAGGTGATTCAATGAGCCCTGAAAGGGATGATGAAGCTTTTAATCATGGAAACCGTAGGGTTTTTTGTTGGATCAATGGGAGGACCGGAAAAGAAAACAGCGAGGATGGGAAAAAAATAGTAAATGTTATGATACAAGTAATGCGAATGCGTTTAACAGGCACGCTTGGGTTGCTGAGTCAGAAGAATGCCGTATCTCTTTTTGATGGTAACACGGTGACGAGAGAACTTGTCGTCGGGCGAGAAACGAGCAGGATGAGCCGACTTGGTCGCACGGCCGTTGGGATCGACCTTCTACTCGATTGACAACAAATGGATTAGTACTCAATCATGCAGTCCATTCCACTAAGAATATACCTTGAGGGTGTAGACACGCTCACCCTTGTCGTTCAGATAGTACATCAAATACATGGTAGCCGAGATTCGTTTAAAAAGAAAGAGAGGGACGGAACGAAAAATGGAAGGCAAATAGGTCAGTGGGTGATATTGCGAGTTGGGAAAATGTGACTTGTTTTCCTTCGCCAAGCAGGAAATAAGGGGAAGCGAGCTGCATGAACGAGTGGCGCAAGCGTGCGCGTATATGCCTGTCTCTTTCTTTATTCGTTATGGAAGTGCAGTGTTTGGATCGACCTGGGGCAGACTACAACACGTTTCTAATCACACTCGAGGAGAATAAGATTCTATTAAACTATCCACTCGATGCAAGTATTTTGAGTGAATTAACCGGCATACCTCCTCGACCCGACCCGCCATCCCAAACCCCCATGGGACTCCCGACCGCCGTTGCCGATGCTGCTGCTGCGGCGGCTGTTGCTGCTGCTGGTAGTAGTAGTGGAAGCGGGAGCTCTAAATTTGCACTGGATGTCAACTACTCGATTGCCCAAGGTCGGCTTGAGAGCTGTGAGGAACGTGTGGTGTTTCGTACACCCAACTTGGATGTGGACATCAACAGTATCAATCTCGTGTTGATATCCAATAGTGATACGATGCTAGGCCTTCCGTTCCTGACAGAGTACATGGGATACAAGGGCAAAATTGTAGCGGTTGAGCCTGCGATTGAGTTTGCAAGGTAAATTTGGAGTTGAACGCATTATCCAAGAGAGAAAGCGAATAAGATCCCAACCGTTCTTCCCCTCCTCCTACAACCCAATGTGTTGCAATATATATATAAAGACATCGTATGGAAGAACTCGTGGCGTATTACGGACGTTCCGAATCAGGGTCTGGGATACATCCTGAGATGGCGTCCCATTTCTCACAACTGGGCGGCATGGCCGACAAGTGCACCCTCGACGGCTGGCGATCGATCTATACCCTTACCGATATCGACGCCGCATTAAAGAAAGTCCAACCTGTCCGCTATGGAGAACAATTGGTAACACGCAGACAAAAGTTTAAATCAAAGTTTAAACACCCTTTTTAAACATGCATGGTAGTCCCTCTTCAATGTGATCCAATATGAAGCCAGAAAATCGGGCATGAGCCTTGGCAGTGCCAATTGGCTGCTGCAGACCGTCAACTCCAAAATCGTCCTCGTCAATGCATCCAGTGCTTTGCGTGACCGGCATCCTGCCCCCATCGACTTTGATATCATGGACAATGCCGACGTCGTCCTTGTCAGTGGTGCGCAGATGAGCAACCCATCCGACAGAGGCGATGCGTATACCACCTCTATCAAAAAAGTGTTGGCCAAAACAGGTTAGATCGAAACTGCGCATTTTCTGTATGAAAAAGATCCGTATTCATTTTGTACTACTAGCACACACGCTCCACATGGGCGGCAACGTCCTCCTCCCCATATCCACCATGAATGCCGTCTTTGACTGGCTTCCACGACTGTCCAAGCATCTGGATAGCATCGATACGCCACGACCTATATACCTCCTCGGCGTCTCGGCCAGCAAGAGTATCAAGTACGGTAATATCAGCGGTGAATGGTAAGGAGTTCATATTATATATAAAGTGCAGATCATTAAATTATGCACTTATTTACCAACCATGCTGTGTGATAGGATGACCCAAGTGCAGCACGAACGAATGTTTGCGTCTGAAAAGCCCCTGGAAATCGTGGATGGTGCCACCGTGCATGTGTTTAATGACCTTGCCGCCCTGTCGCGTATCGAGCTACGACATCCATGCGTCGTGATCGCGGGGGACAGTCTCTGCTTCGGTAAGGGTCCTCTGGCATGGTGCCTGCAGCACCTGTATAACCCGAGTAGGCCCAACAATTGCATCATCATCACAGGTACGAAAAATGTTGTCGCACAACAAAGCGATAAATTGCTCATAGTCACACTAGACCCTGCTACAACGCCCGCCGGGGTGGAGAATGGCCCTACGCACCATTGGGAATTCTGCTTTGCGCCGATCGACGCCCGAATGACGCTGACAGCGGTGGTGCGGTGGATTCTCTCCCACGACAGCAAACCCAACCAGCGCATTATTTTACCCAAGAACGGAGTGGCGGACCAGCTTCTGGAGCAGTGGACCGACGTCTTGTCCGGCAAAAAGATGCACCAATACGATTATGGCAGCCCCACTCGCATTCCTCTCGACGAAAAGTACGTGGACATCCATATTTCACAAGAGGTAAATGTCGTCATAGTCGATCGATCCTGTTGCCTTGGTTTCTCCTAACAATGGCCCCTTCTATGACAGATGGAGCGTCTGTTGCGTCCCCTACCGGATGAACGCGTCTTTGGACAATACGTATGTGATTTTGATGGTGTCCTTGTGGCGCATGATAATCGATATGAATTGCGGCCCATTACCAAAAGTTCCGAGAGCCGGCGGCTCATCCCCAAGGAATAAAAACAGAACGTGAGCAATGTATCGTATTTCGTCATACACGTGGCAGACGGAGTTGCGTCAAGGGTATACAAATGAACTGAGAGTGGACAGTGCGTCTTTATTTCCGTTTCTTTGAGAAGCATAAAGTGGGCTGTCATGGAGGCAATAAAAAATAGTTTATAGGTGATATTCAGGGAGAAGTAAAAAAAAAAAAAAAAGTGATGACACATAGCACACACACAATGATAAGGAAGGCAGGAGGCAAGGATATAAGAACATAAGGAGCATAGATGATGATGTACTGTATAAAGAGAGAACATGTAAAGGTTGTCTCCAGGTGGAACAAGCCCTAATATGGCAAGTCTATCGGGTAAGCTTGTAGGCAAACCGAAAATGAAAAAAAAAAAAAAAAACTTGGAAGGATTCTTGCTCTCTTTCTTTATATTTTATTCCTTTCTTCTCCTGTATGCTATACACTCTTCTTTTTATTTCTCCGTTCAGCTTTGACATGAGATCATGAATCGGGTAAGCATGACCAACGCGCCATGAGCATTCTCGCCCGACTTGGCACCTACCTTCCTCTCTTGACACATATTGACAGCCCGAACATAACGACTCACATCCTTCATTTTCTTATTCCTTTTTTTTCTGCCTCCTGGATTTTCGTACATAGACCACACAAAAAACGACGACCGAGGACAATGCCAAATTCCGTCCTATTATCAATTACAAGCTCAAGGATAACCCCTTTTTTGAAAAAAAGCAAGATGCAAAAAAAGAACAAGACAGTAATAGCAACAAAAAGGTGACACCTACCACGTCAAATTCCGGTGTGACCAAAAAGACGTGGTCTCCCAGTAACACACCTGACCGTAATAAGCAAGTGCGCGCTTCCGTCCAAAAGATGGCCTCGTCGAGCACCGTATCGTCCAATCCATGGAAGAGCCAGCAGGTTGCTACCACTGCGAGGAAACCCCCGACCATGGCACGCAAAACGTCCATAGTCAAAAAGCCGAGCCTGCTCAAGAAGGAGGCAGATGACAAGCGTCAGCAGAAGGAGGAAGAATCACCAGGCCAGAGTCGTATTTTAGCCAGCTCCTTTTCACAACCGCAATCTTCTACGGTGGCGAAAAAGAAGACTAGCACTTCATCCTTGCGCAGCACCGGCAGCAATGGCAGTAGCGACAGCTCCAAGAAATCTGACTCGCTGTCGACCGGAGTAAAAAGGCTGTCCTCTGCCAAGACACCTACCGCGGCAACCAGCACCTCTGCCACTACCGACACCTCAAGTACGCAAAAAAGTAAACCACTCGACAAGGTTGATGCCCAATCCGAATCTCCTGCGCCGTCTGCCTCAATCACCACCAGCAGAACGGTACCACGCTCATATCCTAACCCCAAGGAGGTAGAGCCAACCAAGACCGAGCCTGGGTCTTCCAACCCGTCTTCTTCTTCTTCCTCTTCTCCTCGTCCATCAGCGAAACCAGCGACTTCTGTCTCGTCGATTGCGAAAGCGCTTCAGAAAGAAACGCCAGCCCAGCCGTCTCCTATCCGCCCTTCTCCTTCAACGACCTCGACGCTGCAGCGCATGGTGGAAGAGACAGAAAAGGAGTTCACCAGTTCAAGCAGCGGACGCACCAGTGTAAGCTCGAACGCAAGCAGCCCAAGCGATTATGAGACGTTGGACGAAATCAGACGCGAACACGCAACCCCCTTCACGCCGCCCTCAACGTCACCCAGAGACAAGCAAGACGACCTGCCCTGGGGTAAATATGCCCCTACGACGCCCAGCACGCAACCTGCTGTAGACACCCAGGCAACAACGACGACTTGCGACGCCGAAGCCATGCAACGCCAACTTGCGGTCTCGCATGCAGTGTTAACTTCGCTCGATTTTCCTACTCTGACCATGGACGAAGCCGAGCGGTTGCACAAGGTGAGAAAAGGAAAATGAAAAATAGCAACATTTTTGTAACTTTAATCAGAAACACACGCGGGCGAAATCCGGTTTGACCAAGATCCGCGACCAGATGCTCCTGGAGACCCATATGCAGCGTTCCATGCTATCGCTCATCAAGTTCTCCGGTCCGCACCAAGATATCCTCCAGCTGCAGGACAGCACCAAGACCCTCGACCAGCTCGCCCAGGAGCTGTACTACACCGCCTCGGATGCATGCGAGTCGCAAAAGCACTACTTTCAGCATTTGGCAGGTACGCTGGCCAACACCGTCCAACAGGAACAAGAAGACCCATGGGGACCCTCCGCGCAGGGCTCTCCCACCCAAAATCGAGATACCCCGCAACAGCAGCAACAGCCACGACAATTACAACAGCAACAGCAACAGCAACAGCAACAAAGGGTCCTACGGCAGCAACGCGATGCCATCCGCGAGCTGCGAACCGAGCAGGAACAGCTGCTGAACCGCCTGGATACGCTCGTTAGGGCCTATGCTTCATCCTCCTCACATGTGTCTTACCCCGCTGGCACCGGGAGTCTGAGCGATGACGAAAGCGCCAGTTTATCGGATGAGTCCTTGCTCTTTTCGAAATCTGTCCGCACCAGCCTGACGAGCGTCGACGACGATCGTCGCCCGCTTCAGCCCCTGTCGCTTGCGACGCAACTCATAGATGCACTCGAGCACCAGCTGCAACGCGCATCATCACAGCCCGCGGCACGGGCACCAGCTGCCCCTGCGACGGCAGCTTCTTCTTTGTCCCTGGCGGATACACAGAAACTTCAAGAGCAGCAGAAACGCATTGCAGACCTCGAGGCCAAGCTCGCCGACAGCGAGCAGAAGCGCCAAAGGTTGGAGCAGCGCGAGGCCGCCTGGCAGGCCGACCAAAAGGCGATCGTCAGCAAATGTCAGTACGCCCTGGCCGACGAGTCGTCCACCGATACGGCCGTCACGCTGGTGCAGCGCCTGGTGGAGCGCAACGACACTGCCATGCGATGCGTCAATGACCTCGAACACCAGCTGGAGGAGCAGACAACGCGCGAGGCAGAGCTTGTCCAGCAAGTCGCGGCCGCGCAGGGCCGCGCCACCGCCGCCGAAACCAAAGCCAAAGCGCATGCCAAGGCACAGCAGGAAGCACAATCAAAATCGGCCGTGCCTGCTCCTGCTCCTGCTCCTGTTCTTGCAGAAACAGCATTACCCTCTTCCCAAGCAACGGATATTGCCAAGCTGGAAGCGCTCTTCAAGAATGCCCAAGAAGAATTCACGCGCCGTGAAGCAGCGCTGATGCTGCAGTCCGCGAGTGTGGAAGCCGAGCTGGGCGCGATCTTGAAAGAATACGACCGCTTGACGCGCAATATCACCGACTTTCACCATGAACGCAAAAAACACGAGACCAAAGAGCTCGCTTGGACGCGCGAACGCCAGCGGCTCGAGAAGCAGCTCGCTGATTTCACCATCCGCGATAAGCTGGGCATGGACGGCCAGAGCATGACACTCCGGCGCGAGTTCCGCCAGCTGATGGCCACAGTGAAATCCGAGCACCAGCAGGAGCTTGAAAAGGAGATGGCAAGCCGACGACAACTCGAGGGTGAGCTGCGCGATATGAAGCATGACCTCGAGCTCAAACGCTGGGACAAGGTCGATGCTGCTGTGCAGACCCCGTTTATCGCGTATTATCATCATGAAACGCATCCACTTCATTAGTCACATACATACACACACACTTTCTCTCACGCACGCACACATACACACACGCACACATATTCCTGGCGCCATTTTTCTTTTGTGTACATATATACACATAATTTTACTCTTACTTGTAATTACAGCATATTATTCATATCCTATTACACTTACATGCTTCTTTTCCCATCTACGAAAAAAGTTTATGTACTTCCCCTTTCTCCTGTGGTACTCTGGACTAATCACGCCGTTTCATTCTTGGTGAAACACGTTTATTGGGCTACATTGTAGCTTTGTATCACTCCAGGACAATGTTGCCTCTACAAATGCTATGTCATTTGTGCACAAACAATGAGATCAGAAAAAACGGTCGTCCTTATCGCAAAAACGTCATGCAGGCGAGGATGTGACAACAAGATAAGGAAAAGTAGACATGTAAAACAAAGTGACTTGATGTTGCACATGCATCGTAGATGTATGACGAACATCAGCCACTCTTTTTGAGAGCTGAAGCTTGTCAACTGTCATGCCTCTATTTTTCTTTTCAAATTCGGGTCGGGTTTCACGCCTTATTTTGGCCAAGTGAGGAGTTCAACGTTGGGCGGCATGATTTTTCTCAGTCCTTCGTATTTCCGCACTTTTTTGAAAACTCACAAAGAAAGAGTCCTTCTCTCCCACCACCCCATAAAAACAATGACGCCCGACACGCCCGTTAATGCTGTAAGGCTTGAGTAAAATAAATAACACTAGTTCTAAAACGAGAGAGAATAGGGCCATGCTTATGCCAATGCCGCCGAGGATTACGAAGACAGGGAGGAATGGCAGGAAGCAGCTGAAGCGCATGCCAAAGCAGCCGGTAAAGAACGAAGAATAATGAGGAAAGCAACCCAACCAAGGTCTCTCATGTTTCAACAGAACAGTTTGAAAAAGCGATCGAATATACCCAGGATCCCATCGTGCGTGTCATTCAGTTCTACTTGGCATATTATCCTGCTACTTATTACATGTGTTTTTCTTTTTAGACTTGCAAAACGCTTAAGCTTTTAACACTGGATCATCAGCGCAAAGCCAAAGACTTGGGACGCAGAATTTATCGAGAAACGCACCACCCACCAGCAGCTGAGCCCCTCGAGGACATGGAAGGCCTTCGCCATGCCTTGGCAGAATCCAGAACTTCCAGACGCAATTATTATTATCCTGGCACACAGTCGCCTGCCATCGGTGGGTCTTATGCCGTTTTGCCTGACGATGGAAGGGTAACAGAAATCATACAAAATGTCTGTGAAAGGCACTCATTTACCTTATCCCGCCTTTCGAGTAGGACGACGATGACGAGGATGAAGCCGATCCATTCAACAAATTCTGGCAGGTTGTCGAGCAGCTGGTCGATAAATTGTCCAATCCTGTCGCTTTTGCGTCTGCACCGCTCAACGAGCACGATGACCCAACCGCCCATGAAGACGGCGACGAAGACGGGACCAACACAGGCATGCTCAATTCCTATTGCTTTGTCCAACTCGACACTGCCGAGGCAGATCAATCTACGCTGTTGAGCAAGTCAGTAGTCTGTTTTTTCCTCTCTCTATTTTCCAACCTTTTAATCATTCATTTATAAAAATAGGGCACGGAACCACGCGACCGAAAATGAGATTTTGAAAAAGCAAGTTGAACAGCTGACAAATCGTATCCGAAGCCTAGAAAAGGTATATACACACACGCATACACTATACATAAAGCATGTATGCTGAAATTCTTGAACAGGCGGCCGAGGAAAGCAACATGCTCAAGAGCAGCATTATCCAATTCCGGAACGACGTCCAAAAACAAGCCAAACGCATCATGCAAGGCCACGACCACGTCATGCGCGCATCATCCTCAGCGGCCCTGATGGGCCCTCATCACAGCAGTTACCTGCGCCCTTCCTCTGCCAATCCCTCCTATGAGCTTGGTAAGCGGGAATGCCTTGGCTCGAAAAATGCAATCACAAACCCAAACCCATTTTCTCGTCTCTAGCCCGTATCAAGGAATTAGAAGAGGAAAATAGACAACTCAGAATCCAAAACGAAAAACAACAGGCTCTCATGAACAAGTATCGCGAACGATGGGAGAAACTCAAGGAGAGCGCCAAAAAGCGCCGCGCCACCGATCAACAGCAACACCACCAAAACGACCATAGCAGCAGTAATAATCGCAGTTATCCCGCTCCAGGTTTGTCAACGTGCTCGTCCGAGTACAGCGGGCGAACCCAACCAACTCTGCTCCGTTCACTTGCGCAGCAAGCCTCCAATGCGTCTTCTGCGTCCTTTCTGCCTTTCGCCACCTCTTCTGCAAGCAAATCCCAATCATCACCCGAAGAAAAAAGAAAACCCTAAAAAGATCTGGAATACATACAAAAGAATAAAAAAAAATATCTCTATTGGAAACAACCCGCATATACTATAAATGATCTAATGCTATGGCTGCTATTGCTGTTGTTTCTCTTTGTCGTGCCAAAGCGAGCGCACAAGCACACCACCGCCCACCGAGCGCCCTTCAGCAAGCTCTGTTATCAGATAAAGCCAGTTGATCGTATTGGATACTGTAAAATAGTCTTCAGGCGCCCCGTTTTGGCCAGCCTCGCTCATTTTTTCGCGCGCCGAATCGGTCAACAAGTTATAAAGGTGGTCAACCACCGTATCGATGTCTCCGACCGGAACGAGATAGCCGTCCTTACGATCCCGGATCTGGAGTGGAATACCACCGGCTTCGTACGCCACCACTGGACAGCCTTTGTGGAGGGCCTCAGTGACCTTGACCTCGAAACCTTCACGATGTGAGAGCTGTAGCGCGACATTGGCGCCCGCAAGGATCATGTTGACGAGCTGGTCGGACGGGGGCAGACGTGCGATACATACGTCTCTGGCGATGCTTTCCTTGAGTTGCTTGAGCTGCTTATGCGCCTCGTCATAGACGATCTTGCCGTCTGGATCATCGATGGATCCATGGCCACCTGGTGAAGAGAGAAAACAAAAAGAGTTGAGGGATAAGGATCTCTTTTCAAGTGGGGTTGACTTACAGATCACCAATTGCGGTACGGGGCAATCGGGACGGTCTGCCATCCTCTCGCGGAGTCGTCGGTATGCTTCAATACAATCCGGGACACCTAGTTGAGACAGGTATTACGCACAAATCCCGTCATCTGTATACAAATCTTACCTTTGGATGGATCAAACCGTGCCACTTGAACAATGTAAGGGCGTTCCCAGTCGACAGGGTTGATCCCTTGATCATCGCAGATTCGATTCCATACCCTCCGATAGTAGGTCCGGCTGCGTTCGTTTAACGGCTTGTTGAGCCCATCCAGAGGATCAGTACAGGCGGGTATCAGCACCACACGGTCGCGCGGCACGCAATCAGGAACAAAGTTTTCTACCGGGTGCGCGACAAACACATCGCACAGCTTGATAAACTGCCACAAGAAGCTAACCCGGACGCTCAGCCTCACCAATCCTGCATGCTTTTAGGGTCGACTTACTTCCAGGTTTCCGCCTGAGGACCGTCAGGGTCATCACGGATCAAGTCCGCACGCATCTCAATGTGAGAGCGGAACACGATCGGCGTTTTTGGCGCATGCTCACGGATATAAGGAATAATACCTGTCACTGGAGCCTTCATGAGAAGACATATCTTGTGCAAGGTCATCTTTCAAAACTTACGTTGCGGGTCATCAATGATGATTACGTCCGAGTTCTTGATGGGTCCCTTGTCACCAAGCCAGTAGCTTTCCGCGTTGTCTCGGGACCATTCAATAAACATTTGCTTGTCTTCTTCGGTCAGACGCTCGTGAGGCGGCGCAATACCTTGCAGCACATTGTGGAACTTGCGCTTGGTGATATCGAATATCTCGGGCTTGGGTTTGGCCACGTACCCTAAAAAAAGCAAGGTGAGCTGGAAAAAACGTTGCATCAATATAAAATTGCTGCTTACAGTGCGCCTCGGCTCCACTCAGATGCAGAAAACGCATTAAAGCATGTCGCATCAGAGCCACTTGTAAAAAAATTCGGCATGTGTGAGTGACATGTAAACGGCATAACAACCCCTGTTGTCTTTCTATGTTTCCCATTTTCTCTCACCTCCACCGCCTTGAGGCGTCGAGCTGAAATAGGAAGCACAAAGGTTCTTCGACTTGTATTTGTCAACGTAGTGCGTAAAAGATTGCCAGGTCTGTTCGCAGACCGAATCGCGATAATCATCGAGGTCATTCATGCAAATGCGATAATCAAAGTCAACTAGAAGAACAAAGGTTACACAAATGCCCAGATGCCACGTAAACAGATTCCTGCTTTTATATACCTTCGACCTAACCTCAGAAAGATACTGTTGTCAGAAAACAAAACATCGATATTAGAATAGACAAAACTCACCTCGTGTCGTTCGCCGACGCAGACGCGTGGGAGGTTCCCCGGATAATGTGGAGAAAGTCTGGGAGCAAAGAAAGAAGAAAAAGCTTTAGGGGCGCAGCCAAGACACTTTCCTCTGATAATCTTCCTGACCTTACGACAGCTTTTCGGATAGCCGCGCTAGCGCATTCATCAACGGACGAACCACGAACGTAGGCAAAGACAGGAAGGGCATCGAGCTCCTGCCAGAAATAGGCGACCATATCACGCGCTTCTGGGTGGGACGTATCGGGACATGCCACGATATGCACCTTGTAATTGTTATCGCGCACATAGTCTGTCACGACTTTCCGAAAAGCCATGTACGCCTCGCGCGGGCCATGCTTGCTTTCGAGACGGAGGGTATCGATCTCAAAATGAGTCGTGATGGTACCGTCATGGACGGATATGGCGTATTTGGGTGGGTCTTGGGTAGAATCGAGGTCGAGGCCAAGGTAGACAATCTGAGGATGTGGCATGACAAGTATGAAGTAAAAGTAGACTTGAGAGTGGGTGGGTTTATATTTAACAATGAAAGGAAATACATCGCATTGACGTCAACGATATGACAACACAGCTACAGAAAAAAAGAAATGGGCACATGCGCGGAGGTTCAAGCAAGGGAGAAAAAGCACAGCAGGACGAAGAGAGAGAGCGGGCAATGATAAACTCCGCATGCCATCATGCGTACACCCAACCGACCAAACCACGCGGGTGCCCCGTTTGTGCCTTTATATCCTTGCTCTTCTTTATTGTTTAACACTACCAACCCCCCCTTTTTATTATCTCTATTTTTACGCTTTCAATACCTACCTTTGGGTTGATTTCTTATTATTCTAATGTCGAGCCCTTCTTCAAGGCTACTCAGCCATGACATTCACTATCATTCAGACGACGAGTATACCCTTGACCTCCAACAGCAAGAAGAAGCAGAAGCAGGTCCTTCCAATCCCAAGCGATCATTCTTTTCCTCTCGGAACAATTACCGTCCTCTTTCTACTAATGACAACAATATTTCTGACGATGAAGACGACGACGACGATTTAGAAGCGCCTGCATCCCTCATGGTGGAACAACAACAACAGCCGCAGCATTCACAGCATTCATACCAAGTACCGCACTCCCCTCCTCTTTCCTCTCAAATACACCCACAGCCGGCAGCAACATTACCACAACACCGTGACGAGGACACGGGCCATCATGTATCAGAATACGATAAAGCACTATGGCGCTGGGTGAACGTCGGCAACCTCGATACCTTTTTGAAACAAGTATATGCCTATTACCAGGGCAAGGGCATGTACTGTATTCTACTCTCTCGTCTTTTGAACCTCTTGTAAGTTTGCTGAGGATTTATTTGCATGAAAGAGCGTTCCATAACATCATGAGATGACAGGACACTCGCCTTTGTTATTGGCTTCTCCACTTTTTTGATCGGATGCGTCCATTACGCAGATATTCCCCACTCTCATAGATTATCAGACGTTGTCGAGCCTCAATGCATGGCGCAGTACGTATCACTTTCTGCTTATTCCGTCAGAACACAGCACTCACTCGCTCATGCATGTATAGTTTATCAGGCACAACGACTCTCTTCCTCATTATCTTCATCACGTGGTGGGCAGCCGAGGCCATCCGCTTCTGTTTGGATTATCCCTCTCTCAAGGAGATGTACAACTTCTTTCATTATCTCTTGAATATACCAGACGTAAGTTTATAAGCTCATTCTCATCTTGAGTTTAACTGGGAATGATAATGATCCGCAGCAAGATATCCAAACTGTATCGTGGCAAACCGTACTGGAGCGGATCATGGCGATCCGTGAAACCAATCCAAATACGGCTCAATCCTCTCCGCTGCGGCTGAATGAGCACGACGTGACGAGCCGCATCATGCGCCAGGAAAACTACCTCATTGCCCTCTTCAATAAGGACATCCTCGATATCACCATTCCCCTCCCTTACCTTCGCAACAAGCATGTCTTTACACGTGACCTCGAATGGAATTTGTCCTACTGCGTGCTGAGCTATGTATTCAACGAGCGCGGCCAATTGCGAAAGCGATTCCTGCGTGAGAAGAACCGACCGCTTTTGGTTGCAGGGTAAATGTTATCCGTATTCGTACTTGTCTTCTTCATCAAGGATCCATTGAAAGAGTCTAACATGCATGCAATCCAGGTTACGTCGGCGGTTCATTTTCATGGGACTTCTCAACTGCATCCTTTCGCCCTTTATCCTCGTCTACCTTGTCATGTTTTTCTTCTTCCGCTATTTCGAGGTACGACGTTTGTGCAGAAAAAAAAGTTTCGGTATCATTCACCATCTTATCGCCCTGCGCACATTGCATGATAGGAATACCACAAAAACCCGAGTGAGATCGGATCACGCACGTTTTCGCCCTTTTCACGATGGAAGTTCCGCGAGTACAATGAGCTGCCCCACTTTTTCCGGAGTCGGCTGAGCAACTCATACGCACCCGCCAACCGATACTTGGATCAGTTCCCAAAGGAAAAAACTGCGTTGATTGCGAGGCAAGTTAAAACAGATATAGAAAAAAAAAGAGACAGGGAAAATCACCAGAATCAGTGGGCGTGATAAGCTGTTGGCTAAATTTTTTTTTTAATCTAGATTCGTAGCATTCGTATCGGGATCGTTTGCCGGCGTATTGGCGATCCTCACCCTATTTGACTCGGAAGCCCTCCTCAACTTTGAGATCTCGGCGAACGGCACGGTTCTGTTCTATCTGGGTCTATTTGGTACGACGTTTGCCGTGACCCGAGGGATGATCCCGGATGAGCACCTGGTCTTTGAGCCAGAAACGCTGCTACGCGAGGTCGTTGAACACACGCACTATTTCCCGGACGAATGGCATGGCAAGCTCCACACCGATGAGGCAAGTAGCACAGACAGAGACACACAAAAAAAAGCGAGATTTAGCGCCCTTTGAGAAAATTTCTCGTTTTGACAGGACATGATAGGTTCGCGCACAATTCTGCCAACAATTCGACTACAAGATTTCCCTGTTTGTTCAAGAGCTTCTGAGTGTGGTGTTTACGCCCTTTGTGCTCTTGGTCTCCCTCCCCAACTGTGCGGAGCAGATTGTCGATTTCTTCCGGGATTTCACGGTTCACGTCGACGGCTTGGGCTACGTATGCAGTTTTGCCCAGTTCGACTTTGAGCGCCATGGTAACGCCAAGTACGGTGCACCAACTCATAACGAAGATGAGCACTGGGTCAGCAAGGATGGCAAGATGGAAAAGAGTTTTCTGAATTTCAAGGTGAGTGGGTGTGCAGAAAAAAAAATGAAGAAAAAAAATTTCGCGTTACGATAAGAAAACCGGAAATGCTAAATGACGAACGACGCACGACGCGCTACGACCCAATGTATAGGCTAATTACCCCGACTGGGAACCGACCGATGTTGGAGGATCTATGTATCTGACACGCATGTCGGAATTCCAAAACCAGAAGAAACGGGCAAGGACGGACGTGGGGCCCGTCCGGCTCAACGAATATGGGGTTCCCGCCGTGGAGAGCAGCAATCTCGGCGACTCGTTCGTCGTCCGGCGCACGACGTGGCAACCACCGGTTGAAGAGGAAGAAGAAGAAGAGGAAGACGAAGGACAGGCGCCCAAGGCGCCACAGCAGGTGCCGCGCGTCCTCGGCTTACTCAACGAGTTTTATGACCTGAACAACGCACCTCGCGTTTGAAAGAAGAATAAAAATGAACGCACACAAAGCACACCCGCATATACACACGTATCTGGAAAACAAATATCGCACATGCAGGTACGGACCTGGGAAATATTCTGCCCCACCCACCAGCCCCCCTGGTTATGACCTCGCCGGAGATGCGTGCTCATCATGCGGGCATTGTTTGTGACCTATCGTGCTCGTCTATATCTATTATGGCTGTCAATTTCCTTTTTGTTCCATGTTACATTTCCTCACCTATAATATTTTTTCTTTTTGTGTTCCTTGCTGCGGCACAAGCGAGCGAACGAATGTGGAGTTCTCGGGAATCTAAAGTTTCAGATCGGTAACTTTGTTTAGACGCCGCGCCCGTAATCGGCCGAGAAAGGAACGATCTCTCGAATAAGGTTCCCCGATCAGCCCAAAGTCCGCCGGGAAACAACTCGTCTCGCATTTGAAAGCGAGGAAGTCGAAAAAATGGAAAAAAAGGTATAAAAGACAACGGGTCACCGGAATCCCATTATCATCTTGTTTTCTTTTTCATCTATCGTCATGGCCTCTGCTACTCCTTCGCTCGCTCACTTCAAGCTCCCCGAGATCGACAATGAGCCTATGGTATGTCATTGTATAGCAGTAGCAGGAACATGCAGTCTTATTTATTTATTTTTTCGTGTTTAGTACAACTATGCTCCCGGCTCGGTCGAGCGTCAGAAGCTCCAGGCTGCCATCGAGGAGATGCGCGCCCAAGGTCCTCTTGAGATCCCTGTCGTGATCAACGGCGAGAAGGTGAGTTGTCAAGGACAAAGAAACGAGGAGGCCGGTTTGGGAAAACAAGGAACCAGGGTCGCTGACGCGTAAATTTTTTCCTTCTTTTTTCCTAGATTTACACTGGCAACGTTGCTCAGCAGTTCAACCCCTCTGAGCACAAGGTCGTCGTGGCCAACTTCCACCAGGCCGATGCCGCTTTGACCCAGAAGGCCATCGACGGTGCCGTCGCTGCCCGCGCCCAGTGGGAGGCCATCCCCTTCAACGACCGTGTCGCTGTCTTCCTCAAGGCGGCCGATCTCCTGTCGTCCAAGTACCGCTACAAGATGATGGCCGCTACCATGCTCGGCCAGGGCAAGAACATCTGGCAAGCCGAGATTGATGCCGCTGCCGAGCTCTGCGATTTCCTGCGCTTCAACTGCAAGTACGCCGAGGAGATCTACCAGCAGCAGCCCCCCAAGAACGCCAAGGGTGTGTGGAACCGCGTCGAGTTCCGTGGCCTCGAGGGTTTCGTCTACGCCGTGACGCCCTTCAACTTCACTGCCATCGCTGGTAACCTTCCCGGTGCCCCTGCTCTGATGGGCAACGTTGTTGTCTGGAAGCCCTCGCCCTCGGCTGTGCTCTCCAACTACCTCGTCTACCAGCTCCTCGAGGAGGCCGGTCTGCCCGCTGGTGTCATCCAGTTCATCCCTGGTGATGCCCAGGAGGTCTCGCGCGTTGCGCTCTCCAGCCCCGAGTTCGCCTCGCTCCACTTCACCGGTTCCACTCACGTCTTCCGCAACCTGTGGCAGCAGATTGGTAACAACATCCACAACTACATCAGCTACCCCCGTATCGTCGGTGAGACCGGTGGCAAGAACTTCCACATGATCCATCCCGTAAGTTGATAGCTTTGGTATTCGCTTGGAAATGGTTGGGCTGACTCAAGGACCTCTATTTTAGGACAACGATGCCACTACCATCCACCATGCTGCTCTGCAGACCATCCGTGGTGCTTTTGAGTACCAGGGTCAGAAGTGCTCTGCCACCTCGCGTGTGTACGTTCCCAAGAGCCTCGCCGAGGACTTCAAGAAGTCGATCGTCGCTGAGCACGCCAAGATCACCCAGGGTCCCGTCCACGAGTTCCAGCACTTCATGGGCCCTGTCATCAACAAGTTCTCCTTTGACAAGATCAAGTCGTACATTGACTTTGCCGCTTCGGACGCGGAGTGCGAGATCCTTGCCGGTGGCAAGTACGACGACTCGGTCGGCTACTTTGTCCAGCCCACCGTCGTCCTCACCACCAACCCTCTCACCAAGACCATGGTTGAGGAGATCTTTGGCCCTGTTGTGACCATCTACGTCTACGATGATGCCGAGTTTGACCAGACCTGCGAGCTCATTGGCAAGACTACCCAGTACGCCCTGACCGGCTCCGTGTTTGCTCGCAGCCGTCAGAACATTGTCCACGCCAACAACATGCTCCGCAACTACAGCGGCAACTTCTACATCAACGACAAGTCCACTGGTGCCGTTGTCGGCCAGCAGCCCTTCGGTGGTGCCCGTGCCTCGGGTACCAACGACAAGGCTGGTTCCTTCTCGCTCCTCATGCGCTTTGTCTCCACCCGCTCCATCAAGGAGAACTACGTCCCCATCGAGGACTTTGCTTACCCCTCCAACGCCCAGTAATTTATTACTTGTATACGATAGTATCTTTCTCTCCACTTCCTAACCGCATGTTACTCTTCTTCCTTGCATCCTTCATTTGTATTTTAAAAAAATCGATACTCTGCACACATCCACTTGGTGCTGGTAAATAAATCCACACATCTATTGACACTGTATTCTATTCTTCTGGTCATATGAGTGGACGAATCAAACAATAACCTAGTATCTGGGACTGTGGGGCTATTTCAGACAAGTATTCAGGTCACCCTTTTTACGCCGCTATTCTTGACGACAACACTTGAAACATCATTGTGTCATAGCATACATGTGGGGTCAACCAGCTCCGCGCAAAAATCGATACATGACAAATGAATCGGCATCTTGTGCTGGCTTTGCGGAGGGTGGTGATGCTTGTTCCCCAATGTGTTACAGTCAAAGGATATCGACTAAGAGTCAAGACCGCCCCTAGCATATACTCTTCGTCAGTCCTGCACAAGCCTTTACACGACAAAGAGCCCATGATGAGCCATTATTTTCGTTTCTTCTCTGGAATAAGCCCCTTTTCCCGTTTTCACCAGCTGAGTGACCGTTTGTTTCTGTGTCATCGCCACTTATATCATAACACCAGTAGAAAAGCTTCCATATAAACAACCGATCTTGTTTCTGATATCCAAAATCTAAATCTCCTAAAGGACGCTTATAAGCTCATACATCTTGATATGTCATTTGGGATGCCTTTCCCTGGAGAAACGCAAGTATCCCCTTATCGAACAAGATACGTAAATCATTTGTTGCCCTTCTCTGATATCATCAGCGACGCACTTGCCTCTGGTTCTTTCCTTCACTACTCGAGATACCGGCTCTCCTTTTGCTTTTTGTCCTCCATCTACTCTACTGGTGGTCGTCGAACAAAGTGCTGTGGTTTGGCTCCTGCTCAATATAACTCTTACTCGTTTCAGTAACGTCTACGTCTGGTGTTCAACAAGGTGCTCAGACATATACTATCTCGTAGCATGCTATCATAATCAAGCGGACAGGTGGTTCACTCTGCCTACTCCTTCTTGTTCATCTCTGACCATTGCCATAGACCAACATCAAACTTTCCTTGATGATTATAGAAGCTTTTTTTCGGTCGTAAATTTCGGCCAATCAGGTCGTGCATAGTTGAACAGCATAGGACGCCAATGTTTATGTCGTGCTCAAACTTAATGCATGTGCGTCCTAATTTTTTCTTTGATGTGAAAAAGCGAACAGACGCATTAAAAAATATCTGAGATAACGTCATTTTTTAAAGTTGTAACAGCGATCATATTTGAAGCTGTTGGCCCAATTTGTATTAGGGGAGCAGGTCCAGAAGAGTGAAAGATAACATGCTTCTGAGGCAGTGACGTTTCGACCTGAGCATGAGGGTACATAAGGTACTATATTTGCGAGGTTCAAGCATATTTGATAACCTGCAGAGAGATTACAATAATATGATAGTTGAGGCGCCACTGCGCAATTGAAGGAAGTCTCCTGAAATGACGTGAACAGTCATATTGAATACTATCCAACACTTAGGCGCCCATGGAATGCAGTTCTGATCGGACGAGAGCTTAGAAAAACAAAAGAGAGTTGATGTGGGCGATCTCAAAATTGGTGTGGGCGTAGCAATTCCTATTTCATCAGCCTGCCGACACCAGTTGCACGCCAGCCACACCAAAATAAGTACTTGCATCCAGCCTTCGCATTACAGACTAGGATTATCCCGCCTTTTCATGCTCGGTGCACAAGATGTATATCCTGTGGGATTTGTTTGTTATGCATTTGAGATATCAAGAAAATAGCGTGAGGCTCACCGTCCGAAAGAGTACAGCAAACGATAATAATAAATGTACCATTTACAGTACATGTTGGTGAAATTTAGAAAGCAGAAAGCAAGTGGAGAGGATCGAGCGAACCAAAAAGAGACATGAATAAGAATTATACAAAGCATTGTAGAAAAGTTTCAATTTCGCAGCGATCCACACAACTGATCTTAATCCCTGTGATTCTCTCCATTCCAAAACATAACTCCGTCCAGCAAATGATAGCTAATAAGCGCATTTGACTAGCGTTCATGTAATAGTAGGTGCGTGTATACCAAAGAATTGTGTATATATCTTCATAAGAATCATCTCTCATGGAGGATACTTTTACCAATAGTAGAAGGCGTAGGAGAGCTGAAAGCAAACGATACCAGGGAAACCAGCATGAGACAGATGATGGAGAGTCATATTTTAATATGTCACTACGGATGTTTTCAGTGAATAGTTGGAAACAAGCACATAAAGCTTGTGGAGCTCGCAGTTGAGAAGTATGATGAGGGGATACTAATGTCCGTTGATGTACGTGGATAGTGCTTGTATTTATGTTTTTACTGCTGCTGATAGCATACCATGCTCGCATTTACCTCTATAAATATTATGCATGAAAAGATGAAACCATGATCTCCGCTGTATGGAGACTCACGGCTGTTTCCATATATTTCTATTCTACATTTCATACCAGGAATAATCTTGTACTGCCAATTCAGGTTGCCAACGGTCTTACAAAGATGAGCCATTACGTGTATAGACTTTAGCGCATCATGCCAAATTTAAGCCAGCCCCGGTATCTAGCTAATGAAATACGTATGAACATCCTTGATGGAGAAGATAGGCACAGTACATCATATGTACAAGATTATTACCAAAAAAATATATTCTCAGCCTGCTCGCTTTCTCTCTTAATACGAGCGCGCACGAACACGGCCATGCCCCACAAGCTGCCAATGTCAGATACATGGTCTTCGCAAAAGAGCTAAAGAATTTTTTATTTTTTCTTGGTTATGCCCGTTGGCATACTCAAATGCATGGCAAAGGCACAGAACTAGCAGTTAGAAATATGCTAATAGAAAAAGGTATGGTACAAAAGCCAAGGGAATGACAAGAAGAAGAATGGGCACTAGATATCTTGTACTTTTCCTTGTAGGGCCGCCGGTTACCTCGAGCCGCAACGTGCTGCCGCCGCATACCTTTTTGACACTGTACTAATCTGTAACCGTTGGAATCATCCTGCGCGGTGGGATCGCCCACATCGTCTGTGGTGTTGTATAAACGCATGGGAGTTCCTGAGGATGCGCCACACATGCAAGAACGAGCCAGAACGTTCATAAACGGCTATGGCCCGTTGTTATTCAACGCTTGCGGATGCCACCTCGGCCATTTCACGCAGGACTGAAGCGCGGGCAGCCGTGTGCTCCGACACACGCCTCCTCGTTCGGGTGATGTATGCTCTCCCGGATTCCATGCTGTGACACCTCTGCTAGGGCGTCTGATTCGGGGTAGACAGTTCCATTTTTGTACTATGAACCTTACCTTAAAAGCTGATATCCACCCTATTGCGTTACATGTCGAAGCCCGCGGATTTCTGTCTACGAGCTGTAAACAATACTGATGGGTTGACCCTTTGTATATGTCATTTGATACGATGCAAATTCGTGATATTTCAGGTAGTTATTTTGGCCTTACGTATGTCTATCCAGCGCCTCTACTCCACATAGAAGAACATATTTATGTCGGCACAGTATGTGTGCGGAAAGCGCAATGCCGAAACCAAAAATTTCGCAGACATTGTTTACACACCTAAGTTAAAAGTCCATAATGGCGAGAGCCACCGACGTCCTAGTCTTGTGAACAGCCCGTAACGCCTTCGTGATTTGCCTTTTTTATATTCTTGCAGTAGCGCGTACCATTCGAGCGAATCTGCCAAATCGGTCCATTCCCTGAAAAGCAAGGTCCAGTTGCGCCATATTTTTTATGGCGGCTTTGCGTTATCATGTATCCGTAAAGACTTCGTTTCAGTTTCAGTGACTGATGATGATGTAATCTTGTGTAGTAGGGCCAGTGTTACCAGACCTTCTTGGTCCGAAACGCGTCTGATGCTATCCAAGTGAACGGTGCTCGTTACACTGCAGAAGCGGAGTCGCTCAAAGAATATGCAAAGATGACCTACAAGCACAGATATAAAGGCACTCGGCTTCCATTCTTTCAGATTCCCAGATCTTCTCCACTATGCGTTTGGCCACATTTACAGTCGTGTCTGCTCTTGTTGCTTCGGTCTTGGGCGCTACCGTTCCTGAAAAGCGGGGCTGCGCTGATCAGGAAGTTTTTAACGGTAAGAGGAGAGACACATATGTATACATAGCTTATAAATTTTAATTCTTCTAGAGCAACACTTTGATGGCGATTGTTTTGGAGAATGCCTGGATTCGGGTAACCATCCCAGCGTATGCCGACATTTCTGCCGCAATTACAGCGTTCAAGAAGACCGGTATCCCCGAGCGTGCCAGCTGCCTTACTTACATGTGTGCGGCTCAGAGTGCCCTTACGTCGGTATCTGTAAGGACCAAAATGGATTGGACCATTTTCTCTGCTCCTGCCACCGAGATCACGAAAACATCCCCGAAATCCCCAACTGTTCCGAAGTCAAGAAATGTTCTTGGGGATGGTAAATCCCGTTTGAGACGTGTATCAATAAATTTGCCTGTGCGATTTCACTAAATGTCGTATCCCTGGCTGCGATCTAATTCGTCTGGATATTGGCCAAGGGTGATGTGTGCGTTGACTGAGGTGGTGAAAACACGATACTAACTTCACACTAATCTCGAAGGCAGTCGTTACTTTCTGCGGTCAATGATTCTCTCAGAGTCTGCTCACAGACTATTCCATAGACTAAAGTTCCCCGAATGCTTGCTTTACGACAGTATTCTGGTAATTTCTGCAGATCCCTTGTGCAACCTATGCATCCGAGATCCGGGGCCCGAATGATATGGTACTGGCGGCGCAGCTTTCCACAATAATAACGCCAATTTTCGCACGAGATCCGAAATTTATTACACGGAATATTCATCGTGTATGACTTGAATGTAAGAGAGCAAACCAATGAGACAAGAACAAATCCGTGAGTTGATTCCAAACAAAGCAGCTACTAATCACATAGACCTGGGTGCAATTTACATTTGTTGGTGTACTATGGAGTCCCTGCACATCACATAAAGGCGCCGCAAAATATTCTACAAACATTCTCCACAACTAAGTGATAAAATCATGTAATATATGAATATGAACTCTGCCAACGAGCGCATGGTGTGCACTCAACGTTATGTCTCGTACTAATAAAACTTGCTGAGCCAGAGCAATTGAATACCATGACATATTACGAAACTATGAACTATATAGCAATTGTTGTATATTTGTAAGGAAATAAATTGGGCATAAATAGCGCATATGTCTTACGTTTATATTCCACAGTTGTTTGCTCAAAGACACAAGACCGGTGTCAATACATGTTTTCCAGTCGGGTGACCAATGAAACGGATCCAGCAGTCTTCCTGCTGGCGCTTGCTTTGAGCAGATGGATAAGTAAAGGACTACAAGAAAGCTATGGAGGAGTTCTGTTACTGAAATATGAGATGAGGTACTGAACATCGGCGTACGTAGATAGCAGCCTTATTTATATTATTCCTGTTAGTACGGCTATTTTCGTATATTTCAACTCCGTGGATGAAAACGACAAGCACGCTCTCCCGCTGGTGCCACATATATACTAATGATATCATGGATAGGTGTAATGCGGCTACAGCTTTGCAACGATTGCTGCACAGAGAAGCGATCAGATATTCCAGCGTGGAACGGCTCACGAACAAATCTGTATTACCGTATGATACTTAGGGCGGGCCTACGCTCACAAAGGATAGACTAATACGTACACATGAAATGATGGCGGAATTTGTAGGAGTGCATCCGCGTCTTCTGCGATGGCAGGAATAGGGCTACAGCGGCGACTGTAGACGGTATAAATGAGAGTTCTTGTGTGCTACAATTTAGTACGCCGTGCATCGATGCAGATAATTATGATTTATACGTCTGAATAGGATGCTGACTGTGCTCTTCGAGCAGGGGTCGAGATATATTCCATTGCACACAAAAATGTTCGACCCTTGTCTATGGATAAAACAATGAGGAGTACAAATGTAATCTGATATGAGCACCACGAGAGCAAGAGCGTGTCTACTATTTGTTTAAACCTGGGCATGATACTGACCCATGTCTCTGTGGGTCAAGTTGTGATATTACACATTTTCTTCAGGTTTCGTATCAAGTAGTCTTTTAGTTGTCTCTTGCGTGACTAAGATGGGCGGATGCAGTTATGTTTGAGGAGGCGTAAATGTTTTCTGATGAAGGGCTTTTGTTCAGCCTTGCTATACACTTAATGACGGGGTCCATTTACACTCCTATTACCATAGGAAGGTATTCTCGCTTATGATGGTATATATGCTTTTGTTGCCATCACTATATAAAAAGGCTATCTATCAGTAACCCTTATTTCTGGCTAGGGATAATATCTTCTTCAGTATGTGTAGAAGGTTGTGATGCATCCCGCTGGTTCTACTAGTATCTCAACTTCTAGGTGAAGTAAAGCAGTTTATGTCGTTTTTCTCCTTAACCCCATACGTACATATGTACCGGCGTGCGACGCAGAGGATTCGGAAGAAGAAAGAAGCTGGTAGCGGGATATTGCAGATACGAGCGGACCACACATATATGTGAATATGGCGTGAAAAAGCACATCACGAGGAATTATTCAAGCGTCCAGCTCTGCTCGATACTGTCGCGTTTACTTTAACAAGCTTTCTAACCAAAGCATGGCGAACCGACAACGATCATGCAAATTGATAAGTAATTTGCTGGTCGACTTAAATAGTATTGCAACAAAAAAGCGAGCATATCGGATACACGTCTACGTGGAATAAAATCCTCCATATGCACATTTATTTGCGGAAAGCGGGAGCCAAACTGACAACTTGATAATTTTTTCTTGGCCATCCGCGTTGACAGTCCGAGATGCGTTGGAAGCGACTATTACGGGAGAAACATAGCTACCAGCTAGCAAGGCGTTGATATAAATGGATAGATATGGTACAACAGACATCAAAGTTGGAAAGACAAAGTGGGAAATAGAAAAAGAAATGTACATGATATGGCACTAGATTACTTGTATTTGTCCTTGTGGATCCATGAGTTGCCCACAATGCCGCGTCCTTGGGCTTCGGCGAGACGGAAATAATGCGCTGCCAGACGCATATCTTTTTTGGCACCGAATCCGCTTTTGTAGCAATGCGCCAAATCATTCTGCGCATCGGGATCACCCAGGTCAGCTGCAACTTTGTAGAAAAATACTGCAGTTTCTTTTGATTTGAGGACACCCCAGCCATGCGAAAACGAGACGGCGAGCTCATAAATCGCCATCACTAGTTCACTTTTCCGTTCTGGCTGTTCTTCGATGCCCACTAACGCCACCTCGGCTGCTTTTTGCAAGTACTGAAACGCGAGCTGCTCGTTGGGTCGACAGCCCCAGCCGTGACGCAAGGAGATGCCGTACAAAAATAGGGCAAGTGGCTGCGGCTGTGTGTGTGTGTGGGTATATGTCGCGGCGCGTCGAAAGTAATCGGTGGCCATCTCAATATCACCGCGCTCGTGGAAACGAATGCCCTGCTCAACCCAAGAATGCACTTCTTGATCTTCCGGGCTGTCGGGCTGAAGGGTCGAAAAGACGCGGGCCGTTTCCTCGATAATGGCGCAAGATGGTCGTGCGGCCAAGGCTGCTTGCTGCCTAGTTACGGTCGAGTCTGCGCGACGTAGTACAGGTGCAGGGTCTGCTTTTGACCTTGGCCGGCTCTTTCCGTGTTCTGTGGGATACAGGATCAAAGTGAGGACAGGTGATTAAGGGTAGAAGTATAAATGCTTACGTGCTGTGGCGTGAAGGCCTCGACTCTGTTTATGAAGGTCAGCCAGATCCTATGAGGATAATTCAAATTCAAGTTCAGAACGAGCCACCATTAATTAATCAATGCGGTCTATTGTTTTCTTTTTTTCTGCGCCTCACATGCAGGGTATTGGTAGAATAGGCTCGTATCAAAGGCGGCCTAACGGTGAAATTCTACGTGAGCAGCACCGACCTCGTTGGATGATATGATCTTACCCAGGCCGCAATGTAGGTGATGTGGGCGAAGAAACAAGGCAAGACGCACTGCTGGACAAGGTGGATGACGCGGACGATGTATCCGAATCGAGCTCTGCACTGTCTCGCTTTTGTCCGAGATGCAACCGTTTAAGCATGTTGAACGTACATGTATGAGAAAAGAAATTAAACAAGGAAGAAGAGGAAAAAAGAGCAAAAAAAGCACACACACGCAAGAGTGCCAAGGTCGGGACCAGGAAATACTAAGAATGGACGTGGCCAGGTCGCCCATCTTACATTTGGTGTAACCCCAATCATCACTCTGCTCTTTGCGTTCCTCTCTTTCCTGTTTCCTTTTTCGTAAATCATGAGCACACCCACGCACGACCCGCGCGATCGCGCTTACATGGAACAAGCGATTCAATGTGCAGAGGAGTCTATCCCCGCCCCTCAGGCCTATTGCGTGGGCGCCGTGCTGGTCACCACGGACGGCACGGTGACCACCGGTTACTCGCGTGAATTGCCTGGCAACACTCATGCCGAGGAATGCGCGCTTGCCAAACTGCCAAAGACGCAATCGGCCCGTGGTGCCACAATGTACACTACCATGGAACCCTGTTCTGAACGCCTGTCCGGCAACCGCCCTTGCACGAGTCGACTTCTCGAAGCACAAGTCGCACGCGTCGTTGTCGGCGTGCGTGAACCCCCTAATCTTGTCGCCCAGTGCACCGGATTGGATCAGTTGCGCGAGGCTGGCATTGAAGTTGTCTTTGTCCCAGGCGTAGAGGAAGCTTGTTTGAAGCCGAACCGACACATTCTCGATAAGCAATAGTAATGTAACATGAATAGTAATAGTACTAGTAGCAGTATACCATGACATGATAGTCGGTTGTATGTATGAATGAAGGAGACATCAGCATCATCAGGGGTGAATTTTGAAGGGGTCTGTTTTCGCAGTGCATCCAGGTAACGCTGATCTGCAGAGGAAATTTGCAAGCGTGTTGAAGAGGGTGCTAAGGACGTCCATAGTAAGTATGGTCCACGAGTTCCAGCCGAAAAGAATATGACCCGCATGCAATATGTATGTAGAGGGATCGCTTTGTTGTGCAATATGCTTTATGAGGCTAATAAAGAAGACATGAAAGACATGCAAAGGAGGTGCGTGTTTGTGTGTTTGTGTGTGTGCGAATTTTTAAGTATTAAGATACTAGTACATGCTTATTTTGAAAATTGGTCTTCAGTGACACCCTTGCCCATCGCAGCCGTAGCAGCCACACCACCCGTGACAGTCTTCATGAGCTCGTCGACGTAGTTAGCGCCCGACCATTTCTGATGTTGCAGGACATCCACACCGAACTCACGCTCTTTGCGCTGAACGTTGTTCACATAACCCAGCATACCCTGCTCCTTGAAGCTCTTGGCGAACGTGGACGATGCGAGCGCGTTGGCGTGCAGACCGCCGAGGGTGATGAACTGCCAGACAAAACCGAGCTGGCCGAGTTTGGCGATGAAGGTACCCATGTCCTGGTCGTTCAAACCAGCTGCATCCCAGTTGAAGGAAGGCGACAGATTGTAGCAGAGCAGCGTCTGGGGCTGGGCGGCAAGAACACCCTTGGCAAAGTGCTCTGCCTGGGACAAAACCGGCTTCTTGGTCTCCATCCAGAGCATATCAGCATAGTCCGAATAGGCAATAGCGCGTGAGATGGCGGCCTCGGTGCCGCCCTCGTAGCGGTAGTGGCCTTCACGCACACGGGGCAGGTCCCAGTCCCAAAAGAGGTCGACGCCATACTGCTGCTTGGCGATCTCACGCGCTTGGGCGTTGGACTTGAATCGGATCTGCTCAAGGAAGGAGGCGCGCTGCGAAGGCTGCAGCTTCTCGGCCACGGCAGTGCCGAACTTCTTCAGCCCAGCCTCGGCAATCCAGGCATCCTCGATGGCTTGCAGCTCCGCGCCATTCTTGCCGCGTGCCTCGGCCTCGCTCATGACCTGCGCGAGGGGCTGCAAGTGCGGGTTCGTGGCGCCCACGACAAACTCGTGGTCGCGCGGGTCGACATTGCTCGTGATGAGCGTCGCTGCTTCGGCATCAGTACGCGCCACCACGACATTCTCAACGCCCATGATATCGTACTGCACGCGGATCGCCACCAGGCGGTTGATGTGCTCACCCACCGGCACCAGGACCTTACCGGCCATGTGGCCGCACTTTTTCGTGGCCGGGCTCTGATCTTCGACGTGGATGCCGGCAGCACCGCGCTCGACAAACATCTTGGTCAGCTTCATCACGGCCGTAATACCACCGTGGCCAGTGTCGGCATCGGCAATCATAGGGCGCAGATAGTCAATCTTGGGAGTTTTGGCACGCTCTTGAGGCGTCATGGCCAGACGGGCCTCGCGCTGCTTGCGGTCGTGGAACAATTGGGCAAAGAAGAGATGCTCAACCTTGTTGGGGACGGTGTCCATCGGATAGTCGGCAAGGTCAGGACCGGGCTCGTTGCTGGTCGATGCCGTTGAGGAGCATTGCCAGCCGCTCACGTACCTAAATTGCGTGTGAGCTCTTTCTGTTTACTGTAAAGCGTATTATAGTGTTCTTACACAGTGTCAAGATGAGGCGCCATCTGCGTGATCTGAACGGGGTCAAGGGCACCAAACGTGTGGCTCGTGTTGCCAGTGGCCTTGTTACGCTGGAGAATATCCCAGAGCTTCTTGGCCTGAGCATTCGAGCGGTACTCGGTGGGCATCGTGCCACGCTTCGAGACGATCTGTTCGGCGGTATAGGGACGCTTGACGAGCTTGAAACGCGGGGATTGCCACCATTGCTTGACTTGCTCCACTTCTTGCTGGAAGGCGAGTTCTTCGGGATCCTGGTAAGACATTTTATATGCACAAGAGAGAAATATGATGAGGAGAAGAAGAGACCGGATTACGGTTCCTTTTATATTGAATCTGCATGGAAAAATGGCGGCGTTGACGGGGATGCAGTTGTATAGACTGCTTACTTAAACAAGCAATAGTGGCGAGTATACAAAGGGGTAGGACCATACTACATGGAACGAAAGGGTTTTCCGCGGATCCTGCCCCTGAAGGCTCCTTATAGCTTGGCTGGCCCCGTCTTTAATATCTACGCATGTAGTATTGAGCTCGTCAGTGCCCTTCGGATGCAAGAGTATGCAATCACAGCTAAATAATCATGCACTAAAGAAGTGGGGCTTGGTCACAGAGATGGGTCCAAGGCAAAAAAAGATGAGACAAGATATATATTGTCTCGTTTTTGTAAGATCTTCCGGGCTAATTACTATTATTATTGCTCATACGATTGTAAGAGAATAATTGATAGGCATGAGAATAGTAAGCAAAGAAAAAAAAAAGAAGCTTCACATCGGTATGCTCCTTAACTGGACATAATGCTTCTACTGTCAGGGGTATCGATAAAACACGCTGTAGAAGTCTTGGCCGTATCAGGGTGTCTCTCCCACGGTTTTCATAAAGAAGAACTATGCGTAACGAGCCTTGAGACGAATAAGACGTCTTTTGGCCTGTGACGAGAAAATGTCAATAGAAGTATATGCCTCGTAGACTTCCTTCTTTTGGCAATGGAGACCCAATTAGGAAGGCTTAGCAATCAAAAAGGTCCCCGGGGAAAATCTTTGAATGAATATTGACGGTACCGTGCTCGTTTGTTGTTCCAAGTGTGCATACCCGACTTCCTTTTTTCTTCCCTCAAAACGCCAAGACAAAATGTCTCAAGGTCTAAGGAGCTTCCCCACGAATTGCTTGTCTTAAAAGACATATCATGTAGATACGTACTTGTGATGGGTATGCATTTGCTTCAGAGATGCCATTGGTTGCACAGAGATAGCGTTTGCGACTTTTTTTCTTTCTTTGTGGAACGCGTGGTGCGCAGCATGGTTCATTTTCTACTTTCGATACCCACACGCAACATCTTATCATCTGGATCCAGAAATCGAATGCCGTGGCGCACGATATAGAAAAATGGAAAGTTCGGCGTCTTGGGGGAGAAGGAGCAAGGGGGAGGAGCGCATGAATGCTCGGCAGTTGGAATATGTATTAGGTGAACTGATCTACAGAAAGATGAGCAGTCAAAATATAACGCGAATTACGGTTGATTTGTCTTGGATAATGAGTATGTGTATTCGAAAGACAAATGATGCAAAAAGAAAGTAACAATGTATATGTGTGCGTGTGAGTGCGTGTATGTGTTGTATATGGTTGCGTGTTTATATGCGAGCGAGATGGCATAGCGATGGGTGCGTATGTATGGGTTCAATAGGGCGACGAGACTTACGCCAAGACGTCTCCTACGACAATGTAACTTTGTGCATGTCAGCCTCCTTGAACCACTTTAAAAGATCTTCGCTCCACTTACCCCTTATCAGCGACGACACCGCGGCACCGTACTAGGACGTGGTACTTGACGACCCAGCGCGGCACAACGCGAGCCCCCTTGACGACGCCGCGATCTGCAAGCAACTTTGTCAAGGCCGATGTGTTGACAAGATCTGGAACAAAAAGCACAGAGTTTTTGTATAATATAAATATAGGTGAGCTTTGGTAAACATTGAATATATGCAAAATTACCATCTCCGTCATTATTATGCAAGAGTTCAATGCCGTGACGTTTAGCCGTCTCCATAAGTTCGGGTGTGGCAACGCGGATTTGGTTCATCGTTGGCCTTGCCTCTTGCTTATTCAGCAAAGCCTCCAGGTCCTCCCGCGAAAAATTCACAACACCCCATCGTCCTATCTGTCCTTGTGTGACACCTGATTCAAGAGCTTGCCAAGTTTCTCCGCGCTGTTTCTGCTGCGTCGCAACCAGGACGTTATCGACTGTCTGGATATCTAGCGCGGCACGGAGGGTCCGCAACGCCTCATCGGGGTATACATCATCATGAAGCAAAAACACCTTGGCCGTCACTTCCACGTCGGCACGGTCGTCAGGTCTGATCTTAGTCACTGGGTGGCGGGGTGTCTGCAGGGCTCGGTCCCGGTTGTCATAATCGACCAAAGGTGTGTTGAGTGCCTGCGCGAGTGTGGTATCAAGTGCATGGAAGAGCTAGATAATGTCAGTCAGTCACTGCCCCATTCGGACAAACTTTTTCTTTTGCTCTTCCTGGAATTACCTCTGTGTTTGATTTTTTGTGTGCTCGGCCGGGCATACCGGAGCGCATCAAATTGCCCGTATAGAGAGTGATTGTATCAAAGGATGGCAGGTGGAGGAGGGATGGTATCGCCTGGGCTGGCATAATGATAAGTAGTGTGTGTTGTTGGAAGAAACAATGGAGAAATGGCGGCAGGGCCTTAATTTTGTTTTGCCAGCTGGGTCCGGAATGGCGCGATCGTGACTCGGGAATCTCTCCACGGAGACTGGCTCTCCGCTTTTGGCTGTCTGACAAATCCAACAAACACTTGTTTTTCTCTTTTTCTTTCCTGACGAGCGCGTATACCAGGCATAATTTACTCGTGTCATGCGACAGATCCTAAACTTCTATGGCACTCGAGGGAAACCTTTTTAGTTTATTTATTAATTCATACACCCGGAGTTTTCAAGGGCATGATTTTCTGACAAATCAAAGACTATTCGTGAAAAAAGAAAAAAAAGAAAAGAAAAGGATAGAAAAAGTAAGATAGGATGCCATTCACCACATCACCCACAAGTTGACGAGGTCATTGTAAATTATGAACATCTTTTTTTTTCTATGCAGACCAAGGTCCGATAATTAGAAAAGGTGTGGAAAGCTTTTGCAAAGTCTGGTTGGCTACTCAACAACCGGACATTCGGCGATGAAACACAAAGACTAAACAATAGGCGGGCTGGGCAGTCATTTGGACGCCCGAGTTCTTTGGGCGGAGGAATCTTGCTTAATCAGCCACGTCTTAATTCCTATATTTTTTTTTTTAATACAAACAAGTCGAAAATGAGAAGAAATACACGATTCATGCAGTTGTCGAATTCCATGACTATGCTTGCCTGGTGTCGCAAACGGCTGCTACGAAATTAGCTGAGGTACAAATCTTGGATACATGGATGATTTGCCCCATGATAGATGCCAAAATCGTGACGGGTGTTCCCCACTCGTTTGACAGTCTTTCCCAGGTGTTTCGCTTGCCTGGCCCAAAACCGGAATAGAACGTTCGCATGATTTCATGGGTGACACGAGTTGACAATAGTATTCTACCTATCTGCTGATGCTACTTCAGACGCATTTTCAGGCCTAATCATCGGACGTATACGCGACATCAAAGGGTATACAGGCAACTTCTGAGGAATAAATCCATATTACACGTGTATGTAGAGCAAAAGGAGGTACGTATGTAGCACCGCAGTATAGTACGGCACAATTCTTACACGAAATGTAATAACTTTCATGTGCGCATACATGTATTAACCTGTTACCCATTTTTTCTAACGGGTAAAAAAAGGTCTCTTGCCCGGTTAGCAAAAAGAGATATATAAATTCCACCGTCGAGCAACTTTCTATGCAAGGAAAGAAAGCACTTTTTAACACCAATAATGCAGGCCATGTAAATGTAAATTTCAAAAAATAACTAGCGGATGTAATAAATATAGTTACATGAAGAGGATGTCACCCGAAGGTTGCTGGTCGTATACTGACGGCCCTGATCATATGCTATCTATACTGTATGGACACATTGTGAAACAAAGGTAAAATTTTCAGGACGTTCATACTAGAGCGGTGGCGAATTAAAACAGGATGGT
Organism: Syncephalastrum racemosum; assembly: GCA_002105135.1. Classification (NCBI taxonomy): domain Eukaryota; kingdom Fungi; phylum Mucoromycota; class Mucoromycetes; order Mucorales; family Syncephalastraceae; genus Syncephalastrum; species Syncephalastrum racemosum. The sequence goes on from MCGN01000001.1 coordinate 155,820, forward strand.
ATGCAGATCAAGACATATAGACAGAAGTGGATTTTGCATACAACTAGTTATTTGTTTTCAATCATATATCAAAGAGATCCTCGTTGCTTCATGAAATGCAGCATTACATATGTATCTAGTAGTATGGACAATTCTGAGTTTCAGGGCCCAGAAATTGATGAGCGCATGATCCCCCCACTCATAGCTTTTTTTATTTCTTTACAACGATAACCGGACATGACCGCCATGGATCAAGTCTTGTCTAGCGGATCAATACCTGACGATAAGAAACGCAAGAGAAAGAAGGAGACGCTAAAGGAGAGAAAAAAACACAAGGTAATAGATATTGATTTGCCTCCGCAAACTTCGATTGATCGATCTTGATACTTTGCTCCATTCAGTCCGAATCACACTCGCACTCGCATGATCTCGCGCCGATCGCAATCGAGAAAAAAGATAAAGAACAGAAAAAGAAGAAGAAGGAAAAGAAGGTGAAAAAGGACAGGAAGGACAAGGAAGGAAAAAAGGAAAAGAAGAACAAGAAAAAGACAAAGACTTCTGGATCCGGGAACGAAGAAGCAGCGATCATCACCGATCCACCATCGCAGGTAAAAAGAAAGACCACCAAATGTTGATTCAGCGAGAAGATTTTCTAATGAATGTACGTGTATTAGACTCAAACTGAAACACAGCTACCGACTTCTTCCTCTTCCTCCTCTTCCTCCTCCGAGGGAAGCGGACCTCGGAAGCAAAGCAAGAAGAAACTTCTCAATGCGAATCGTATCCACACTCGAGGACATAACGCTATTGAGGAAACCGAAAAGCATTCAACACTACGCTTTTATCGACGCGAAGCCAACAATGACTTTTTCATATCGGACTCGGATTCCGATTCGGACGACGAAGGCTACACCGGTGCTCTGCATCCTTGGCATGAACGCTTCCTGGCAGATGCCACCAAAATAGCCAAAGAGAAGAACTGGCCCATCTCGACCGCACGTTTCAACGAAGCGGAGCGTGTGCGGATGGATAAACGGGTCAAAAAGCTTTCAAGAGTAAGCACAGCCTTTTATTTATAGATACGCTTTTTTGCTCACGTTAGACTTAGAAGCGCGGCTTGGATCTCGAAGGCTTCCGACAACAAGTGGCGGGTGTTACTCCAGGGAAGAATATCGAATTCTGGCAAGATATTGGTACGTTTGACTGGTTTACATTTATAAAACACAAAGAGAAGCTGAATATGTCTTCGTAGCGCGGGTCTTTCCTAATCGTACGTTGTTTCAAATCGTGAGGCATGTTCAACGCGCGTATGCGCCTCGGCAAGCCTATGGCGTAGACTGGACCCCGGAAATGGATGCCGAGCTGAGAAAGTAAGCTTACCATTTCTTCTTTCATACTGCATATATATCTTACATGTTATAGGCTTGTGACAATGCATGGCTCCAAATATACTGTCATTGGCAAGCACTTGGATGTCAGCACACAGGCCTGTCGGGACCGATATCGCCATTTAAAGACCTTAGATGATCTCAAAGGTAAAATAAAGGAGGCTGCCATTCTTCACTGTAGCTCATTTCTCGCTCAGTAGCCACCGCTACCACCACGAACTCCACCGGTACCGCCAATACCACCGCCAGCACCACGACCAACCCCACCCTCAACGCCAGCACTAAGTGGACAGAGACTGATACAGAAAAGCTTCTCGATTCCGTCCGAAAACGTATCGCAAAGTCGCCAAAAAACATTTCTTGGCAGGATATAAGCAAAGACTTTGGCGGTAAATGGCCACCCGGTACGCTTTTACAGCGGTTGTAAGTACACTATAGGAGAGTAGACGACAAAGGAATACTGATTTTGTCTGTAGCAAGATAGAAGCGTTTCGAGCAGGTGACAGGATCATACCTACTGTGAAGAAGATGGATTTGGCCCTTCAGGTCAAGATGCTCGAAAAGTAAGTCATTCCTTATAATATCTGAGAACGGTAGCTAAACTAAATCAGGCTTCGCAACGCAATCCACTGGAAGCACGAGTCAGAGATTGACTTTGCGACTCTTACGGACGAACAGCTTCCAGTGTATGTACAAAACGAGAAAGGGTAAATAGCATATTCTCATACATGACGACAGATCGGCCAAGATCATGAAGCAAACATATGTATCAATGCGCAACACGGTCCCAGGTTACAAGACGAAAAAGTTCCATGGTATGAAGAGAATTAAGAGTACGTATAACAAGGTGTTCACCTTTTTGTCTGTTTGTTTAGACACGGTAGAGACACTCTATCAAAGGAAACATAGCATGCTGAAAAGTTACGAGGAGTTTGGCATATAACAGTGGAGAGAACAGCAAGAAAAAGGAAAACAAAAGAGGAAATAGACAAGGGCACTAATTCGTATTGACTACATCTTCATCTTCACGCGCCTCATCTTCAAGGCGTATGCCTTCTAGAACCGGCAGTATATCCTCCCAGATGCTCGCACCCTAATATTATTTTGTAATATAATGAATGCATGCTCCCCCATGTAATAGTATTTTTTTTTTCGTATCCTTATTCTTATGCGTCATTACCTTTTGGAAAAATTCAATGCGACAATCTGCATACGCTGCCAAGCCTTCTTTGAGTTCCTCATCCTTGGCTTTCTGGAACACGTCAAATTCCTTGAGCACTTGATCCGAAAACCCGTTGGAAACATCGTTTGATTCAGCCACTTCTCGCTCCAACTACAAAAACCAATGGGTTAAGTGACAAGTAAGGCAGAGACGCTGTGTACATTGCCTACCTCCTTTATCCTGCGCTCCAGCCGCGCAAGCTTATCACGGCGGGCCTGTTCCATATTGACGCCGCGAACCTCGTTCAACTTGTCCGTGACATATTCTTGAATGCTGATGCCGTCCATGTTACGCCCTGGGTGGAGGATCCGATCGCGCTGCTTGATCGTCTTGTGCCAATAGCCAGATAGCTCCTCAAAATCAACTTGTTTCTGATCTCGGGCACGTAGCACGGCTTTGGCTGACTGACAATAGCCCAGTAGTTCGTGGATTTCATTGAGATAGATCATATCCTCACGATGATTCTAGAGTATGTCCGTGTTCCGTGTTAGACCGGAATAGCATCCTGCATCGCACCTACCATGTTTTTCATCGCATCTGCATAAGCAGACAGTGTGTTTGAAAACTGATGCAGCGGTTCAGTTATGCCCGTCTCGAGCACAGAGAGACCTTGTATGCTTGAAGCAAACTCGGAATAATCCATTTGTAGATCTAATTGCGCACCTTATCAGTATATAGCCGCCCTATCCTTTTCTCGTCAGCCTTTGATTGATCAGCAACGTTTACCTTGTTGGCGTTTTCCTATTCTAGAATAAAGCCTCTCAACCGTATTTAGATTGTCTTCAAGTTTATCGACCGTCTCACGCATATGGATGAAACGCTCATCAGGTTTCTTGATCTTGGTAAAGGCATTGACAAGGGTATCGTTCAGAACATCCAGGACAGAATAAGCGGGTGGTATACGACGCGCCTGCAAGCGCTTGTCGTTTCTCTGCGGAGGCCAATGTGAGTGTTCCAATCCTCTTCTTCACCCAGTGTTCGTCTTCTTTTGCTTACGAAATCAGTCGACTCGAGGAATACGCGGGTGGATTGGGACCGCTGGAGTTCAGGGTGGCGTGCAATTCTGCCGAGAAACCACTGCAGACTAGGGCGATAAGGACGTCTGAGTTGGTTCAATCAAGAAAAAAAGGTCGACGTGTAATACGTACCAAGTGCGTCTACGTTCAATGAATTCGGCACTGAAGCGATCACCCTTGATATATTCTGCAGAATAGAAAAAAAAAATTAAAAGGAAAATGAGGTCAGATCAATGCAAGTGTGATGAATCATGTGATGAACACAAATGTAGTACCCAAACGGTGCTTTTCAGGGAGTGAGGGCGTTATGCAAGCAGGGAATTCAAGCGTCAACGCATTATGCAACCAAACAAAATCTTGGAAACGCCGCCGGACAGATCTCGGATGGGTCGAAGCAAAAGTGGGTACTGATGTCTATAGTGAGATGTAGAAATGATAAATGAATGAATAAACGAAAAGAAAAAAACAATATATATATGTATATCCAGTTGAGATGGATGCGGATTTACCGTGGTTGTAACGAGATAAGAAACAAAGGTGCCCTGGCTATCTGTGTGCTTCTGTGCATCACTCACTCGTATGATCATTGGTTTGGGTATATATGGCTCAGTATTATCAGGCTCGGTTACTGCTGGTACTGAGGGTGGATTGGGAGATCGAGATAGTTGACTACTGCTGCTGTCTGCTGTACTGACTCGACTACGCGGAGATGTTGTTGTTGTTGTCGTCGTCGTCATAGCTGGGAATGGAGGTGAACCGCTCGCGTGCTCTTCCACAGGCGAATCAAGGGGATCATACGTAGACATCACTGCTGTGGTAGGCTGAGCTGGAGGGGGTGAAGGCGTGCGACCATTCAGATGTGAAAAGCTCTACATAAACAGGTCGGCATCTGTTTTTAGCATAAAGAGAGACATGAACGAGATTGAATCAGGTACTTCTTGGCCATAGTCTCTGCTATTACTGGCAAAGGCAGACAAGGGATCGTCGTTTTCGTAATGGGGAGTGAACGCATCGTTGGTGGCATGTACACTCCACTCGACGTTTTCATAGTCGTCATTCATGGTATATATATATATATATATATATAAAGAAGAAAACAAAAGGACCAGGAGGAGGACGAGGAGGAGGCTGCGTGTCAGCCCTTTTCTCTTATTTGCCAAGCGCTACGCGAGGCACACCCGCTTTTGGCTGGTCGGGGTTTTGCAAGTTTGCATAGCAGTCGTCCGTGCAAGCAATTTAGAAAACAGATGCACTTTGTTTACATAGTGAGCACGGATAGGAAGTTCTATTTCCGAGTTTATCCTTATCAAGCCTTATACCAAACTTATCAGGGACCACCAGCTTCATTACAGTGCCTCTTCATGTCATGTAACGGTACTATGTAGCTCACAGATGCTCCTCCTCGTCCCTTCCTCCTCCTATCCTATCTGCCTGCACGCGGCCCAGCGCAAATGTGCTAATACCCACACCCAGAGCAATAAACTGCGCAAGTCGGCAGCACATTTTTAATAATAAATGAAAATCATGAATTCGATGGATAATTTTAGTGTTGTCATCAAAAGGTGTAGATCAATGACATGCTGGAATCGGTTGGTCTAGGAATGACACGGCCTCTGACAAATACATAGGTTGCACGTGCATAGAAAGAAGGAAGGAAGGAAGAAAGTATGGGGTTGCTTTTTTACAGCTCGTCAGTGACAGCACCCTTGCTGGCACTCTTGACCGTCATGACGTAACGAGCGAGCGTACCACGGGTATGCTTGGCAGGCAGAGGCTTGAAGTTGAGCTTGCGCTGGGCGAGCTCCTCGTCGGAGATCTCGACGTTCATCTCGCGGGTCTCGGCATCAATGGTGATCATATCGCCGTCGTTGACCAGACCGATGGGACCACCGACCTGAGCCTCAGGGCAGACGTGACCGACGATGAAGCCCTATATTTCCCTCCGCTTTAGCACTGCAGCCATTTTTAAAGGCAAACACTATCACTTACGTGCGAGCCACCGGAGAAACGGCCGTCCGTGAGCAGGGCAACGTCATGACCGAGACCAGCACCCATGATGGCACCGGTGGGTTTCACTGATCAAATACATAACGATCCGTGTGTAAGAAATGCATGCATTATAACGCAACCGATCCTGTTACTTACGCATCTCGGGCATACCAGGGCCACCCTTGGGACCCTCTTGACGGATGATGGCAACCACCTTCTCGCCCTTCTTGAACTCCTGGTTCTGCAGCGCAGCGTCAAAGGCCTCCTCACCATCAAAGACGCGGGCCTTGCCACGGAAGCGGAGACCCTCCTTGCCGGTGATCTTGGCCACCGAACCCTCGGGAGCGAGGTTACCGTACAGGATCTGCAAGTGACCGGTCGCCTTGATGGGGTTGCTGAGGGGACGGATAATGTCCTGGCCAGTGGGCAGACCAGGGTTCTTGTGCAGGTTCTCGGCGAGCGACTTGCCGGTGACGGTCATTTGGTCACCGTCAATGAGCTTCTCGTCGAGCAGGAACTTGAGGACGGCAGGAATACCACCGGCCTTGTGCAGGTCCTCCATCACGTACTTGCCACTGGGCTTCATGTCCGCCAGGAGCGGGGTGCGGTCACTGACGGCCTGGAAGTCATCCAGGGTCAGGTCGATGCCCACCGAGCGAGCAATGGCGATCAGGTGAAGGACGACGTTGGTCGAACCACCCATGATCATGGTCAGCACCATCGCGTTCTCAAAGGCCTGGCGGGTCATGATATCGCGGGGCTTAATGTCCTTCTCGAGGAGGTTCAGGATGGCAGGACCGGCGTTCAAACATTCCTGGATCTTCTCAGGGTATGTAGCGGGCGTCGATGAGCTGTAGGGCAGGGTCATACCCATCGCCTCGGCAGCAGAGGCCACTAATGAATACGTTAGTTATCGCTTTCCTCTTCCTTATCATCCTGATTTCGACTTGTAACATACTCGTATTAGCAGTGTACACTAATGAAAAACACAGCTGGATCAGTCCCTAGCTTCCCAAATGCAACGTAGCTTGTACTTACTGCCACCGCAAGCGCCAGCACCAGGGCAGGCGTTACGGATAATGTCATAACGCTCCTTCTCGTCGATCTGGCCGGTGGCGTAGGCACCGTAAGCCTGGAAGGCGGACACGATGTCCAAGGGTGCACCACTGCAGCCAGCACCGGGCTTAATGGTACCACCATAGACCATGATGGAGGGGCGGTTGAAACGGCCCATGGCCATCAGACAGCCGGGCATGTTCTTGTCACAGCCAGGCAGAGAGATGTTGGCGTCGTACCATTGACCGTTCATGACCTTTTTTTTTCTCAATGCGTCAATGCATGCCCGGTCTTAAGCGTATTCTGCCGTTACTTACAGTCTCGATGCTGTCAGCAATGAGATCACGGGACTGGAGCGAGTAGCTCATACCGTCCGTACCCATGGAGATACCGTCACTGACACCGATGGTGTTGAAACGGAAACCGATCAAACCAGCTTTCTGGACACCCTCCTTGACCTTGCCAGCCAGATCCATCAAGTGCATGTTGCAAGGATTACCCTCGTACCACCTGTCTCCGAAAATCCATAAGTTCTACCATAGGCATCCTCTAGGCAAGATACGTACACGCTCGAAATACCGACTTGGGGCTTGCTCATGTCCTGGTCGGTGAGGCCGGTCGCGTACACTAAACAAACACATCAAAATAAGGTTAAGAATGGGGGAGACTGGAAAACAGAAAATAGCCATGTGGGCATTCGTTTTATATATACTTACACATAGCCTGCGAAGCACCCTGGCTCTTGGGCTGGGTGATCTTGGAACTCCACTTGTTGAGCTTATTGTCAGCAGAAGAAGAAGAGTAGGTGCGAAGGGCAGTGGGCATCGAGGCCTTGAGCGCGGTGTGGTGACTTGTATACGCGTCAATACAAAAACTGGATCATTGGAGAAAGGAGCCACGTATGACTTACAGAGCGCGAGCCGAAGCGGGACCTGCCCGACAGAGTATCTTGGACACCATGGTCAAATATGATAAGAGAAGAGTGGGGAAGAAAGAAAGGAAAGAGGGAAGAAGAATTGATGCCAATTGACACGTCGGACTCGAACCATGTCAAAAAGCCACGATGACACAGACTGATGGGATTGCTCGCGATTGGCTCGTTGCGGTGCTTCATCTCGCTTTCCTTTTATGGGAGACTTGTCATGCTTGGAGCGGCGACACAAAACTTTTTTTTTTTTGGCGAAAAGCAGAGTGTGTTCCTTATAGCTTAAATCCCTTTCGCGATCCTTCGAGAGAGATATAAAGAGAGAAGCATGGCCAAAGGATCCGCAATTAGCAAAGCCATGGCAGGCAAAGGCAGGACATCGGGCACGCATGTCTCCGGTCTCTCTTCAGGACGATCGGCTGCAAAGCGCAAGGCGGACGGTGTCAAGTTTGGCAGTCTGTCTCGTAAGCAAAAGCAGGATCTCAAGGAGTACGGTTCATTGGTACCGCAAGAATTCGAAGACGATGACGAGGAAGCTGGATCGGACAAAGAAGAATCTTTCAAGTAAGATTAGTTTGGGGGCCATGCAGAGAGATTCTCCCGGTGACTGACTGTGATTCCTGTTTTGCAGGAAACCGCGCGTGGTTTACGAACATGAACTCGACCGGGAGCGCGAGTCCGAAGACGAAGCCTCAGACGACGAAGCGATGGACGAAGACGACGAATTGGAAGAGAATCTGCAACGCCCTTCGGCTTATTCGCGTCTTGTCGGATCACTCAAAAAGACATCTAAGCACCGCAAATTTTACGAACGCATTGATCGCGAACAGGAGGGTCGTGAAGACGCTGCAGACGATAAAGATGACGGAGACGACGAAGATGCTCTCGATGAAGAGGATCTAGAGGAGGACGAGGATGAGGCTGAGTTGGAAGACGAGGAAGACCAAGATATCGACACAGCTGCTGCTGTTGAGGACGAAGAGGAGGATGAGGATGAGGAGTCAGACAGCGATGAGGAAGAAGAACAAGAGGCCGAAGCCAAAGAAGCATCAAGCGATGAAGAGGAGATCATTCCTGATTATGAGTCTAGCGAGGATGAAGAGGAAATCAAGAGTAAGTGATGGCAAAAGATAGTTGGGGAAAAGCGGTTCCTGACATCGCATGCGTATAGATATCCCGTATGAAAATCACTTCGCGGATGAACAGCCAAGAACCCTCGATGAAAAGATCGCTGCCATCGAGCAAAAGAAATGGATACCCGAGGCCTTTGAAGACCCCGTGCTCAAGGACGTGCTGCATTTCACACCCGTCGAAGACCCTGCTGTCAAGCAGGATAAGCCGATCCAGTCTCTCGAGGATGTGTATGTCTTGCCGAAAATCGCTCGTCACTGGGAAGAGGTCAACAAAAAGTGTCGCAAACAGGGTAGGTTCATCTTAGGTTCGGACGACGCGTGAAGATTGACTCTTTTATTTCTTTTTGCCTCTTGCTTCATAGCTGACAAGAAGCCGTTCACGCCGCTTCAGGAGAAGCTGTTTCGTCACTTTGGTGAATACCGAGACGTGCTCTACTGCAACCGCACAACCCGCAACGCTGCTGAGATCCGCAACGCCTATGTATTGCATGCCATGAATCATGTTTTCCGCACACGTCATCGTATCCTGAAAAACAATGCCAAGATCGTGCGTTCACAAAAGGATAACTCGGATCCAGGGTAAGTCAAAGAGGTTCCATGAGTAATTGGGTAGCTTATTCGAACATAGTGATCTTCGTGATCGCGGTTTCACTCGACCTACCGTGCTGATTGTCCTGCCGTTTCGAAACACCGTGGTTGATGTGGTCAAAGCCATGATGAAGCTTGCCAACCCTGAACAAATGGTAAGAACAGATAACAGGAGTAGCGCTTTTGAAATGTTTTGTATTGACAACAAATGATTAGCAAAACAAACGTCGGTTCTTTAAAGACTTTTTCGAGCGTAACGACGGCGGTATTGACAAGACAAAGCCCGAGGACTACCTGGATACCTTCCGCGGCAACATCGATGATTCCTTTTTCCTTCCCATTACGTTCACGTCCAAGGCCGTCAAGTTCTATAGCGAAGTCTACAGCTCAGATGTCATCATTGCCTCGCCCCTGGGTCTTCGTCTGGTGATTGGCACCGAAGGGTAAATCGAGCGTGATGACCTATTGATCAAGAAATACTCATATGTCTTTGTCCTATTTAGCGACGAGAAACGAAACTTTGACTTTTTATCCTCCATTGAGACCGTCATCTTGGATCAGACGACCCATTTCTCGATGCAGAACTGGGAACACGTCGAGCACTTTTTTGACCATCTGAATCTGATTCCCAAAGACTCGCACGGCTGTGATATCTCCCGCATCAAGAGCTGGTTTCTGGACAAAAAGTAAGTTCGAAATAATCCTTTATGTCTTTGAAAGCCAGCGTCTGATGATCGTTATTAGAGCACGTTATGTGCGACAGACACTTGTGATCGGTGACTTTTTGACGCCCGAGATCAACGCGGTGTTCAACAAGTACATGAAGAATGCAACAGGCAAACTCAAGATTAAGCAACGCTACGAAGATGGCACGATCGTGGACGTTGTCGCAAAAGTACCCCAGACCTTTACCCGCATTGACGCATTGTCGCTGTCGTCGATCGATGATATGCGATTCAAATACTTTATTGAAAAGACGCTGCCCAGTCTTCGCCGGTCGGCTATCATGCAAAACCACACCCTCATCTTCATCCCCTCCTACTTTGATTTTGTCCGCATTCGGAATTATCTCGAGGACAACAAATACTCGTACGAGCCGGCCTGCGAGTAAGTGATCCGATCTGAATTTTTTTTTGTTTTCGTCCGTACTCATTGCTTCTTTATTTTATCTTCCTCGTAGATACACGTCGAGCTCAGCAATTGCCCGCGCGCGTACACAGTTCTTCCACGGCCGTACCGACTTCATATTGTACACTGAACGTCTGCACTTTTTCCGCCGTTTTAATATCCGCGGCGCCTTCCATGTCGTCTTGTATGGTCTGCCCGAAAATCCCCAGTTCTACAGCGAGATCGTCAACTTCTTGAGTCTCAAGCTCGACGAAGCGAGCGCGGCAGAGGAAGCCACGTTTTCATGCACAACATTGTTCTCCAGATACGACCAGCTTAAGCTGGAGCGTGTCGTCGGTACTGCACGCGCCAAAAAGATGTGCACCTCCCAAAAGAACAACTACAGCTTCTCATAATTTTAGCACACAGACTATCATTTCATACTATTAAAAGCATCCCGCATTCAGAAAGGCCATAATCATATCAGAAAAAGAGATAACTGCAAATGTATGAGAAAGTAAAAGGAGAAAGGGAGTAGTATAAAAGAAAAATGATGGGATATGTACATGGATGCTAAATTAGGATTTGGAGTCATTATTGTTATTGGAAGTGTAATTGCTGAGGTAAGAAGACGCGAGGACAAACATGGGTCGCCGCTTGGGAGCGCCTCCGGCCGGAGGCGGCGAGGCATGGTTTGCTGGGGACGTCGGCTGGGGCGATCGCAATGGTGAACTCTGCAGCGGATCTACCCGTCTCTCTGACACGACTCGCGGCGGTGTGCCGGCCTCTTGCTGTTGTTGAGAGGATTCACCTTGACGGTCCTTGTGAACCGATGGAGAGGGTGAGCCAGGAGCGGGAGCAGGAACAGGAGCAGGGGAATGTACGGATTTGGGAGTAGAAGCTGACGCGGGCGCCGCGACGTTCAGATTGTCCGGTGGTCGCAAATCATGCAAGAACTGCGTCACATCCTCAATACCATTGAAGGCGTATTTGCTGTTATCAGGCGACGACAGGGACTGCTGTGCCATGAGAGTCGCGAGCTCGGCAGATGAGATATCCTCAGCCGCCAGACGTGCATTTTCCGATTTGGCCGAATCGCTTTCTAGGGTATTGCCGCCACCTTTGCCAAACACATCCAACTCGGCCAAGAGTGCCTCAAAGGGGTCGACGGGCTTGGGTTGCGTCGTCTGCTGACGTGCCATGCGCAGTGCACCATGAGCTAAACGGGTATTCTTACTGTATCGTATAATCTTGCCATTGGGTGCGCGCTTCGGTGCCGAGACGGGAACGTTGGCGCTCGTACTGGTGTTATTGGTGTTGGCATGACTGTCTTTGGCCAAGGGTTTGCTCGTTGAAGTAAGCGTCGGCGAGAACGGCGCCTGTGGATTACCTACATGAGGATCCATGGCCATCGTGCTAGCGCTTGCACCTGGCAAGCAGACGCTGAAATCCATAAAGTCGTTCAAGAGATGCGCCTCGTTGTTATTGTTTTGAGATGGGTCCATCAAGAAAGGTTTGGTATCCAGCATGTTATAAGGTTGAAAGGAAGAGTCGCTGGTGAACATATGCTGGAGCAAGTCGATATCGTGCATGGCATTATCAGCTGCATCGACTTTTGTAGAAGATGAAGCGTCCGTAGCTGGGGCTGCCTTTTCGAGTTTGGCGACACGTTGGCGAAGTGTATCGCATTCGGCGCGCAAGCTTTCGAGTTCTTTATGAAGGCGACCGCAATACGTGTCGCAATGAGCATTGACTTCCTCCGCCGACGCGACATAGGAACAGCCCGCAGCTGCATATGGACATGGATAGGAGCGGCATTCTTTTTCGTGGGTAGGCAGATCCTTGCGCAGAAATGGTTTGCAGAGAGGCATACCGTTCGGGCACGACAGAACTTCAAATGCACATTGGGCCGTATGGGATTCCAGATCCATTTGGCGCACGCGTTCGGTGCAGCCGCGTTGCGCGTTGGGACATTCTGTCGGTTGGAAGCCGCACTTGGGGTGCGTGTTAGTGTTTTTTTTCTTTTTTTTTTCGCATTTAATTCCGCTTACTGTTTTCCAATGATCATCGCTCAGGACCCCTTGCCAAGGACAGCCTGCGTCATGATGGAGACATCGCGTACGGAGACGGCCAATCTGTCGCTGTACAAACTTGGAAGGCTGGAACGCGGTCTGGTCCAACGGAGTCATACAAAGTGGGCAGGACGTGTTTTGTTTGACATAGGACCCTATACATTTGGCACAAAATATGTGGTCTGAAAAGATAGATATCAGGTAAATAAGAATAATAATAAAAATAAGGTCACTCGAGGACTAAAGGATGTATGCATGCGTGTTGTACCTTCAGGGCAGCGTACTTGTATCGGGTCATCGAGCACGTCTACGGATCAGAAGTCAGTACAATGGCTGTTATTCATAATGAACAGATCGAACCTTGACACACTCCACACAACAAGTCCGGAATGGGCTCATCGAGAAGGACGTTGCTTTTAACGATATTCATACGTGGTGCGCAACGCGCTGTTGCTTGTATCAAAAGAGTATGGACTGTATAAATAGAGAAGGAAGGAGGAATGAATCAGGTACAAGCAAAAGAATGAATGGTATGAAGAGAATTTAAAAAGGTGTGAGTATGTTTATATGTGTGTGGATTTGTTGTATGACCCGTCCAGAGGAGAAAGTGCGAGGTAAAGGGAAACGCGTCTTTCTGGGAAACAAAAAATAAAATCGCGTTTACAAACCTGAACAACACGCGTTTTTTCGATCGCCGAATCATATACAGATTCCACGCGCGCTTTTTTAATCATGCAATCTCTCGCACATGCGCCATGCTCGAGACATACCATGTCTTATTAATGACCACAACTGTATATTAATGTAATGATAAACGGTTGCTCGAGTCTAGCTAAATCACATGATCGGGAGGGAAACACATTTTTGAGCAGCGGTATTCGGGTGCGAGGGAGACTATTTGGTGGTAGATGATCCCAAGTCTCCCGCCAATCTACCAAGGACTACATAGACACCAAGGAAAAAAAAACCTTCTTTAGTTCTTTGTAGGAAGTCAGGATCTATGAAAGAGAAAGCGCTGGCATAGCCAAACGAGCCATTGCTGCATCAAGTGCAGAAATGTCACGTTCCATCAGCTTCCTCGACCTCGGCGTGACTTCTTGGGCGTATGTGACAGAAGAAGTATGTTTGCGAGGCTATTGCTTGATAGGCGCGCGATCCGAAAGCTTTTAAATGTACGACATAAAGGAGGAAATCATTTTCGCTTTTTATTCATAATTAAGTCCTTCGCTAATGTTCTCCCAATAACGATTGGGCAATATATACGCTATGATGACGATGCATTGAACACCAAAGCTGCGCGACTCATCCACGTGCTCTATATCTCAACTTGGCTTCTTGTATCTGTTAAACTTTGGCATCGTGAGCCTTGTCGGAGTCCTTCAAAACGCATCATGCCGCAGAGACCGTTCAAGATAGCCGCAATGATACGCGGCAGTGTTTTCGCGTACTCGGCCCCGTTGTTCTGACTTCGTCGTTGTCATAACCCAGAGACGGGAAGTTAAATTCCTCGCGTGTGGGTCCGCTGGAGAACAGCTTGCCCAGGAACGGTCGAAAGTCTTGTAAGTCAAGACTGCGGCCAATCCTGCATGTCTCTCTGGTACTGTTCATGCTGCTTTTGTTTGTATCAGCAGCGGAATGGATACTATGGGCCAGAGAGCACAGTTTTGTTTTACCGCTCGGATTTGGTCCACTGCCGGCTTGGGTTTTCCTGGAGAGTGCTTGACTTCAGAAGTAGAACACTTGTTCCCCATCCTACGGTATCACTGCGAGATACCGTTGTTGAAGGCTGGTATAAATGATGTTCAACGTGGTCGGCTAAGGGAAAAAGAGCCACACTCGTTTCTGTCTCTGTCGCCTCTGCAGTTCGTTCATGGCAGTGGCGCCGATGTTGTTGCCTTCAGGAAGAGCAACCACCCACTCGATCCACCGGTTCTTGTCTTGGCGACGTAATGCCGTGCCTGATTTCTCCTGTAGAGGTCGTGTGCTTGACGGCACAGATACTCGGTGGGCGCGCCCCTCGTTTTATGGTCATCAGTCATGAAGCGACTGGCTGCGAGGGAGCGAAGATTGCTTGGATCGCTCTGGACCGACCGGCGGGTGTATCGGCCGGTGAGTGGATTGGCGCTGTCCTACTTCCTGTGCCCGGGCCGTGTGAAGCCATTTGCTTGTGCCGTGCGAGCTCATCAAAATACGCTGAGAATTCTTCATCGTCCTGGCGGCAGCGGTGATATAGGTACCTGACAATGTCGCCATGCATCATGACCTGGGCCTGCTCGTCGTGTTGGAGAAAACGGAACAGGCATGCCAGGACGGCGAAAGTCAGGTTCCATGTGGCGAGCATGAAATCACGATATCCGACTGTTTGAATGGTGTGCCTATCGTACCTAAAATTAGGACGTGAAGTTCAGATACACAGTGTGGATATCGTATAAATTGTATTTTCGCTTACCCAGGATCATAATGAGGGACGACAAGCGCCAGGCTTGCTTCCGGGAGCTCCCTATCGTCACTACTATTAAGGTACTCGACATCGACATAATAATGCGGAGCAGATGATAATGTAGCTGTAACCTGCTCTTGATTCCTGCAGAATTGTGACCGCACGTTTGTTAGAATTAAAAAGGGTAGAGCTTTATGATAGAAGAAATGAACTCACCGGCTTGCAAGCGAGAAACAAGGAAACTGAAATGGGGCAAGAACCAAAGGCACCCAGATTCTCGGAGTTTCGGTGTCGTACTGCTAGCGACCGGTTTTTCCGGGACGGTTCGATGGCAGAGGAACCTGTAGGTGTCCAGACGTTGGCGCCAGCCGTCGTTGCAAGATATGCTGGCAGTCACCAGAAAGTTCAGTACGAATAGAGGCTTGCCATTCTGCTGACGAAGGATATGAATAGCCAGCTCAGGGGGATGAGAAGCATCGACTAGTTCCTTGCGAAGTAGTCGCGAGAACGAGTCTACTTGCAAGATAACTGGGATCAATTTCCACCGGCCCCGGACGTCAACCATGCATGTCTCGCGTCGGCTCCTGAGTTGGTATGGTTTCTGACGAAGATAGAATATAAAATCCATTAGAGAAAGAGAGTAAAGGAAAAAGGAAAGGTATAAAGCAGACATCTCGGCGCTGTGGGTCCGTTTTATGCTGAAGAACAAAGAATATGATGAATGACCCCCTTTTTAAACTCCATCTGTCGGACTGACACGCCGTGCTTTCATTTTCCAGCATCTTTTTGGACTCATAAAAAATGAATTGATTGATCTAGTTTTATGAAGCAATGAAAACATATCAACGCTACAGCCTCTGGCGCCTAAAGCACACTGAAGGAAGAGATAAAGTGTCAAGCAAGTGATTCAATCCTTGATGTTTCCATCTGATGGATTAACTGGTTATTGACGTGTTGAACGGCCAACCTTGCGCACAAGCGAAAAGAAAGCGCCCCTCGCATGACAAATGATACTTTTTTCCTTTTTCGCTTCCTTTGCTATGCAGACACATATTCATCCATCGGCTATCGTCTGATCCCCGTTTAGCGTTCACTGTTTACTTTTACAACGTATAGAAACAGTATTTCTATCAAACAGCTAAAGCCGCTTTTCGCGGGGAGCAGATTGTCGTTTTCTTTCTAGAAGACAAGTAAAAAGAAGTAGCTCGCGTACACATTTCAGGGGTGGAATCTCCAGAAAAGAATCTATAAAAATGGTAGAGTATATCTAGGATGTCTATGTCTCTTCCTTCACGTCTCCCAAATTCTCATTTCTCGTTGTAAATGCTTATTGTATGGTACAAATCACGCTGGCAGTTATATAGATGTCAAATACAAACATGGACCGCGGTGCATTTCAGTTGCGTTATGTTAGCCTTTTATTTTTCACCAGTTGTTTGTGTTCCAGAAGCACACAAGCAGGACATCTTTTCTATTCAAGTCATGAATTACGAACCGTCCAGCTGAGCTTTCTACCGCATGCCACGAGCGTGTCGGGACGACTTGAGACTACTCATGTCGGCGCCATCATTCTATCTTACGGAGTGAGACCCTGTGACACATGTACTTGTAAATTTTTAGTCTGTGTCACAAGATATCGTCATCTGTTCGATATATGTCTCCATAAACTGTGCGGATCAAGCTCGAACAACCCCTCTACTATCTTGAATGAGGAACGCATTGCGCTGTCGCATATCAGATAGAAAACATGCTACGACGGGATGACGGCTAACGACTCTGTTTTCACGCAAATATTGTCCATACTCCGTATATTATACCTCATCAAGTACACGCAGAAGCAGGGGGCATATAACCCTCAAGAGGTTGCATTTCTTCTTCAAAGAACCATCAACCTTTTTATAACCGTAATATATATGCAGGGGGGGGGTGTATAAACTAATAAGCAGCGGGAGTAAACTAAAAAGAAAAGATAAAGTAGAGATAAAGAAGAAAGATCTAGCTGTGGCGAGAACTTTCTGCCTGAACGTGAGGGAGATAACGCGCAGCGAAAGCAGTTCTCGTACGTAAATGGGGATGAACTACCATATAGGGTGCAGATAATTATGCGTACATGATTCAACATCCGTATATAAAGAGACAGAAAGTCAGTTCGACCGCTTTGCGTTTGTTGTTGCAGCTCGAGAAATGTTTAGTTTTATTACCCGTTTCGAAAAACAAGGACGCACATACAGTATAAGAGCCGTCGAGATCAATGCGCATCGTGTAGACAGAAGGGGCTGCATGCATTTGTAGTATGGGAATCTGAGAATTTCTTGCTGATATGTTTTATGAACCCATGAAAGATCTTGGTGGTGTGCCACCCAGTGCATAAATAGGATGTAGATATCCCTTCGATATTTTGCAGCACTACCTTCGTAAATAGTCAATTTCGCTACACCTCTCTTTACGTTACATCATATCAACGAAATCAATTATGCGCTTATTCGCTGCTATCATCCTTACCGTCGGCGCCACCATTCTCGAAGCCAAGGCCTCTTTCGGATCACCCCATATAAAGGATGCTAAACTGGCAGCTAGACAAGGTTGATATAATAAAGGACAGTATACTGCATGTATGTTAATTCTGTTGATATAATAGCGCCCATCGAGGAATGCAAAGCAAACTGTCATAATATCCTAATGGAATTGAATACATGCTACAAAGTGTGTGAGGAACTTTAAAAATATGTTTAAGAATAGTTAAAGATACAGGATATATGACCGGATATAAGACAAAACGATCTGACGATGATTTATCATTGTGGAAAATGCGTGGGTGTTTATGAGTATCATATAGCTTGTTATTGTGCTCGAGAGAGGTCGGGGAAAGTAGGAGAGTAAAGATATAACTGCGCAGTGGGTGGATATGTGTTATAAGCGATTTTTTAGGAGTGTCATTGGGATTATGTCATGTACCCAGAGAACTAATATAAACCGCGCGATTAACCATTCTGCGGATGTTTACAATCCGATTGAAAACGAATCTTGAACTTTTGCCACGAAAGTAGACAAGTACTAATGCGGAGCAGAATAGCATAGAAATCGGAGGTCTTTGGCTACATACAGTATGTGCAGTACTGCACTGTCCATAATCAGCGGCATCTAGCCTGGCCATTTGCATGCCAAAAATTTTTTTACTGCATATCATACACGTTTCTACGTCCTCTTCGCTGCACCCCTGCTGGTTGATGGTCCATGGCTATAGCAGAGCGATGCGTGTAAAATAACTACTAGGCGTTAAGGCGATTAATTTCAATTCGATTTGGAGGTCGCGCGCCGGCAGTAAACGAAAAAGGACGGAGAAGTCAACAGGCCAGAAGAGCCTGTCCGGAAGATTCTAAGTAAACGCAACGATTCACAGGCCGTACCAATGTTGTTGCAGCGTCCACATAGTATTTCATGTATGACGGTATCTACCTTCTATTCGCATGAGTATATACGTACTATTTACGTTGTATGCTCTCCCGCGAACCTATTCTTCTCTACTCCCTTACGCTCTTTGCTCTTCTTTCCTCCTAAGCAGCCGCGTCTGGGCTGCTCGGTTGCTGGGCAAGCAAGCGCTGCTGTTGGATTTTCTTGACTGCAAACTAGGAAGCGACGTGCTGAAACGGTCTTGCAGTGCTGATTCTCCTCAGAAAATGCGTCCCTTGTCTGCTTCAGGCAGATCTTTGCGTTCCAAGGCTTGTCTCCCATCATATTAATGTCGGCCTATTGCTGCTGAAATATATAAGGGTCAGGCTGTATCGGCGCCCTACATTTAAAGGTATTGATAGCTTTCCCCTTGTTGGACATTGTGAAATCGAGCCTTGTATAGAAAAAAAGCATGCGTAAAGGTATGGAGGGAGAATGTTTCTTTTCATACACAGTCAATTGTGTACTCCAGGAGGGTTATCGCTTTGGAACAGATAGAAGCGGCCACTCTCATAAATAGTATATGCAAAATTATGCGAGTTTGGATCTACTATCTTGCTGGTATAACTTCAAAAATAAAAAAAAAAGTATCATGAAAAGCGAATGTCTACGGAGCTTGTGCCCATTGAGAACATTTTGATCAATTATTTCCGGTTTAAGGACAACGAATTTGAAGCGGCATATTAAAGGATTAGTGGTTGAATAGAAACGCGCTCTTTGTTCTCTTCCTTTTTATAAATATCCAATTCTAACCCTTTTTACCAAGTCGCTCCTCCTTCAGCACTTGAACTGGAAAAGCTCTGTCAAGAGAACGCCAAAGAGAACGGGTCCGTCATCTCGACTTGCAGTAGTGGCAAAGATTGAGTCGTGTATCAAAGTTGTCAAGAATGATCAATTCCTCAACTACCATGGCCTAGACAAGTGAGGCTGCCAAGATCGAAGAGCCACATCAAGCGCACCAGCTGTCCGTGCAGAATCACGATGCGCTATCACGCGGACAGGAGAAGCGGAATGTCAACAACGTTGCCGAGAATCGTAACCCGCCTGTCACAAGTCGAAATTTAGCATACCGTGAGCAATATTTTTGCCGCGAACCGACTTCTGTCACTTTTTGTGTCGATCATGTGCAACCCAGGGCGATTTTGGGGCAGTTCACCAAAGAAGACGATGGCAAGCCATATCTTTTATCGTATCAAGCGGCTGATCTGTGGGCCAAGCAATGCATTTTAATACCAAAGCAAGTCGACCTGTCCTTTTTGACTGACGACGTCCAGCTGGATCCAGTTCTTGCGCTCTCACTTTTCTTTACGGAAAAGCAATCCTGCGTGGCTCGGCATACTTATGCCCAAGATTCGACAATCCGTTCCCTTTATATGCTAGCAAAACGCTTTGTCGAATCCGAGAGACATATTCAAGAAAACTACATAAGAACGCTGAACAACATTTGCACGACGAACGAACATCAACTTATGAAAATGCACGATGAGCTAGATGTATTGGCGCCAAATATCAGCAAGTTGCGCAAGCTTGTCAATCGCAGCATCGACTACAACCGAAAACTGCAACAGCGGTATCCCATCAATGATCATGATGATAACAGTGGTTCCGAGATCGAATTGCCGCCTCAAGTATCTCTAACTGGCCCCAGTACACCATCCGTACCTAGTGATGGCAGCGATGGCAAATTGGATGATTTCATGTTCATCACGGCGTTTAAGCAAAATTATGTCAAAACCATGGGCAGGATGGATTGGCGAGCTTGTTTCCAAGCAGGGCGTAATGAGAACCGCTTCGCTCGATATTCTACTTCTGCAAGTCTGCGTACTCAATACGACAAATATCAAGCCGCCCAAAAGCGAAAATCTAAAAGAAACTGAAGTTTTCTACCATATTCCCAATCAACAATTCGTATCTCCAATTGCAAACTTACCCTCCTTCGTCCCGTCACTGCCCCCAAAAAAGAATTTAGTCATGTACATAAAAGTTTTATGTCTTCGCAGGATCAATAAGTATGATCTGTTGTTCCTTCAATCCGTCTTGTTACTTGGTCAGACTCTTGTTATGTGTTCTGTTGACCATTTTGAGGACTGACTTCATGCTGAATTGACAGCGGCAGCACTGTATGAAAGAGATCAAAATTCCCGCGGTCCCCGCACGAATGGCACATGCTTGTGTTACATCAAAATTCGACTAGCATCTCACAAGATGAAAAACTATGTGACACCCGCTTTGCTTCTTCTCTCGTTCGCCTCATTTTATAAACAATGAAAGACGATTCGAGTCCTGTTGCAGCTGATGATCCTTCTTCTCATAACGAAACGGTCTCTCCTGTCACAGACGCGAACCAAAAACAGGACGCGACAAAGGCTCACGCCGAAGAAGGCGCCTTGTCTCTAAAAGACGCAACCACAGCCAAAGACAGCGACACCCAGGGCAACCGTCCTAATGAGCTCTCGCTCGTGATTACCCAGCTTCAGCAGAGTCAATCAACCGAGAAAAAAGGAGTTCCTACGACGCACGATGCGCAAGACGCTGAACAACTCAGATCCCCGACTGAATATCACAGCGAACGACTGAGCAAGTCACTTGCGGCAGCCAAAGACCTCAGGGACGAAGCCGAGCTCAAGCAGTTTAAAAACGACGCTCATCGCCCTGCTGCTATCGACACATCCGTTGAAGAACCATCCTCCATTCATGATATCAGTCAACCCTCAACGCCTGTCCCAACCGCACGTGATATTGATCTGCCCGCCGACAAGAACGCCGCCGACTATGTCACGCCTCCTACACCTGGCGCTGCACCTACCTCGGAATTTGCTGACGAGCTCGAGAATGGCAGTGGGGATGAGAAATCGCCTGCCGAGGCCTGGACCGATGTAAATACAGCAGAATCATCCAATGCAAACCAGCTTGTAGCCAAGCAACCGAATGACGGCGTGATCCATGCCAACAACCTCGGCCCACGCGAGCAGGAACGCAATGGTAATATCTTGTATACCATGCGCGTGGTTGTTCTGCATAATATCTCATTTGTGGGACATAATAGATGAAGCAATGCGGGAAGGCGTTTATGCCCTTTTTAACAACAATTTCACCGAAGCACGCGAGATTTTTGACTCAAAAGCAAAGGCGTAAGTGATGCTTTACCACGAAGCACGCTGTCTCATACAATGGATAGTGATCCGCTTTATGCGTTGGGCCTGGGTGCCATGGCTTCCATCGAAGGTAAATGAGATGCAAGACTTCTAATCTGTCCCGAGCATATCCATTGACACGCGTTTGTTCCCCCTTTTTTTTCCCTTTAGCTCTGACAGTGAGTTGAAGCAGACGAGAGAGAGCGCAACATGAAAAAACTCAACCATGCACCTTCTATAGACGTCAGATCCAGAAAAAGTGGCCAAGACAATCGACATGCTGACAGAGACGTATCAGTTTGCAAACGGTCAGATCAGCGCGGCCTATGCCTACAAGCCGCTCAAGGACAAAATGTCAGATTATATCACCAACCTCATGGGCACCAACACCACTGGACTGCCAAATAAGACGTCGGCCATCTCACCTGAAAAGCTAAAGACACAACCCGATTTTATACCCAACGGTGCCCTGCGCGCACACGTTATCAAGTCCGAATGCTGTCTACTCATGGCCATGGTCTATCTCAAACAAGAGACCGTCGTAGGCTATCTCAAGTGTGGCCTGAATCTCCGGCGAGGTAATAATTGAATGAAATGCCCTAATGGAACTTTGTGCGACTCACTTTTTTTTTGTATCTCAGCCTACAACAGCTACAGCTACGTCTGGCAAGAGTACAAAAAGATGGGTCAGGAATTCAACCGATACATGGATAGAGATACGATCTCTGCCGTCCAATTCGGGTATGACTTGCGACACGATCCGTCTTTGTTTGAGACTTACGAGCTTCTCTCTTCTTTTTCTCATTTAGTATCGGCTCTGTTCATCTCTTGCTTTCTTCGCTTCCCGCTAAGATTCTCAAGGTTGTTTCTGCCTTTGGCTGGAAAGCAGACAAGCACCTCGGTTTTGCACTGCTTAAGCTATGCATGGAGGGTGAGCGCATCCGTTCCCCATTAGCGTCTATGATGTACGTCCATACGGCTCCCTTTTATATGAAAAAGAAAGAGGAAAGCTGCTGATCTGATACATATTTTTGCCCGCTACAGGCTCCTGACCTATTACGTTACGCTCATGACCTATTGCCCTCTGATATTGACAAACGACCTGATCCAGTCTGCGATCGAGATCCTGCTGGGTGCGCAAAAGACATTCCCCAACTCTGCCTTGTTTCTGTACTATGCCGGTCGTATCTCCCGCCTGTCACGTAACACACCACTTTCGTCCCAGTCATTCATGTATACCTACGAGGTGAGCCGAGGCGAATGGGCCGAAGGCGCGATCGGGCATATGGCTTCATATGAAATGGCCTTCAACTGCGCCATCGGTCTGGACTGGGCTAGCGCTGCCCTGCGTATGGTCGAGCTGCAAGGCAAATACGGCTCGCCCGCATTCAACAAGTACTTTTACGGTGCGTGCATGGAAATGCTCGGCAATCGCAGCGAGGCCATCTTGTCCTTTGCACAAGTCACCAAGCTCGTCGCGCCCTCCAAGCGAAAGCCGCAACTCGACCAGTTCTTATTGCACCGCATCGAATTCTACGAACGCAGCGGTTACCAAGACATGGACTTTAGCTTGCCTGCCTACGAGATTCTGTATCTCTGGAACCTTTTTGCCAACATGAACTCCAATACTCTTGAGCGGTGCCTGGAACAAATCGACGAAACCCTCAACGTGATCTATCGACGTGAAAAGCGCGAGTACGAAGTCCGCATGTTCCAGCTCGTACCCGACCTGCCCCCTCCCGACTATTATGACCAGCGGGCTACCCTCTTGCTCTTCAAGTCTGCCATCTACAACAGCTTGGGACGAAGCAAGGACGCAATCGTGCACTTGAACTGGATTATTGATAACAAGAACCGCATTCCGCACTCGAAATGGGTGGTCCCGTACGCCTATTGGTATGCATCGAAGTAACATGGACTGGGCCCGGAAGCTTATTTTGTTTGTTTATTTTTTTAGGGAGTCTGGCACCGTGTCCTGGTTCCAGGGAGACATACAGCGAGCCAGAAATCTGTGGGACGTCGGCCTATCGCATTCGGGCTATGACTTTGAGTACCGCCTTGCTATTGTAAGCTGCAGATCTCTTTATTTTCTTGTTATTTTCCATCATTAATGGTGGTGTGGATGTGCACGGACCATGCGGCTCACTTTGATGAATTTTGTTTGTCTAGCAACTTAACCTTGCCATCGCGCGCGCGGCGGAGTTGGGTGCAGTTGCACCTGACCAAAAGGCTCCCAAGGGCGTATCAAACCATGGCCGAAAACGACTTCCCCTCACCAAGACGAATGGGGTCAATGGAGTAGAAACAGCATCAGCAACAGTTACAACATCATCTTAAGGATAACAGGGAAATAATTCAGTAAACAAGAAGAGGGGTAGCTCTCCGTTTCATTCATGCAATGGCTGTGATACAACAACGACAACTATAGGTATTGAGAAGCAATACCCGCTACATTCTCATATTCTTGTTTGTGGACCCACTCGCGGTCATGGTCGGCCATTTCCAAGCAGGTATTTTCAATGACACAGGGAAACCAGCTGGCAGAGTGACCTGGCGGCGGCTCGAGGATCTTGAGGAGCAGTGCGCGCTGGGCAATGAGCGAGGAGGCAGCGGAGGGCTGCTTAAAGTTCTTGAGAATGCTCGCCATCTCGAGTACGATAAGGCGGCCCGTACCGGCCTGAGAAAAGAGATAACGACGCAAGCGCGGGATGGCCTCCAAACATTCTTGGGCGACAACCAACAGACCGACAAGGGCTGCCATCGAATGACCGTCGGCCGTGGCGTACAGTGTGTTGGTACATAAACGAATAAGACGGCGCAGATCGCGTGCAATTATTTCTTCGCTTGCATATTGGTCCGAAGGGCGTTGTGCGTCGATTTGATGCACGATCTGCCGCGCACGGGACTGGATGGCTACCAGTTCCTGATAATGCTGCTCGGCGACGCTGTCCTCAGCCGTCTTCTTTTCGTCGAGGGGCGCCGTGGTAGGGAAGCTGCGCATGAGTGGAGGCCAGTATGGTTCATAGGCTGCCGGCGTCGGCCGAGTGCTCTCCACAAAAGACGCCACCTTGGGATTCTGCAGCAAATTGTTGGTGAGGATGTGACAGAGCGAGAGTTTGGGAAGACCGCTCAGCCAGGTCTGAAGTGTCCAGTCGTCGTACGTCGTCATGCCGACAGCACCAGTGACAGCCTGATCGACAATCAGGGTCGACTCCGTAAGAAACGGCCCGGTCGGATGCGTCGAAGGGGGCGCCAGACTACGCAGCAATGCATGCTCCGGAGCTGCAGCAGTGGTCTGCGCCGTCGAGACTGCGAGTCGGTTAATCCAGGAGAAAGATCGCAGACAGTTACAGAGCAATTCAAAGAAAAACATAAGGTATAGGTTTGTGTGTGTGTGTGTGTGTATAATGGAATTGGGTATTTTGGGGAGGAACTGATAGTTTTTTTTTATCGGTTTCTTCTGTTTTCCTCTTTTTTTGGCCTTTTTTCACTTTTTACAGAGGGGATCGATAATTATAACGTATGAAGGGTGAATGATGTTGGGCTTGTTCCGGATTATGTCGGCATAGGACTTGCGTTATGAATGATCTGTGTAAGCACCAGTTCAAAGGCAGCAGTCATAATACAGTAGTTCCGGTTAAATGCGGGAGGCAGGAAAGAGTAAAGGCAAACTCTGGTCGCTCCTGGCAAGAACAATTAAAAGCAACGGAAGTAGTGGGGAATCTGGCAGCAAAAAGTTGTTGGCCGAGCGATGGAAAGTCGTGATAAGAATCAAGGAAAAAGGCTTTGGGTGATGATCCAGACAGATGGTGTCAGCGGGGAAACGCTGATAAAGAAAGCGAAAAAAGAAAAAGGGGCGAGAAAATGGGGAAAGCGCCTTTCCGCTTTGTTGTACTGTCTGTGTGATCAATGGGCACTTTGAACCCGTGGCCACATGACGTCAGAGGTGGAGAAAGCACTTTCTTTTCCTCTCCACCCCTTTTTCGCAGCCATCGCCCGCCCTTTTTTTGTTGTTCTATCGCTCTTGCTTTGTCCATCGGCATGCGCACGTGCGAAGAATGCTTACCTGAGACCTGTCAACCGATCTTGTATCCCCTGGCTGTCATCGCCACCAGTTGGCATGGCCGCTGACGCATCACACCTTTTATCTCGTATCCGCATGATCCCTACCTCCTGCTTGCCTGGCGCAGGCTGCCATCATGACGTGCCTAGAAATAGACGTGCCCTGGAATGGACCTGTATTCTGATACTAAGCTTTTATCGAGAAAAGACGAGAATATTCGCTGTGTATGTTCTCGTCCGTTGTTCTCTTTTGCTGCTGCATTAATTAAATGTGTGCGCCGCAACTTCAAGCTCACAGTGCAACACTCCTTACACATGCAAATATGTATGTCATCAATCCACCAGTGTCTATGGCAGTTGGACAAAATGAGGGCAAGATACCGGACCTTCTGTCAGCGTATCGGTGATATCCATGCTTTGCATGACTTCCCAAACTTGTAAAGGCATATCCCGATCGATATCCCTGCAAAAGCTTTCCGCAGGGAGACAGGCCTGACAAGTACTCTGTGATACAGGCGATTTTAAATTTTAAATGTTGAAAAAGATTGTCGTTTGCCACTTTCGTCTTCTATCTTGCAGTGAATATATGTATTTGTCTCTTGCCATGCTGAAGATAGACTCCCGAATGATTAGGAAATGTCATCTGCATTGTTGATCATCGGATGGGAATGAAAGAAATCACATACGCCCATTATTTCTAGCCAACTTTTTACTGTGTTTGGCCGCTCTGTGATGTACACTGCGCGTGCTACAGAGGGTCACCTTTTGCAGTTATGATGGATACGACTTTGTACGCGTGAAATACCTTAAATTATGAGCCAGGGAGGAAGGAAGTCCAGCAATGACTCCTGATACAGTGAATTACATGATACGCATGATTCCGAATGGCATAAATCCGCGCGGTCGGATAGAAAACGTGGCGCATACTGCCTAATTTAAACACCTTCTGCGCCACCGGTGTAGCCTTGTTCTGCATTATGTAGTCGCGTTTAACAAGCCGCAGTACGTACCTTTGCTCCGCCGCAGTACTCTGCTTGCTTCTGCTACCCTGAAATGCATATATATAAGGCGACCTTTTGCTAGTACTTCCTCATTACTATAACATACTTTTTATTTCAGATACCATTTTTAAGACCATTATAAATAATAGCCCTCCATGACCGTTTCAAGCAAGCCTCAAGTTTCCTTAAAGACTATCACCGCCGTAGAACCCTACGCTGAGCAAGCCGCGCGGTGGCCTCAAAAGGGTCAGCACATCCTGGCTCACTATGACGAGGAGACCATCACGGTGTATCAGGCATTCAAGCCGAGCATTGCCGAATACGCCGTGCAAAACCAGCAGTTTGGAGGTGACTTCAAGATGACTCGAATGTCTTGGATCAAGCCGAACTTTTGCTGGATGCAGTACCGCAGTGGATGGAATACCAAGTACCATCAAGAGCGCACGCTGGCTATACGCATTCCGCGCCTTGCCTTTGACACTATTCTGAGCCATGCAGCGCACAGCACCCGCTTTGCAGGTCAGGAAGTACGCAAGAAGGAAGATGTCCAAGTGCGGCTCCAGTGGGATCCCGATCATTTGCCTACCCTGCCCCCGACCCGCGCTGAACATCGCCGGGCTATCCAGCTCGGTTTGCGCGACGATATTCTGCGCAAATTTGCCACAGAGTGGATCGTTTCGATCGAAGATATCACTGACTTTGTCGTCGAGATGCGCACTCGCATTGAACAAGGAGACTCTGCAGATTTGTGGACACCGAGCGAGCGAGTATACGTCCCTGCCGATGAGACTATCCGACAGCGTATCGGCTTATCATCAGAAGTAGCTTAAGCCAACTTTTTTGCCTTTCTCCAGGCTCGAGTAATGTGGATGGAGGACCTTGTACATAGACTATAGCATCGTTTTGTAAAATTTATTTGCGAGGCTGCATCCCGTAGCTGTGTAATACACATAAAATTCCCGAACTTTAAAGCGAGAATTGACACCCGGTGATTGTAGAGATGGTTGTAAGCCATGTATGAGTGAGACGGAAGAGACAATAAAAAGGCCCTTGAAAGTTGGTAAAACAGAAGGGACCCACAACTTGTATAGAGACCATCGGACCCCACTTGACTCCGCGTCGGACGACTTTTGAACGGTAGTTCATTAAGCACCACTTACCGAATGTTGGGAGTTTACAGTCTATCTCCTTATGTTTAAATAAGCTGTGCGATATAGACAGACAAGAGTAGGGGTGCTGATCACTGAGGATACCCCAACGGAATTGTCGCTTATCTGTCCCATTGGCAAACATTAATATAACTTGGATGTAAAAATAAAATGATAAATTGCATGCTTGTCCTTCAGAGCAAACCCATACAGTCCCACAAAAAAAATTTTTTTTTTTGGGCTCGAATCCCGCTTGGGACGTTCGAATTATGACTGCATCTTTTGTCAAACGCGTCAATTCTATGATAGGCTGCCCGTATAGCCAAGACAACCGCACTTCACGAAAGGGACCGGGTAGGTAAACAACGGCCCTATGTCCGGTGCAAGCGACTCGAAAGATTGCAAAACTCATGACGTTATGAAAATGATGCTCATATATATATAAGTGATGTGTATGTACACTATTGCAAGGATAAATTTATGCCAGCTGCGTCCACTCCTCGGCGGCAAGCCCCAGGTTCTCCTGACCGAATGTGCTGCGAGCTTCCTCCACATGCTGCTTCATCTCGGGAGAGACCGAAGTACATGTTTGCGTTACCAATGTGTGCAGTGTGCGCAGAGTCTATAAGATACCTTCTTTAGGACTCTTTTCCCATCTTTCTCCATCCACCTCTGTCTTTACCTTTTCAATCATATCCTCATCCTGATTCTCTGATTTGGTATACTTGACCAAAACGACATCCAGTTCCTGCAGAAGATTTCCTTCCAAAAGGAGTTTGGCGACCTTGGCATTATCAATCATAAGACTGTTCAATAAGAACACGATCTTGCGGACCATGTTAGGGTCTAACATGGTTTTCTTAGTACTTTCACGTGCTGTATCTTTTAGACTTACTATCGCTTTCTTTCAAAAGATCGCCAAGCAACTTGAAACCGCCTTGCAACTCAAAAGCCTCCACGGCCGAGGGGCAATGCTTCAACAGACCCGAGATGGCGTACAGTGCTTTGGCTTTGACTTCTGTATTTTGATCGTTCTTTAAGAGGTTTACGAGCGGTTCAAGTCCGCCATTTGCAAGATACTACGGGAATGTGAGTACATATTGTAAAAGAGTCGATTGCTTAGACTTACTGCTTTCTGTGCAGCAGGATTGTTCTGGACGGCGGTGCCGCTGATCCAGAGTGCACCTTTCCGGATTTCGGGCTCGGGCGCGTTATAAAGAGAGATAATGGTTGGCCACATCTTCATGTTCTCAATGTCTATCATCGTTCATGAGTTCCAGCGCATTTATAGATGACTATTGACATACTCTTGGCATTATCGATATGTTCAATGAGCTAATAGGTCGAGTTAGCCTAATGGACACGGCCATACAAACGCAATCAAAAACGTACCAATTCAAAGTTGTCGAGTGCAATTTCTTTGTTTTCAATCGTATCTTCGGGATCCGTGATGCATTTGAGAGCCTCTATAGATCTATGATAAGCGATCGGCAAGGGTATAGAAACGAAAATATATACCTTGCATGCGAGTCGCGTCATCTTTGCCGAGGATGGACTCAATGATTTTGGGATCGAATTTGCTGCGATCGACAGGGACTTCGCCTTTACGAATAGCCTCTGCGTTTTTCTTGAGCTCTTCCTGATCGCTGTTGTTGACGGCCCACTGCAAAAGTTTCTCCATTGTAGTTGTTTATGAAAAAGCTAGCAGAAGCTTGCTCACACTGAAACCAAATAAAATAAAATTTATGCCGCGCCTCGAGATTTTTTTTCTGGACCCTTCCAGTGACTGCCAGCTCAGACCCTTTTATTTGACAATATTTAACTAGCCTACGTGTTTTTCGTTCCGAAGCACTTTTTCTACATACCTGAGCGGCCGGAGCCGGGGTCGTTAATACACGCTCTCGGCGTGTTGGCCACTGTCTCACCTAGGACTAAATGCATTTTTGAGTCACGGTTTCAAATTATCATTCACAGATACTTACCGGTGGACGTGGGGCAGACATTTGGCGCAAGGCACATGTCTATTGGGGGATGGGTTGTTGCAACTGTGGTCTCGGATACCGACCGCCTAGGCTAATATATGCAAGGGGAGAGGAAGAATGGGAGCAGAGCAAACGCGAAGAAGGAAAAGCGATGGAAGGGGAAAGGAGCGGAACTGGGATCCAGGTTAATGTCTCATATCCACCGTGTACATTATATCTGTTTCACGTACTGACAGAGGGACTTGAGGGGAATCTGTATGTTTATATTGCCCTTGTTAGTTCATGCTTCTAGCCATAACGCTGTGCGTGGAAGTACTTGCCAAGTATAAGACATTGAAAAGAACAAAGGAAAGGAAAAGAAAAGTAGACATGGGAGAAAACAAATGCCTTTTATTGAAAAAGACGCGCGTCAATAGACTTACATGCGATTACATGGTCGGGTGCATCAATGGGAAAAAGAACGCGGTAGGCGAACGAGAGAAGCAAAGCGGGTGTCACATAGTTTTTAAGCTTGTAAGATGCTAATCGAATTCTGATGTATCAAAACGGTCAACACAATACACTACGAGAGTCTTGTCAAGCAACAAGGCGAACTGAAGGAGCAGCAGATCATGCTTATTGATCCTGCGAAGACATAAATTTCAGGTGCATGATTGAATTTTCTTCTTTAGAAGCAGTGACGGGACGAAGGAGGGTAAGTTTGCAATGGGGGATATGAGCTGTTGATTGGGAATATGGTAGAAAAGTTCAGTTTCTTTTAGATTTTCGCTTTTGGGCGGCTTGATATTTGTCGTATTGAGTACGCAGACTTGCAGAAGTAGAATATCGAGCGAAGCGGTTCTCATTACGCCCTGCTTGGAAACAAGCTCGCCAATCCATCCTGCCCATGGTTTTGACATAATTTTGCTTAAACGCCGTGATGAACATGAAATCATCCAATTTGCCATCGCTGCCATCACTAGGTACGGATGGTGTACTGGGGCCAGTTAGAGATACTTGAGGCGGCAATTCGATCTCGGAACCACTGTTATCATCATGATCATTGATGGGATACCGCTGTTGCAGTTTTCGGTTGTAGTCGATGCTGCGATTGACAAGCTTGCGCAACTTGCTGATATTTGGCGCCAATACATCTAGCTCATCGTGCATTTTCATAAGTTGATGTTCGTTCGTCGTGCAAATGTTGTTCAGCGTTCTTATGTAGTTTTCTTGAATATGTCTCTCGGATTCGACAAAGCGTTTTGCTAGCATATAAAGGGAACGGATTGTCGAATCTTGGGCATAAGTATGCCGAGCCACGCAGGATTGCTTTTCCGTAAAGAAAAGTGAGAGCGCAAGAACTGGATCCAGCTGGACGTCGTCAGTCAAAAAGGATAGGTCGATTTGCTTCGGTATTAAGATGCATTGCTTGGCCCACAGATCAGCCGCTTGATACGATAAAAGATATGGCTTGCCATCGTCTTCTTTGGTGAACTGCCCCAAAAGCGCTTTGGGTTGCACATGATCCACACAAAAGATGAGAACGACGGGCTCGCAGAAATATCGTTCGATAATATGGGTACTGTAGCGCATCACTCGCCGTAAGAATGCTTTGTTCACAGTGTGCTGAACCTCGATCAAGATGGGCGGCAACGAACGTTGGATCGTCAATCGAGGAACAAGTAGTACGTCTGAACGAGAATTGTCTTTCCATTCAGAGTCATCGGCAATGTACGTTCCGTGGGGGACATCCAAGAGACTATTTGCAATCGCGTCGACAATGATCTTGTTCTTCAAAAGGGCCTTGCTAAGTTTGTCAGAACCTGGAAGGTGTTCACCGGGCAAATCATAGACATCCAGTTCGTCTGCGCAAAAATAAGTAACAGTACAGGCATCATTCGAACCGGGTTGATCATCTGTATCGACCTATAATAAGGCACTTGGGTAGGTCCTAGTGAAACGTACCCGAGACGGACGACGACATGACTGAACGCAATCAAGTGGGCAGGCGCGTTTTTATGATAACACGAAAACGAAGTCGGGAAATGATGTCGCGAGCTGCGAGCCGGCGCAATCACGGCCCGTGCATTTGGGTGCGTCGGAGTGCGCTTGAGTGCGCCTGAGTGCGTTTGAGTGCGTTTGAGTGCGCTTGAGTGCGCCTGGGTGCGTTTGAGTGCGTTTGAGTGCGTTTGAGTGCGTTTGAGTGCGTTTGAGTGCGTTTGAGTGCGTTTGAGTGCGCTTGAGTGCGCCTGGGTGCGCTTGAGTGAGCTTGGGTGCGCTTGAGTGAGCTTGGGTGCATTGGTAAATGATACGGCCACCCGCCTGTAGCATGTCGGCCAACCCCCCTTCCCTACAGCCTTCTTTTAAATAACCATCGATTTGAACTACAGTATCTGTCGCATCGCAAATACGCCTTGTCGTGAAACTTTGTCCTTTTCCTCTATACTGAATATGACATCCTACATATAGCTCTGGGAGGGGGGCTGCCTCTGAAGATATCGGCATAAAATGAATCGGCTTGATTAGCTCGTACATGAATAGCGATGTATATAGTCCTATAAAAGGTACGAATAAGACAGATAATAATGAGACTAATCTTGAAGCAGGAATATACGGTATCACGCACGAAAAATGTTCGCCTTTCAGAGAACTAGACTGCATGATCATTGACACGTACGGGCATCCCCCGGATGGAAGACAACACCCCCCCCTCAACGACACCCCTTCTATAAACATATTTATTTAGAGATCAAGAAGTTGCTGTGTAGTACCTGCTCTCTTTCTCTGGCCGTGGCCAGAGCAGGGGAACACTTTTCTGAATGCGTCCTGAGGCGGGTCCTAACCGTTCACAGCACAAGTACGTACTATTATATTGGAGAGCTATTTCCGATATCTTCAGAGCCAACCTTCCTCCCGGAGCAATATGTAAGGTGTCATATTCAGTATAGAGTAGAAGCACAAGGTCTCACGACAAGGCGTATTTGCGACGCGACAGATACTGTAGTTCAAATCGATGCTTATTTAAAAGAAGGGCGGCCGACGTGCTACAGGGGGTGGCCGTATCTATTACCTTTCTCTTTCTTCGCGTCTTCTTTCTCTCTGCTCTCATATTATATTTTTATTTCAATCAAATAGTATAAATAGCTTGCGTTTCTCGACCGAATGAATAATTCAGACTTCACTTTGACTTTACTTTTAGACTGTCTTTTCATTCTCTCGGTCATCAGTCTGCGTTGGTTCCTATTGCAAGGCATCATCGAAAACACCAAGTTGCAACACTCCATTTCGATATTGCGAAACTCTTTAATAAAACTCGCCTCTTTGATTTTCTTCTCCGTCACCGGCCGCCTCTTTGAGCTACCTTTTGTTCGTTTCCCCCCTCTTTTGTATTACGAAGCTCACACACAGCTTTGTCCCATCCTTTGTGTTAGCGAAAGACTACGTACGTGCCTAAAAGTTTGTCATCTACTATTTGACTCGCCACAAACGTGTAGTTTTGGTCACGCACCTAGTCACTTTCTATTACGAATGTACTAACATCATCTGGGAGAGGAAGACCTTTTTGAGAATATGGGTAAACTACTAGGTGACAGGGACTCTCCGCCTATAGGGCTAATAAATGCCATTGGGATTCGTCCTTGATCAGACCACCTGTGGACGGCTTGATACAATAAAATGACAGAAAAAAGCAAGAGAAAACGTAATGAAGATACTGAAATAGTGTTCAAGAGATGCGACGCCAGGACGGGGATACACAAAATGTAGTAGTCAGTATAAAAGGAACGTGTCCATTAACAGCCGAACGCGTATTCTAGAAGAATTTTCGTCTCGCAAACAACTTCAATACCTGCCGGCGCTAGTACGAGTCTGAAACCACCTGTTGGAGTGCCAATCGCGACCATATATTGTTCGACACCAGCAGGTCTACTATCTCTCCCTCTGCCCTTAGGCCAGTGCTCACCAACATCCCTCTGGGCAGCAGCCTACTTTCTACTGCCGCCAGAACATGGCGGGCCGCTCTTCTTCCTTGATTTTCCGAGCGTGCCTTGACGAGATACAGAAAGGCAGATAAAATCCCTGATAGCTGACACCGCTTCCGCGGGACGGTTCGACATCTACCCATTCAACTGCCTCCTTATCGGATTATTCGAGATCAGCGGTGATTTGAATAAAGATGGCACCCTTTGAACATTTTGCCATTATTGATACCCACCGACACAGCATGTACATGAAAAGTAGGTGGAAGCGTCACATCTGTATGGCGCATATCATCAAGCTATAGATTGTCACTTCCCACTTGGTAAAATAATGTAATAACTAAAAGGCGGAAGATCACTCGACTGCACGACTAGTAATTATCAAGGATGGATATCCGAATCTAATATAAAGACAAGTAGCCTGGGGTGCAGCAGCGACTCCGCATTGGCGGACAAAGAAGATCCACACTGCGGACAAGAGAGAGAGAGCACGAACTTGCATTTATTTTGCGGTCACGCTTGACAGGTGTACGAGTCTCTGTCTCTGTCTCTTCCCCTTTATTCTTTCTCTCTTGTGGGTTGTTCTACTCTTGCCATGGCACGACGGCCTTTAGACGACGAGTACATTGACGTCGACGATACTTTTGACGGCAATCAGGACGACGATGCCGGCAAGGCAGGCTACTCCTGGGAGGAGGAATACAAACGAAGTTGGGACATTCTACAGGAGGATGAAGAGGGTCGTCTGAGCAGCGTTGTCGCTCAATTGCAGCAACAGCGCAAAAGAAGAAGGTAATCGTACAATCTCATGGCTGAATTAGACTATTAAAACGCATTCATAAAGATTACTCAAGGACACGGCCGTGATCCAGCGCGGTATCATTCGGCATCTATTTCTTGTTATCGATCTATCCGAAGCGATGAATGAGCGCGATCTGCGACCGAGTCGAGTGGAACTGACGCTGACGTATGCCGAGCAGTTTGTGTATGAGTTTTTTGATCAGAATCCCATCTCGCAGCTTGGTATTATCGTGACGCGGGATGGGATTGCCGAGAAGCTGACCGAACTGAGCGGGAACCCAAACGACCACGCACGGGCCCTCAAAGCAGGCAAAAAGACAGACACAAGCGGTGAA
This sequence comes from Syncephalastrum racemosum, assembly GCA_002105135.1. Classification (NCBI taxonomy): domain Eukaryota; kingdom Fungi; phylum Mucoromycota; class Mucoromycetes; order Mucorales; family Syncephalastraceae; genus Syncephalastrum; species Syncephalastrum racemosum. The sequence goes on from MCGN01000001.1 coordinate 190,604, forward strand.
CCGTCACTTCAGAACGCGCTCCAACTCGCGCGCTCTAGCATGGTGGGCGTGCCCAGCCATGGCTCCAAAGAGATCCTTATGGTCTTTGGCGCGCTCACCACCTGTGACCCGTCCGATATCCATGAAACGATCGACCTCCTCCAGAAGGAAAACGTACGAGTCAATATCGTCGGCTTGGCAGCAGAGGTACAAATCTGCCGGGTCCTCAGTCGCAATACCAAAGGTAAATAGATACCAATTGCCAAAGTGTAACTTTTCCGAGGCATCGTTTCGAAAAATGGGAATGGCTCATAAAGGAGGAAATCATGATTAGGATCGTACGGTGTCGTGCTGAACGAGGCCCATTTTAAAGACTTGCTATTTGAAGCCATTCCACCCCCTGCGATAGCACCCAACAGAAATTCATCTAACCTGGTTATGATGGGCTTTCCCCGCCGACAAACAGAGGAATTGGCGACATTTTGTGTTTGGTAAGATTCATAGTGGTTCCGAGAATATACTAATTGGACAACGGGGTGTGTCGCGTGACGTATCAAATCAATAGCCATTCCAAGCTGACGACAATGGGATACATCTGTCCCCGGTGCGCGTCCAAGGTCTGCGAGCTCCCGAGTGATTGCGACATCTGTGGCCTGACCCTGGTCTCCTCGCCTCATCTTGCGCGATCATACCACCATCTATTCCCCGTGGACAACTTTGATGAAGTGCGTGGCAAGTAAGTGTGCATGGATAAATAGGAGAAGTTGAACGAAAAAGAAAAAAAGGTTCAAGTGACTGATGCCTATTTGATCGGGCTACCCCGACGCTACTAGCGATCATGCATTGCATTGTTTTTCGTGTCTGGTCCATTTCGACAAGGCTGAGTCCACAAATCAAGGCCGGTATGCATGCCCGAGATGCAAGCAAGAGTTCTGCATGGACTGTGACATCTTTATCCATGAAGTGCTTCACAACTGTCCTGGTTGTTGGAGTATTGGATCCAAGCAAGAGAAAAAATAACCTTGCATAGACACCATACACCCTCTCCTCTCCCTCCCTTTCTTTTCGTATGAGGAACAATAACAGCCCAAAAGACAAACAGTCTCCCAAAAAAACACAGAGCCTGGATCATGACAGATCTTGGCAATTGAGCGGCGAGCTGTATGACGTAGATCCCCTCACCGTATGGGAGATCGAGTTAGCCACATGGTTTTCCTTTTTCCTTTCCCTGCTCGCTCGGTCTGCCCCGAGATGTCAAGTATAAATGATAACACAGGCTCGCTCTCCACCTGGGTTCTTTCCCCACTTTCTTGTCCCTCTTTCCTTATCTCGTTGAATAAAGCGTTCATAATACAACATGCGCACCATGCTCCACAGCTTACCACCTGAGATTATGTGGCACATCACAGGCTACTTGTCACTCGACGACCTCGCCGTGGCACGCCTCGTATCGAAGCAATTGCGGCATTTCTGCGATCATCCGTCTTTCTGGCGTGATCTTCGCCTCGAGCCCGCCGGCCAGCCCAATAACAACAGCAGCAATACCACCACCACCACATCCACGATGGCGCTGTGGCAGTTGAGCGACTTGAAGCGATTGGTTGAGCCTCACGTGCGGCATATCCGGTCGATCCGGATCTGGGGTGTGCGCGATACAATTGTCCAGTACCTCCTCGAGCAGTGCCCGAATCTGACGGATCTAACCGTATGCGGCTGGACGACACTATCCAGCCATGCTTTTGGCAAGCTGAACCGCACCCTGGCTTTAAGGCGCCTCGAACTGATTGGTGCGGCCCAGCAGCCCAACTTTGCAGCCATCGACGCTCGCCAGCTCGGCCGACTCCTTCACCAATGTCCGGACCTGTCCGATCTGATGCTAGGCTGCCAAATACATATACATGCGCGCACGCTCCTCAAAGAGCTCAAACGCCACCCACGCGCAGGTCAGCGTCTGCAGCTGCTGACCCTCGCTAGCCGTCGCACCTGGTCCCATCGGCATGTTGCTGAGCTCCTCCAGCTCTGCCCTCAACTCGAATGCGTCTGCCTCGTACCCGCGGCTGCCAAAGGATTCGACCTCAGAAAGGATGATCTGCATCACTGGGTAAAGTCAAAACCTCACGTTGAGCTTGAGTCCGCTACAGAGGGCGAAGATGAGCTCGCGACGGATATGGTCAGTGATATGGTCATCACTCGATCCATCCTTTCTCTAAGCGATGATAAAACCACTGCTGCTGCTACTACTACAACTACTACTGCTACTACGACGACGACGACAACTATTGCATAATATCCATCCCTTCTACTCGCTATCTTTTCCTTTCTTCCCTTTTATACTTCAGTCTCTTTCTCTCTCTTCATATCTTCTTCGTGTTGTAACATTATCCGTATCATCATCCGTGTGTCCAGCTGGCAATGGTCACTTTTTTAAAAAAATACAAGCTAAAATTTTCATCCGCACTGCATGTGTCCTCCTTCTCTGGCTTTCTTTTCTTTTTCGTGATGGGCATCGTTTTCAGTTCTTTATGGCAGCGACTCTTTTCGAAAGCTGAAGTCAAGATCATCATTGTCGGTCTTGATAATGCAGGCAAGACGACCATTCTTTACAAGCTGTACGTGTTTCGTGTCCAATCCATCAGGAACCTTATGTCATTCATCTCTCTGCCCTTCTTGTATCTGTCAGTCTGATGAACCAGATTGTGATAACAACGCCCACTATTGGCAGCAATGTTGAGGAGTACGTCTACAAGAACATTCGGTTCGTCATGTGGGATATTGCCGGTCAAGAAACGTTGCGACCGTCTTGGAAGACATATTACGTAGACACTCAGGCAAGACACAGATTCTTTCAGCTCTTGTACTATTGTACGCAGTCATTTTTTAATCTCGGACTTTTTTTTTTATTTCTATCATTAGACGGTCATTATGGTGATCGATAGCACAGACGCAGCTCGCCTTCATATTGCAAAGCACGAACTTCATCAGATGATGGAGAGTGAGGTATGTATCGACTACGGCTAAAAACAGACACGATACTCATCGATAAGTAAACCCTCGATAGCAACTCAAAAACGCGAGTCTACTCGTGTTCGCCAATAAGCAGGATGCCAAAGGCGCATTAAATGCAGCCAAGATTTCGGATGCTTTAAGCCTGTCAAGTCTAAAAGACCGACAGTGGCACATCCAAGTAAGTACCTATCCTCATCATCATGCCGCCATCCTGCCGCTCACATCCGTTTGAATTTCAAATCAAACAGGCTTGTTCCGCTCTCTCTGGTGAAGGGTACGAATCTCAACAAAACAGTAATTCCGCTGCGTGGCTCACATTCCGTCTTTTCTGTAGATTACACGAAGGACTTGACTGGATCGTACACCAGATCTCAGGTTCCAAATAATAATACTACTAGACGTCCGCAATCATACCCGTATATAAACAAATGTGTAAATAATAAGCACCATATTCATTATTGTTTGTGTTGTAGACTATGTACAGAAAGGGGGATGGGATATCCATTTATTGAAATATCAATAAAGTAACAGTAGAAAAGTAAATTACTGACGAGCAGCAATCTCCTTGGCAGCAGCGGCAGCAAGCTTAGCCTGGCGGGCGTTCGACTTGGGGCCGTTGATACCACCGCCCCAGTGGCGGCGCTCCTCCTCCCACTTGTCGTTAGCCTTGATGGCAGAAACGACATTGGCCAGCTCGGACTTGTCCTCGTCCTTGACATCGACAAAAGCAAGGGCGGTAGCCTTCTTTTGGTGCACGACTGTACCAAGACGGTCCTTGCCCTTGACAATGGCGTACGGGACACCCATCTTACGGCAGAGCGCGGGCAACCAAACGACAATCTCAATAGGGTCGACGTCGCTTGCGATAAGGACAAGCTGAGCCTTCTTGGCCTCAATAAGGGCAGTCACGTGGTTCAAGCCGAACTTGATGACCTTGGGCTTCTCGGTCTTGACTTCCTTGCCGTTGGCCTTGGCCTCGGCAGCCTCACGCAGACGCTGGCGCTTCTCGACCTTAGTCTCGGGGCGGTACTTGTTGGCAAGCTTAAAGACCTGAGCAGCCGTGTTGCGGTCCAGAGTGTGGGTGAACTGGTTGATGGCCGGGGGAACCTTCAGGCGCTGGTAGATGATGCGCTTCTGGCGCTGGAGACGCACGTAGGCGGGCCATTTGACGAAACGTGTGACATCGCGCTTGGGCTGAACGTGCTGGCCAATACCAAAGTTGCGAGGACGCGACTCGAGAAGAGGGTTCTTGCTACCAGTCTTCTGCGTCTTCTTCACAGCGAAGGGAGCAGGGGCGACCTTCTTGCCAGTCGATTTCTTGGTGGCAGGTGGCTGTCATTGAGTGCAAAATGTTTGGTCAGATTCAAATTCTGGCGAAATTCACAATTCTGACAAACGGCACTCTAAGAGCAAACCAGACACAAGTGTCTGGATGCTCAGCCAAATAGAGTGGGAGGAGTAGAGTGAGGTCCTCCGGTTATAAGAAATATAACGCGGGAGGATTACTCGGTGCCAAGGAGATGCAAAACAACAGCGTGTTTGCTCATCCATAAACCGGAGGAGGAATACATCCATCCAAACGGTATATTATGTGTAGATGTGGAAAAAGAAAGTGGATACAACAGGGAGCTAAGTACTTACCATAGTGAATCAAGGATGGATGGATGAAAAGGAAGAAAGGATGAGGGAAAGCGAAAGAGAGAGTAACAAGGGGCCTCACGCCTGGGGTTATAATCCAAAAAACATTTCACATTCCGCCAAGGCCTTTTGTGAGAAACAGTAGTACATTATTATTTGTTTGTTTCAGCTATGTTTGGGTGTGTATGGCTTTCTAAGAAAATTGAGCCTGGATCTTGACGGGCTTTGTGAGCTTGAAGGGATGAGCTTCGGTGTTGAGGACATAGTCATCAAGGGAGATATAATTAGGGTCGGCAAAGGTCAGGTAGAGATACTTGAGTGTCTCGGCAAAGAAGTAGCTAGAGATGTCAACGGGCCCCCATTCGTGTGAGTAAACAAACATAAGAAAAGTTTTTTTATATGAGTCATGTGATTACCTTTCTTCAAAGTCCATCGGCCGTACCGCCCCAGTGTTCGACACATCCGCGACGCGGGTGTAGCCAGACTCGGTCTTGCAGTACTTTTCAATGGCCTGGAAAATGTTCCATGCCATGTCTTGGTATTTCGGATCACCCGTCAAGCGGTAAAAGTAGAAGATGCTCTCGAGCGTTTCCGGTCGCAAGTCGTACGACACGTCCTGCGCAGCATAACCGGTGTTCTGCATGGCAGCCTGCATGACTTGGGGATACTTTTTGATATCCTGGCTCTTGTCGACCCAACTCCACGTCTCGGGTGCGAGGCCGGTCGGGGTGAGCGCCCATGCGTTGTAACAGCCGTCCATGAGTTCGGTCGCGAATTTCTCCAAGTTAGGATCATTTAGATAGCGCGCGCCCATCAGTAAATTGCCTGGGATGAAGCAGACCTAAATGATATGCTGTTAATATCCTAAGAGAGAGGGCGCCTCTCTCTTACGAGATGTGTATAATATATTCAAGACGTACCAATTCGCCCGTCTGGAGCAGCTTATATTGATCATTGATTTCGCTCAGGAACACCATGTTCTTGCTCGTTTCTGAACGTAGGTACTGTTGCATGCTCTGGGCTGCGACCTTCCACATGTCAAGTTGGAGCTCTTCCTTGCCCTCCATTAACATGTGTGTCTTGAGAAGGTATTCATAGTAACTGTCGCCACCACCCGAGATGGTCACATAACCTAAATTATAATAAGTAAAGAAAACTCCACGCAGAGCAAGAAATGAACTTACCGCTGCTGGGAGTAAAGCTCTTGAGATCCCAAGTAATAGGGTAGAGACCAGGGTACGAAGCTTTCACGTTTGCAATTTTCTCAATGACGCTGTTGGCAAGCTTAGCATACTGGTCATCTCCCGTCACTTGGCTGAGGCGGACAAGCTCGAGCTGCAGTGAGCCAAACTCGGCCAAGATCAGACCTTGTTCACTGGTAGGCTTGCCTCTATGAGAAGCCTTAAGCAACGTGTATATACATAGATATCCTGATTGCCCTTACTTTGCTACGTCAACATAGGCTGCCGGAATACCGTTGGGCGTATTGTAGGCGGGAAGGATAACATTATGTGCAAGATCTAGTGCCTTGTTCAGCAGCTGAGGATCAGGCCGGAGATCATAAGCAGAGAGAAGACCGCCCAGATAGCGAATGTTGGTCTCAAAGGTTTTGGAGGGCGATGGCGTCTTTTTCCAGTCGACCTTCAGGACGTGGTCCATGGCCTGCTGGTATTCTTTATCCAAGCCCATGATGATCATTGTATCGAGAGCATCAAAAATGGAGGCTGTATTATAGTCATAGTGAGAAACGTGGCCTAATGGTTCCCTGTAGTAAACTTACCACCCCAACCGTTGCTAATACGATACAGCAGCATTAGATATTATTAGCTTGCGAGGCTCAATGGAATACAAAAAAAATTACCGTGTATCGGAATAGCCATTGCTCAATGGTCGCAGTTCATCGTGACCCCATGCGTACTTTGCATAGCCTTGCCAGGCATGCTGGAAGGCGGACTTTACGGCATCCATACGAGCTTGATTATTCGCTGGGACGCTCTGGCGGTGTTCAGCAGGCGCAGCTATGACAGATTGGACGCATCCAAAGACGAGCGCAGTCGCAGCGATTGAGCAGCCGATGCGCATGTTGAAGGTATGAGATGTGAATATGGCAGCAAAGGCAAACAAGGAAAAATACGCCTATACAGGAAGAACGCTGTATAAAAGGGCACAAAGGTGAGGAAAAAGGGACGGATTAAAAAAAAAAAGGTTGAGAATGCAATACAAGAAATGGGTAAAGAGAGAGAGAGATAGAAGACCGGCCTCACTCTTAATCTGGGTTCCTGGACCTCAAAGCATCGAGTTCTTTTTTTATATGTATGCACATACCATCGCGCGTCATATTCGTGAAAATGCTGCCCGGATCATTTTATTATTCATCTTGCTATGGGAATAAGGGGAGTGTATCTTTGGGTGTTGTCGCATGGTTTCATTTACGCAGCTGTTTTTAACGTATCTCAATTTTCTTCCCCTTTTTCTGGTATACTCATGTCACGGACATGATAAAAGAGGGGGTTATGTCGCTTTTCACAAACAACGTGTCACTCTAACCTATCGGTTCAAATGTTTTTATTTTCGGCTGGTACATCTCGAGAATGTTTGTATTTTGGGGGTTTAGGGGTCCTTATGGTAGATGATGAGGAGAGGAGCCGATGCTTGGTATGGCTTTCTTTTTTCCCGTAATTCGGCTGATCTCTTTTATAGGCGGAATGGTCTGTCCTCTTTTCTCTATTCTCGCTCTCCGTCGGGTCGCCCCAGATCCATAATAAGATCAAGACTAAAAAAGCCTTATATGGCTGATTTTCTCGATACTACTTATCTTATTTCGTTGTCATTGTATCAAATGGCATAACGTGACCCATGTTTCACTTTTTTTTTTTTTTTTTTTTTTTTTTTTTGCAAAACATCCGTGTGCATTCCCTTAATGGGAAACATTATTATTCACCTTTACTCGCGTGCATCTTACCTCTTTGTTGTCGTGACTTGGTAGCCTTAAGCTTTTAACGGAAGACGTGCATATATCCACTATGGCTTTTACCTTTACGACAACGACAAAACTGTATTATTACTGCAGGTAAAGCCTGGTAGAACCACGACGGCTGATCATGGCAGATGAATGTTGCTAACTCATGCATCCCATTAGCTTTCTGTCATTAGGTGGATTCCTGGTAATAATCTTCTCTTTTTTCCTTTATTCAAAACATGACGGTCTTATTGTAACTGCTTCTGTTGTGATTGCGCCCCCCGTGATCCGTCCCCGCATAAAAGTTTGGGTGAGTGCGTCATTTCTACGCGCGCGCGTCTCCGTGTTATGCATGTGGCGCTGTCATGCAAGAAATTAACCACTTTGGTTACACAGATATAATCTCGTCATTTTAACGAGCGTGCTACGGATGCCCGGTTTTATTCCTATCATTGGCATCAAAGACACGGTCGACACCCAAGTGACGTTGACGACCTTGCTTTCTGTGGGCGCGTTTGTCGCGAGTCTATTATCCGGTCTCTGTGCGGATTGGATTGGCCGACGCGGGTTGCTCTTCATCGGCTGCATCATCTATTTCCCAGGGACCCTTCTTCAGATGGCTGCGGAAGGCGCGGCCATGCTTTATGTTGGCAGAATTTTGGCCGGATTCAGTGTGGGGCAAGTAAACTATGCTTATGCGGCCTGGATAGATACATAGGGCGCTGACCTTTTTTGGTTTTTTTTTTCTACTAGCATTTTTTCCACGGTCGTGCCTTTATGTAAGGACAACAGTCTGGTGCCGCAACCTCCTGCATAGATTACATTCTAACCTAATTGACCAGATCAATCAGAGCTGGCGCCCACAAAGTTACGCGGTCGGCTGATATCCTTCCAGCAATTCGCTATCGTGGTGGGCATCGTTTCTGCAAGTTGGATCTCTTTTGGCTGCCTGCGGATAAGGACGCCGTCATCATGGAGGTATGTGAATTACTATTTTGAATGCGACACGCGGCATTAGAGCCAGCACTCTAGCTGATAAACATGGTCAGACTTGCCATAGGTATCCAGTTCGTCGTAGGTGGCATCTATGCTCTCGGCTTAGGATGTATCCCGCGAAGGTAGACCTATTATTCCCCATCAAGAGCAAGAAGTTAACAGAAACACGTGCTAGTCCACGGTACCTGATCCAAAAAGGCCGAGAAGAAGAAGCGCTGCACGCGCTGGCCCAAATACGTGGTGACGGCACGCTCACCCATCCTGAGGTACGGTGCGAATTCACCGAAATTAAGCAGAGTATCTTGTTTGCCGAGAAGTTCCTGCGCCCGCGTTACTCGCAGGTGTTTCGTAAGGACTACCACGGCACGCGGCGGCGCATTTTGCTTGGTATTGCCGTGCAAGCTTTTCAGCAGTTGACAGGTGCCAATTCACTTTTGTAAGCAATATTCTTGCAAAAGAAAGGAAAAAAGGAAAAAAAGAAGAGGCCTATCTCGACTTAACCTTTTTCTCAATATTATGTTAACAGGATCTACAATCCAGCCATCCTTGAAGGCGAAGGCATCGATGGCCGAGTGGTGACATCCTTCGGTATGAATCAGCATCACTTTTCTTGTTTTGTCCGTAAGACTGACAAGCGTGAGACACAAATATTAGCCCATGGCATTGGAAGCACAGTCCTCCTGGTGGGAACCCTACCGGCCATGATATTTGTAAGCCATATTAAATCATGGAAACCATGACTCATCTGGGTGTAGATCGATAGGTGGGGACGTCGGCCTATTATGATAGGCGGTTCGATCGTTATGACCATATGCCAGATCGTCATGACCATAATAGCGGTGATGAGCGGCTTTCATCTCGAGCCGCCTGTTCTATCCAACGGGACGGACAACGACGTCTTCGACTCTGCGGCATACGCGCTCAACAGCGTCGCATCATCCATCATCTTTGTGATCTTCGTTTACATCTTCATGTTTGTCTATGGCAGCACTTGGGGTCCCATGGGTTGGATCTATCCCCCTGAACTCTACTCCCAAGGTAAAGGAAGACAAACGTGGCAACATATCTACCATGTTCACACTACGAACTTCTTTTTCCTTTAAGCATGGCGGTCGAAAGGATTGGGTCTCTCGTCGGCAGCGAACTGGTTGTTCACCTTTGGCGTCCTTCAGCTCACGCCGCTCGCGCTGGAGCGTATCCACTGGTCTACCTATGTCGTATATCTAGTATTCAACGTGTTTGTTCTTGTCGTTGTCTATTTCTGTTTTCCAGAAACGCTCGTAAGTGAAAAGAACATCGCCATTATTCATGTGGGGGCCTCTCACGCTCTTGTTTCTACCAATTAGGGGAAATCGCTGGAAGAAGTGGACTTGCTCTTCGCAGGTCCCGATCTTTCATCTGACCCTGCTGTCCATCATCCCAAGACTGCTGCTGAAGCTTTGAGTAAACTGGAAACCATGGAGGAGCACTATAATTACGATTTCGCCCATACCACACGCGTTGAAGAGAGTCTCCAGCCACCCAGATCATCCATTTAAAGCGAACCTACGAGCCCATGCTTCGACACACACGCCCGCACGCACGCGCACACACACACGGACAGAGGCACAAAAAAATGCATAAGGATTCTCCGCTCCAAATTGCAAAAATATGCCTGACTAAAGGCCATTCGCACGAATATCTCTTTCGCTTTCTTGTCACTTTTTTATACATTTTATATCATTTTACGCTATTATCAAATGGGTCAAGCCAAAGATAGACTAAAGAACATTGCCGATCATCTCAATTCAGACGAGAAAATAGACGAGGCGCTCGAGAAATCAGAGTGGAAGGTCCGTACTCTTGACGATGATGGACGAGAACGTCTGTACGTGTGCGAGGCTGTCTCACACATAGACACACACAAACATACATATTTTCTTCGCTTATGTATAGGACATTCTGCAAGAAATCGAGCGACGAAAACAACAGAATCGCACCGCCAATCCGGACGATCACGGCTATATTCGACAAAAGACTCAGGGCAAGCTCTGGGTTCGCGAGCGCGTCGATCAATTCGTCGACAAGGATTCCTTCCAGGAGTTTGGTAGTGTCGCTGGCCGTGCGCTATACAACCCGGATGGCACTGTCAAAAGCTATTCAGCTGCCAACTTCATCGCTGGTAAAGCTCTCGTCGACCAGCGCCCTGTCATGGTCGGCGCCGATGATTTCTCCATCCGCGCTGGACACGCCGATGGTTCTGTCTGGGGCAAATCGGTACGTTTATCATGCCGCTCCATGAATGAAGAAAAAAAAAAAAAAAGAAAAAAAGCAAGATAGAGAAACTGAAATCGCGATTTAGATCCTCGCCGAACAAAGCGCGCGCAAATTCAAAATTCCTATGGTATATCTCTGTCAGATGTGGTGTCTGTACTATACTTATAAAGAAGTCTCGTTCATAGGTGCGTTTAATCGACGGCAGTAGCGGCGGTGGCTCGGTCACGCTCATGCTGGAGAAAGGTTACACTTACCTGCCACCGTTGATCGGCATGCATGATATGATTGCCTCCCTTTCTGAAATCCCCGTTGTCGCAGCCGCGCTCGGCCCAGGTACGCTCCACAAATAAGGAAAAATAATACCTGTTTATCCCTCAACTTCTTGTCTACAAAACAGCTGTGGGTCTGGGCGCAGCCCGCGCGACGCTCACCCATTTCAGCGTGGTCGCGGGCGACATTGGCTCCCTCTTTGCGGCGGGCCCACCCGTCGTTGAGAATGCCACGTTCGAAACTGTCACCAAGCAGTCTCTTGGCGGCGCACTCCTTCACACTGCGAATGGCACTTTTGACAACTTGGCCGCAAACGAACAAGAGTGCTTTGCCCAGGTCCGCCAATTCCTTAGCTACTTGCCGAGCAGCACATACGAGCTCCCACCCGTCGTGGCGAGCGACGACCCGCCCGCTCGTCGGGACGATGCGTTACTCAATATCATTCCGCAGCGCCGGCAGCGCATGTACCAGGTGCGCGACATCCTGACACGCGTCCTCGACGCCGGCTCCTGGTTCGAGATCGGCGCGCGCTGGGGAGACGGCGCTGTGTGTGGTCTCGGCCGTATGAATGGCTACCCTGTTGGTATCCTGACGTTCGATTGCACCCTCAACGGTAGTGTGCTGAGCACGGCAAGCTGCAACAAGTTCCGACGCCACATTGATCTTTGCGACACTTTTGGTATCCCCATTCTTGACTTTGCGGACTATGCCGGCTTTGCCGTGGGTACCAAGGCCGAGAAGGAAGCGTAAGCGGAGAATAGAGAGATATAATTTGTAGGCAACTGATATCGACTTTTTAGGACGATCCGTTACGGTTCCACGTTGACGGCGGCGCTGTATCAGTCAGATGTACCTTACTTTACTGTCGTCCTGCGCAAGGTATTTGGCGTGGCCGGAGCCGCATTTGTCGACAATCGTGTGCCCAATATGCGCGTGGGCTGGCCGAGCGGTGACTGGGGCAGCCTTCCACTTGAAGGAGGCATTTTGGTAAGTTGGAAAAAGAACGTGTGTGTGTCGTATGTGGCTGCGAATTTTTTTAATTAATCAGAAAATATGATGCACCAAAAAAACAGGCGGCGTACCGCCGGGAGCTGGAAGCGGCAGGCGAAAAGCGCAACGAGTTGTACAACAGTTTGATGGCCAAGTTTGAAGCGGTACGCTCTCCATTGCGGACGGCTGAAGTGTTTGATATTCCTGACATTATCGATCCCCGCGATACCCGGCCCATTCTATGCGACTGGGTCAAGATGGTGTATGAACACGTGTTGCCTCATCGTCTAGAGAAAATAAGAGTGCATGGACCTAAAGTTTTGTACCGTCCATAAACCGAAAAGACATGCACGAACGCATTTGGTGCTTCCTTCCCAATAAAGATGACATCCCAGCTCAAACTTTTTTTTTCTCTCTTCCTCTGTCTCTCGATAGATACATTTTTATTTCTCTTTTCGGTCTTGGCCCCTCGTGTAGTGCCTTCTTTTTCCTCTCTTTTTTTCTCTTTTCCTTTTTCTTTTCTCTTTCTCGTTTCCCTTTTTCTTTTTTGAAATGGAGGAAGATAAGGATCGGAAAGCGGCCCGAGTGGCAAATGGAACGAGCACACCGTCGCATGGAGGATGTGTGCCGATGGCGACGTCGCCACCGTATCCTCCTGTTCCGATGGGGTATGTCCATGAAGGAGGGATGATTGCATACGACAACAATGGGGTCGGGGTCAGTGTTGGCGTTGGCGTAGGAGTAGGAGGAGGAGGAGAGCACCATTACGCGTATCCAGTGCGGCCTTATTACGGAGGCTACCAAAGCTATCCAGGCTCACCGGCGATGCATCCTCAGTCACCACCGAGCCATCCGACGAGCCCGCCGTTTAGCCCATATCTCCAGGCCTGGTCTCCCCCGACGTATATCGTGCATCCCAGCTTGTCTTTCCCGCCCCTGCATATTTCATCGCCCATTCTCTCGGGCGCCTCGTCTCCTACTTCCCCACCCCAGTATCATTTGCCTGGTCCGCTCCACAAGACTGAATTCCATACTCGCAACCTTTACGTTCGCGGCCTCTCTGAGAATGTCACCGACGATGCCTTCTTGGCTTTGTGCAAGCAGTACGTCTCTCATCTTGTCCTGTCATGTGTTCCTCTTTCTAACAATTCGTAGGTATGGCCCTGTCGAGTCCTCCAAAGCCATGATAGACCCCAAATCACTCAAATGCAAAGGATACGGCTTTGCCCTTTACGAGCGAGAAGAGGACTGTGCGCGTGCGATTGAGGACTTCAACAGCCATGGCTTGCAAGCATCGTTTGCCAAGGTCGGCCAAGAGTCGTTTAGCTCGCGCCTCAGAAGCCTCCAAGACGAGTCTTCCACCAACATTTACATTTCAAACCTGCCACTCGATGTCAACGAGCAGGTAATGGACAATGACGGATTGCAATTGGGGTATTTACAGCTATTATGTAGAAACTGGAGGCCCTTTTTGCTCCTCTGCGTACGGTATCGAATCGGATTTTAAGGGACCCGATCACCAACATGAGTCGCGGCGTCGGGTTTGCACGCATGATCGACCGCGCTGCCGCTGTTGCCATTATTGAAAAATTCAACGGCCACATACTCGAAGGTACCTCCGTTCCGCTTCAGGTGCGATTCGCGGACTCGCCTGCGCAGAAACAGTTCAAAAACCAAACTACTCGCAAGAAGCCCACTACCACGATCCGCCCACCACCACGCGAATATCAGCCCATGTTCCCTGCATCGCCCCCGGCTTTCCCGGCGCCAATGATGATGCCCATCACCCCTGAAACCATGCTCGGTATCGCGCCTACCCCCAAACCCACTGCCACGGTGAGTGATGCGAAACCTGAACTTAAATGATCTCGTTTTCTCTCTCTCTCTCTGCGTGTGTGTGTTTTTGTTTTGTTGTTTCCTTTAATTGTTTTGTCCTGTTCTGCCCTTGTCTTGTCTTGTTTCTTCATCCCACGGATATCCACCTCTTTTCCCTTTTCTGCGATACCCGCACTGCGCACAACTATACATCCCCATCTATAGCACTCACTCAATCACTCTTTCTCTTTTTTTTGTTATAAATCCATTTCCACTTGTCTTCGTTCCAGCATTCATGTCACCGGGGAACTAGAAATAAAAGAGAATAAAATATCTACAAGGAAGTCGTAGCGCCAGCAGCAGCAGCGGGATCGCTCTTGCCGTTCGCAGTGGTAGCAAAATTTTCATCGGCCCATGCAGGCATCTCCGTCTCGTAGGCCCATCCATCACCCGCATATCGCCAGGCATGCAACCAGATCACCATGCCGCGCGCGTCTGGGTCAGGCGTGAGCTCAAGACCACAGTCAGGGCACGTTGCCATCGTGACAGTCGCCTTATCCTGCTGCCATAAGCCGGCTGGATAAGGGGACGCTTCTTGAACCTTTTTAATCAGTGCTTCGCTCTGGGTATCGTCGACGGCCTCGCCTTTGGGGAGCAAATGCGTCCAGGCAGTGTCGGTGCCATAGATATGGTCGTTGGCGATGGGATAGCCGAGGTATCGCAGATGGACGCGGATCTGATGCGTCCGGCCTGTCTTGGGTTGGCACCGCACCACACTCGTCTTGCCATCGTAGCTGATTCGCTGGAATATGGTTTTGCACTGTTTGCCTTCGTTGTGGACATAGTTAATGGACAGTTTGTAAGATATAGTCTTGATCGGTGCGTCGCAGACCACCTCGCCCTCGGGGAACTCGCCCTCGACGCGGCACACGTATTCCTTTTGGATTTGGCCGGCGGACATGGCGCGCTCGAGTTCTCTTGCACGGTCCACGTTCAAGCCGAGCACAATCAGACCCGAGGTGGGTCGATCCAGGCGATTCACGGCTATAAGCAAAATGAGTCTTTTTTTTTTCTGTTCAAAGTGTAGTATAGAATGTGCTTACGATGCAAGGTATCAACATTGAGCTTTTTTCGCAGGACATGGATCAATGTGTTGTGGCGGTAGCGTCCAGCAGGATGAATCTATGACATATTATCAGCCAAAGCTCTATCGATTGTATGTATCGCTTACAGGGATGCCTCCAGGTTTATTGATGACGACAAGATCATCCTGTTGATGGACAATCTGTATATCCTCAGCTGTGACAGGTGGTTCATGTCTGTGCACTTTATGCCCAATGACGTCGTTATTCTTGACTATTTGGTCGATTGTGGCTGGCTGGTCGTTGACAGTAATAATACCGTTCTCAATGGCATGGCGCTAAGTAGACAAACATGTAAGACATCCAATGAATAAGTAATATATCCTGGGTTTCCTTACATAGTATTCCTTGTCTCTGTCCTGGAACTCTTCCGAGAAGAACTCAAGGAGAGGACGCTGCAGCCAGCGACCTTTGGCATACGCCCTGTATTGGAAAAAGTAGGGTTTTACTTTCCGTAAACCTGTTTCTTTGTATAAGTAAAGAAGAGCAATATAAAAAGAAAGAAGCCCCGAAGGTTACCATTTTCAAAAATGTACTCGACATTAGCGAGATCATTTCGACGACGGAAATCGTCGTCGTCGGACCGTCCGCGGCGTTGCTTAGTTTTGCGTTCCTGACCGTTATTTTTGGCTTTGCGTTTCTGCCCGATGGCTTGACCTTGATCTTGATCTTGATCTTGATCTTGCGGCGTAGGCTGAGTTGGCTCTTTCTGCTAGTTGAAGTCAGGACACATTTGGTTTGCTTTCGGGCTGGACTGACCTCAGGTTCCTGATCACTTGGCATGGCGGGTTGTCAAAAGAGAGAGGATGAATATAAAAAATGCACCATTTCCGAAAATTCAGCAGGCCCATAAAACCTGTCCTATTGGGCGTCGATCCACAGCCAATTTTATGCTTCACTGATTCAATGCTCTTTTAAAGAATCAAATTTATCTTCAAATAGCATGCCCCAAATTACAAGGTGATGCTGATAGGTCTGTCTGTGTACAAATGCTTTGACTATATTAGAAAAGAAAGAATGATTACTTGGCGCGATAGACTATTGACATTTGCTTGTCTCTGCTATGACAAAAGTCAAGCAAGCCCCGGATAGTATACTGCAAAGAATCACTGGACGAGGGTGGTCCTGATTCGTTGACCAAGCATTTCGATCGAACCAAAATAGTATCAGCCTGACAACTTTGATCTGGCTCCTTCTACGGAGATTCAGTGCCGTACCAGCGTGAACGAGGATACTCTGAGACATACTCTCTGCTATCGGTCGGTCCCTCGACAATGACAGCAGAACGTACTGCGAGCGTTGCACACGACCGCGCATTCGTCCTTTCATTTCGTCCGGAGCACTAATAATAAAATAATACACAAGTAAATCATTCGTCACACGTTCGTAGTGATTTCGTCTGCGTGGGATAGAAGAGCGAACGAAACATAATCTCATGAATGACACCTCTTCTCTCTGCGGCGGCATCCATCATAAAGCCTGCAGACTGAATATATTTTCTATGTTCTGCAGTATGAGTATCAGCTTCACATCATTTTCTCTTCTCAATAATGTGCGCTGCCATACGAAGAAGTAGAGGAATACCTCATATGGAGTGGTCAAGGACGGAGCTTACGTAAAACATCAGATCTGATCCCAACACACGAGGTGTAAGGGAACTCAGAGGCGTGGGCTCTACAATGATACGTATATTCCGTCCTCGAGAAAACACCGCTTGCAAACTATAGTGTACCGTTCCATCTATTGTTTGTATCTATTTATACATGTGAGTAAATCACAGTGAGACTCTTAACACGCCGTGCGTCATTTATTTGGGTCCCGTGCGCGAACGCAACATACAAACCAAGGATCATACAAGGGTCCATCCATCCGCCTATATTATCAATGCTATGTACAGTATGCCTAGTAGCAACAAAGGGAAAAAAGAACGGTATTTAATTATACAGAACTGAGTTGAACAGACCTCGTGCATCACAGACACTCGCTGCATACCGGATTTGGACAAAATCATTGTTTTATGCACTTGGCCTGCATAGTATGAACGCGGTATGCATCCTCCAGTGTATGCATGTTCCAGAGAACGCGCACACATACGCTCGACCAACAAAAGTGCCTCGCGGTCATCCGTGTCACGCATGGTCATAGGACGCGTTTCTTTTGTTTCTCCAAAGGGCAAGTAGGATTACTTTTTTTCATTTCTGCATGCAGATCAGAAGGGGGGGATGATTTACAAACAACGGAAATGCGGGGAGGTCGTCCGGCGGAAAAAAAAAGGGTCTTTTGAAAAAAAAGAAAAGCGTGCGAGTTGCGTGAAGTTTTCATACAAGTGGAAGAGAATAAATAACAAAGAAGAGGGGCTACATTACAATTGCAAAGGTATCTCGAAAGAAAAGAAGAAGAAAAAGAATGATGCAAGGAGGAAGAAAGAGGAAGAGAAATGCAATTAGTGAGGATGAGATACAAGTCCAGCTCGGTCATCATCTTCGTCAAGCGCATCGGGTCGACGGAAGCTGCTACGCAGTGAGTGCCAGGGCTCCAATACTGCCTGCGCACGACGTGAAGGCGGAGGCGGGTCGATGGGTTGGATCTCAAACGACGCAGACCGCATGTCTGGTGGCAGGGGCGAAACAGGCGACATGAGTTCTACACGAAGCAAAAAGGATTAAAATTAGCACCCTGATACTTTGTTCCATCCCTAGACATCCCAAAACCCCTTGTTTTCTTCTGTTGCCTTTGTACGTTACCTTTTTCTGACATCTCATCAAACGTTCTTGAGCTGCGAGACAGTGTCAAGCTGCGACGCGAGGTGACCGCGTAACGGTTGGTGCCCGTGAAAGGGCGAGCGAGCACATCGCCCGGACCCGGATCGCGCGTACCCACACTTTCTTGGTCCTCGCACATCATCTTTTCGTTTTCAAACATTTGAAGCACGCTTCGACGACGGCGACTGTCGACGCTACTGGTATCATCGACGGATGCGTCGCTGCGCGAGTTGTGAAGAAGGGCGACACCGGAGCAAATGACCAAGAAACCAAAGACACAAGATACGATATCGACGGGCGAGGCGTCAAAGCCGCGGTAGAGGACGATGGAACTGACGATCGTGAGAGTCGTGAACAAGACATAGTAAGTAGGCGTGACGAGAGCGGTGTTGAAGAGGTTGAGGGCCTTATTGAGGTAGACGATTTCGATGATGAGGGTGACGGCGGTCAGGACGAGCACGAGGTAGAGGAACCAATTGGTAAATTGATTGCTGATGGTGATAGAGTGCACGATCGCTGCGCCAAGACCTTGTGTAAACACGACCGAGAGTGAGCCGATCCAAGAGCACACGCCGATGTAAACCAGCATGTTCTTTTTGCCCCATCGTGGACCACAATAAAAGACGAGAAAAAGAGATACGACGACGGCGATTCCGGCGTAGACCAAGAAGCCTATTTTTCAAAAAGGGAAAGGAAATTAAATATAAAAAGTCAGTTTTCGTCCATCCAAAAAGAAGAGACTAAAAAAGATAAAAATCAATTAACGTACCGACAGAGAGCATGAGGCGCTTAAAAGTGTCGATCGATGTGTCAGAAGCACCTTCTTCTGGAGCGTGCAAGACGATAATCACAGCGCCAAAGATGCACTGTAAACAGCCGATCTTGCCCTGGAAGCTGAGGCGTTCTTTGAGAAAGATGGACGAGAGGACAGCGCTGATGACGACGCTCAGGGCGCCCAGTGGTGTGACAAGAATGGCAGCCGCAAATGAGTATGCAACAAAGTTACAAAGCCTAGATCACAATAATAACAATAATAATTATAATGACAAATATAATCGTCAGTCATTGTCTCCCAAACTTTGCATTTTCTGTAATACTCACTCGCCCACGATCACTATTTTTTTAATGGAAAAAAATAAGGATTTGAGATTAGTCTTCGATTCATGGGTAACGTATATATCACACTTACTGAGGATCATCCCTGACCACCACATGAATGATTTCAAGTATGCATAACCTTCACCTGCTTCGCATCCTGCGAGAGAAGAGAGAAGCGGGGATGTAAGCTGTCTTCTTTTCTTTTATCCTGATCCTGATCCAGTTTCTTTTTATCTTTGTTTGATAAAACAATAGCGTACCTGATCTTCCCATGGATTCTATCAGACCTTTCTTTTTGAAAACGAAGCTACTTCCAATGAACAAGCCTAAATAGAAGTAGAAATAGCGTGAGCGAGCTGGACGAGAGAAGAGGAGGAGCGAAGGGAGGGACCAGGGAATACGGTATCGAACGTACCCGAGGCAACTGCCAAGCTCAGGCCAATAGCCTTGTAAAGTCCGCCGTGAGCGTTGGCTGGGTCACTGCTGAAAGGATCTGTTGTGGCATTGGAAGCATCGCTCATGGTGATGAGTGGAACGAAGGGGGTGGTGTGCGAGGGTAGAGAGAGAGTTTGTGTGAAAGAGAGAAAAGAGAAGAGAGAGAGAGAGAGAAAGAAGGGTCTCGCTTTTTGGGGGGTTCGAAGGGGATAAAGCAGAACAAGCCAAGCCTTAAGCGGGCTTCGCGTTCTGTTATGGACTCGTTTCAAATGAGGATGTGATTATGCGGATTGACAAAAAAGGCCCGGTCCCTTATTCTTTTCAGTGGGCTGTTACTATTTTAAGACGGATCCACCCAAATCAAGACGCTAATAAAAATAATGGAATCATGGAGTATATATATCAAATAGTAAATTATTTCAGAAATAGTCATATCTAGTGCCCGCCTGTTGTTGTTGTTGTTGTTGTTGTTGCAGAGATGGTGCTGGTGCGTGGTTGTACGCGACACCGTTTTGAGCAGCTGCGTAGGATGCCGGATCCTCAGCGCCAGTACGGAAGGGGTTGTGGTCGGCCCCCTCCATCGGCACAGGGGTGGGATTCAACTGGGGGAGGTACGACTGGTGGCGGTTATACTCGGGTCGAGGGTCAAACGGCATAGGCATGTTCTCTGGCGGGATGGTCACTCCAGACTCGCGCGTCATGCCGTACCCAGTGTTGTCAGGAGGGTAGGATGCGTAGTCGTATGAAGAAGCAGGGTGTTGGTTATCATGGGGTGCAAGGGCAGCAGCCCCGATCGCAGCTGTACCTGCAGCGTACAGTTCGCTCTGCGTAGCCTGGCGTGGATTGTCGCTATAAGGCGCGTGGACAGACGGCGGCGGCGAGATCGAAGCACGGTCGCCGGCCTGGCCTCTCATGGGTGGTGAGTCGGACAATGCGGGCGGTCCGCCTGAGGAAGGTCCGAGAACTTGCGCCAAAAAGTTGTACTTTGACATGCGAGCCGCCATGCCCGACGTACGGCCTTCATTTTCTGCCATGGCAACACCAGCCCCCGCAGCTGCTCCTGCTGCTGCACCGCCTGCTGCTGCAGCTGCTCCTCCTGCTGCTCCTCCTGCTGCTCCTCCTGCTGGACCATCCGCGTAACCCGCCTCCGAATTGACAAGATCCCGGAATTGTTGCTGCTGTTGCATGCGCGCCGCACGCCGGCGGCCAGCCTGGCTGCGACGTCGCAAGAAGAAGAGTGCAAACAGGAGCAAAAAAGCACCGGCGATCGAGCCAAGCACGGCACCGGCGATCTGGCCGCCGGACATGTTGCTGTTGTTGTGTTGCGGTTCGTCCGCGCACCGGTTGTCGCTGCCACAGTACGCCGACGCGCACTGGAAGTCTTCGTAACAAAAGTCACCGTTCGTGAGAAGCTTGACACATTTGACGGTCGCGGCATTGCAAAAGTAGTCTGACTTGCACTTGCCGTTAACCGCGTTCGGGTCGCCCGCGCATTCACTTTGGCCGAGGACCAGCGAAGGCGTCGCGGTCGACGAGGTCACCGAGAAAGAGTGGCTCGTCGTGCTGGTGGCAGTGTTCTCATCATCGGTCGATGTCACTTCCTGGGCTTTCATGCTTTGGTCGTCTGTCGTGGTGGTGGAGGAGGCGGTTGTCGGGTCAGGCGTGGCTGAAGTGGGTGAATCAGATGTCGGTGCGGGCGCGTCGGTCGTGCTCGACGACTCACTCGTAGGGATAGCGGCAGCGACCTTGTTGGCGTCCGACGTGGTGCTCGTCTCGGAAGAAGAGGCATCGGAGGACTCCTTTTGGCTCGACTCAGCTGAGGACTCCGCAGACGTGGCCATCGCACTTGCATCCGAACTGCCGGCATCGTCGCTCGATGATGCGTCGCCAGTCGTCGGTACGGCCGTCGAAGGCACGTCGCTCGAAGGAGCTTCGGTGGAAGGAGCGCTCGAGGGGTCTGCAGTCGAGGGCACGACTGTCGAAAGAGAGGAAGACGAAGAGTCGCTGTTCCAATTGGTGGGCGTATACGAGAACGAGAACGAAGAGGAGGAGGATGTTTCATCGTCAGGCGTGGTGGTAGGCTCAGCTGCCGAACTCACTTCGTCCGATTCCGAAGCAGATGGGCCATATGTGCTTTCAGAAGCACTGCTGCCCCAGTGATACGACCAGGTCGACGAATACACTTCTGTTTCGGTAGCGCCACCGCCATGGCCATGATCATGACCCGGAGTTTCGGTCGCGCTTGGGTCGACGCTATCCGTCGGGTAGCCGTGGCCATCGCCTTTGCTATGCTGCCCGTGGCCGTGGCCGTAGCCGGTGTCATCAGAGGGCGTCGCACCCGCAGTATCGGTGGGCTCACCGTTGTTACCATAGCCGTTATGATCTTTACCATGGTTGCCTTGATCGTGACCATTGCCGTCGTCGGATGGGCTCGCATCGCCGCTATCGGTCGGTTCGTCCTGGTTGCCATAGCCATTGTCTTGGCCGTCGTTTCCATAACCGTTGTCTTTGCCATTGTTGCCTTGGCCGTGGCCTTGGCCGTGGCCGTGGCCGTTGCCTTGGCCGTTGTCGTTGCCTTGGCCACTGCTGTCCTCAGCGTTTTCGCCGTCATTGCCGGCGTTCTGGCCGTGGTTGCCGTCACTGTCTTGGTTTTCGCCGTTGTTGCCTTGGCCATCCCCCTTGCTGGAACCAGGGCCGTCGTTTGCGCTGTCTTTGCCAGAGTCAGCTGCATCAGTGCTGTCGTGCGGGTTGCCTTTGCCAGATGCGTCGTGCTTGCTATTGCCTTTGCCGGCGCCAGTGGCATCGCTGCTGCTGCTGCTATCATGTGCGTCCTTACTCGCCTCGGACGCAGGACCGTTGCCTTTGCCACCGGCAGAGGATGTATCGTCGCTGTTGCTATCATGGGCGCTGTTGCCGTTGCCCGGTGCGTCATGATTGCCACTACCGCTGCTGCTATCGTGCGAGTCAGATACAGGGCCATTTCCTTTGTCAGCCGCAGCGGAGGGACCGTCGCTGCTGCTATCATGGGCGCTGTTGCCGTTGCCCGGCGCGTCATGATTGCCACTACCGCTGCTGCTATCGTGCGAGTCAGATGCAGGGCCATTTCCTTTGTCAGCCGCAGCGGAGGGACCGTCGCTGCTGCTATCATGGGCGCTGTTGCCGTTGCCCGGCGCGTCATGATTGCCACTACCGCTGCTGTTATCGTGCGAGTCAGATGCAGGGCCATTTCCTTTGTCAGCCGCAGCGGAGGGACCGTCGCTGCTGCTATCAGGACCACTGTTGCCGTTGCCGGAAGCGCCATGACTTTCACTGCCAGGGTCCGACGCGCTGCTGCCCTTGTCGCCGGCAGGAGCTTCGCCGCTGCTGGGTCCCTTATCGCCACCGAAAGGCGAGGATCCAGAATTACCGCTAGCCGCGTCGCCTGCAGCGTTACCGCCATGACTGCCAGCACCTTCATTGCCGCCGCCGCCGCCACTAGTGCTGCCACCATTACCGGCTAAATGATATTCATGAGTTACAATTCTTGTACCAGCCAATTAAACATCTCTTACGGCCAGCGTCTTCAGAGAATGGTCCGCCTGCGCTCTCGCCACCAAGACCTCCATTACCGCCGCCGGCATCGCCAGCTCCACCGCCGGGGCCTCCACCAGCAGCATCACCGGGGCCACGTTTCCGCAGAGCAACAGCATGCCCGGCTAAAGATACAGTGCGGTCATCTTGTGCAGATATGTCTGCTGTTGTTCCTTTCGTATCAGAAGATAGGCTCGTGGGGAAGTCAGATAGCAAAGAGTTACCTGCTTGAGCGACACTGAATACGAGTGATATAATAATAAAAGCTAATAAATAACGAGAAAAAAGGGATTGTGATCGCCATCCGCGCGCGGACTTTGTCAGGGTGGACGTCATCGGATGTATATGTAAGGTGGGGTGGTCGTCGTCGTCGGCGTCGTCAACGTCGTTTCGTCGTCGATTGGGGAAGTGGGATAAATGAAAGGACTGGAGTATTAAAAATACACAGGAAGAATAATAGAAGAAGGAAAAGAAAAGAACGGAGGGAGTGAAGATGAAAAAAAAAAGCTTACTTTCTTGGTTTCCTGGCAAGACGAGAACCACCACCCAAATTGAATCACAGTTATTAAAATGCTACTCTGTTGGAACACTGCCTTTGCTTATTTCTGAAGTCAGGAACGGGGTTTTCACCTAAAAGAGGTCAAAGCTTGTCTTTTACTTTGCCGTTTGTATCACACATACCTTTTGCGCGGGATCAAGGAGCCAACCGGCTTGCCTACATTGTCCGTCGTCCATTTCTTTAATTGCCTCCCATGCGCGCGTGCTTTTCTTATTCATTGTAATAGCGTGGTCTACTTCCAGTCCTTGGAATACCTGGTATTCGTAGCATTTTTTATTCACGAAATGTGGGTTCAGACTGCCTGTGCAATTTGTGTAACAAGGATCGTCATCCGAAATGAATTTCATTATTTTCTGCACCTCTTTATCCTGTCATACACACTGGAATGATCTTCTCTCTCTCTCCACTAACTTCTTACCATCAATGAAAATGACGACAACGAATATTTAAAGGAGTGAATTTCTTGATAGTACCCTTTCTTCGAATTTGTCGGCGAAATCGCTCTTGGGCGCATCTATTTTAAGAATATGTCTTGAGCTAAGTGAGCGATGTTACACGTGCGGAATTTCTTTTTCAAATGGAAGATTTCTCTACTGAATTGCACGCGCCAGGTTTTTCGCGTGCAATTCTTGGATCTTCATGGTCTGACGCGGGCTACAGACAAGTGCAAGTTCTTGACTTTGGAGGCGCAATATCTCTTTCGTGAAGAAGTAGCCACTGTATTGGACCAGAAACGGAAATATCCAGAGCATTATATACTATCGAATGAAAAGGCTCTTCGTAGGTTCACTGGCTTCGTCTTCGGATGGACACGCAATCATCTCTTCAGTAAAATGTGATCTGTGTCCTACGTGACGCCACCAATGAGCCCCGCTGTTTTTTGTGACACTGCACTGCATAACTCATCAATCATGACGACCTACCGCCTTTAGACAACTGTTATGCATCCTTCCAATTTTTTTCATATCCAGACCCTGGTGGAAAGCTCTCGGTATCGATACATACTACGTTTGCTAATTGATTGTCTCAAACTGTACTTATTGGGTGTCTTGCGAGCTTCTAAGCGACAAGCATGGAGGGCAAGTAGAGGATGCGAACATCATGGCATAACGGAGGCATTAGTACGACCATCATGTATCCTAAAAGGAGGAATCCCAATTGGCCATCGAGAGTGTTAGTCACACTTTTCTGTTTTGACAGGAGCGACAGGTCACAAGACTTGAGAGTGGTGGCCTGTCAAACAAAGCCTTATCATTGCAGTGAACGGAGTGGAGAAACTATCTGCACCAAGCTGTACAACAGTAAGCATAATATGTATCCTTTTTTCATCATATAGCCATGATAGTACAAGGAGATAAACGGGACGATAAATCATTATACGCTATGAATCGAGATAAATATGAAATATGCAATAGTATTTTGTCCCGTGCATAAATGACACGGCTACTTTCCGAGCATAATATGTACCAAACAGAGGAGGAGAGATATATAGAGATAGAACAGAAAGAGCAAAAGTACATATTGTGCGTATTTACTATGTATCTATCACAAGATTCTCATTTCTCTTTATGCTTATATGCACAGGATGATATCATAAGTATCCGTTATATTCTCAGTTGCATCGATCGTAATACGATGGGTAAGTTATGTACATTATTCTTTGTAGCTTACCTACTTGGTGGATGCGATAATGTCTAAATTATTATCTTGGGCAGCATCTTGCATAGCTTTAGGGCCCGCACTTGAATGATGAAGGTTAGAGTGGATCTTATCGCCGCTCTACCTGCTTCTAGCAGACATGCCGTGCATGACGTAGCCCTATCTCTCTCTCACATTTCTAGGATTATATAGCACTATGAAACAGGTGAATTCCGATATAGTATATATGATTGTTTCTTCTAAAAGCATATAATGTTTGAATTGTGCATGAGCGGTATCTAACGCAAATCCTGTGCTGAGTCGTCATACGGATGAGCCGGATTCAAATTAGGATAACTTCAGCGTCTGTTGTCCAATTATTCCTGTTCGCTAATAGATAACATGTATGCTGGGACAAGACTTTGTCGTCTTCAGGGAGCTGGTGTCGACGATCTTGCTCAGGAGTAGATTGTTGCTACTTCCCCCCTCCTAATGGAACCAGTGTTCGTTATGCTGCAATTAAAGGAATCGAATAATGTTTTATAACTTCGAAAATATTGCAACTGGACCGCATGGGGAAATGATATAGACTAGCAGATACATTTAAGACTTTACAATATATTACGACCAGGTACTACGCTCATCTTTTCGAACATGGCGCGTAGATGTCCTTTTATTGCATGTCGTTTGCTTTGATTTATAAAAGGGAGATTGTGACTAAAGTGAAACAGATCCATTTCAACTGTATTACATAGTTGGATGTGAGATATCACAGGCCAGATCTTCCTTGTAAACTCTTTGTATGAGCTATGTGCGCACCACAGTACTGTACAGAAAAATAAGGTGACGAACTGAGTGCTTAAGCAATCACATTTAATGGACTCGAAGAGACATAAGCCCCTATACAACATTTTATGATCCGAGTACCAATGCTCTTTTTTATGCATTGCGTTGCAGTCAAGAGGATGATTTGCGAAAGTCAGAGTATAAAATGTTCATTTTCAGTTTTGCATTCTTGTATTAACGTATGCGCATCTGCATGTAGATGTGCACATCGAAAAGAAGCGATCAACAAATACAGATCTGCGTGATCATGGTAACACAGATACAGTTGCTGTCGCGGTCTCGGACAACGCACAATGGGATTGCACGTGACACCCATATCAGCTACATGTCCGACGGCCAAAGATAGAAGAAATAAGGGGAACATGAATGCGTTATGCTCTTGTATCGGAGTATTGATCAAATCTGCTCTTCTTTCATAACGTGAACATAAGCAACACGGTATAGCGTTCGGAAAAGCTGAGATCCGGGGACCTTATTCTTTCGATACATTCTGCTCACATTTTGTTCAGAATCGATGCTTCAAATCATCTGATTTTTCGTTTGGTGTAACGACGGCGGTCAAGAGAGTTGTAGTATATCTGCGCGGAGGCGGGCAGATCCTATAAGATTGCAGCTCATTGTGCTTACATATAAACTTTCGCTGTAGCAATGCCGATCGAAATAAAACAGAAAGACGTATCTTATTGCGAACGATAGCTTGGGAAGCCAGACGTGGTGCCTTCCTCGCTAATACTGCAATATAATGGAACCGAGAAAAGGGTCACATATTGCTTTTTCGTTGACTTCGTACCTCTTAAACTACAAGTATAAGAATCGTCCATAAATTTTGGCGGGTTATCATGCGTCATGTAGATATCCAAATAATAGACCCATTCCGGATGGCGTGGGTATGCCTATCGTAGGACAAGGCGTGGTGGTAACGGGTAAAAGTTCTAATGTAGGCTTGCCCGTCGATGCATCGGATAGAAGCTTTTGATTTGAAACAGGAAGAAGAGTGCAGAAAGCGAAGAAGAAAAGACTACGCACTTGATCTTGATAGTATAGCAGGAGAGGAGGTCTCGCGTGTATCTTGAATATCCGTCTGCACATGCTCAATGTGGCTTGTATGATTTTTTCAATTGGGTCCAACGAGTGGTTTACCTGACCCTTTGCGGTGAAACGCCGCCCTTCCTATATGCCATTGAACGCATCACCTGGGCGACACACACGTCTTGCAAACCGGGTATTTGGACAAATAGAATATTCACTGAGGCACGTGGGAAATACAAATAGATTCTATAACCCATTCATCGTGTTAAGGATGTGAAAGTGTACGCAAACCTGCGAATTCCTTTCTACGTTTTGATGCGTTCATTGCTCACTTCTTCTCGTGCGTAATGACAAAAGAAATTCCTGACGTTCGAAGAGGTTTCACAGAAGAGCGCGGGGTGATGTTCGATATTATATTATGATCCGATCTTGTGTTGTATGGTTGATTTAATAAGTAGACATCTGATGGAGTCGTTCGGCGACAGGGCCGCGCTCGTTATTCTGAGGGCAAGCCTCTTCCTATGGTTTACGAAGCGGTGATTCGTTTTTTTGGAACGCTTGGACCTTTTGCCTCAAGCTTTCGTGTATGTACAACACAGATGGCATCAGATGTCGGACGATCCGGCTACGGTCTTGAAAAAAGAGAGAATGGAAAAAATACACAATACAGGGCATGTGTAAGTATATGGTGAAATTACGGTAAGGTCTTATCTGATTTTTAACCACTGTCGTTGCTTGTCCTGATCTATCTTTTTTGGGCATTTTTTGGTTAAATCCGCTCGCTTCTCCCCCTCCCCCCATACCCAGGCGACGATCAGATCAGAGCAGCTAAGAATTCCCGGGATAGCCGAAATCAGATACAGTCCTTGAAGCATACGATCGGCTGAAAAAATTTTTACAAGTCATTGAGAAAAAAATGTAAAGAGACACAGAAATAATGGCAGACAAATAGTAAGTAGTGTGAGCACGAGCATTGCGGGTTCTTGTTTGCAAAGAATGGTACAGAGACATTCCGATCCTGGTATACGGATTGGCTTAAAGCATTTTTGTTTAGCGTATAATGAAACCGTGAGGTGGATGCTAAATGCCACCTACACTAACCAGAGACAGAAACAATAGCTGCTAAAAGCAGGGGGAGTAGACAGGAATATGCAGAGTAAAAGATGTAGACATAGTATTACAACAAAGATGCAGCTAAGAATAATATAGGAAAATAAAGTGGAGAGGATAAGGTTGGTAGGTGTCAAAAAGGCAATTGGAGGGTGAAAAATAAGGATGACATCCATATATACAGGAGATGATAATAATGATAATACGCACTGTTTTACTTCCAATATAAACTACTTGATGAGTGCGATTTCTTAGGCCTTGTTTGCGGGAACCTCTTTGCCCGACTCAACTTGAATCTCTTCCTGGATATCACTATGGCGCTTTTCGACATCGTCCGCACGGATAAAGCCACCGGCTTCCTGGTCAACGAACTGCTTGGCCTGCTCCAAAGCCAGATCAGCGTCTTCATCGGACTCACCGCGCTCGGCCTTCGCGATTGCCGCATTTCGGTCGCGGAACCACATGTAGACAAGAGCAGCCGCCACTGCGATCCAGTACAAGCAGTAGCTGATGATCGTACCGTAGGTCGCAGTGTTGTTCCAGCCGAGAATGGCGTTAAAGATCATCCTGCAATGACATGACATATGAGTCTCGAGAAACCAATGAATTAGAAATAAGTCATGGACTTACCAGCCACCGTTGTCAGAGGTCTGCTGCTCCGGGTCGCCCCAGGAGACGTGCCAGATGGACGTCGATAATCTGTAGCCAATTACGCCGGAGGGTTCGCCACCAATGACATTATTCCAGGCATTCTGCTCAAAGTAACCAACTGCTTTAGACATGAGACCAGCAGCGACAAGATAGAGGACAATCGTCGAGAAAATGAAAAACCAGCGCAGCGCAATCATATGGCCACCACGGTAGATCAGGAGACCGACAAGACAACCACAAATGAAGCCCATGATGGTAGCAATAGGAATAGACTTGGCCTGGACGTCGAGAGAGACCTGTAATCAAAATAGCAAAACTGTTAGCTCAGGTTACCAGACTGGTTTTTTGTTTTGTACTTACACCACCGACGAAGACAACAGCCTCAAGACCTTCACGAAGCACGGTGATGAATGGCAGCAGGAAGAAAGCGTACTTTTGCATACGAGCGCTGAAGGTCTTCTTCTCCATTGTCTTGGCCTCCATAGCTTTGGCGAGCTTGAATTTCCATTTCTCTTGCATACGTTCCGTTCGCAACATAGCAAGACCCATGACGGTAATCATAATCGTAGCAATAAGGGAGAAGACGCCTTCCCAAATGTCCTCTGAACTACCCCAGATATCATTCAAGACGGTGTACCAGACAGCAATGAAAGCAGCACCAATGCAAAGACAAATGAATAGACCGAGACCACTACCGATCCATACTTGGTTCCGGAGACGCTTGTAGGTAGGCGTGCCCTTGTCAAAGACCTTGGCCAAAAAGGATAGCAAGACAGAGACAATGATAGATGCTTCTGTTGTCTCTCGAAAGACAATGAAGAAGATTGGAACGTTGAATAGATCCTGAGCCATGCTTGCACTGCTGTAGAGCTTCGAAAAGGTACAAAGAAAGAAAAAAAGGTTAAGGAAGAAATATCCCTTGATATAGTAAAAAGAAAAAACGCGACGGAGTTGTGGAGAGACAGGTACGCGGTCCAACGTAAAAGCAGAAGTCCACTTTTTTTATGATCGATATGCGACAGTTTCATTGAAGTTGCTTCCGATCTGCCTAGGAAACCAGCCGGTAGAGGACCCTGCAATCTGATCATTTGGTTATACGATCAGATAGGTATGGCAAAATTTCTACATAGCAGTCGTCGGCAAGCCGCGGCTCTTCTTTCACTTCTCTAAGTGGACGCGTTCCTTCAAATGTTCAAATCTAGGAAAAGCCGTTTTATCAGATTTCCGACTCAGGGACTGCAGTATGACCTGAGTGCGGAGTTCCCTTTCCAAGATTTTTTTTTCTAAATTCATCAGATAATGGTCCACCCCCCAAAGAGTAGAGTCATCAGTGATCTCGTAAAACACGAAACGCTTGTGGCAAAGTCGGGGCTGTATCTTTTTTTTTTTCCTCATAGAGAAAAAAAAGGGAATAAATAAGTTGGCCGCGGAACAAGAAGTACGGCTTGCATCCCACTTCCTCTTTTTACTTTACCATTGTTTGTGCCAACATGCGTCCTTCCTTTGGACTTTTTGGCCTTGCCGCCCTTGGCTGCCAAATCGCATCGGCTGCCCGTGTTGAGTACTGGTGGAATATCACCACCGCGACTGCCAACCCGGACGGCATGTATGAGCGCGAAGTGCTTGGCGTCAACGGTACCTGGCCGTAAGTTTATACAGCCACATTACGATTACAGCTCGACTCGAATATCTAAAATGTTTTTTTTGCGCAGTCCGCCGGACCTTTACGTGAGCGAGAACGACACCCTCGTCATCCACACCCACAACGGCCTCGATGTGCCTACTGCTCTTCATGCCCACGGCATGTTCCAAAACAACACCAACTACATGGATGGTCCTACGTGGGTCACGCAATGGTAAGAAAGCAAGGAATATCTATGTTTTTGTAAGACGCGTGCTTATTTTTTTCTCATGCTTCCCAAAGCCCAATTCCTCCTGGTTACGACTTCACTTATGAGTTTAACATTACCCAGCACGGTACCTACTGGATCCACAGTCATTTCAAAGGCCAATATATGGATGGTCTCCGATCTGCTCTCATTCTGAAGAACCCCAACGAGGTTTACCAGTATGACCAGGAGTTCGTCGTCAAGATGTGTGGTACGTACCAAACCCCGATCCGCTCATACGTAGCTGAACATCCGTATCACCGTAGATTGGTATCATGCTTCCAGCAATGAAGGTCTTGACGTATTTTTGAATGAAAACAACCCTACCGGTGCTGAGCCTGTAAGTACTGCAAAGCATGGTAGTTCCAAAATTAATCAAGCAAGCCTAGGTGCCTCAATCCGGTTTTATGATGGACAATGCCAACGCAAGCTTGACGTTTGAAGCAGGCAAGACCTACCGTCTTCGTCTGATCAACGTCTCCGGTTTCTCGACCATGTATTTCAGCATTGATGGTCACGATTTGGATATAATCGAAGTCGATGGTGTAAGTTTTATTTTTCCGCATGTGCGAATTCTTGCTTATCAAAAGCAAAATAACAGATCGATACCGTGCGTCACACCGTCTCGAGCGTGTACGTTGCTGCTGCCCAACGTGTTTCGGTCTTGGTGACGGCCAAGAACACAACCGACACAAACTATTACATGCACATGGACATGGACACCGATATGTTCGATGTCATTCCCGATGATCTTGTGACAAGTAAGAGCCCCTGGTGTAAAACAAGAGTGCAGACTAGGCTAAACTATATTCAAATAGATGTAACTCAGGTCCTTTACTACGATAAATCGCACTCCAACTTTGCTGCTTCCAACGACGTTGGCATGAACTCGGACTTTGATGACATTGTCTTGCAGAGCTACGTGCCCGAGACCGCGGTCGAGCCCGACCACCGCCTCAACCTCACTTTCAATTTTGATGTCATGACCGATGGTATCAACCGTGGCTACTTCAACGACCTGCCCTACCTGTCGCCTACTATTCCTAGCTTCAACACTATGATGTCGATGGGTAATCTCTCGACCAACCCTGAAGTGTACGGTCCTCAGACGCGTGCGTACGTCCTGAACCATTTGGACATGGTCGAAATCCAGATCAACAACTTGGATAGCGGCAAGCATCCCTGTAGGTCCTTTTATTGTATTTTTTGCAATATAAACTCACCCAGTTATGTACGTTTGTAGTCCATTTGCACGGCCACGTCTTCCAGATTGTTGCCCGTGGTGATGGTGTCTATTCGGATGAGACGAACTCGAGCAGTATCCAATGGTACATTGACAATCCGATTCGCCGTGACACCGTCGTCGTACCTGCCGAGTCTTTCACGATCATCCGTTTCCGTGCTGACAACCCTGGTGCCTGGTTCTTCCATTGTCACGTTGAGTGGCATTTGGAGTCAGGTCTGGCCGTCACTATGATCGAAGCACCCGAGGTCGCCCAGCAACGTATGGCGTTCCCTCAGGAGATGCAGGATTTGTGCACAGCGGGTGGCATTCCTGCTACGGGCAACGGTGCCGGCAAAGAGGGACTGGATCTCTCAGGTGCGCCTGGCCCTGTCACACTTATTTTCGATGGTTTCCTTCCCAGAGGCAAGGGCGCCATGGCGGCGTGTATTATTGCTGCTCTGATTGGTATGGGTACCATCGTCTGGTATGCCCTTGCCGATCCTGAAAAGAAGGCAAAGGAGATCCGTGCTGCTAAGCAACTGTAATCGATCTACTATCTGTATCCCCGTCTTTCCTCTTCGCTCTCTCTTCCTATTGTTGTTTTTGCATTATTCCTATTTCCGCCCTTATTGTATTTTACTTGTAGTTCCTTTTTCCCACATCATATAGCTTGCGCCTATTATCTTTATCTTTGTACAATATGGATCAAGTTTCCCATAGACAGTCATTTAAAAGTGTTTTCTACATGGATATGCGTATTGCTCAGGTACCACAATTTTCGATCAGGATTTCATGCAGCTCACCAAAATCAGCCAAAATTGGTTTTTACTTCTTCGGACATCTCTTTCCCCTTTTGAATGACAAGCAACAATAGCACAATGGCGTGTGAGGACGACATCGTAGACGATACTCATGAACGCACCACCGCTGATCTAAGTCTCGATGCCATTCGACGTCTTCAGACCATGTGCCAAGCAGCTGGCAATTGGGAGCCCTTTAAAGAAAGACTCACTCTCACCTTTGGCAACATTCACTTTCTGAAGTGCAGCTTCCAGATGGTAATGCTGTTCGATTCCGCTGTCTATCGGTCGCTCATGTTTTGAACTCGACAGAAAACTTTGAAGCCAGGAGTCTGCTCCGTCGATCGGATTCAAGCGCAAGAAGCATTCGAGATCATTCAGCATGAGGTGCTTTCATAGCTGATTTTGCTTTGCTACCCTTCAACTGACCACTCTTCACCTTCACAGGTCCCTGAAAACCTAGACAAAGTACTCTTGGACGCTTTGAAGCGAGCCATCGCATTCCATGTCCGTAGCAATGAGGAGGCCACGGCTGAGCTTATAAACGCTGTCGTCATTTTATTTCAGGCGGGTTCTTTGATACCGCTTTTCGCTATCAACACTGACCATGACCCTCCGTATAGTGTCCTCGCTTTTTGGACTTGGATGCAGAAGACAATCTCGTTGCAGATGTGTGGGAGCTGATTGCGTCTTTTCCACATCAATTGCAAGACCAGCTTTTGCAGTATCTGGTCGAGAATGATGACCTGGTAATAACCAAAGCTAAATTTCAGGACCTCCTCGACCGCTTGCACCAGACGATCCGCAAACAGCTCTATCCCGCCGGTAAATTGAAGAAACCGGTCTCTCCGCACCAGGACGAGGTGGTGATCAATGCCACCAAATGCATGGCCATGCTTTGTACGTCTAAAAGCTCGTATTAGAATTCAGTCTCACCTAGAGAAACATAGACCGCGCCAACGAGAAATATGACTATGTCCACTTTACCGAATTCTACGATGACGCGATTAATGATACCCTGGAGATCAAGGTCGACTTCCCAAACTACAAGGAAGCGAAAGGGTACGTGAATAGATATATTGACTGCAAATACCACTGACTATATTTTATAGCAAATTCTCCTTTTGTGATTACCCTTTTATATTAAACCCGGCTGTCAAGGCAGACATTCTCAAAGTCGAGAGTGTCTTTCAGATGCGACACGAGCTACAAGATGCCTTTTTCCGTGCCTTATTTGAAGGTGTCAATAGTCCCTATCTAATCCTCAATATTCGACGCGACCGGATCGTGCATGATACCCTCCTTCAGCTGGAACGCAAGTCGATCCATGACCTCAAAAAGCAGCTGCGCGTCCAGTTCGTAGGCGAAGAAGGTGTGGATGAAGGTGGTGTTCAAAAGGAATTCTTCCAGCTTTTGATACGGGAGCTCTTTGATCCGAATTACGGTTCGTATAGATAGAGTTCATATTGATCAAACTTCAGCTTACATATATTAGGTATGTTTCGTATGAATGAGGAGTCTCGTATCTACTGGTTTGCGCCCGATCCGTCGGATGTCCATTTCCATGAAGGCGAGTTTGGTCTGGCTGGTTTGTTGTTGGGTCTCGCCGTCTATAATTCCGTGATCCTGGACTTGCATCTCCCACTCGCGCTCTATAAGAAGCTTATGGATATCCCTGTTGGCTTGTCTGATCTACAGCAGCTCGATCCCGCTTTAGCCAATGGTCTAGAGCATCTTCTACAGCTGGATGAAGAAGATTTCGCGGCAATTGGACGCACTTTCCAGATTGATATCGAGTCCGTGGGTAAAATATATTCCATTGATCTCAAGCCGGATGGTTCTGCCATACCGCTCACGAAAGAGAACTGTACAGGTAAGGTCCGGAAAGTCCTAAAATAGTATGCTGATGATGCTGTAGAATTCGTGGATTTGTATGTACAGTTCATTCTCGCTCGCTCTGTTGAGAAGCAATTTAGTGCTTTTCGGCGCGGCTTTGATCTGCTCTGCCAAGATAATGCTATTAATGTAAGAAACACGGTTCATGTCGTTGGTTTTAGACTCAACATGGATCAGATTTTCCGGCCCGAGGAAATAGAACAAGTTATTTGCGGCAGTTCCCATCTGGATTTCTACGCTCTCGAAGCAGCCACAGTCTATGACGGAGGATGGTGCAAGGATTCACCGATTATTAAACACTTCTGGGAGATCGTGCATGATTTTTCAGAAGACGAAAAGAAGAAGCTTCTTTTCTTCGCGACTGGATCCGATCGGGTGAGTTCGAAAGCTGTGCCTTTTCGTTTCGGAGCTGATGAGCAATTTTTGACTAGGCTCCCATCGGTGGGCTGGGTAAACTGCAGTTTGTCATTGCCAAGAATGGCGCCGACTCGGATAGGTAATGTGTCTGCAGGCATTTAACAGCGTGTGCTGACCGTCGTATGTGGAAGCAGATTACCGACATCACACACTTGCTATAACGTGCTGCTCTTGTGCGAATACAGTAGCAAAGAAAAACTGCGCGAACGGCTGCTGACTAGTATCAGTAATGCTGAAGGTTTTGGAATGATATAAGCGAGGCGTAACTCCAGCTATATATGATAGACAGAGGTCATTTTTGTACATAGACGCACTATCCATTGCACAAGATGTTTTCAATCTCAAGAATGAGTAGTTAAAATTTGCTTTACAGTGTAACATAAGGAACGAGGGAGGAGGCATAATACAAAAACGGGGACAGAACTTATTTAGGAGCAACACGCTCAGTAAGAGGCTTGATGTACTTGTCGAAGTAAGGTGTCTTTCCAACACTGTTGGGAGCCTGAAGGAGCGTCTCGAGATAGGCTATCGGAATTGAAAATAATAATTGAGTACGAAGGAAAGGGACAAAAGCGAATCCTCCCAATAGAAGCGAGGAACTTACGTTGGTAAATATCGCCATCATATTTGGCGATGGGTGCCTTGAGGACAAAGTCGGGGAAGCCAAAAGAGTCGGTGAGACCAATGACTTGCTTCCGCAGGCCCTTGCACGTCTGTCACACACAGATATTGAGTAACCGAAAATAAAACTCCTTTACTTTCCTCTTTTACCTCGATGAAAAGCTCCTCAAGTGACTTGACCTGCTCGGCGGACAAGAAGTTCTCCTTAAAGCCCTGGTCGCTGTAGCGGAGCAAGGCCTTCATACCCCAGAGGATAGTCATGCGCTGCATGATGGAGTGCACACTGGGATCGACGCCAGGCGCAGGCTGAGCGTTGCCAAACTTTTCGACCGCGTCCGAGTAGAGGAAGGCAGCACAGTGCATTTCACCCGCACGGACGGCGTCCAGCAAGACGTCGTTCAGGGTCTTGCCATTGTTCATGGCTTCGCGAATGCTGTTGAGCTATCATCATGGAGGGTAAGCTTATGCATTAATGTAATAGTTCCTTTTTAACACTTACGCGTTTCACAAGGATGGCGAACAATGCATCTTCCATGAGCTTCAGATCCTTGGTGACAGCCTTTACGTCACGAACAGCCCAGTGCGGGGTGGCGAGGTATTCCTTTGCGCGGAGCAAGTAGTGAGTCGAGCTCTTGAACTTGAGCTCAGGGTATTCATCCATCTCAAGCTTCTGGGTGAGACGGAAAATCAGGATACGGGCAGTCTGCTGAAGCAAAACGACGTTGTCACCGCCACCGGTGGTCATAACGCCCCAGTCGCCAATGATTTGGCCAATGCCGTTGTAGGCGGAGTAGGCATGGCCACCACAAGCGCGACGGCAGGTCTCGAGGATCTCGGAGCTGTACCAGCCAGTCAGGCCCTTGAGACAGGCGGAGATAGCATGCATGTCACCCATATGGTTGAGGTAGTCCATAGGGTCCATCTCACCACCGCCAGTCAGGATATCAAATTGATGGTCCAATGTCGAGGCGGCAGACTTAACCATGTACATGAACGAGATGGCAGGTAAAATCTCAGCATAGTGCGACTGATAGTCCATAATCTGCTGGTTCTTGTTGCCCTGGCGACGGACGACACCGTAGCGGGTGGCGATGGTGATGGCCTGACCGATCATTTGAGTGGTGACGGTGATGAGCGACAGACGCTCAGGAATGAGGGTGGCATACATGACAGCCGGGTTGGGAGCCGGAGTGTAGTTACCATGGCGGTCGAGGGTGACCCATTTTTGCAGCATCTGAGAACGCGGGACACGGACGCCGCGGAACTGGATCCAGCCGTTGTCGACGCCGTCATGGCCCACCTTCTTGCCGATATCGCCAATGCGGATACCAGGCATGAGCTCGCCATTGAATTTATCACGGAGCTGGACGACGAACCAGTTGTGGCCGCGGTGCTTGCCGTGGATGACTGTCTGCGAAATCACGACGGCGTGGGTCGAGGTCTGACCGGAGCCACCGATCCACCACTTGGTTGAAGTGACAGTAGGCGAGTCAATCACGAACTCGTCCGTCGCCTGGTCGTATGTTGCCACTGTTTCGATATCTCGCAATGCCGAACTATGGCCGAGTTCGGTCTAAACTGTGTTAAATGGGTTTCGCCATGCATCAGGGTTCTTCTTCGATTCGAAACTTACCATGGCAAAGCAGCCGTACACACGGAAGTTCTCGACATCGTCCAGCCACTGGGCTTGCTGCTCCTTGTTGCCAAGCATCTTGACAACGTTGCGAAACAGCGAGTCGTGGACGAAGAAGCGCATCGAGAAACTCTCAGAGTAGACGTTGGTGGCGATGCCGACATCATAAGCCCAGTCGCGACCTTCCTTCATGGCAATCTGTGCGATACGAAAGATCTGACCCATGGAGCTATGATAGTAATAGGGAACTTATGAGAAGGGATGTCACTATTGGTCAAGGCAAACGCATACAATTCACGCCATTCATCACGCGTAAATTCCAGAATGTTACGCGGAGGCTGCACCACGAGTTCAGGGTCGGTCTTGATATACGCGTATGCTTTTTCCTACGTGTCATGTAAGCTACATGATAAAGTGCAACTAGATGTATCTATACTCTTCGCTCATACTGCTCATCACCGCCGGCCCAGAAGCGAGAGAGCTTATCGATGCTAAAGTCAGCTGCAGCGCGCTCCTCGGCCATGTCCTTGGGAGCCTGCAGAGACATGGCGGAGGGAGTCAGGTTCAGCTGGCTCTTGAGCTGCTCGAGACGAGCGATAGCAGCTTGCGCGTTGGGCGCGGTGGAGTCCTTGAGGGGAATAGTCATAGCTTAAAAGAAATAAGGAAGAGCAGGAATAAAAAGAGGG
The DNA here is from genome assembly GCA_002105135.1 of Syncephalastrum racemosum. Classification (NCBI taxonomy): domain Eukaryota; kingdom Fungi; phylum Mucoromycota; class Mucoromycetes; order Mucorales; family Syncephalastraceae; genus Syncephalastrum; species Syncephalastrum racemosum. The sequence continues at coordinate 228,520 of MCGN01000001.1, forward strand.
TGGCCTTGAGCTTTTTATTCTGGGCGGGGTTCACAAAAAATCGTGTTCGCTCTTCTCATTTTCATCATGTAACCCAACTCAAACGTAAGAAGATGATACCCCACACACATAGACATACCCGGACTAATGATATACCATGGGGTTGAAGCATGATTGTGCGGGGCAGAATAGCCTGTGCATACAATCAGGGCCGTGATTGTTACTTTTTAGGTGCACTTCAGTAAGCTTTTTCCCACTCGCCTTTGCATTGGAAAATAGTGGGGTAAAAATCCATGTGAAAAGTGGATCCTGGCTCTGTGTCACATGCAAACTACCATTCAGTTCAAACTTTTTCAATCTGTCATGCAAGTTTTCTGTATAGTATGTGACGCCCCCATCCTGCAAAAGATAATTTGCGTGGGGTAACCAGATATCGATCTGTATCTATGCCGGCTACTATTACTATCGCGAGTATATGTATGCCTTGGGCCCGTAGGTGCCACAACTTGTATATGTATGTGAGTGGCATCGCTTTGCGATTCCCACCATCTGTCAGCTTAGTCTTCTCTATTTCAACTGAGCTTGGCTATAGCAAAAGTCCACCGCTTTTAAAGGAGAAAATAGTCATCTAAGCAAACTATTCGACTTGGTCTTCTCTCCGCTTTTCCTTTTCTTCCCGAATGGCACACGTCAACGAGGCCAATCGCCTTCGTATACAAGACGCTATTGCTCATCTTGAGCAGAATCCAGCGTGTGAAATCGTTCAGAAAGGCTCTTCGGAATTTTACCAAGGTGACCGTGCGCCGAATACCCATTGCGACCGTTTCCTCGTCAAGCTTGGTCGTTATATGGGCAAGCCAGTGTTCTGTATGCCATAAGCTATATGACCTTCCTACGTATGTATCTCATACACTGTTCATTTTGCTTTCTTCTGCAGGTCGCGTCGTATTCGACTCGAATGACTATGGCTTGCCACCGGATATTCTAGTGGATACAACACGTGTTTTACCCGATATGCATATCACCTCAGAAGCTTTCTTACCGCATACGTGGGATCTTAATGACAGACGCTGCTTGACAAACTGGATGCAGCACGTTCATGGCCTTGTCAATGATACCAACAATACACCTGCATCGTCGTTTCATACACGAGAATACGAGGCATGGGCAACTTCGCCATCAGCTCCCACTGAAACAGAGATACTGGCTGATTTTGCTTCAAATACTACTGAACAGCTGGATGACACGAGTATCATTGAAAAGATGACTGATGTATCCAGCCCGAGTTCATTCCCTGTTCGTGGCCACAGTCCATACGTGCCTCCTTTTCATAATAAGGACAGTCCTTTCGCTTCGCCACGTGATTCACCCAGATCGAACGTATTCTAGTATATTAATGACATTTCTATGACTTTACTATACCAGTCTATACCAGGAGATACTAGTAGTATGTATGATTAAAAATTGCGAATGTGTATAAGCATATTCGTTTTGTATAATCTATAACACGATAAGAGCATTGGGCATAAATGATTATGTGCGGACAATGTGGCTTGCGGAATATGATTCGTCGGCGGCCAGGGCGGCCGAAGAGGTCGCTATAGGGAAGCCCCGCCTGCAGTGATTGAACCTTCCTTTTTCGCGCAAAGATGGTATGGATACAAACGACAATGGGACAATGGATGAGCGAGAACACACGAAACGGAAACGGATGGACAGAAGGAGGGATCGATGGATGGATGACAGATGGATGATGTCGGATATCAACCAGTTCACCGGAATGTCGTCCATTGAGATTCTTCTCATCCAGGAGTTGGCATGGCAATGGGTTCATTGGGAGGACGGCATACTTACCGTAACGTCTTTTGTTATTCTCTTGTTGTAGTCTTTGGCCGTTCCCGAGAAGAACCAATTCCAGCACATCATCCGTCTGCTCAACACCAACGTCGACGGCAAGGACAAGATCACCATTGCCCTGACCTCGGTTAAGGGTGTTGGTCGCCGTTTCGCCAACATTGCCTGTAAGAAGGCCGATGTCGATCTCAACAAGAGGTGCGTTTGAAGAGCGACGAAAGAGTCTATTAAGGATGGCAAGGAATTAAATGTTGCATTATAGAGCTGGCGAGTGCACCAACGAGGATCTTGAGCGCATTGTCACTATTCTGCAGAACCCCCAGCAGTACAAGATCCCCAACTGGTTCCTTAACAGACAGAAGGATATCGTCGATGGCAAGTACTTCCAGGCCATCTCCAACCAGCTCGACACCAAGCTCCGTGAGGATCTCGAGCGCCTGAAGAAGATCCGCGCTCACCGTGGTCTCCGTCACTTCTGGGGTCTCCGTGTCCGTGGTCAGCACACCAAGACCACCGGCCGTCGTGGTCGCACCGTCGGTGTCTCCAAGAAGAAATAGTATGTATAACTGAAATATTGACTCTTTATGAGGACTCTCCTTCTAACCACGTCTCTTCTCTTCTCTTCCCTTTTAAAACAATTAGAACTATTTCTCGCTCATAATAAAAGTGTGCTGTTCAACATTATCATCATTCCTCTTTCTCCCAATAACCCCATTTTATTAGTGACAGATTCATAATGCATTGAGTGTACTGGCGTGTCGCACGGTCTGCGCAAAATCCGACTCGGGCGCAAATTCAGACAGGGGCACCGTGTCCTGATGCAGTTGATAGAGCCATCGACGCCGTTTGCTTCTTTTGCGCCGCATGGTCTGGACTGCGAAGAAGCCGGCCACCACGAGCGAGACGGCAAGGATGGTACCAAAGATAATACCTATTGTCTATTATCCTGGCGAGTCAGTATCTCCTTGTGAGGGCTGAATAGGGTCTATCTACTTACGATGCCAAAGCGTGAGCGTGTATTGGATACAGCTGGTGCGACGAAACGGCTGTCATCGGGTATAATGTGATCTTTTCTTTCTGCTGCACAACAATTATGAGCAAACAAGAAAGTGCGGGGATGCCAGCTCTCCCGTTCTGTATCTACTTACAAGGTGCCGTCTCGAGAACGGCAGTGTGCGTGATCATGTTGTTGACTGCAGAGGATGTTCCTTGGCTACCTGTAGCCGTCTTCTCATTGATAAGTGAATCAGACCAGGATGGAGCGAACGCGATGCGTCCTCCACTCGACGCGTCCTGTGCGTCGTCGCTGTCGTCGTCGCTCGACGGCCATGTCGAACTCGCTGAGTTTTCCAGCGACAAAGTGCTTGTCTTTGATGTCAATGTATTTGACGGTCGGATCGTTGTGGTTGCTGCTGCCCTTGTATCATTAAATAAGTTGGAAGAATAGGACGTAAGATAGCGTGTCTCCGTTTCTGCTTGAGCACCGGAGAATTCTTGAGAGGAGGACGGCTGCTGAGTATTGGCGGCGGTTGTTCTGCATACCGGTATCAGGCATAGGCTGATGAAGAAGACATAATTGACACGCTGCCGGTCCGCAGGTCTCGACGCTCTTCCTATCCGGCTGGTGGGACCCGCACGCATCTACTTAATCGCTCTTCTTTTTTCTAGAAAAGGAAGAAATAAAAGACGTACATTGAACTTTGCTATTGGTAACCCCAAAGATCATCGACACCTTTGTTTGCTTCTGCGTAAAGTATATGCTCTCTCACCATGATGCAATGCATAAGGAGATTTTCTGGATAGTTGCTAAAACTAACAAAGTGGATATACAAACTGTTGGGGCTCGGCGGTTACGATCGTTCGACAGAGTTCGCCAGCCCTTCGAGGCTCGATAGCCACAGTAATCCTTCAAGACAGCTTAGTAAGTTATAGAAAGATTGTCATCATCTGGCGCGCTTCGAACTTCGAACCTCTTGCAGGAAGTTTCAAAGTCGTATGGATATTCCTCAACTTCAGACAGTACCCAAAAATCTTCAAACGTACCTTCGAAGTCACTGCGGACTCCTCGCTGCGGATTCCTATTACCTCAAATGTCATAACCTTTCCTTAAGCAGAACTCGGTCAACGATACGTGATGATTCAGCGATGTCTTTGGAAAAACAGTGTCATCATTCTTGTCCATAAGAACCGGTGACTAACGTACTTCAGTCGAATTCGTAATATCCCTTATGCATAGTGGTAGAAGAGCTTATTTTTCAAAATCCATCAAGGATCTCTGTTCTATATAAAAGAGACGTTTCTAAAAGAGATATCTTACATTTGGAAGAAGGATAAGGGGGTAATTTGAATGGGATAGATATGACATGTTTACAATTTGGCCTGGACACGCGACGCTTCTTCTTCTTGCTCTTGCTTGACCAATTTCTTGAGTTCACGTCGCAGAATCTTACCGCTGGGGTTCTTGGGGATCTGCTCAACAAAACGGATACCACCGCGCAATCGCTTGTAGCCCGTCACGTTCTTGGCAACAAATTCTATCAGTGCCTTGGAGGTCTGTGCAGTCGGCTTGGCGTGCGCCTGTAGGACGATGTAGGCGCGCGGCAGCTCAGTCGCCTGCGCTGAGTCATAAACACCCACAACAGCGCAGTCAGCGACATCTTGATGGCTCAAGAGCAAAGCCTCCAGCTCTATTCAACGGCACAGAGGGGTAAGTCATTGGATAAATATAAAAAAACCAGTTAGACTTACCAGCTGGAGCGACTTGGAAACCCTTGAACTTTATGAGCTCCTTGATGCGGTCCACAATGTAAAACTCGCCCGTCTTGGTATCAAACTTGCCGACATCGCCTGTGCGCATCCACCCGTCGTCAGTGAACGTCTTTGCGTTGGCCTCGGGGTTGTTCAGATAGCCCTTCATTACCACCGGGCCGCGCAAAAGGACTTCACCTTCCTGGTCATCGCCCAATTCTTATCATTCAGGATGGCGTCAGATCCAATATATTGTTCGTCTTTTTTTTTTGTTTGTCTTACCATTGTCATTCTCATCCACAAGCTTAAGCTCCATGTTGGCAACGAGATAGCCGATGGAACCTAATATGCCAGGTTAGCCAGCTGGAAACCCTCGATGGAATAAATATTTACCAGCAGGGCTAATACCCGCCTTTTGGTATACACAGCCGGCGGTTGACTCGGTCGAACCGTAACCCTGACGCACAAGAGCAGGGATACGGCTCTGCAAAGCATCCACGTGCTCCTTGCTCAGAGGCGCGGCACCACAGCCCAGGATACGGAGCGTGCTTAGATCATACTTTGAGACCACAGGGCTCTTGCCAAGCTGGACGGCTAATTCTTCCTTAGTTTACCTGTGCAACCTACCCATAACCATCACTTACCGACTGGGGGAACAATGCTCACATTGGTGATCTTGTACTTTTGCACGAGCTGGCAGAACTTTTCAAGCTCATACTTGGCCATCACGACGACGGGGATGCAACGGTAGAAAGAACCCAGGATCAAGCTGGTGAGGCCAAAAATATGGAAGAACGGCAAGAAACCAAGGATGATGTCGTCTGGCATGTTGGCACGCTGGTCAAACGAGGTCACCGAAATCATTTGTGAGATAAAATTGCGGTGAGTGAGCATGACGCCCTTGGCCACGCCTGTTGTGCCGCTCGAGAAGCAAAGGAACGCCACGTCGTTGGTATCGACGCCCTGAATAGGATGACCAATGTGCTTGCTGGGATGTGCGATGCTGTAGAAAGGACGGGCGGCACCGACGGATTTCTCGCCAAACAAAAAGATCCTCTCTGCCGGGATGCCCACTTTGCTGCACACCTTGGACAAGACGGGAAGTAACTCAGGCACGGTCACGATCGCTTTAGCACCCGCGGTGTGGATCTGGTGGTGGAACTCCTCTGTCGAAAGGAAAAGGCCGGTGAGTTGTAAGATCAAAACATTTAGCTTCTACTGTGCATACCTTCAGTATAGGAAGGGTTGCTATTTTTGAATGTGCATGATGTAAGCAAAACTATGTCACGAACAAAGAAATATGGATTACCCAGGGGAGACGACGCAGCGAGCAGCAAGGAGGGAAAAGTACAAGACCGAGTGGTCATACTGGTTGGGCGCAAAGACAGCAACGACATCATCCTTTTTGAGGCCGACATTCTCGACCCAGCCTGTGGCAACACGTCCCGAAAGATCATAGATCTGGTTGAACGACAAGGATTTGCCGGTCGCGCCGTCGATCAACTGGGGCTCGTCGCGGGAGCGCCGTGTGTTGAACTCACTGTTTTGAAAGAGGAACGAGTAGAGATCCATATCAGGAATGGGCATAGGCGCACAGGTTGACTTGTATATGACCATGGTGGATTTGAAGATATGTGTATGTGTATGGAATTTACAATAGAAGAAGATGTTGGCAAAATGCGGGGCAGGCACATTTTATTGGGTGACAGCGGGTGATGAACAATCCTGAAAATTCTTACCTAATGCGACTGCCTGGAGATTCCTTTTTCCGCGTTAAATCCATAAGCAGCGGTCCCGCGATCCGGTGGGGTCTAAAAAATTCCCCAGTGTTACACAAGATATCTTCGCAGTGCTGTGGACTTGGAGATATAATGCCGTCCATCAGCAAGTCAATACCAGAGTGTTTTCATCTGGAGAGGGACGTGGCGTCATTTTTGAAGGGAAAGCGTCTTAATTTCCTATATACATTTGATTCTACTCCTACTCATGACTTGGGAAGCGGGAGATAAGGCTTCAAATATTCAAACAATCACACTTTGAACGAGAAGTTGAAGCCGTAGAGACAAGAGGAACCAATTTGCTAGCCTCTTTGACATTGGCTGCGAACCAAGATATTTCACTGCAAAAAACACCACTTCGTCTTTTCTTCCACATCTTGCCACGTGTAGTAATAAAAATGTGTGGGTCTCTCTGTTTATTTCCTCTGCTAATTATCCCCTTCTTATGGCATGGCGGTATTGGTGGAGGTGGAAAGACCTCCCCGTCTTTATATTCTTTTTTGGGCCATGATTCAGGATATCGTTCAGGCGACCACTCTCCAGGCTCTTTACAAAGAGGCCACTGAGGTCGACGTATAACGATATCTTGTCCTTCTTTCTGGGGTACTTGTCTATGTAGGTGGAATTTTCTTTTCCGCGTAGGCTGGTCGTAGCTTGATTTACATTGTCGTGATAAGCGATCCAATTTCCTGTAACTGACGCATTCTTCGCAAAGTCAGGGACGTCGGGCGAGCTGTCATCAAGAAAATCTTCGAAGTTTTTATAGTTGCCTCGCGATGCATGGGAAGATAGCCTCCTGTCTGGATCCTTCCAGGGGCCTTGGCTGTTGTTTGGCTTGTGGCTCTCCGAGAACGGAGACTAAAGCGGGAGCAATGAACTGTTCGCTTCCGTGCACCTGAGTGAATCGCTGTTAGCACCGGATCATTGGCGCTTTCAACGTTTCATTAGGTTGGGAAGCACCCGTTGCCAGAACGTAACTCCCAAGAATAGCCCTGCAATGCTTGTAGTTGGGCCAGTACTGGTGCCGTCAGAGGTGCTGTGGAAGATTGTCCGGTTCTTGCATCGACCTGTTGCAACTGAAGACTTCTAGATTTCGGTATTTGATAAACATGGTCGGTACGTACGTACAAAACGGCTTGTTTTCTCTCCGTTTTCATATGTTCTTTTACCTCGCGCAATATTCGACATTGGTAGACGGGGCTTCAGTCAACTGGTGCTTCTTTGTTCACCAAAACGGGAACGAAGAGCCAAGCACAGAAAAATGCGGAAGGCGGGCGTCGTTCATTATCCACCGTTCTCCAGGACTTTATGTTGCAAGTCTCTGCTAAAAGCTAGTACTTCCCTGCTGGACAGTGGCAGGGTTCTCTGAAAAACAGCGGCAGATCCTTGTCCCAAGGCGGCAGACCTTTACTGGAAGGTTTCTGGGTAACTGCAAGCGACGTCTTTGAAGTGTCGTCAACAGGCTCTTCCCGTCTTTCATCTGTTGGCTCCGCACCGAGCGCCATACACGAAACTTGCTCAGATGCAAGCCTCTTCTGATAAGAAACAGAAAGAAAAAAGCGGAGTGTCTTCACCCGATTCATCTTGCACCGTGTAATACGAGGTTGATATACCAGAGAATGTAAAGGTTTATAGTGAGCACCAGTCAAACCACAAAGGTGCGTTTGGTCTTGTACGAGAAAGAACATAAAAGGTAGAATGAGAATAATGAAAAAACAAAGGCTGAAAAACATCACCTGGCTATATAGGAAGAAAAAGTGGGTGGGTGTGAAATATTGCGGTCTCTTTGTCTGTGTGTGAAATAACTGCATGGCGGATCACGCGTCTCATTTCTTTGTCTCTTCATTGAGAAATATAAAGCAAACATTCGAGCCCCTTGAACGACAAAAAAGCGTTCAGGACCACCCCAGAGTAAAGCAACCAAGTTCGACAACAATTCACCAGACTACAGCCTGAAGTACGTCTTTTGATCGAGGGATCTCCTTATTCTGGTTCGTTGGACTCAGACCCTCAGTCCGGATTGTTGAATCAATGAAGTTGTCAGTCGGACAACCCAGAACCTCGTTTTGCACTGTACCGGAATCGATTGTCGAATTGAAAACACCAAAAGACGTGAAGGTAAGGGGATCACCTTCACGACTCAGTCAAAGTTGTATTTATTGCTACACTAACTAATAGTTATTATCACTAATTTTCAGATCTATGCAGATAAAAACGCGTGTATTGATACAAGGAAACCTTATTAACGGTGATGGCGGGCTCGAGAGTACTATGGAACCTTCTGCTTCTGGTGCAGACGTATCCGACTCGTTTGTAAACGAGGTGGACCACGGACCAGACCAGCCTTTACGAAAAGGCCTTTGTATGAATGAAGGCCTCTGCAGCGTGGTTATTGGAGTTGCCGAACCTAAAAGACGCGCGTCACTCCATGCTTTTTCCTTTTATTTGAAAGAATCTGCGTAGGGTAATTAACAAAAGTCAAAGTATGGTTTGTGTAAATGTACAGATGTATTCACTCGTCTTCCCTTTTCTTCCATAAGGTGCTCCGAACGAAATGTGCGACGAAAGGAAGTTGGGACGACGTTGGCAGTCCTGAAGGACGAGGCTCATCACCCACGCTGACCCAAAAGTTTGAAATTGCTGCATTTCCATCTAAACTCTGCGCAGCGGACGGTAGACCGAGATGCAAAGGGAGGTCAAAGGCTTTGCGGCCCAACTCGGGGTAGTGTATAAGCTGAAGTGTTCATCAACGCTTTTATTTACTTTTTTTTTCTCGCTAGACATGTCTTCATGCTCGGTACCAACAGCCAAGGGAGTTCGATCGTGTGCCTGGACCTGACCCAGACATCAAATCACGATCGCCGGCTGAATCGACCCCTGACATTAGGCCTCTACGAAGGATATCCCTTGGCAGAAGCCGCCCGCCGCGCTGACCGTTGTGCAGGCCTGTCTGCCTTCAACGGAATGTATCTCAATAGCAGATAACCAATAACAATGCTGTGCCTGCCTGGACAAGTACACCAGCCACGACGGCAATATGAAGATCGCCGCCCGCAATACCAAGACCGTCGTCAGCAGCATGAAGACCGTCGTATACGACTTCAAGGTCGCTGCGCATCATGCGATGATCGTCGCCCGTAGCACTTGCTGGGGTAGACTAAACTGGGCTCTTCAGATCTGCTGACACAAAATGGGAATGAACCCTTCTGTGCGCAGTTTTGAACAAAACCAAGTCGAAGCTCAAGTCATCATGATGAGGTCTCGAGCGTTACAAAGGTTAGCATCGATACATGATTTACTTGAGTACTAAACACATATCCCATGGTGAAAATGAAGATGCTGTCGCTCGACAAATTTTAGAGAAGCTACAATCAATTTGATGACAGTAGAAAATGGAAGCTTGAGATTGGTACGCGCGTTGAAGATGCTCTGTACGAGTATGGCAAAACGATGAAAAAGGAACAGTAAGTAAATGTGGATTCTACGATTAGTCGTATAACTAAAACTGAGGTTACTCCTAGCCTATGCCATTCGTTCATACTCGACCCTTACGACAAGACTTATACTGTGCATAAGGTCTTCACTGAGCGCGAAATCGCTCTCATCAAAAACTACCAAAAGAAAGAAAGCGCCCCTCGCATGCCGGAAGAACTTTATGACTACATGAGGCAGTATAAATGTGTAAGTTGGAAAAGCTGATTTTTAGCAACACAGGACGGATCATGCTGATACAATATTAGGGACAGGCTAAACCAACGGCGGCTGTGAGAGAGATAGTCTTCCGGCAGCAAACTTGGGACAAGCCTTTCGACCGGGAAAAGAGCTTTGACCTTGTCTGGGTCAGATGCTCTTACTATCAATTGTAAGAATGAATTCTTTTGCATGTGTGTTAAATGTAGCTGACAGGATTAATAATAGCGTCCAAGAACTCAAAGCAGGCGATATTGACTCAAATGACCGGACCGAAACGTGGTTAATCAGCAGAATCCGGACCATGGTCGATAAGGTTTTTAGTGATATCAAAGTATTCCATGTCAGTAGGTAAGTACAAACTAAATCTGAAATGGTATGAAAAGGATATTGACCGTCTTTATCCTTTTAGAGGAGAAAAAACCAGCAGCGCTTCGTCCTCAAGAAAGAACAAGAACAGAATACCCCAAGGAGCTGAATCAGTGGAACGAAAGAAGCTCGGAAGGAGACTGGACATGATCCTGCAGCGAGCGCGATTCGAAGTGGGTGGAGGCGAAGCTGGGAAGCATAGTCTCGAGTACGATACGAAGATGTTACAAGAGAGGGATCTCAAGCTGCCAAGGGCCCTCAAAGACATGCTCATGATGCTCAAGGAGAAAACAGACGAGAAAACACTGACGAGCCTGACTGTGGTAGGCGTCCTTCAGTATGGTATGTTGAAGAATAGTCTCTGTTTTCAGTCACTCAACACAGCTTTCATTATTATAGGCCTCAGAATGAACTTGTTGCGGATGGACATGCCGTGTGGATATATTCGCCGCGTCTCTAGGACTGATACGGTCACGGTACCTCACTGCCAGGAGCTTCTCCCCTCTTTCCGACTAGTATTATATATGGCATGGTGCGCTAAGACTTTTGTTCGCAAATCCTTGGAGGAGTTGAAGCAGTCAAGAACCGGAGATGATTCCGACTCTGACGACTCATACGTGGATATCATGGAGCTGAAGGATGACGATAACTTGAGATTCCCTTCTACTTTCACCACACCAGACAGACAGCCTTGCGAGTAAGCAGAATTTGTATTGTATCATCATTGCTCCTTATCGCGTTTTCATATATAAGATACCACATAACAACAAAGTTTGAGACCTGAACAAAACAACCATCGATTTGTCGCCATTTTTCAACCCGCCTACTACGATTTATGTAATGCTTTATCATAGTTTATCCCATGGAGTGAGCACATTCAGGAACCATTGGACTTGGTGATCAATCCATCTCAGGTCTACTTTGGTTGACACGATCTATAAAATGGGATGGCTGCGAACTGCAAACCGTCAAAGAGAAAGTTACTATGTTACCTAATACAGAGTTGTAATTGGTTCAAGACGATAACGAATAAAACAAAGTATTTAAGCTATAATCATTCTATGGATGCTGCTTCCATAGCAAAAGAATAAGGAAACCAGACATGTGAGGCAAAACGGGTAGGACTTCTGTTCTTTTTGACGTCACTTACGTGACAGCAAATAGTAATTCAGTTTGTACACAGCGCATATAATTATGGAGTTGTTGAATTTCATATGTTCTCGAATGGGAAGATACGACACAAAAGTTTCTTTTATTGCGGGGTGGGCCTTTTCCAGATTGTGGCATTCTGGCGCAGACCTATTAAGTGCGGGGGATAAAAAAATAACAGTTGTCGGGATGCCTCCAATGACCGATCTCGCATCTTGCATGATTCTTGTTTGTCTCGCGCCTCTGTTCCAGTGGGGCAAGTATGCTATAACGATGATATGCCATCAAAGCCTTGTGACACACAGATGATGATGGGCTGTATATGTTTATCAGTGATTCCAGTGATAGGCATATCGAAAGGAAACTAAGACGGCATCCATCACTCGGTGGTATACTCAACCCGCTCGTCTTGGCTGGATGATTGACTTCCATGGCCTGACGACACATACCGTCTGGGGCGTTTCGGATGCGGGGAAAAAAGACTAAGACGCTTCGTTTGCATTCTGCTACATGCACATTGCATAGAACCAGGATAGTTCATCCCCGAGATCTGGCGCTATATAACGAATATATGATTTAGAGGTATGCAGGAACTGTCGTCAAGCCTGTATCTGCATATGCTCTTCTGATATCGTTCCTCCCTTCAAGGACGAATTTCAACGTAGGACGGGGTGTACGCCACATGGAGTCGCTTGTTGGGCTTTATTTAGCGCAGTCGATATCTCGTTCTCGTTGTTGGGGTACGTTCTTGGCCGAGAACAGCGGTCTCGGTCCTTTTGCATTGCGTCTCTTTGCATGGACCCTTACCAACATTTCACGGCCCAGTAACAAGTGGGCCCAATGGCAGGCGAGTGTTTATCGCCCATAAAAAGCGTTTTCCATGTTTTTATAGTTTCTTTTGTGGGGGGGGGTCCCGACAAAGATTAGCTGGGATATGGGCTTTGAACAACAAACAAGAAAAAAAAATTGAAACCTGCATGCCTTTTGCGCTCGTGATGCAGGATAGCGCAGGTATATACATATGTGAAGCTGTTTCTGCTTGCAGGGATCAATCTTCGACAAGTGGGATACGATCCTATCAGGCTTGATGCCACGCCGGTGAAGGTTGAAATGTCTCTATTCTAAACAAGTCACCTAGTTTGTGTAATGTGAAAAGCTTTATTTTTATTTTACTTTATTCTATTTCTTTGTTTATGTGATCATGAACCAACAGATGGCGTTGTTCCCTTTCTGGTCATCATGGCCGCTTGTCGGAGCATCACTGGAGAGAGAACGTACATCTTTTACTTTATGCTTTATCTTTTTTTTTGAAGTCCATGTATGGATCATAGGATTGGAAGATAGTCAAGCAAAGGCGGAAAGATATTAATTTTTCTGAGACATTGCTGGGTGACCCGTCTCTTTTTATATATCTTTTTCTTTTTGCCTAATCAAGTTTCCATTCATATTTGCTTGTTGAGTTCATATGAAGCAGCTGAGCTTCCCTAGTCGCGATGGTGCGAACTTGTTTCTAGCGAAAATGAAAATCGTCAATGCGTTGTGAGAAGCGTGATTGTGTGCAACGCAACGGGTGAGTGCGGACCGTATTATCGCTTAGACAAGGCGATCGCCGGCCATCGCGCGTACTGATTGGCTAGATTTTGATTCCATATCCTCAGGTCGCCGAAACCCCCCGGGAAGGAAAGGGGGGTCCCAATCCCAGGCGGATGAAACCCCGTCCTTTTACAACTCCTCCTCCTGCCTCAAGCTTGGTGCGATCAAAAACCAAAGGGCTTTCCTCAAGGAGGGTTTGGCAGTTTTGCAACGGTCAGATAGTAAAGAAGTGGTTTTAGGGCCGACCTTAGTCTCTTATTCTCTTTATCCTTGGGGGTTGGGGGGTCTTGGCTCAGAAAGGGATAGATGCTTATCAACGGTATACAAGTGGAACGTGCCAAAAAATAAAAAAGATCTGTGCTCCTTGTCTCCATATCGGGTCCAAACATTTGTTACTTTTTTATCTCTTCCACCTTTATTTTTTGCTCTTGTTTTTTTTTATTCTTCCTCTTCCTTTACTTTTTCTTCAACACACATACCAGTGATGCCGCTCGACGTCCCCGTTGTCTCGTTGGCTTTGCCGAATATCCATAAACTTAAAGATATCACAAGCGACGACCTGTCTTGCATGTGGACTGGTACGCAAAAAGAATACTGGCGAAATACAGATGGCTCATATGTACATATACGATTTAGTTTTCACAAAATGCAAGGACAACCTTGAGAACGGACGACGATTAGAAAACATGAGCTGGCGACTATGGTACCGAGAGTCGAACGCAGAACGGGATGAAAAAACCGCGCCCACTGTGCGCACACCCATCCCCATTCCTGCCTTATCACCCGACGACAGCCATGACGATTATTTCTGCCAGTCACTGCCGGAGGATTCGCCACAGACGCCGTCGTTTAAGCACGTCTCGCCCACCTCTTTTAAGCGGATCATCTCCTCCGTCGGTGATTCTACGCTCACACCACCCATCTCCACTGCTCCTGTGGGTGGTAGCGCGCAAGCTCCGCCCAAGAAAATGGTGTTGAGTTGCACACCGCCACAACCTGTTGAGGTCGCGACACCGACCCCCAAGGTCGAGACCCCGCTCGCCCGCCTTGTTCCGCCTGCGCTTACTGCTTCCGCTCCTGCTCCTGCCCCCACCGATACAACCAACACAAAATCTTCTAAATTTTATGTGTCCGACGATGAATATGAAACAGAAGAAGACGCTGACGACGACGAAGAAGACGATGATGATGAGTATGAAGACGAAGATGATACAGTGCTGGAAGACAACGACGATGGTTGCTGGAGCACCGTCCGCTCCGATGCCTTCTTTGACCGCGCTTACCGTACCGAGTTCAAGAAACAAGTTCCTCATCGCCCCGCTTTGAAGCGATCCAACCTCACCAATCTCTTTATCGCCAAAGCACCTCAACCACGACCGATGCCTGGCCCTACCTCTTCGATCCGAAGATACCATCGCCATCACAACACACATCACCAGGAAACACCCGCGGATCTTTCGCAGAGCTTGAGCTATTGCGTCGATTGGGAGCAGCGCCAGAACCGGTATCCGGCTGGTCTCGACCTAACATGCCACCGGAGGCCTTCCACTCTCTCCACCCTAACATCCGCTTGTCCTGAATCCTTTCACGGTTGGTAAAGTGCTACGGACAACAGCAGCAAAAGTTCTACCTACATTGCTTTTCTCTTTCATTGTATATTTTTCTTCTCAACTGTACCATTTCCTTTCCTCCCCCCCCCAACCCGATCATGCACAGACAAATCCACTGCACAATACGCCCTAAAAACTGATGTCCCTCCCTCTCTATACACTACGTACGCAAACCTGAACTCATACATACTGCATTTGTTTTCTTCTCATTCGCTCTTGTACTCATAATTACGCAACTTACCTTAAAAATATAAAGCATTTTTTTCTCTCAAACTGTATGCACAAAGCTTTGAGTCTGATAGTCAACAGGACTGCGGATAACCGAACTATATATTTCCTGTGATTAAAAGGCGTTTCTGGTCCGACACCAAACGATGGTAATGTACCCCAGCATTTTGGACGCTCTACATAATTCTCTACATAAACGACCCCTTTCCGCTCCGAGTCTATGTTTCGCTGAAAGGGAGATTTTTGTCCAGTACAAAAAACAAGAATCAACTATCTTAAAAAGTTGACCAGCCAGGATCGTGGATTCCAGCAAATAAGAAGCAACATGGTACTTTGTTTCTTGCCCAATGGCGTTCTGTTGTAATTCTTGCTGTAAAAAAGATAAAACAGCTTGCGCAAAACAAATGATTGCGAAGTTAGCACTATCATATGACGTCAACACTATATCAGCTTCCATGTGAGATAGTGGCGTTGATGATGATCAGCGGTATCACATAAGGACGGAAGGAACGAAAAATGACCGGGCGATCTGCATAGATTCACCTCCGTTCCTTGCCATTAGTTTACTAGCAACGTTAAATTTGAATTTGAATTTTCAACCTATAAATGTTCGCCTTCCATTGCCATACGTGGTCAGACTAGAAAGCAACATTATGACAAACTTGCTCATCAATTCGCATGTCGAGCTTTGCCCTATATAGTAAATTTTCCAGGCGATTCCAAGTGTCGTGTTCTGCAAGCATTGCCAAAGAAACTTCGCTACGTCATAGAATGACTCAATATTCCTCGAATATGATCAACACCAAAGAAAAGCAATGGCTGTCCGTGCTCTATACATCCATTGCCGCGTACTACCGTTCGTTTCGCTAGATTTATTTTGATCCACAAACCCTTCTGCAGAATGGAAAAAAAAGGGGAAGGATTATGGATGCGGAGGGTGCTGGGGAGGCGGCGAGTTGAGGCCAAAGAGACCTCCCGATATGCGGCGTGAAGCTGCTTCTCTTCGCGATAAGCTGCCTGATTGCGAGCTCATGGATTCTATATTTATTTATTTTTCTTTAGCGTTGTCTGACGAAGCTTTTGACATTGTCTGTTTACCTGAGCGGGATCGGGACGCCGAATTGTTGTTACTACTCTGGTTGGAATCAGGAATAGCTTGAGGCCCGACTGTGCTGTGCGGTGTGCCTTCGCCTGATGATGACGACGCGTATTGCTGCTGTTGTGTCGGTTGCGAGGTCGAGGCCGAGGTCGAGGCTGATGGACTGTTATCCAGCTGTAACGGGGGGATGGCATTCAGGGTCACGTTCGCCTTGTCGGATGTCATTGATCGTTGTGACGACGTGGAAGTCGACCTGCGTGTCTACATGTGCACAGGCAAGTCAACAAATGATAACGAAGATACCAGAACTAGAATAGATGCAAGTTGTTTCTATTTTCTTACCCTCACCTGGCGTCCGGGGGATGGAGGTACAGAGCGGAAGACGGCAGGGATACTAAGAAGACGCCATATTAAACTCGGCTGCCATACACGCAAGAGAAAAAGTAAGATAGGAACCGGTCAAGAAACTTACCCCTCATCCGACGGGATATCATCCGTGGGGAGATCATGCTGCTTTCGAAATTGGACAAGTTCAGATTTGTACTTGTTGCATTGCTGCATCTTGTTGAGATCTGGTGTAGACAGGCATATGAGCGGATGCATGATGCTTTTGAAGATTTTTCCTTTACATTCTTTTTCCATCTCGGATGCTCTTCCTTTTAATGCTGTGATCTCGGCACGAAGTACTTCAATCAGTCCGGTAGGTGGTGCTTCGACACCCTGTGGCGACATCCATTTCTTTGCACTGTTTTAGAGAAAAAAATCAATCTCTGATATCTCCTTTACTTTTTTTCTTACCTCAAAGAAGGTGACGAGCCGGCACCTGTCACGACGGGGCTTACAGGCAAACTTCCAGGTGCATCCTGCATGCGCTGGGAAGGTGAAGAAAGCGGTTGTTGTGCTCGTAGCGAGTCGAGCTGCTTTTGCAGCTTGTTGACAATGTATTCTTGCTCTTGCTCCAAAGCGTTTTCCATGTCAATCTTCTCTTTTTGCAGCTATAGAGCGCCTGTGTCAATCAAACAGGTGTAGCTTTTTTCTGAATTTCTCCAACTCACCCGGTTCAATTTCTTTTGCAGCATGTTGGTTAGATATTCTTCTTCTTGTTCCACCTGCATTAGGAGCTCGCCCTTCTCTTTCTTCAGACCCGAGATACGTTTCAACAGCTTGTTGGAGATGTATTCCTCTTCTTGCTCGGCCAGTGCAGTCTGTTACGCAATGAGTTACCATATAGAAAGGAAGGACGACAAGTATATATATATATGTGTGTGTGTGTGTGTTTAATTACCATATCGACCGTCATTTGTCGCAGCATCTGGTTGTCATGGCGTAGGATATTAACATGGCCTTGCTCCATCTCCAAGTCAAACTCGAGTTTCTTTATACGCGCTTCCTGCTGGAGACACAAATCATGCAGTTTCTTTGTCTCGGATTTCAAGCCTTCCAAATCCTGAATGGCCATCAACGACTCGAGTCGCGTGATATTTCCACTAGGTTTTCATATATCAGCTCCTGGTTCACACCTCAAAGAATAGAACAAGTATACCTTGAGCCTGTTTGAAGTTTGTCCAGCGTGGCCTGAAAAGCTTTGGCGCGTGACTCGAGATCAGCTTCCAAAGTGGCCTTGTCTTTGCGAGCCTAGAAACCATCACCATGAGCAACTATTGGGAGTCTTATTTCCGTTGCAGCAGTTACTTACTCGATCGAGTTGTTCGCGAAGAGAATCAGTCAGCTTCTGTTCGCTCTTGTGCAATTCATCGAGCACCTGAGCATCGTTCTTTCAAGTGCATGAGTAACGAGAAAAAAGACATAATGGGTTGTAATTCGAATACCGATGAGGTGTCGACGGATGGGTTTAGGTCAGAGTTCTTGCTCATGGTATATTTATCGTGGAGGATGTCGTAAAGAGGTTCAGGAACAGATCAATAGGACAATTGATAAACGAGAATAAAGAGAGAGAGAGAGAGGGATAGAGAAAAAGAGAAAGAGGAAGAGGAGAAAGTATTTATGTTGTATGTGTCGACAAAGGAAGAAGGGGTTAAGCTTTTTTGCTTTGGCGTGTCCATTTCATTCATCAGCTGCGAAAAACCCAAGTCCGCTGGCTCTTTGTGTTACAGAATAATCCTTCATGCAGAACTTATCTCACACGCCTAGGTGCTATTTATTATTATTCTACCTGCCATGGTGTTTATTCCTGCTCACTTATTATGCTCCTGTCCTCTTTATTCGTTTGCCTTTGTGCTTTACAAATACAATACCTAAAATTCGGATTTGCTTTCGACCTGTCGCGGGATAGGGTCAGACGGCCCTCACCGCATTGAATGAAAGACGTTATAACCCCAGCAGACCGCAGTAAAATACTATTCCCTGTCACTATACATTCACATACGTCATAGGATACGTTCATCTACGCACATACTTAGGAGTATGCGCGTAATATAATATACACATTAGACTTCACATGCATACTCTATTTCATATGTTGTATGCACACGTGGACACCACGCACTCCATATATATATAACCACTGTTGCAGATCACAGTAATGGATTTTAATCGGCTGGCTTATTTGGAGAGCCTTTTATCGACTTAAAAACAATATAACTACGCAGAATGGATACAGACCATATAGTAATTCTAATCGCTGTTTATCCAGCCGCAGCGATGACGGGAAGATTTCAGTATTAAGTTTATTTTCACGTGTATGTACAGCAAGGACTCGGTGGAGCATGTAAATAATGCAGCTCACCGCAAACATATGCAAATTAAGAGAACAACGAAGCCAATAGCGTAAATCAAGTTGACAGGTCTCGCAAGATACCGCACCGAGAGCTCGTCCCACATTCTTTTCCTCAGCATATCGGGTACCCAGCGTTGATACTAGAAAAGAGAAGAAGAATGAGGTAAGCGACATGATTCCAGACATAAGTATATATATATATATATATATATATGTATGTATATACATATGACAACATACATGACGATTTCGCCAGCGGTCAAAAGGCACGATCCAGCGCACCATCCATGCCAACTCATAAGAATGGACGACTTCGTCTTTTCGAGGACCCAATGTCGGTATATTGCTGTAACTGAACAACATCTGCCCTTTTTTGATACGTTCCTTCTCCTCTGGTGTTAGGTAGCCACCGTTATGCAGCCCAGCCATGAACTGATCGCGGAGGTTCGGCTTGGTATCTTTGTTTGATTTTTGGAACGAGGAGAGTAAGGAGGTTTTTGGCTTGGCTGTGGCTGGAGGAGCATGTGTTGGCATGGGCAGCTAGATATGAGAAAAGTAAAAGAATGATGAGTCCTATGGAATCACAGTATGCAGTACACATCAATTCCTCACTTACCGAAAAGACGCGAGCAAAAAGCTCGGTAGCTTTCTTGAGGTCCTCGGTATGGCCTTTCACGACATTGGAAACGATACCACGCGTGCGTATGTCAGGCTGACCCCAGGTGGCTGTTTTGCTCGCTTGACTTTTCAAAGATCCCTGGAATACGGCTTGCAGCGTCTTGACACACGCATCTGCCCTCTGTGCTTCGGTTGCGCCCGTGATATACAAATGAGGCGGATTCCAAGAGCCACCTCCGAGCTGCACAAGCTGATCGTATGTCTTTTTTAGCCGGCTCCATACTTCATCCATGTTGCTCTTTTGGCTGCTAAAGTAGCGACCAAGTCGGGCATCAAGCGACTCGCCCTCGGGTTCAGGTATTGCCAATGGAGGCGCACCGAGATATTCACCACGCACGCGTACAAGTCCTGCCTCGAGCATGGCCAGGAAATCCATAAGGCCCTCGGCGCGGAACACATGGACAAGTCGATGGAGAATTGCGAGTTGACCCTCGGTCGTGGACGTCATGGGCTGCGTGTTCAGCGGACGCATGCCAACAAGTGGAGCCGGTGCGGGCGCGGATGTGAAATCAAACTGGGCGATACGCTGTAAAAAGATCTCGACCAGCGGGATATAGTACAAGAGATTTTCAAGTATCACCGGAGCCCAACCGTCCGCGAGCGGGCGAGCGACCGATTTCGGTTCTACGTTGAGATTGGCCACATGGCCCATGTACCAGGGTTGTGCCCAGATCGACCAGAGCGTCATCACTTGAAGGTAGTCGTCCTGCTTTCGCCAGTTGAGCGCCAACCGTGAAATTAACATGTAAAGCTCGTCCTTGACAGATTCGTAGATCAGGCGATAGTCTCTCGCAACAGGATCGGCGCCTGCGTATCGCTGAGTGCGGCGCAAATCGCCCTGGGCAATGTACCGCACGAAGCAAGTAATAAAGTGCATGTGCTCGCTCGAGAGGGCTTGGCCGGTCTGTATCCAGGGTGTCCGCAACCAGAGCTCGATACACGCATCTGCAAAGAATGGGCCCACATCCGCGTGAAGGTCATTTAGACGACTGCCTGCGACGCTCGGGATAAAATAGCGGAGGTATTCTTCGATAATGTCATTGTAGGCGCTGTGTTTGATTGAAAGAGTGCGTATGACAGTGCTGGGTGCTGCTGTGATGGATCCAGGTGCGACAGTACGCGCTGTGGGGTTGCTTTGTACAGGTCTTCCAAGGCTAGCGGGTGCTGTTGTTGCTGTTGTTGCTGCTGTAGTAGTAGTACTAGTAGCAATAGTAGCGTTGGCGACGGTTGGTACTGGGAGGGGTGGCCACGTAGCGACGTGGACGACATAGAAAAAATAAAATTGAATCATGTTGAATTTGACCTTGTACTCTCCTGCAAAGGGACGTGGAAAGATGGTGGATTGTCGAGTGGCTGCTACGCGCATATCTGTTGTACTGGTCGCGTTGCTTCGGTTATCGAGATATGTGCAGTTGGTATACAGGCGTGGCAGAAACTGGAGCGCACCGGCAGCCAACGCTTTCCTTACATCCTCCTATGAATATGTCATATCAGTAAAGTATCCTCTATCCATAGACTGGTGTGCTTACAGGGAGCCGATCTGTCATCATGTCATAGCCATACTGTGGGTATCCACTCAAGCGAATCATGGCCTTCATGAACGGTCCTTCAGGCCGAAGGGTGCGTCGAATAGCCGCTGCCTGCTGAGGACGGACTTCGTGTTGGACCCAACCTCTTTGTAAGCGCAAAAGAATGACAAGAGAAGAGAGTCAGCCTATGGCAATCGAGTTCGGTTGTTTCTGCGAGTTACCGTGTCGTAGGTGAACCAAAGATGGTGGTGAGAACGGTCGGCAGAGCTTGGTAGAACGAAGAGCCATAATCTAACAGAGCCGAACCAGACGATCGATGGCAGGATTCACAGAAATCATCCAGGAATTCACAAGCAGCTTGGATAGACTTGTCCTTAAAGACCTGATTAAAGTCAATCATGTCCTCGACAGCAGCTGTGTTGAAAGTGTATATATTGCGGCGCGCTTAAAAGGTCGTCGTCTTAGAGAAAAAGAGTGAAAAGAGCGGGAGAAGGCGGCGGAGTCGGCGAAAGACAGGTACGCGACTCTTTCCCCATTATTTAAAATTGTACATTTATCTCATATGGGAGGTTCTTCCTTGGTCCTGTTATAACAATACTCTCTTTTGATGGACTTCTTCAACTGATATATTATCATGATCCTACCCATACACATGTACGATGCATCAATTCGGCAATGGGGGAAATGAGAAGCCTTTTTTCTTTTCTCTCTTTTTTTGCGTTAAAGGGACAGTAAATGGAATAAAACTAGACGAGGTCGGTGACTACAAGTATAACAACGGGTTAATCCATGCTGAATAATCACTCGCAGTCTTCAGACAGCTTACCATTCATGGGCATTTCATCGATTTGAGTACTGTAGTACTGCTCTATATCACGAAGAATTCGCAGGTCCTCATTCTTGACAAAGTTAATTGCAACGCCCTTGCGTCCGAAACGGCCGGAACGACCGATGCGGTGGATGTACAACTCACGGTTGTTGGGCAAATCGTAGCTACAGCCAGTCATAAATCAGCAACGCGTCTAAAAGCCTGCTCTGTAGCACTTACTTGATCACCAGGGAAACTTGCTGCACATCAATGCCACGCGCCCACACATCCGTCGTAATCAAGACGCGACTATATCCTGTCGTCAATATCTAATTTTTTTGCCCTCTCTTTTTCATCCCACACGCCCAATACCTTGCGCCTTGTCGGAACTCTTGCATGATGGCATCACGCTCTTTTTGGGGCATCTCACCGTGCATGGCAGAGACAGTAAAGTTGGCTTCTCGCATCTTTTCGGTCAACCAGTCGACCTTGCGACGCGTGTTGCAGAAAATGACGGCCTGGGTGATGGTCAATGTGTCGTAAAGATCGCAAAGAGTGTCAAACTTCCATTCCTCCTCCTCAACAGCCACGAAGAACTGCTTGATGCCCTCGAGCGTCAGTTCATCACGCTTGACAAGGATGCGAATAGGGTCGGTCATGAAGTTGCGGGTCATCTCGAGGACGTCCTGCGGAAGGGTAGCCGAGAGAAGGACGACCTGGGTGGCGGGTGGCAAGTAGCGGTAGACATCGTAGATTTGGTCCTTGAAGCCCTGGTTGAGCAACTCGTCGGCTTCGTCGAGAATGAGCATTTTGATGTTGCGCGTGCGGAGGTTGCGTCGTCGAATCATGTCATACACACGGCCGGGCGTGCCTGACACGACATGAACACCATTGTCTAATCTTCGCACGTCCTCACCCACGCTCGTGCCACCAATACATGCGTGGCACTGCACATTCATGTAATCGCCCAATGCAAGGATCACGCTCTGGATCTGCGTGGCCAATTCACGTGTTGGCGACATGACCAACACTTGTGTCTCTCGCAGGCTCGTGTCGATCGTCTGCAGGGCCGAGATGGCAAGCGTTGCTGTTTTACCCGTACCCGATTGCGCCTGAGCAATCACATCGCGACCACGTACAATAGGAACAATGGCTATACACCCAAACGCGTCAATAGTCTTCAAACCAAAACTCATCTTGCGCCTTACCTCGCTGTTGGATTGCAGAAGGCTTCTCAAAGTTATATGCGTAGATGCCTCGAAGCAGATCTTCTTTCAGACCAATGGAATCAAAAGTCGGGACAACTTTGACCTAAACAGATCAAAGGGTAAGACAAGTTAGGATCGACGTCCATCATGAATTTAAAAAAGAGATTATCGTGTGATTTACGTTTTCCGAGGTCTCAAAGTTCAATTTGTCGTCAGCTTGCCGATCGTACGCCATGGAAGTTGTATGATATGTGTTGAAAGACGCAAAAACCGACTTCGTCTAGTTGAGTCTGTGCCGTCACAATTTGGTCCCCCGACTCTACCTGTGTGTATATGTATGGTTTGCTGATTATCCCATTTCCGTACGGAAATCATCACAGGGTTTCCATGCACTATTAAATCATATCAAGATAAACTAACTATAGATATCATATGCTGATATTGTTATTATTTGATACTGAGAATGAAGGATACTCTGTTATGCTTCAGCGGTTGTTGTGGTATAATAAGAAGGAACGAAGTGGCTCGATGCACGTCGGATAAGCGATTGATGCTTGCACGTGACATATGATATTACCTAAAAGCAGCAATCCCATCAAGCGCGAGCTTTCTTGTGCGACTTCGTGCACTGTTTCTGTCAGAAAAATGAGCAACCCCATCATGACCAACGTAACATATCCGTGTATCAACTAGCATACCATTTGACATGCTTCAGTTTGGACTATTAATATATACAATAGAAAAAAGTACTGTATGTACAATCAGCCAGTACATTGCTGCAGCAATATACAAACAGGTTACTAAACAATGCAAGTATTTTATATATGGTAATTGATACGCTCGCTCCCTCCAGGCTATTACATTCACCCCTCTTTCCTAAGTAAGAATCGATTTGAACCACGGCAGCCGTCGTGCAACTTTCACTCTTCATGTTTATACTGACTGCTGTACACCATTTGCATACATGCGCCCGGAGGGCGGCAGAGCGTCTCTACAGATGTTGGCTCAAAGGAGGTGTCAGAGATGCCTGAGAGCTGGGGGAAGGCAGGGGATACCCGGTATAAGACAGAAGCGGTATTCGGGCGATATTCGTAATACTCAGCGTTCGAGGACCTTTCATGACCATTAGAGTCATCTTATCAATATAATTTGGACATCAAACACAGGTTAAGTATATTACCTCGCTGTAGTAAAGGTATGCATCGGAACAGATCAATTTTTATATTGATATCTTCAGAGGCACCTCATCCTCCTCGGGGAGAAGTGCACGTACAGAAATGATGTAGTCAGCATACAGATGGAGCGCAAAAGTTGCACAACGGCTGCTGTGGTTCGAAAATCGATCCGGTGAACATATCAATTACAATTGCCTTCATATTTTTAACTCATGAAGACATTTTATGAAAATCGTCGCACTTGGATATCAAGGTACATAATATACAGTATACTATATCATATGTATTCTATAGTATCTACTTTTCGAAACCTTATCGGGATGAGAGTCATACAGCAAGTCGCTAGTCTTCAATGAACTGGGTACACTTGATGTCTAACAATCTCTGTACCGAGTGCAATAGATTAAGCCGGTGTATTGGCCCTGCGAAGTATAAGACTTGGCGTGCGAGGTCCGGAGGGAGCGGTGGTTGGGGGAGGGGGACTTGCCTCCACGACAATGGTGCAACAGCGACCGTGAAGATCGTACCGACGTTGGAGATATTCTTTACGAGTTTGGCAAAACGATGGAAAGAGACCAGTGAGCAGATATGGATTTTACAATTAGTCGTATATGATAACTAGATACTGAGGTCTCTTCTAGCCAATGCCATCCATTTATACTAGATCCTTACGGCAAGACTTACACTGTTCGTAAGATCTTCACAGAGCACGAAATTCAACCCATCAAAACTACCAGAAGGGAAAAAGCGCCCCTCGCATGCCAGAAAAACCTACACGACTACCTGCAGCAGTACAATTATGTAAGACGGAGAAAGGTGAATTTTTAGCAACATAAAATGGCTTACACTGGTATAATATGATGGGGTACGCAACTCGAACGCGGCTTTGAGAGAACTATTTTCCATCAGCAAATTTGGGACAAGCCTTTCCGACTAGAAAAAAGGTTTTGACCTCGATTGGGTCAGGTCATTTTACTACCAACTAAAAGTATGAATATCATGTGTCTCTTTCAACGTAGCTGACAGGACTGATGATAGCGCCCAAGAACTTGGAAGCAGCCCAGATTGACTCAAACGACCGGAGGGAAATTAATCAGTCAGCAGAATTTATATAGATGTGTCTTCTAATCACAGGTAGGCCATCGGCATGCCACCGCCACGCCACAAAAAGAGTGGGAGTGTCAGTGGGAGTGTCAATGGGAGTGCCACAATATGTGTCCTCGGATCACAGGCAGGCCATCGTCAGGCCACCGCCAGGCCACAAAAAGAGTGGGAGTGCCAGTGGGAGTGTAACTGGACTTGTTGACAGCGAAGCATCAAGTGCGAGTGGCTGGCCCAACTGTTCAGCATCAGTAAACACTTGTTCTCGCTTTATCCTTGTCATCGCAGAAGACTTCTTTTCCACGCAACATGCGCTAACGGTGCAATGTTCCACGGCAAGCAGAACGCCGCCGTGGATTTATCCCAACACACCTCACCTAGGATACCAGCTAATGTGGCTACCAATTCAGCCAGCAGAAACTACCAGACCGATGGATTCCTTCGTCGCCATGGAAAAGAGCAGTGAGAAGCATGAAAATTCTTTTGAGCCACGTCTGTGTATGTACCATATGGACTTGGCAGTTAATCAAACACCATCCCTCGCGCACGCTACTGTATTTGGCAATACATCCAGAACCTTGGATCACAAGAGAGCCTGTTCCGTTTTACAAAGTACATACCTTTCGCAAATAAGCGCAACAACTTGGTCCGGAGGCCCGCTGATTACAGGATGGGACTTCTCTTTCGCTGTCCAAGTCAGCATATGTATCGACAACCAATGATAACAATAATAACAATAATAACAATAATAACAATAATAACAATAATACTAATAATACTAATACTAATACTAATAACGATGAAGATAGTGATGATAATGATGATGATGATGATAAACCGAGCAGATATAGTAACTGATCACCCTTTGCTTAGACCATGCAAAAAACATCTTCTCCAATAATACGAAATCAACAAGCTCTGCCCTGGTGTGCAAAAGTAGGAGCATTGGAAGAAAAAGGGAAGAACCAAGAGAAGGATTGAAGCAGGTGGTATTATAAGCTCAGGGAATGTGACAATGTGCGTGCGCTGATAAGGGAAAGCAGTACAATAATCATTTGGCTCTTACATTTCAGTCTGACAGATCGGGATTTGTACGCATTCGCCTCTTATTGTCTGCGATAGATAAATGCGTATGACGTAGTATTAAAGAGAAGGAGAATACAAAACGTGATTCTGAAGCGATGGATGCATATTATATGAGTAGATTAAAAATGTGTGCAAAGAGGAAGAATATGTATAAGAGGGGATGCGTGAAGAGCAAGATATGTACAGGACGATATGCATTGGCATAGGTCAAAGGAGTATGCGAAGGGGTACAGGAAAGAAGGTGCCGATCACGATACTGCTAGTTGAGCTTCCGAATTGCGCGTTTAGTATCGCCTTTCAGATTATTCAAGAGGCAACGCTTTTGTTCCTCGTTAATGCGTATGGGCGATTCAAAAGATGCCAACGTCATAATGGAAGGAGAGGCACGCTTGCCGATCCGCATTTTGATATGCTTAGCGTCGCGGATGACAACATCTCTAAGGATGTTCATGACTTGAAATGCACCACACAGCACGTCCAAATTGCTAGAATCCTGTGGCAGATAGAACGTACCGAGGGTATCATACGGTACAAGCCATGGAATTTCAGATGCATGGCAAAGGCTCTGCAGCCGTAACCTTCCGCCAACGGACCGCAAACAACAGCGTCTCGCACGCCATCCTCATCTATCTTGTCAATCACGTCCTTGAGGCACTTGCCAAGCTTTACTAGGTCCTTGCTTGCGACGTTTTTCGGCGGCTTCACCTCGACCAGGAGGACGGATTGGCTGAGACAGCCATCGTTCGTCTTCACGCTGCAGCCGCCCTTGCGATCATGCGCATCAGGTTCAAATTTCTGTTTGCGACAGCGAGATGCGTCAGTGGTGCCGTTGGCGCCTTCGCGGCAGATGGCGTCGTCGTTGGGGAAGTAAGTCTTCAGCAGTGGCTGGAATGCGTCTTGCACGTACGTATCGTCGTTGACATAGTCAGCACAGTAGTCGCCCGAATAGGCCTTAAGTATGGCACCATAGACATCACTGTAGAGAAAAGCTACGTCGTCCGTGACGTCCGCATGCTGGACAAGTCGCCTCGCCTGGTTCACGTCGGAACGAGCCATCCCATTCACCTCCTGGGACCATGCGCCACGGGCCTTCGCTAAGGGCTGCAACGGAAATTGATTATGGCATTCGTGCACCATAGCATCCCAGACATCGCCATCCATATGTTGCCCATTTTGGATGTGTTCGATACTAGGCAGATGAAATTGAGCACAAGTTGATCAACTTGCGATAAGTCCTTCAATACATGTGTTGTCGACAACCGACGCACAATGCTCCAAGGACGTTTCTGCGACGGCAAGAGCACCCATCATCCAGCTGGAAGCATTGGCTGGGTGGGTTATAGTGCTGCACGCCGGCGCCAGTCAAATAAGAATATACCGGCCGTCGAGACGCGGCGATCTCCGTTGAGGATGACCGGCTGCTCGGATCGTGAGCTGAGTTTTCCTTCGGTTTGTCTCAGTCACCGTCCTCTGCACAGGTGTTTGACATGCCAGAATGATGGTCTTTGCTTCTGTACAGTAGCGGCCCAAAGACATGGAGTGACGCGCGTCTTTTAGGTTCGGCAACTCCAATAACCACGCTGCAGAGACCTTCATCCATACAAAGACTTTTCGTAAAGGCCGGTCTTGTCCAGGGTCCACCTCGTTTACAAACGAATCGGTTACGTCTGCACCAGAAGCAGAAGGTTCCATAGTACACTCGAGTCCGCCGTCACCGTTAATAAGGTTTCCTTGTATCAATACACGCGTTTTTATCTGCATAGATCTGTAGTTAATGGTATTGACTATTAGTTGGCGTAATAGGAAACCGGCTTTGACTGTGCCGCGTCTCCTTACCTTCTATAAGATGCCACGTCTTTTGATGTTTCATTTGACAATAGATTCCGATACAGTGCAAAGCGAGGTTCTGGATTGTCCGTTCGACAGCTTCATTGTTTAACAATCTAAACTGAGAGTGTGAATCCCGTGAACCAGAATATGGAGATCCCTCAATCAAAAGACTTACTTCAGACCGTAATCTGGTGATTTGTTGTCGAACTTGGCTGCTTTAAGCTCTGAAGTTGTTCTAAATGCTTTTTTATATTTCCCAACGGAAAGAGACAAAGAAACGAGACTCGTGATCCGCCATGCAAGTTATTTCACACACAGACAGAAGAGAAGCATAATTCCACATTTGACGCCTTTTCTCCACCGAATCAAGTGACGTATTTTCAATCTTTGTCTAGGTTAGCTCTTTATGCTCTTCCTTGTAAAGAGCCAAACTCATCCTTGCGGTCCGACTGCTGCTCACTGCAAAGGAACGTCGTATTACACTGTGCAAGGTGAATTGTATGAAGACGCTCCGCTTGTTGCCTTCATTTATCAGAAAATAATCACATCTGGACAAGCTTCTTGTTTTGGAGCTCGACGCGGTATCAGCAGTAGAAAGATGGGGAGTGACCGCTGACAACATCCCAAAGACGCCACCTGCGGTGGCACGCGCACAGTATCCACGTGTTATCGGTATAATCCCCATACTGGCCTATTTGAAGTATTCAAGGCAGGCAATATCGGCCCCGCTGACGGGACAAGAGTATAGACAGCATTTGGATCATGGTTGACCACAATGATATAAAATACTCGGAGCTAGCTTGTTGAGTACAAGCGAAAACCAAAGCGGATGATTTTGACGATTTCTATCTTCTAAAAGGGAGACAGGGAGACTCATAGAGAAGGCTGGGCATGATCATTATTAAAAGCAGCCTGTAGCCTTGCCTAAATGTACGAGCGTAATAAATTTGGTTTATGAAGGTGCCACACAGGGAGAAAGCTCATTGAAAGAATATATGCGGTCGCCCGAAGGATGCTAGACGAACGTCAGCTATATAAGAAAGTTGCCTGGAGGGGAGGTCGTTAGAAAGGGAGGCGGCTTGGTCGGTGCGATGGCACGACCAGTGCAGACGAACTGGTGTTCCCGGGTCCATGTGCATGAGCCGATAATGATCCGAAAAATAATGGCAAAGATTTTCCTGTCATCCAATATACTGAAATTGGACGAGAAACGAAGCAAGAGACACGATATGTCGTACTGTTGTTGGCTGGATACGCCATGGTTGAAATCATGCTTTTTTATATCATTGTAGAGATGTATATATCGAGAAGAGCGGGAGACGAGGAAAGAAAGAAGAAGAAAAAAAGGCAGATAGCTAATGCAGAATGAAGAGAAGAAAGAAGGAAATAGAATAGACTAATGAACAAAATGATGCGAAGAATAAAAGACACTTATTCCCATTCGATCGTGGCCGGGGGCTTGGAGCTGATATCGTAGACGACACGGTTGACGCCCTTGACTTCGTTGATGATGCGGGAGCTAATGCGCTTGAGGCAGACGAACCACTCGGCGCTGGAGCAGATATCGGCGGTCATGAAATCCTTGGTCTCGACGGCACGGAGGGCAATGACCTGCTCGTAAGTGCGCTTATCACCCATGACACCGACGGCCTTGACGGGCAGAAGGGCGGCATAGGCCTGCGAGATCTGGCGGTAGAAACCGTTCTTCTTGATCTCCTCAATGTAGATGTTATCGGCGAGACGCGCAATGTCGACCTGCTCCTTGGTGACCTCACCGAGGATACGGATAGCAATGCCCGGGCCGGGGAAGGGGTGGCGCCAGATCAGCTCGTCGTCAAGACCGAGGATGCCACCGAGGGCGCGGACCTCATCCTTGAAGAGCTCACGGAGGGGCTCGATAAGCTTGAGCTTCATGTCCTC
Organism: Syncephalastrum racemosum; assembly: GCA_002105135.1. Classification (NCBI taxonomy): domain Eukaryota; kingdom Fungi; phylum Mucoromycota; class Mucoromycetes; order Mucorales; family Syncephalastraceae; genus Syncephalastrum; species Syncephalastrum racemosum. The sequence continues at coordinate 258,689 of MCGN01000001.1, forward strand.
GAGGAGACCACCGACGTTGTGGTGAGTCTTGATGGTGGCGGAGGGACCCTTGAAGGAGATGGACTCGATGACATCGGGGTAGAGCGTGCCCTGGAGCAGGTATTCGATCTGGCCACCGCACTCCTTGTCAATCAGAGCAGCCTCGGCTTCAAAGACTTCGATAAAGGTGTTGCCAATGATCTTGCGCTTCTGCTCGGGGTCGGTGACGCCCTTGAGACGGCCCAAGAACAGATCGGAGGCCTGGCTGACCTTGATGTTGATACCCATCTTGTCACCGAGCATCTTTTGCACGAGCTGGCACTCGTTCAGACGCATGACACCGTTGTCGACGAGGATGGCGTGGAAACGGTCACCGATGGCCTCGTGCATGAGCTTGGCAGCCACGGTCGAATCGACACCACCCGAGACGGCACCGACGACGCGGCCGGTGGGACCGACGATGTTGCGGATACGCTCGATCTCCTTGTCAACGAAGGATTCCTTTAGGAAAAAAACAAACCGTGAGTTGAGAGTATAGATCAACATTATTTTTGACTTACCATGGTCCAACCGGCCTCACACTCACAAATACCAATGACGAAGTTCTTGAGGAGGGCCTGACCATCGACAGTGTGGGTGACCTCAGGATGGAACTGGATACCAAAGAAGTGCTTCTCGTCATGAGCGACGGCAGCAAAGGGAGCAGTGCGCGTGTTGGCAATGACGCTGAAGCCGGGAGCAGCAGCGGAGACCTGGTCACCGTGACTCATCCAGACCTGGGGGGTGGGGAAAAACAGCGTTATGAGAAATTATTATTATTAAAAAAACAATAAAACTTTTCAGTTACCTGAATCTCACCCTCAAGACCATCAAAGAGCTTGTCAATGAAGGGATGGTTGGGGTGCTTGGCAATGTTGAGCATGGCGTGACCGTACTCGCGGTGCTCGCAAGCTTCGACCTTGCCGCCCATGTGGATGGTCATTTCCTGCAGACCATAGCAAATGCCGAGAATAGGGACACCAGCCTCAAAGACAGCGGGGTCAACACGCGGGGCGTCCTTGTCATAGACCGAGTAGGGCGAGCCGGAGAGGATGATACCCTTGGGCTTGAAGTGGAGGTCGGCCATCTTTTGGGTGCATGGCAGCAACTCACAGTACACGCCGAGCTCACGGATACGGCGGGTAATCAGGTGAGAGTATTGCGAGCCAAAGTCGAGGATAAGGACGGTATCGTACAGCTGGTTGACTTGCGTCACCTTTTCTTGGCTCGTCATTGTATGTGAGATGGAGAAGAGTGGGTAGAAGGGATGTCAAAAGAAGGGGAGGGGTTGGAACGTCAAAAAAAATTGTGGTCTCGCATTGTTACAAGCCACACGAAATCTCCCAATTTCCGTAGGTTATCCGCCCCCCTCTCTGTTCTGTCTGTCTAGTGGGGGAGTTTTTTTCTAATTTTTTTCAATTCCCGTTCGCTGCTCATTGACAGGGCGCAGAGAGAAAGACAAATAAAGGGAAAAAAGAAAAAAAGGAACCTAAACAATAACGTTGAAGATCTTCGCTTTCCCTTTGGCTCGTTTTATTGCCGCTGGGATTCAGGGAGAGCGGAAATAAAAGCGAGAAAGAGAAAGAAAGAAAGAAAGGACATAAAAGCGAAGATATATAATTATAACGAGACGAAAAGGCATTAATAAACTGGGGCTGCTGCACGGGGAGGGCGTACGACATGGACAGTACCACCGAGCGTGACCTTATTTCTGGTTTTGCTTTGCCAGTGACGGGTCTTGATTGTAAATGAGCCCATTCAAGAGGTCCTGCCTTACCTGGTTAGCCTTTCTTGGACAAACCGTGCGCGCGTCACACAAACTTCATTCCCTTTTACTTTGGTTTAACTCCCCCTTTCGCGCCATTCCCCCTTCCTCACCTGCCTTTTTACTTGAAAGTCTCCCTTCGCCGCCTTTTTTTTTTTTTTCGGGTGCCTGGTTTGATTTGTACAATCACACACGCTAATATAACAGACAGACAAACCAACCATTCATACGCAACACACCACCGGCCCACACACACACACACACTCTCGCACACGCGCGCACGCTATCTCCACTTTCTTTTTTTCACTCTTCTTTCTTTCTTCCTTTTCTTTCTCTTTTTCCTTACCCCTTCTCCCCTCCTTCTCACACTCCGCGCCTCTGGCTACTTTTTTTTTTTCTTTTCAAGCGTTCCTTTAACTCGACGCGCTAGCGACCCAAAACCGACCGTTTTCCTTTCTCTTTTTTCCTTGTTTCCCTGACGGTGCATGCGCTAGAGACCCTTTCTGTCCTTTCTTTTCTTACAGTCTTTCATATCAACGATCGTCCTCCATGAAGGGTGAACCTACCACCGTCGACGCTGCTCCCGTACCCTATTCACCTACCGCTCCCACCAATATTAACACCACCACCACCACCACCACCAGCGCAGCAGTTGCAGCGCAATCACCACCACCCGTACCAGCTTCAGTACCACCACCGCTGTCTTCGCCGTCTGAAGCTCGCTATGTCTGCCATCGTGCGGCGAATGCCATCATTACCGAAGTCGATCCTTTGCGTGTCTCGACCGATGCGCTTCAGGCCATCAATCACTTTTTAGACGAGTTTCTATCGGTCCTCCTCTCGTCGTCCCTGTCACTCGATCTATCTCGTATCAAATCCGTTGTCTTGGCCCTGTTGCCAAGCAGTCTCGGCAAGAACGCTATCGTGGAGGCCGAGCTCCAGGTCAAATCATTTACAGAGACGAACGCTATCGACTTTGATGCGTACGAGCGTATGCGGAGCATGACCGATGAGGCCTTTCCGCTCCCACAAGTACTCCTATCGCTCCGTACCCAATGTGTCGACTACTGCACGCTTGCGGAGAAGAATCATCAGCAGCCAAACAAGTCACTGACACCCGACCGTGAGATGCTTGTTTCACCCATTGTTGTCGTTTATATCACCACCGTCATTGAGCACATGGCAGAGTATATCTTGACTGCCATCGCCATGACAGCCGAGCACGAGGATACCGAGTACATTCGCCTCAAAGAAGTCTATCTCGCTTTGATCGACGATGTCCAGGTCGGCTCACTCTTCCACCGCATGGACCTGCGCGAGCGACTCGAGGTAAGACACACAAAATTCACACACAAAACAAAAAAAAAATTACAGCACGGGCCCAGAATAAAGTTTAGCTCAATGTATCCATGCATATGTGAATTAATATACAGAAACGGACCTCTGCTTTTCATCACACACGCGGCTCTGCAGCCTTGCCATCGCCCGCACCAAGCCCCGTGACGTCCATGAAGAAACACAACCCACAGCAGCGTGAATCGAATCAGATCGATCCGTATATGGAATCCGCTATCAGCTATGAAGACGTCGACGATATTGAAACGCCTGCGAGCCCACCTCCGAGTGGCCGGTCCTCCACCTGGCAACGGCCCATGTCCATCCTCAGTACCAGCACAAGCACCAATACCATTGCTTCCACCAACTCGTCTGGCAGCAAAAAGGGCTTTCGCCTGTTCCGCAAAGACACAAAGAACAGCACCCAATCCGACCCACCTCTCCACGCCAACCATCACAGCACACAACAAAAGGCGCTCAACACCGTCTCTGTATATAGTTCCGACTCTCCCGCCATTGACTTTGAGGACCTCATCCGGTCAGGCAATACTGTCCGCGTCTCACTGACACCGAACCGGCTCAAGTCGATCGAAATCATGAATGGTGATCATGCCCGTGATGACAGTGATAATGCCAGTTTTTTTCGAAGGAAGCTCAGCAAACGTACCTCACAGCGTTCTGCAAAACAGCAACTGCAACAGCAACAGCAACAGCAACAGCTGCAAATGCAACAACAACAACAACAGCAGCAGCAGCAGCAGCAGCAACAGCAACAGCAGCCCAAATCACCACCCCTTTCCCCACCGCCCCAAAAGACAAGCATGGAAAAAGCAAGCATGGACCAGCCGCGCGGGCCCAGCCTGGAGGAACCGTCTGCACCTTTTGAGAACCCACGCACAGCGCCCAAGCCCCCGCACAAGATCCTGCGCACATCCGACCAACCCCTCCACGCAGAACACAAGATCCGATGGAGCGACAACAGCAATGACGACAGGCGCGGGTCGCCCAAGCACTCGCTCGAGTCCTTGCCGGCCCTGAACGAGGAAGATGAAGGCGAACCGCGCCCGACGCGCCGACCCCTCAAGAGCCGTGTCGAACGGCCATCGAGCATGGTGGCCAAACGCGCATCCATGAACCTGAGCAATCGCCCGACGTCCTTCCACGAGAGTTTTGCCCTGCAAGAAAACCAAAACCAAACCCAAAACCACCACCTTCTACTTCTTCAACAGCAGCAGCAGCAGCAGCAGCAGCAGCAGGATCCTGGCCTGGTACGCGACAAGGTCCTCAAATTCGAGCAGGCACCCTCCACGCAACCCGAAGCAGCGAATGCGGCCTCCGCGTCACGGAGGGAACGCATGCTGCACCTGTTGCGGCAGGATGCGACCACGATCGAGCAGCGCGCGTCCGTATTCCGACCTGCGCGCCAGGTGACGCCTGTCGAGGTCGGCGTCCAGACCGACCCGATCGAGATCGTTCCTCAGGTTGTGGTGACTTCCGAGGGCAAGGCAAGGAAAGGCCGTGAAGGCCGGCGGCCGTCCCAGTTTAGTATCCGCAGTTCGGCAAGCGAGCGCGGTGTCATTGAGGGTGACGAGGAGTGGTTCGTTCCCGATGAAGATTGGGAGGAGGACGAGCGGGAGCAGGAGCATACACTGGTAGAATGGCTCCTAGGCGAGTAATATGAAAAAGTTGTCTCCTCTTTTTCCTCTTCTTTTGTTCCTGTACACACACTGGTGGAAGACACATACACAGACCCTCGCCCCTTTTCCTCCCATCGATTCACCCCATCTATTGACGCACTTTTTACTACCCATATCCTCGCTTACATGCCACGCCATCGCCCTTTCCTAAAAGTATAGTACACCTCTCTCTCTCTCTGTCTCTCTCTGTCTGTCTCTCTTACTTACCCTTCTCATTCTGTGCCCTTATTGTCCCGCTTTATCCTCTCCCGCCTGTTACCTCCGTGTTATTTCTCTTATTTCCTTGCTCTATATTTCTTGCTTTTGTTCCTTTAGCCGTATTATGTCCTCCTGAGTTTTCTTTTTCTTTTTCTTATTCTTTTTCCTTTATTAGTATACAAAATACATCCCTCTATTTCTTAATATTTCTTCCATTTCTCCAAGACCCATCGCGTATCACTTTCGTTTTGCAGCTGTTCTTGCACGACGCGCTCGACGGCGGTCCAAAAGGCGGGATCCTTGAGCTTTTGCTCTGCTTCGGCGGACAACGTGTCTGACTGGACAGTAGCAGTAGCACTGGCAGCATCGGGACCAGGACTGGCAGGCGCAGCAGGTGCTTTGGTGATCATCAAGTGAAGAACAGCGCCGTTGCCAATGTTATAGTCGCAAAGTGACTTTGTATCGGCGAGGGCTTTGCCCTTGAGAAGCAGGCGCTGGCGGTCGACAGGTGTCTTGTTGTGTGCATGAATGCGTGCCTTGAGGTCAGACACGGTGTCGCTCGGGTCAAGGTCACCCACGTTGAACTGCGAGGCAGGCTTGAGGATCTTGACCGTCACCGAGATGGTGTGTCGCGTAGAATCTATATACCATGGTTTGTCAATAAGCACACCCATAATGCATTTCCTGCCTTACCGTCAGAAGCGTCTGCAGAAGCGGATGGGGCGTTCTTGGACGGAGGTTGGCGCTATAACGAGAGTGTGAGAGATTAGATTAAAAGAACGTTTATATATATAAATTAGTTTACCTTGATGCGAAGGGGCGATGGTTCAGGACGAGTGGTATAATCGCTGCCATAGCGTACAGAGCGTGACGACAAGGTCTCGAGGTATTGTTGTATAAAGTTGTTTTCGTCAGGTACGACCAACATGGTGTAAAGTGTTATTTAAAAAAGAGAGATAAAATGCGTTGTCCTTCCTGCTACTGTATGAATGTCCATTTTTTGGCTTGCCCTCCCCACGCGCGTCTCCCAGATTTAATTGAGACACAAATTGACAAAGAGACTAAAAGCGATATCAACCAGTACCTTTCTGGCAGCGAGCACTAGATTAGCTTATGCTAGCTTTCTTACATATACATATTAAATATAAATGAAAAAAAAAAAGAAGAGCCTATATAGATATCATTAGCTTGGAACTACTACGTATGCAGGTATATGCGTGCAGAGCTTAATAATAGGATCATAGAACTCATCTACGTAGACTCGGTAAATGGCACTGTGCATAATGGTGTACCTTGCTGGAAGACATAGAGTCTCAATATATGCATCTATCGAGTCTCCTGTCCTTGGAAAATTCGCCCGGTGACTTTTGGAGAGAGAGGCGAACGGCGGGCAGACCTCCGAATATCCGTACTAACAAGATCGATCAAACTTAGCATATGAATACCGTACTTTTGTGCTTACCTGCTCATTACTCCGTAACGGGCAGAGAGGCACAGTTCAACAGTGAGGTATGTATCAAGTTACCATTTCTATTTCTTTTCTTTGTCCTCTTCAAGGCCAGCGTGGGTGTCAATGATTGGGCATGCACACAGCCGATCATGCAGAAAAAATAATAATAAAAGGCTCAGATTCTCGCGAACGCGCCCACTTTAGTGATCTTTTCTCATCGAACGAAACAAGCGCCATCAGCACACACACCAAGGCCCAAAATTTGACTGTATTTTGTAAACATAAATAGGTGGATGATGACGATGATGATACAAGACGCAGTAAGAATCAGAGAAATAGTCCAGCCATGCGTGATCGTGCCACGTCAGCTGTAACCAAGAAAAATCAGAGCGCGACTTGGGCGGGTGCGTGTGTCTGTGTGTGTGTGTCACTCATAGAGGGAAATATATATACTCTTTTATTTTCCCTTCCTTCTTTATATACTCTATTAAAATATGACCTCGCTTCTGCTGCCGACGGTGTACTTGGGTGGTTGCATAGCCGCCATGAGTGCTTTCTCCTTTGTCTACCGTCGTGTCACAGGTAACAACAATCGTACATTCAACATATTATATATATATATATATAATATGCGACGATCCATTCAAAAGTTGATTGCTCATTGCTTTATATATATATATATATATTGTTAGGTGTAAAGTCGGTAGAGCCCTGGTTTGGTTATAATGAGGAGAAAGAACAATACATCGCCTTGTTGAATTCCGAGACACCTGTGCCTGAGCATCACCTCAGAGCCGCTCTCTTGCGACGGTCGATGGAAGCCGTGCGACGCCTGGTGCACGTCCAACAGGAGAAGCCTGCGCTGCAGCAGCTGATGCGCATGGGCAGCATTGGCGATGACCTCTGGCAGGACTTTACGATTGCCGAGCAGGAGACCATGATGGAGCTCCAAGACATTGTGCAGGAAGCCAACACGTACAAAGCCGGCTGGGGTCAGACCATCTTTTCCTCGGCAGCCCAAATGCTCGAGCACGAGAAGCAAAAGAAGCTGGCAACAGAAATGAAGGAACTCAAGGAACACGAGGAAAAGCAGCGGGTCCAGCGTCTGAAGCGCGAGGAAGAGGAAGAGGCACGCGAGTCCCAGCGAAAAGCAAAGGAAGCTAAAAAGGCCGAGGAAGATCTTTTGCGTGAGGAAGAGCAAGCATCCAAAAGCAAAAAAGGCAAATCGAAGAAATAATCCTTATATCTATAAACTCTCTTTTCTTCCCCTGTGTTATTTTGCACACCATTCTATATGATAGTAAGCTTGAATTGCAAAGTGTATTTAGAAATGTTTGGTGGCGTGTGTCAAAGAAAAAAGAAAAAACAGGTGGACAAATAGACATCTACAGTCGACTGCGTTTATACAGTACTACCGTTGTAAGTGCGCCTTCCTGGGATGAGTAGGGCTATGCACAGCGAACACCCCTCCCCAAGCCTGCCCAGTGAACTATGGACATCGTAAGCAGATAGAAAAAGAAAACAAGGGGGAAGGACGAAAGGAAGGCAAGACGTATACGAGCAGTGCTTGTTGAACCCACAACTGATACAGTTCAACCGAGTGGGCGAATCATATGTAATAAAAAGTGGGCTCAAGGCGCGCGTCGAGTTAAGAAGGAAAAGAGAAAAGAAAGAGAACACACGGACAAGTAACACACACCTACTACTACTACGTGTCTCTGCTCTCTGTGGACAGTAAAGACGCACGACTAAAAAGCAATAAATAGAGAGAATGAAGCGCAGCACATTGGGAAAGGGAACTCAATGGCACAACCACAACAACACAAGGGTCAACAGTCAGGCCCAAGCACGGCAGTAATCTTGCCTGAAAATCAATCTGTTTGCCAAAAGCAATCTAAACCCGGTTCTTCCGTATAAGCACTCGCACAATGGCGTCGTCACCATTCGATAAAGCGCGCTCCCCTTGCTGTTTTCAACTCTAGGAATGACGATCAAAGCTTTCCCTTTCTCATGGAAGTCAAGTTGATTTCTTGTTTATTTTCTTCATACACTTCCATACTACTGCAACCGCAGCACGATGGGCTTCTGTCTATAAAGCTAAGCTAATCTCTGGACTACGATCAAAGGTTGAGCACCTCATGGTGGACACCATCAAGGCTTGCATCTTGCCACACGTTCCTATCCTATTCCCTCCTTTGTAGTTTATCATTTTCTTTTTTTTATAAAGTAGGCCCTAGTGGGCCGCCAAAAATTGCCGCTGTGCTCCCGAAGAAGCACAGCAGACGGGGTATTGGTTGTAGTTTTCAACCAGCAATTAACCAGCATCAGTAGAAACCTCACTTGCGTGGTTATGCCCTAGCACAAGAATAAAGAAAAATGGTTTGCGCGGAATCGTCGCCTTTTTATAATTTTCTCAGAAAAAGACAGTCCCATTTCGGAGCGGTAAAAAATATTTTTCAATCCGCGGTCTGGGGAGCTGCGGAATGTGAGAGAAAGAAAGAGAGAGCCAGAGAGTGAATGGCGATAGAAATCATGTGTGTGCTGCGTGATTTCTATCTGTGCTGCGGGCGCAAAATAAAAAAGAAAAATCAACAACATGGAAAAGGTGGGTTTGGGGTTTTTCTTGATTGGAGGGGAGGGGGAATACGCAAAGAGGAAAAAGAAAAAGGTCGGGGAACGGACAACATGAGTGCGGGGGGGTTTGGGAGGGGATGGGGTATTCTTTATGGCTACTACTTTTTTTCTGGCACATATCACCGTTTGGCGGGCTGGGTATCAATCCGCACCTGCTCCGTGCCATAGTCCGTCGGTCGCTTGGATTCCTTGATCTTCCTGACCCACGCCTTGTCGATATTCATGGCTGTGTACATGTACGGTACCGTCGTGTGCGCCAGATTGACCTTGGCTTCCTTGGCACGCGCGTCCGCCTTGAGCCGCCGCAGCGCATCAAACGCCACGACGTAACAGTACTTTGAATACTTTTCATTGTGGATCGTCCGGCGATACGCGTAACTGGCCTTGACCGTCTCGAGCATCCTGCCTTGATTGCCTGCCTGATCTGCCAAAAACACGCTCGATCGCAGCGGGGTGGTCGGGATGGCCTGGTATTCGCGTGCGGCGTTTTCCTCCACTTCGAACGCGTTTCGGAACTGGGTATAATCAAGCAGGAAAGGCTCGGTCTCGCGTGTCGGGTTATGCCGCGAGTCCATCTTGCTCTGCTTGACGCGCATGAGTTCGCTGATATTTCTTTGATGCGCTTGCAGATGTGTGTCGATTTCGTGAGCCAACGTCTCGAGATCCTTGAGCAGCGCCGGGTCGTGCTGCTGGGCATGCGTGAGCATGGTCTCATACGGTCCAGCGAGATGGTCGTCCTTAAACTTGATGTCTTGGTCGTCAAACATGCATCGCGTATACCGCGTAAACCTTTCGGTCTGCTTGAGTAATGCATGGTACAAGTGGTCCATTGCAGTCGTGCATTTGTCCGGGAGGTCCGGGACCACACCCTGGTTGACTTCTCTATACGCGCTCGCTTCTTTGGATCGCTGCCGGTTCTTCTTGTCGAGAAACCAAGCCGGCTGCGCCAGCTTGGCAAATGCGGCTCGATCCCGGCGCAGCGCGGTCTCCTTGAGAGCCAGGCCTTGCTTGGGCGCGTCGACGAGCTTGGCGCACATGTGGGAGAGGTACACCACGTCCGGATGGTCGAGCGATGTGTGCTCAGATAACACTGTGCGCCAGTTTTCATACACGCCCAGTGTCGAGTCGGGAAGCAGGACGGAGATGAAACTGCGCTGGAGCGCGGCTTCCATCGCTTGCTTGTCGCGCATCCGGGCCAGTTCATCACGCACGCGTGTCTTGCTCTCTTCAAACGCATCATCCGCCTTCTTTGGCGTCGGCGGCACGGGTGAACCTTGAAAAGGCTGCACGAGTCGCTGATCCCAGCAGCAAAACACCTATATCCCGGATTTGTTCCATGAATAAAAATAGATAATAAAAAAATAAAGTCACCCATGGTACTTACGATATCACCATCATAGTCGCCACCGCCGAGCATGCTCGCCAGCGAGCGTCGGCCCTTGACAGAACAGATGAGCACGTCCGAGTAGGACCGCAGCCCGGCACAATCGACCGCCTTGACTTTCTGCACGTCCGACTTGAGGCCACACGGATTCCGCGTAACAAGCAAGTCGCCCATGATCAGACCCGCACGCAGGCCCGTCTGCTCGTCCGTCCTGCGTTTCGATAACTGGAGAAATATCTCGCCCTCTTGTAACGTACCCGTGGGGTCAGGCACGCACGTCACCGTGCAGGACTCGGTCACTTCAATCTTGTACTTTGTCACGACACTACGCATCACGTCGCGAAAGACATTTGTAATTTTTTGGGCGAGGTACGGATTCGACAGGTCAAAACCGGCATCCATGAGACGGACGGTGGATTCGTGCAGCCCGACAGGCTGGCCCGAGTACGGATTCACTTTCCCGTAATCCGTGCTTTGGCGCTGCAACGAAGCCCCCATATCCTCTTCGGTGGACAGACACTCAACGTAGTCGTCGTCCACGGGTTGCTCGCGCCAAATGTCTTTCTCGGTATCTTCTGTCTCCCACCGCGCGCGCATAATCGAGCCGGTGCGGGCAACCCAGTCGCGCAAGATCAGGATGTTGCGGTTCTCGGTGACAACCATGGCCAAGCGCTGCAGGTACTCATCAAGGATCTCCAGGAACGCAGAAGTGGGCACGCCGCCCGAGGCCATGCATTGGATAAACTGGGTGTTCAAGTTGGACGGATAGATGCAGATTGCGTTCTTGACGAGGTCGAAGGTGTAGTGGAGCGGATCGGTACTCATGTCGAGTTGCGGGAGGCCTGTCTTGAACTTGTGCTGGGACTTGCGGATCTGAATAAAGTCACCTGCATTCAGGTCCAGTTCGGGCGCGACAAGCCAGATGCCTTTGGCACCGCCGATGCGGCCCTGTACCGCGCACGGCAGTTCGTTCTCGTGCTGCGCACCCATGATCTTGCGCATCGCCGCAATGCTGATCAGACCGCACCCGTCAGTCATGCATGTCTCCTCGCCGCCGGGCGCGCCCGAGTAAATGTCATCAATATACTGGATTTCGTGCGGTTGGAACGTCAAGGTTGCTATGCTGTTGCTGTATCCGAGCGACATGCGGCTCGCGAATTTGCAGATTGTCATGGACCAGTTTTCGATGATAGGAATGTGCCAATCAATCACACTCCGGATACAGATCGGCTCAAGACCGGCGCCCTCGGTAGCAAATAGGATGATGGTGCTGTCCTTGACAAACAGAAATTTAAAAACGCGGCCCATGAGTAGAAACGGTTTGAGAAAGAAGTCCTTGTTCTGGCGAATCATGCCCGGGTGGGACGACTTGGTAACCTTGAGCTCCAGGAAGCGACTGTCGCCAAACTTGCGAAAGAAGCGATTCGAGGCGCCGACCTTGGCCGGACGCAGCTGGATCGTGGGTGTTTTTCCGAGTGACAGGGCCATGATGGCTGAGTAGTGGATGGCGCGGTTCGGGACACTTGCCGGCGGCTTCTCCGTATGCTGCCAGACGTGGTCGGAGCACCGTTCCAACACGCCGAGTGTCGCGTTCTTGTTGTGGGTGCCGTACCATTGCAAAAAGGTCGAGTGAAGCGTACGCGGCTGCTCGTTCGCGACGTGATGGAACCGTTGGAGGGTGTCGAAGGTCAGGTCCTGCCAGTGCACGCGACAGGTCTGGATGAACCGCGCCAGTTCGAACTGGGCCGTCCAAGAGATGGAATCTAGCTTGGAGAACTGGCGCGGCAATGTGCAGAGAACGTTGTGGGCCTCGTCTGTGATGTCAAATGGCGAGAGGGGCGGCGTGAGTGGGGACGGGCTGCTGCTCGAGTGCCGAACTGTTGTGTTCGTCGTTGTCGTGGTTGTTATGCTCGTACTCGTGCTGACAGTCGAGCTCACACTATCGGACCGCATGCGTTTCGCGTCAGGACCGTCCATGTCGCTGGCAGGTCGCTTTTTAGACGGGATTGTCAAGGTATCGAAAGTCATTGTGTCTGTCAAGGTGTCAGTTGCTAATGGTGAAAAGTATGACATTACAACGCGAGCTCCCTTCATGTGTTCTATTGTTCCTTGTTCTATTACCTTTGCAAGCACTCAGCGCAGTGGTAAGATACTCTGTTACGTCGTCAAGCGTCTTTTTTTTGCCTGAGGGTGGCTTCCATTCCAGAAAGCCGCGTACGGTCTTGTTGAGGCGCGCGCGATCGCCAAGGCAGAGGGTCTGCATGCGCTGGACTTCCAGAGGCCATGCCTTGTGCGGCCGGTTCAGGATTTGGATTCGATCGCGTAAGCCGAGGTGGTTGTATATCTGCTTGCAGTATTTCACCACGTCCTTGTCCAGCTCTGTCATGTTACGCGATGTTGTAGTGGAAGAAAACAAGGCGTGTAGAGTAGCAAAGGGGAAGAAAAATTAAACGGGTGATTGTTACACGTCTACCTGTCTCTCTGCGCACTTGTTTTGACATGCCGCTCCATCATCCTACTGTATCCAACGCTGGATCGAAGCGTCCCAGAGCACAGACGCACTCTCTCTCGGTGTGTATATTTGTTCTAAGCAAATAGAACATCTTGTTTCATGATTTTCTCAAAATTGTACCTGGTTCTTTTTCTATGTATGTGCCTAGGTTTATTACGTCGGCATACTAAAAAAAGAACAAAAGGAAGATCCACGATTGATCGCGCGTGATATATAGCCATGCATCATCGAGATTTGACAGTATACATCCAGTGTACAAAATTGACGTGTGTGTGCGTTTGTGCGTGTGTTCCCTTTGTACGCTGGACGTGTCGGTCACCTGGAAAACGAAAAAGACGCGTCGCCTGGATATTTTGTGTCACTCGCGCGCTTTTCTTTCTCCTGTCGAAATGGGAAAATGCATACATACAAAGGAGACGTACATTACAAAGCTGCTTTTCCCTTGATATCTATCCCTTGCATTCAGGGGCAACTTGCAGCCTTTTCACGGTCGCACATACTGTAGTCATGCAGATCTCATTGCAGCGTTAGTGTAATTTTCAGTGATTGCTTGTATTGTATAGTATACGAACGATACGGAATTAGGAGAAGAATCATAAAGTAGAATACGTGTGTGTGTGTGTGTTTGATTGTAATGGAATGACTGAGGCAAAGGATGGCGAGCGAAAGAGAAGAGTAGGAAGGAACTTTATACAGGACGCCATAAGAGAGGTCGTTGGGTGTGTCGTGAGATTGTCTGCGTCGTGTGAGAGCGCATGGGTGATGTGTTGCAAAAGAAAAGAAAGAAGTCAAATAAAGAGAAAAAAATATGTTACTATGATACGGGTGCGGAGCGCTGGCGTTTCGATGGCTGCATTGTCATGTCAGCATGCTTTCGTCGCGTTCCTACTGCAGAGGACGATGATCGACTGACGGCCTGTGCAAAGCGAGAACAAATGTATAAATTAATATAAACCAGTTCTTCGTAGCCTTTCGGCTATTCTCCTTTTTTTATCGGTACCTGGCGAATTTCCATCAAGTCAGCTTCAAGCTCGGCTTCATTTTTCGCGTAGAGGGCATGCATAGGCGTCGCCATCTGGGAAGAGGGCTGCACACGCCTTTTCGGCTTATTCGGCTTTTGGGAGAGTAATCCATCAAGCTCCGCCGCGGCGCGGGTCGTGCGCACCTGGCGCCGACCCCGGGCCGACATCAAGATAGCGTCCGCCGACAGTGTCAGGTCTGTGTCCTTATTCTCCCGCACGAGTTTGCGCTTTTCTTCAATCTTGGCCAGTACCGCCTTTTCGAGCACGGCCTTGGCCGCTGCCCGTTCTTCGTCCGCTGCTTGCAACGCGTCATCGTACCATGCCTGGGCCTGCTGCATCTTGTATTGGTGCTCGAGCGATGCCTTGTAAATATCCGCCTCGCGTTCACGCTCGAGGTCGGATAGGGCGTCTTTAAAGACGATGTGGTGGACTCCTTTTGTTTGTCATTGTCGTCAGCTTCTATGCGTGTGTGTGTGTGTGCGTGTGTGTGTGTGTGTTATTTTTATTTTACCATGCTGAATCTCCGACAACTCGTCTTGCAGCTTTTTAAGCTTTTCCTGGTAAATGCTTATAATTAAAAAGTTAGAAAATGAGCGATCAGACCCTCCTTCCTATATGAAATAGAAAATTTCTCCATTACTTACGCATCGCAATGTTCGTCAAATTCGGACTCAATGGAGCGTAAGCCGTCATTGACGAGTGCATACTGCTCTTCCTTGCGGTCGGCATCTTCTATACCATCATTTTCAGTAACCCCCAAAAAGGCAATCATCACGCCTTTTTTCCCTTTTTCCTTACCTGCTTGCCAAATCAATGGCGACGGCTCGTCCAGGTCGTAGCGGTAGTACATTTCTTTTTTGGGCATATGACGATCGTCTGCTACGAGTGTAGGCAGCGGCGTGGACACTGAGGTATTCCCTGACTTTCGGTTTGGCACTGTGAATAAAGAAGAAGACGAGGCCGGTTTGCATGGGTGTCGCTCCGGCTGCTGCGGTTGAATGGATCGCGTCGCTGCACTAGGCACCGGCACTTGTGCAGGTGTAGGCGATGACGCATTCCCATTCACAGAACGAAAAAGAGGAGAAGAAGCAGCAGCAGAAGCAGCAGAAGCAGTAGAAGCAGCAGGGGGAGGCGGAGGAGGATGGTGATGGGATGCGTAGGTACTGGCGGCGGACATAGTCGGTGGACGAGGTAGGCTAAAGGCGTCCAGCTCACGGATAGGTGTGGTAGGATTGTTGCTGTGTCTAAAAGGCAGCGCGGAGGAAGCATGACTATTACCTGTAGTGGTACTAGTAGTAGTAGCAATAGTGGCACTACTACTATTATTATGATGATGAATAGGATTCATTGGAGCAGTAGTAGGCTGGTGCTGTTGCGACGGCGGCGGCGGCGCAGGCGGTGGAGGTGGAGTATGGTTTGGAAAGGAGAGCGGGGGCAAGGTACGCTTGAACATGGGAGGCGATCCGATCGGCGGAAGAGTAAAACGAGTCGGTGGCGAAGAAGGCAATGGCGGAGGAGGCAATGGGCGTTCAGAGTACATTGGGAATTTGGGAATATATAAACCGACAGATAGACACAACAACAACAACGACACTTGTAGAGAGTAGTAAAAGGAAATGGAAGAAAAAAAAAAAAGAGGAGAACACACGAAGGGGAAGGGGGGGATTGAAGTGATACAGTCAAGAGAGAGAGAAAAAGAGAAGAGAAGGGAAGGGGGAAAGCAGAGGCGAGATAACGAGACTGCTGCCTTTGTAAAATCAAATAAAAAAGGACTGTGCGTGTGCGTGTGTGAGAGTGTGTGCAAGAAAAGGAACTGCAGCAGACAGCCGTGTAATGCGGGGTTATGAAGTCCTGAAAGCTTGGTTGATGTAGCATATTCTTATTCATACATGTGTACCTACTTAATGTCGTTTTTGTTTTTTACCGTGTCCCCGTGACACAAACTTGTAAAAAGAAAAGACAATAAAATGTCAATGTCAATCTTCTTTTCTTTTTCCTTTGACAACTTCGATACGGATGCTTCGCATCCATTATGATGGCAGGTAAGTTTGCTGCTTTGTCACTTCGTATTAATGTCGTCCTGTTCCTTTTTTCTTTCCCTTTCGGCGATCCGTCGACCGGAAACATAAAAAGTCCGAAAATAAAGTAAGCGATGATCGCTGCATTTCTTTTTTTCTTTGGATCGACACCTATCGAGGACACACGCACACACACACACACACACACTCGGCCTTTTTTCAAGAACGGACAACCGATCATCCGTGTATAGCGAACACGGGACTCGTCTGCGTTCTTTGATCTTGCCGTCCATAATGGCGAGTCCGTCGATTTTGGAGTATATAGTTTTCATTTCACAGAACGCGCCTCACCGTGATCACGAGTTCAGGTCTCCGCTTTTCAAATTGGACTGCTCTGCATAAACAATTGAAGATGAATCGATCCCATTATTGCATTCTTGGGCGTCCATGATTTTTCGTGCTGGTTTCTATATGAAATAGAGCGAAAACTGGCTCTATAGCCTTTGGCACGGCCATGTTCTTATAAAGATCAGTGGACATGGGATGCTGCAGAAAAATAGAGGCGGTTGCCCATAGCATTTTGTACTTTACGACGCCTTCTTAGCTCCAACACGTGACACGTAACACGAGTCATGAGCCTTTTCATTTATAGATTTCACATTCTTCCTTCTTTCTTCGTAAAACCACAAGCACGACTGTCTATGCCGCGTCTCTCCTGCGTGCTTTGACATGTACCGATACATCTGGCTCTGCAGGATAAGCTTCATCAAAAGATCCATTGATGGGTCTGGTCTATACGTGGTCTGTGAGTAAAGGAGGCGCCCCTGAGAAACTATAAAGGAGACAGAAACACGAAGCATGTTTTGCTCTCTCTGTTTTCTGTCAGGTATCATGTCGGCAGCACCGACGCATGCGCGCTCAGATGATTGTCATGAAACTGAATGGATGCAGCCATGTATAGCTGTGAGCGCAGGCTACCTTATGAACCAACGGTCACTGTTTAGAAAATTGGAGAGTGAAACCCCAAGTTGCGGCAAGTCTTATCGTCCGGCTTTACGATGCAAGAGCTGACGGCGCAGGTATGCAAGGCGCAGGAAAAAGTGAGGTAGAAACGCATGTAAAGTCAATCACGGCTATCCATTATGCTTCCATCCCATTCTCTCTTGTTCCTTTATTTCTATGAGCTACTGCACAGGCCTGCAGCCAATGTGCATCTCATTTGACTCCTTGGCGCTTGTACATTTAACCGAGCACTAGTGGGAAAGCCGAAAGAGATTGCCAGAAAATTGACCCTATTGCCGAGGAGACCCAAAACCGCGGGTAATGTATGTATCATTCGAAATGTTCTTTCCGAAATCACCAACCGATCTGGCCGGAAACGTGCTTCTAAGGGACGGAATTCCGACGATGTGGAGCGCAAAAACATTTTGGAGGGCCAATCACGACGGCCGCACGCGATTGGTGCATTGTATATGAGCATTTTATTTGATTTTCGAGGCGGACTCTCCTATGGATGCAATCCAATGACGTGTTTTTCTTATTATTATTATACCCAAAGACCCTGTCTATCCAGATTCAGCCGCGTATGTCTCCTGAAAGAAGAGGAAAGATGCCACCCATGGTATGGATGTTCTTTTTCCTTTGCAGAGGGTGTGACAGCACCCTGCATTCTCCTCTTCCCCCCTCTTCATCCCCCTTTCTGGGTTCAGCCGAGCCGGACCTTTGTATCCGGGCAAAACACCCAAAACATCCCTTGTTTCGGATCCGCTCGGTTTCGCAGGCCCCTTCCTGTCCGTTCCGACCTTTGATGTGGATTGAGACGGGAGAAAGCAGTTTGGTGCTTGTTTTCTTTCGATAAGACCCTGTGCAACGCGCGGGTGTGCGCGTTTTTCCTTGAAAATGTCGCGTGGCTCCTCCAGCCCTTACCATGAACCACAGTGCAGCAGCTGATCCGTTGTTGATTTGTTTTATCCGGATTCGTGGCACGCTTTCACACATATGCTTTATGTCGATGATATCTATGCTGATATCGGGCTATACAAGCGTGACCAACAGCCTTTTACAAACTTGGCAATGCCGTGAAGAAGGCATATCCTCTCGTTGCTTTCGCGCAAAGGAAACCCAAAGAAAATAACGGAGGTTACAGCCGAGAAAAAAAAAAAAGAACGCAAGGGCGGATGAGACATATCCGGTCAAAAAAAGCCTCAACCTATCTTTCATCCTTTGCCCAGCGCATGAAGGAGTACTAGCAGCCCCGTCCCCGATCGTAAATAAAACAATAATAAACAAAGATAACATCATCCGCACATATCCGCACGCTTGATCGTTTCCGTTCCGAGCTTACTCTTTGATAGTATGTATCCATTTCGGCCATCCTTTTTCCGTCGAGGACCTTCTCGAAAGCATGCGGTTTTACAAAAATAGACAAAGGATTGTGCACGATTGCACGAACCGCAGCAGTTACACGTCCCCCATATATTCAGCGCACGCGAGCGGTCGTACGAAGCAAAAAAAAAGTTTGTTGGTAACTCAAGAAAGAAAGAAAAGGGCGCAAGACGTCAGAAATACCGAATGGGTATGTTGACGAAGGTGTGATGCGGCTTTTTTATTTCATCGCCGTCATCATAAACGAAAACGTCGCAAGATTACATGGATATATGGTGAGGTTGTTTTCCTGCTTTTTAAGCATATCCATAAACTGACGCGTATATCAATGCGCATACAAATACAGACATGATTGGGATTCTTCTGAGAACAGACGCAACGGTATAAACAAAGACACCCTTGTCTATCTTTTTTTTCGTGTTGTACTATGATCATGCTTAACGCATTGATTTCTTCTGTCAGACAAGGTACCTTCCGCGGAAGTCAAACCATGTGTCCACCTATTTTACTTTACAGTCTCCGGCCTTTGCTGAGCAGCAAAAATCAAATAAAATCAGGAAGAAATGATCTTATGGTAATAATGTATGGCAGCATGTGGCAGTAATCTAGCACTGCAGCAGAAAAAAGAAAAAGCGCGGGCAATCTGCAAGCATAAACTGCACTAGAACTATTTAGAGCGGGTTTCCCTTCTTTCCCTTTTTTTTATTTTTTTATTTTTTTTCTCGCGGAGACTGCCAAAAGGAGGGGTTATATGATCGAGTCGTTTCGATTCGTCGAAAATCTCAGTCAGAGTCGGGCCACGACAAAGCGGGCCAGGTTACAGCAGCAACCCCGTGAGCGAATGGAAGGGTATGATATCATGACAGAGACAGAGAGCGAGAGAAACAATGGTACGCCACGTGTACTTTCCCTTTTGGCGCGCCGATTCCTTTGAGTTGCAAGCCCAAGCGAAATAATGAGACACGAAGAAAAGGTTCGGAAACAAGGTTATGCTGTGTGTTATTGCAGGTTGGTGGTGGTCTCTCTCTCACTCTGATTTTTTTTTTCTTTCTTCGTGGCGATAAATATAGCATTGAGTTTTGAGGCTTTGAACCTGTCGTTATGTGAAGTTGCGGTACTACGATTGTGTACCTGGGACCCCTCTTTTTAAAAATATATTCCTTATCCAAGACCAAGGAACAGTGCTGTGGATGAAGTGGGTAGGGGGTGCAGCAAGACAGAGAAATCGGAAATTTAAGCGGCGGAAAGAAAGAAAGGGCGGGCTACCCAATACGAAGGGCGAATGGGAAACCGCCCGCGCGCGCACGCAGAGTCTAATGGAGCGCGCAAAGAAAAAGTGTGAATAATTACAATATGAATTACAGGGAAGGCCTAAATAGCTGTTGTTTATTTTGCTTAATTGCCCATATTGCGTAGCTGACCATTTGTGTGGCGAGCAGGGATTCGTACGCGTCATGTAGCACACCACATAAAAAAGAAAAAGCCCGCTCGTAATGAAGCGGTGTGACAACTTCGCCACGTGCTGTCCCAGCAAACAAAGATCGGCGATACCAAAAAATTGCTCTGCTATTTATTACGGTTCCAAATCGGGCAAGTTGAGATTCCTAGCTTTTCTCTCCCCCAAACCCGAACGGTCCCCCCTTTTTCCTCTGACCTTTCGGTCGTGTATATATAAACCCTGTAACCTTTTGCTCTTCCGTCTTCCGTACACAATAAGTTCTTTTTTTTCTTCTCTCTCTACGCCTTTTTTATACGTCTCTTACACCAAGACTCAAATCCTAATCATGTCTGACGGAAGATGCATCCATTGCGGTCAAAAAGGCCACTACTCTATGTATGTATCCTACACATTTGAAATTTGAACCAGACGCAAAAAAACTGACATGCTTTAATTTTTTTTTTAAAGGATGTGCCCCAAGAAGCCGAATGCAGCCTCTACTTGAACAAGATGAAGAATCAGCTTCTTGAGCAATGCTCTTTTGAACTCTTTCTCTCTTATTCTGCTCTCTATTGAATCAGTATCCGCGGACGGTTTCCACGGATTGGCGCGACATCTGCGAACAACCTCTTTGGCGAGGGAAGGCAATCTCTCTCTCTCGAACTCGGACATCTACGCTCAACCCAACCACCCACCATCACCACCACCACCACCTCCTCCTCCTCCTCTTTTTACTCTCAACAACAATAATCGTACGCACACACAGATAACGCCTATGTCTACAACAACATGGCAGGCCGGCTCTTAATTTATTCCTCTCTCTCTCTCTCTCTCTAACCTCCCTTAACTCTCCTATTTCCCTTTTCTTTCTCAATGGCGACAGAAGATTCCTTTTTTATGCTCAAAAGTACAGACACAACCTATGTAATTCCCTTTTTTTATTTCCACGATATATACATTGCTACTACATTGATTCTGTATACATTCTATGTACAAAAATTCCATAATATACCGCATATGCATTGAAACAGCCCCTCAATATTCGAATTCGTCTTAATTTTCTCTTATTTGTGGAATTTTCTTGTGTTGTCAACAAGCCCGCGCAAAACAAATACCCCTTACTTTAGGGATGGCCGTATGAAGTAAAGGAACAAAAGGGGTTTAGACATCATACCATATATTCATCGATACAGCAGTTATAGGATCATGAAACACGGGTTGATAGCATCAGTGATAGGAAAGCATTGAATCGATATTTACCTTTTCTAAAGAAGAAGGGTTGCTTCCCGACTAAACGGGGTTGGATTTGTGGGGATGAGCGGATGCGTGCGCCAAGCCCAAGTCGGGATGTTTGCCTTGGGGGAATGGGTGTCGGCGACAAACAACGAAAGGAAGGGTAGCACAACTCAAGCAATCTATCTCTCTGGGCTTGACGTCATAAGAAGGGAACCTAACCCCGTTTGCGCTCCAAGAAGACGTCTTCGTCCAACATGATGGAGCTAAAATATTGGCTGAGATATGGAAACGCATATTTCCACGCGAACCAGGTACTTGTTGATCGGGTGGTACTCGCCTACCAATTTCCGGATACTCGCTTCCAGTAAGGCATCGCACACCAAGTTGTACACGGTACGACATTTCTTACAGAGACTAGCTTCGCTTGTAATTAAGATGAACAAGTTTGGCTGTCTCTTTCATCATTGGCTCAGGAAGAAGAAGAAGACGAAGAAGACACACTAGGGTAAGACTTCATTTTAAGGTTGGCTGCGCATTCAGGGGCCCTTTATAGGATTGAAAATATTCAGCGCCGTGTCCCATTGGACGGTGGAAGTCTAAAAAGCCACTTCAACCCCTAAAGATTGGAAATCGTCTTCCCCCGCCCCTTTTTGATATATTCGTTATGCAAAGTCATACGCTGGAGTTATACCCGCAACGCACCGCTCACGTTGCTTTATTTCGGAATGTGAAGAACGCAGCCGAACTGAGAAAGAGACTCATTTCCCAAGATTCTTCGCTGACTTGCGCCCTTCTTGAAGCATCACTTATTCTCGAGCCCCTTCACGTCCTTCTCGCGGTCAATCGCGCTGTTGCTGACGAGGCGAATCAACAGCTCAAATCACACAACGTCTATTCTGAGATTGTCTTTGGCCTCTCACCTGCCACGAACGTATGCCCCATTTTTATGTCCTATTTAACTGCTTTTAACGGCATAATTTTTTTTCTTATAGATTGCTCAAGCCCTACGACGGTTCGGCATAAACGATGAAACCAAGAACCTGATGGTCGTCGTGCTTGGAGGCGAACCTACCGAGGTAATAGGCAATAGCGTTGTCATTCTATCATTCCTGACGATAGCTATATGAAATGACAGGTTGAGCAATACATGCGCGACACGGTCCACGGTGACCTCGTTCCACTTACTGAGCTAGACCAACTCAGGGACCTTCCGCAAATCAAAAAGGTAAGAGCATTTCACCAGCTATATATACGGGCACAAGATATGCTTTACTAATATCATCTCTGAATAGTATTATCAACTGAACAGTGCTGATACCGATCACCTGATGCCCCTTGTTGCTAGCGCAATGGCACTCAAGGGCTTGTAAAAAAAAAAGAAAGCACTAAACGAGACTGTACATAGTAATTATCTTCAGCTTTTCTACTAAAAATTAAAGCTTGCTGTTGGCCACGTCGCCTTGGTCCACAATCTCTAGCGCTTGAAGCGTCACAGGTTCAAATTGGGACGCATAGAATTGGGCGATCTTGGAGGTGGCCTGTCCTGATGCCAGACGAGCCGCGATGCCTTGCAAAATGACGGCCAACTATTCCGCCTTACATGAATCTTCTCATCTTTTCATTTTGTTATCGCCGGACTTACCCTGAAAAAGGAAAAGCAAATCACGAATAACCAGTTCTCGATCGGGTACGGACGACGGGCCTTCGCACAGTAGACCTGCATGAGCTCTTCGAGACCCGGAATAGGCAAAGGCTCGGTGGCACCCTTGAAACCCACCAGGACGCCCGGGATACCAGGAAAGTAAAACGGATTCAGCAGATTCGCCAAATCGGACAAAGGGTGTCCGATCGTAGACAGTTCCCAGTCGAGAATACCAATCACGCGGGGTTCGGTCGGATGAAAGATCTACACTCACGGTAACCGAAATGTTTAATAAGAAGATCCTACCCTTACTCTGGATGGGGCGACTTACCAAATTGTCAATCTAAAAGAGCAAGTCACATGGCATAAACCCCTTGTGAGCTTATCGCATGAAAAAAAAAAAGTAGAATTGGCGCTGATGTAAAGTACTTATATCCATACTTGCCTTGTAATCACCATGGACGAGCGTAGCTTCATCTTTGACTTGATTGCGCCCGAACCAGGCGAGGAGCTCCTGAAGACGTGGGAGCTCACCCACAGCCTTACCATCCTTGTCCGTGACAAGCGCCTGAGCGCCCGAGACCTTGGAAAGTGACTTGATCTGACGATCGTAAAAGCCGTGATGGCGGCCATAGTCCTCTAGACCCACTGCTTTGAAATCGACAGTATGGAATTTCGCCAGTGTCTCCAGGGCAGAGTACCAGCTACGCTCGGTCGTATCAGCAGTCAATCGATAGACAGGTTAGGTTTACCATTTTTTACGATCTTCAGGCTCTAGGGACAGGAATCGAATGTCAGTAAAAATGCGGCCCTCCAGAAATTCCATCACCTGCGTAAATAGACGTTAGATCCTGAATTCCTCTTTTCTTTCTTTGTTTTCTTTTTTTTCAGCAATTATCACTTGCATAAAATGGAGTGCCAATGACAGCATTATCTTCACAGAGAGCATAGACTTTGGGAACAGGCACGTCAGTGTGCTCGCCAAGGGCCTTTATGATGCGATATTCCCGCTCGACTGCATGTGCAGTGCGCGAGAGCAAATTTCCTGGAGGCTTCTTGCGCAAGACGTAGCGCTTCTTGCTATTGTTTTCTTCTCATCAACATTCTGACAGTTTGGGTGCTAAAATACAGGGAAGACATACGTTCCATCGACGAGGAGGTAAGTCGGATTGGATTGGCCGGCGTTGAACTGCTTGATTTCGAGCGGGGAAACGAAGCCAGGTACGTGTGCAGCCAGGTACGACTCCAAAGAACTGACATCGAGCTCATTTCTATTTTCCCATGCAAAATGTCAGAATTATCAGCATCGTCAAGTCCCCATTCGGGCACCATTTCGTGTTTGTATAATATAGGTAAAGGAATGGTGTCTAGTTGTCAGGTGCTCGTCTCCATGCTCCTTCTCCACTACTATTTGTTTTGCAGATCCAGAGTATCCAACTTACCCTTTGCGAACGGCAGAGGTGGACTGACCGTCGTCTTTTGTCATGGGGCGAAAAGAAAATAATAATTAGAAAAAAAGAAGATCCGGGGCGTTAACAAGAATATCACATGGCTCGCGGGTCTCTTTACTTTATACACATGCATCAAACCTATTTTCGTGTCCAGCAGGAAAAGCTTAAAAAGTCCGTCCCAACGCACGAGAACAGGCTGCAGCTTCGCCTCAATGTAGTATTCTTATCGTTTGAATAATATCTTATGTCATAAGATTATACTCGATGGCCATGTCCACGTAGTCCTCGGGGTAACCGCGGGGTGCAACCTTTGTACTTATGTTCCTTATCATTATGTAAAGGTAAAATAGTGCATGATTTACGCCTATCCTCACTACGGGCTTCAGTGGCGGCGTATACTTTTGATATATGTCTAGTGAGCACAGAACACATTTAGAAGATGACTGTTATACGCGAATGTCCGGTCTGAATGCACTGACATTTGCGTCTTGAAGCTTCTGACATGAAAAATAAAGAACCATTATCGTATCTTAAGCGTTGCTCGCAGAGCGGTTCTCGTATGGAATAACTTCAACAACTCATACTTGTGACTTACTGTTGGTGTTCCTCATCCATGCAATGTATTGAACAGGATTCTGCGTGGCACTCTGAGGTTTTTCTTTGCCTCCTACGTAATATAAATAGGACTATAAAAGACACGTTTGCTGACATAACCGCGCAGTCCCGATAGATACACATTTACTATCAAAAGCTTACAGATATTAATTTCGTTTGACGCTGTCCTTGAATCGTGAAAGTCGTATGCCTTGCTTGACACACCAGACGAGCGTCGCTCTGAGGATGTTCTCATATCAAAGATGAAATGTACGGATCGCATGATGCGAGTTCGACATAGAAGAGAGAAGAAATGGCTATCAGGAGGACCACATTAAGAAGCCCATAGATGGCCCAGAATTGGGATGGACGAGAAAGGAGAGAACGAATGGGGCGGTTGACATGCTGGTTATGTGGGATATGCTGATTTTATGTTACACAGAATTTGTTGCGTTGCTGCGTTCTGCACGCATGGCAGCTGCCATTGGCAAACATTGGTTGCTGACTTCCTCCGTCTTTTTCTTTCCACATTTCCAATGACAAAGTCCATAGAAGAGCAAGATTCTCTCATTAAAGAACTTCAGGCAGATCTTGCGGAGAAGCATCCGGCTGCTCCTCATGAAGAAGTACTTTTGTGTTATTTATCCGTGCCGACTGTTTTATTTATTTTCTTTGCTGTCTAGTACCTGCGTCAGTTCCTCATTGCGCGCAGCTGGAACGTCGTACGTCTCCTGGCCTTATTCCAATTCGCCTCAATGCTCATCCACCTCTGTATAGAAAGCGGCCAAGGAGCAACTGGACAACACAATCGCATGGCGAAAGGAGAATGCGGTCGATGAACACCCGGTAGCGACTGCAGCCAACAAACTGCCGCTGCTGTACCCGGTGCGCGGGTTTGACTCTCTGCCAGACGGTAACCTCGAAAACGAGGCCGGTATTAGCGAATCAGTATTGCGCGTGTATCGCTGGATGGGCGGCAGCTGCCTGCACAAGACGGACAAGGACGGATGTCCTATTTACATAGAACGTCTTGGCTACCACGCTGCCAAGGAAATCGCCAAGAACACGACAGCCGAAGAAGTATCCCAATACCACATTGGCTGCAATGAGTTTCTCCATCGCGTCATCATGAAGGACTGCTCCCGCAAGGCAAACAAGACCATCAATCGCGAAACTGTCATTTTTGATTGTACCGGCATGGGCTGGCATCGTATGTCATTATAAAAAAAGGGGGGGCGCGGGGGTGTTTGCTTAGTAGGGAGTGGGTCGCCCATATGGACTCTAATCACATACTCATATCAATATAGAGTTCCATATGCCTGCGCTGCAGTACATTCGAGCCATCTCGGACACGGACCAGAAATATTATCCCGAAACTCTCAATCGCCTCTTCTTGGTCAATGCACCTTCCGCGTTTGTCATGGTCTGGAAAATCGTCAAGGGCTGGCTTGACCCTGGTGTAAGTCAGATCGCTTTTTTGGTCACAGACTCCTTGTTACTCACAGATACACTCATCTCATCTCATCTATCGTATTCTATATACAGACCATAGATAAAATCCAGATACTCGGCAAAGATTATAAGGAGGTTCTGCTGCAGCACATCGCAGCCGAAAATCTGCCTGACTTTTTGGGTGGTACATGTACCTGTAGCCATATGCCAGGCGGTTGCGTCCCTTCGCAAAGTAGGTGCTTCATCCTCAGAATCAATTCAAGCGCCTAACCTGTATCGTAATTTACCAAACGTGTGTTTCATAGTTTTAAAGAACATCCCTATCATTGATGCTCAGGAACACAATGGGAAGACCGTTCGCGCATACAATGACGATATCATGGAGAAAGCCAAGACCGACGAGACCATCCGAGGCCCTGCCTTCTTTGACCAGCAGCAATAGTAGATAGAAAGGACAACACCAAGAAGCGCGTGCGGATTATTATCTTTTTTAATATATCATCGTAATCATGTTGAAAACAAAAGAGAACTACAGTAGAAAGTGCAAATTTCATTTCTTTTTCTTTGTCTTGTTTTGACATGATCAAGATGCGTTGTGGACAATGGTGCCGTTTTCCATGAAGGCCTGGCTCTTTGCGCTCGCGTTTTGTCGCCGCAAGCGCATCCGGGCCTTGATGTGCTGGCGTTCCCGATTGAGACGTGCCAGTGCAGCGATTTCCATCGTGCGGTCCTGTTCAATCTCGAGCGCCTTGAGTTGTTGCCAGCCTTCATGGCGCAGACACTTGCCTAACTTTGGACAAATGGTATACTTCGTCAATGAGGCCGGAATCGCCTCCTTGTCATCGACAGAAAAATCAAGGCGCACACCGCCCTCGGCCGACTCGTCCAGCGAGGCTGACCGCACCACACGCCACGTCTGACTCGGACACACCAGGCGCGAGTCGAATCGGCATTCTTTTTTGGTATCCACGTCACTCAGTCTCTCCATCACCACGCTCAAAAAGGCCTTGCGCCGCTCGACAACCGCGACGCGGTCCCGGATAGCATCCCGCTCGCGGCGCATCGCCTGGAGACGTGCCTGATCGTCCCGATCGACCTGGAGGTTGAGCTGGCTCTTGGCGCATGTCGTGTGCATCACGGCTTCCAGGGTCTGGCTGCCCAAAGTCGACAGCTTGCCTCGTGCAACTGCGAGGCCGCACTCGGGCGAACAATACTTTGATTCGCGGCCCTGGGTTTTACTGATGCGAGCTGGATGCTCGCACGCGTCGTTGGCGCAGGCGGGTTTGTATGTTGACGTCTGGCCGTCTAAGGCGATTTCTATTTAGCCCATACATAATAGAAGTAGTATTTTCCCTTTGATTTACCTGATGTGCATTTAGCGCAATAATACAGATCCAACCATTCGCCGCGTGTGCGATCCAGACCTACGCACTCACCATGGTACCATTCCTGGCAGCCTTCGCACGGAAGCATATAGCGGGGAGATACGAAAGGCTGTTTGCAGGTACAGTAAAGCCGGACTTCTTCTTTAGTGCGCTTTATACCCTTCTTCGCCCCAGTGGCAGTAGCAGCGCCCGCCGCATTCTTGGTATCGCGTCGCTTGGCAGCTGACTCACCCGTCTCGGACTTGGGCGGGCGACCCCGCTTTTTGCCCTTTTTGGTCAATCCTGGCTCCGGCGTGCTGCTGCCCGGCAGCATAACGGACGCGCCGGCGACAGGCGGAGGTGACTATAATTGCGTGAGCTCATTTTTTCCCCTCTTTTGTTTTTTTGCCCCTCATATGCGAGCTTATGATCCGATTACGTACGTTTTCAACGCCTTTTTCGTCCCGGACTTCCAAAGCCTTTTTGGGAGGCCTGCCTTTTTTGGCTGATTTGACCGGTTTAGGTTGTGGCGGTGGCGGCATCATCTGTGGCACGGTATCGAGCGGCGTGGGTGGGTCGTACGCGTGGCGCGTGGGTGAGTCCGAGGTATAAAGGCCAGTGCCGGCTGGTGGCTGGTCAAGCAGCATATCGATGGGAAAGCTGCGTTTGCGCGATTTGTGAGTGGAATAAGGGGGTGTATCAGGTTGGTAGTTATAATACATGTAAGTAGAACTGGAGGAGGACGTGGTGGACGAAGACGAGGAACCGTTGATATGATACGCGTAAGTGGGTGCAGGAGCAGCAGGACGGGTCAGCTGGGTGGTATAAGCATACGGGTCGGAATATGGAGGCTGCTGATGCGCTGACGCATTGATGAATTCATGCTGGAAATGAGGAGTAGTATGAGGGAACTGAGGTGGATATGGATGATGCTGCTGTCGCTGTGGTACAGTCGTATTCGTCGTATTCGTGGCAATTGTCATTGCTATAGACGAAGAAGTAGTGGGTGATTGTACGGGGTCATATGTATAAGGATGAAGACGTTCTGTGCTACCATGGTCGAGTGGTGTTTCGACGGGTTGCCACTTGAGTGCATTGGCGTCGTTTGTCTTTTCCTTGCGTTTGCGATGCGGCAGTCGCTTGGGAGGTTGTTTATCGGTGGGACTGCCATTCACATGTGGTGTCGCGTCCGAAGTCCGCCGGGTATCCCACGAAAGGACGGCCTCGGTAGCGACCGATTGAGTTGCCCCTGCTTG
Source organism: Syncephalastrum racemosum (assembly GCA_002105135.1). Classification (NCBI taxonomy): domain Eukaryota; kingdom Fungi; phylum Mucoromycota; class Mucoromycetes; order Mucorales; family Syncephalastraceae; genus Syncephalastrum; species Syncephalastrum racemosum. The sequence continues at coordinate 287,540 of MCGN01000001.1, forward strand.
GCCATTTAAGAATGGACGACTGGGTTCTTTTATCGGTGGAGGCGGTTGAAAGTACGGAGGACTATGCAGAGGGGCTTCGGTAGCAGGATCATGGACGGTATGCCGTTGCTGCTGCTGTTGTTCAATGGGAGCGGGATTGAGCATAGCACCGATGTCCAGGGCTCGTGTATTTCGAGCGGGATCGGGCGGATCTGCAGGCTTGCGAGGTGTTGAATAAGGCATGTCTGGATAGTAGAGATCAGCATTTGGCCAAGCATGCAAGCTTGGGGAGGGTTGTTTGCCAGACATGCACACGTGGCTCTCTCTTTTCTTGTTTAAGGGATACAGGTAAGAGAGTGTGCGAGAGTGTGCGGGTATGGGAGAAGCCACTCGTGAATATAGAGCAAAGTAAAACTAAAAAAGTGTCAAGTAGAGTAAAATATAAAATATAAAATATAATATAAAAAAGAGAGTAGGTTGTCCGTGACTGAAGGAAAAGTGGCCGGAAAAGAGGGAGGGAGGGCAGGGTTTTGTCCACTTTCAGCTTCCAATCCGCCATGCTTTCTCGTTTTGTAATTGTGTGACGGCCATTACCCATTTTCGGTCGTTTCATTTCATGCTGTTTCTCATTCATCCCAACCCCACACAGAAAAAGCTATAAAGGCTAACGTACGTGCGAAAGGTTCATTAAGCCAAGTATAATAAATATATTACTTTAAGATTAGATTAGGATACTGTTTTTTTTTCACTAGGAGTAGCGTGTTGAAGTGCGTGGGCATTGGTTGAGCCATTGCGAGCCATCTGTTCTTTGACGCCGAACACATTCGGGTGGAGTGGCGCCTACCCTTTCATCCATGTCGCTTGCTTGTTCAAAACTTTGCTGCTGCCTGGAGACGACGGGTGGTGGTGGCGGGGGCAAAGGCATATGCTGGTGCTGCTGTGTCGCCCAGTCCTGGCTCCAATCCCGCTCGCCTCCTCCTGCCCCTGTTACTGCCGTTGTTATATCCGATTCGCTGACACGCGGGAGCGATGCTCCTGAGCTTTGGCTCGTCGATTTCATATCACTGGGAAGATGCGGGGATACTAACGTAGCGGTGGAGGGTGTAAATACTGGAGGTGCATGCTGCTCAAAAGTGGATTGGTAATACGTCGTTGGTTCCTGCGGCAACGGGTCGGACGGGGCCGGTCCCGAAGGAGGCGGCGGGGGCGGTGGTGGTAAACTGTACGTCTGGCCGGCATAGCTGAGCTGCTCCTGGTCTTGCTCCTGCTGATATTGCTCCTCCCGCTGCTGCTGCTGCTGACGTACGCTAGGCATCGGTACAACAACAGCTCCTTTGGTCTCATAGTCATATTCGCTTGAAATATTCGATACTTGCGTCAACAAATGCGGCGGTGCCTGGTAATTTTCAAACGTGTTGCTGTTGCCAGGTTTCGGGTTTGACAAGAACTCGTGCGAGGCCCCGTTGATACCTGTCATATTGTTGTTGCTGATCGTCGGCTTGGGATGGAAAATAAGAATCACTAGGAACCACGCAAGCACCGTGCTGATATTGACTGTTCAAAGGATTCAATTAGAAATCCCCACGAAGATATAAGCGACGTACTATTGCAAATGAGGATGTCGGCCGAGAACTTGTGTGTGTTGAGCATCTTGCGTACCGTCAGACCGTCCACGCTAAGGATAATGAAACTGACGGAAGCGAGAAACACGGCGAGAGACAGGATTGTATTCAGTTCCTGGAAATAGCGAATTTTATGCGCGATGCTTCGGGAATTGTTGGATTCGCGTGTGTTTTCGAGTAACTTTTGGAAACGGAAATGAGAGCTGATGCCCAATAATGCAACGATAAGATTTTCTGGAGAAGATAAAAAGTGTCAGACATGCATAAACACCGCTTCTCTGCTTTTTTTGTGCTTACGGCAGGCATACACGAGCTCAGGGATAATTTCCTTGTAAGTGGAGGGGTACACGTCGCGCGAAAAGTTGTATTGCAATACAGGGAAAATGACAATGCTCACAGCAGTCCTGATGTTCGTAGCGATTATTAAAGATATCATCGATATAATCGATTAGTCAGCCTTACCAGCCAATGTAGAATTTGAACTCTTTGCTGCTCATGAAACTTGCTTTTGCCACCGAGTTGGCAAGATAGTTCCAGAAACATTGGAGCAGAAGTAACGTTCCGCTGTCAATAGAAAAGGATAGGAAGTCATTGAATGAGTGCGCTATTTTCCAGACAGAGAACGGTCTGCACTGCTTACGTCTGGAGTGACATGCCTATGCACAGACTGTAGTCTACATGACTAAAGGATTAGTTTCCACTTTTTCAGGGATAAAATTAAGGGGTCTCTGCCGGGGACAAGCAGACGGGTTGTGCGAGGGAAAGTGCCAAGGGAAAAGGTATCAAAGGACATGGTAAAAGAAAGAATGAAAAAAAACCGGGTAACAGGTCCAAGGGCAGAAGGGTCAAAAGAAAAAAAAAAGAGAAGATGCGTATCATGGACCGAGTAGAGCGGCAAATCGATGCGTGCACTTGCCTGTGGGGATAACAAGATTCCTATCCGCTTGGGTCCACATTTGCTCTGGCTTGGTAATGATGGTGCCAAAGACAGACGCAAATCCTTCTTCGTACTTGATTTTGCATGATGTGATATCTACGCAAATAGAAAAACAGTGGTTGGCTTTTTGACAAACAAAACATAAGGGACTTTGAATATTATGTACCATAATAGAGTTGAAATGGTATCATTATAGCTATTAGTAAGGTAACTATACTTTTGAGCTCGCCCTGCTTGAAACGCGATGGCTTGAAACATTCAAATTTGTCGAGCGTCCCCACGCGATACAGGAACCATACATAGAGATATACCACCGATACAGCACGCTCTATATAATAAGAATCATGATTCGACAGGATAGAAGTGAGCTGAGCAGCTTGTCGAACAAGGAAAAGAGGGCCGTACGTAAAAAGCTGAAGTCGCTAAGATGTGTCATGATTGTTCCTACGTGTATGTATGTAGGTGTGGGGGTGAATGGGTATTGGAGGAGTGGGTGAAGAGAGAGGAAAAGAGAAAAGTATGTCCAGGTAATTACCTCAAGAGAAATAAACATGGCAGCACAGTGCAGTAAACGCTCATACACATGTCTCATCATGGGCGTAGACACAGGCGACGCATCTAATTTCCGTCTTGGGGTCGCCCCTTTCTTGGGTAACCCCTTCTTTCCTTCCCCCCTCCCCTTCCCTCGCCCTGACTCGAAACCCAACTCAGCAGGACCTTTCGAGATGAAAAAGGAGGGGCCGTCTATTCTTGTCAGCAAGAGACTTTATCTATGTCTGAATTCTATAATCTTATTCATTCCCGCCAGCCTCGTAGTACTTTTTTTTTTTTCAAACTTTGTCAACGATGCTGCATTTACCTCTGCATACTAATTTGGCTTCTTTTGTTTTCATTTTCTGCTTCTTTCTTCTTAATTTATCCAGACACCAGGTCCCATAGTAGAAATACAACAGAAGGACACACGGATACAAGAAGGATCAAGGAGCCTAAGACTACGTGCTTTAGTGCCTCGTGGAAGTAACGAAAAAGATGAAGGGACAAACCGTGGGTGTGACCTCCTACTGTTTGCTTTTGGTCTATATGCAGTGTGGAGAGCGGAGCATTGAGCAAGACTATGCTCAGGAGAACTCCAGCAAAGTATACCATACGAGGAATAAAGAAGCAGCTTGCTATGACGTGTGAATTTTATGAAACGATCAGACGCAACAGACGTTACTCGACGGCTGTCGAGAACATCGTAACGAAATAATGCCTTTTATGTACCAGCAGAAATACACGGAGAGTATAACCGCAGCTTCACCTGTCTGTGGGGATTATGGGGTCTGTAAAAAGTTTGGCTAGCTCAAACAGAAGAATCAACCCTTGATTCGCTGACAAATAGTAATTTCTGCCATGATTCTTTTCCATAGGGATATGAGTCCAAAATCTAGATGGAATGGAAGTGTGATATGCAACTTCGTCCATTTTCTCAGAATGGACCGCGCCCAAACAAAGTTGGAACGAATAGACTTTCGGGATGCCTGTGTATCCCTCTGTACGTACTGTATTCTCCTCCTTCAAACTGGTACAATGTGTAAAAGAAAAAAAAATAAGGGAAAGGGAAGTTGTTTGTGTTACTCCCGGAACGATCCATCGCCAATCGATCAAAATCGCTCCTGAAATACTGCTAGTGATCTTTTATTAACGCGCTTTTTTATGTTCATTGTATACATGCAAATGGTCCTGTTCACACGTTCTTTAATTACAAAGACATTCATCAGCATCAATATCACGTTAGTGCATTTCTTGCTTTGACTCGGATTCATCTTTTTCCATCCTTCTGTCAGCCAGCTCTCACACTATGCCGACGAACATGGACGATCTGAATAACTCCTTTCCAAATGAATTTTTTGTACATACTGCTGCTTACAACGGGGCTCATCACTCGATCAAGATTATGTATCATGGTTTACCCCTTCATATAATAATCCTTATAGCATAAGAATAGAGATCTTCGGTAGCCAATTGTTCTACATAGTCTATCTAACAAAGATGAAACAGCAAATAGATAGGTCGGGCGACATGTAGAAATGACTTAGGATTAACCTGAACACAAGATGTTGAACCCATCGAGACGCCGTGCTTCTCAATAATAACCGGCTCGTTCCGAGCCCAATGCTTCTGTGGAGAGGATGGTGAGTTAGTCAAAGTAGCTTGTCTGCTTGTAGTCTACACATCCTGTCATTCGGTAATGGGTTTCTGGCGAATAAAGAGCTCCCTGCCTCAACTATGTATCCATAGACGGGGTTACCATTGACCTAGTTGAAAAGGGGTTCGCAGGTTGGATAAATAAAGCCGAGGAGGTAGACGCGTGGTAGATGCTTGTCCAAGGTATCGATGCGTACATGCCCTTGGGACGAATGGTAAGCCCTGATTATTTAGGGGCGCCATACTTTATTCTTCTATATTCTCTAAGGCAAAAACTTATAGGGACGTCGTTCTCCCTTTCTGGTGCTAAGAAAAAATGACACAGACGGGTGCTGGATGACACACGCAGAGAGAGAAACAGAGAGATAAGGGAGAGGAGGAGGCTCAAGCATGGTTGCCAACTTTTGGCATGCAAAGTATTTCCATGTTAGTACGATTCCCGGGCGAGCATGTACATATGTGTGGAGTTGTATAGGTTTGGAAATAACGACGGGATTTACCCAATAATTTATTCTTTTATTTACACGCGCGAGTTGCTCTGGATCGCACCACCGTCGACGACGATGGTCGCACCGGTGGTATAGTTACCGGCCCGCGAGGACAGGTAGATGCAAGTACCTAGAAATGAGACGGATTGCGTCAAGGAAAATGCAAGGATAAGGGAGCAAAGGGCCATCTTACCAGCAACATCCTCAGGTGTGCCAACACGGCCAACAGGGACGGCAGCCTTGATCTCGTCACCGTGCTTGCGCAGGGTCTCGGCCATCATCTTGGAGGGGAAAGAACCGGGGGCGATGGCGTTCACAGTGATCGACTCTCGGCCGAGACGACCGGCCAAGTGTCGGCTCATGTGGTGCACAGCGGCCTTGGAAGCCGAATAGGCATAGCTCTCAAACTTGGGGACCTATTCAAAATGCGTAAGAGACAGCAGGTTCATGTCCCTTTCATGTCCTTACAGTGACACCGTTGATGGAACCAATGTTGATGACGCGGGAAGGGTTCTCCTGACTGGCCTTTGCACGCAACAGAGGCAAACAAGCCTGGGTCAGGGCGAACACGCGGTTTACGTTCAGGTTCATGACTTTTTGGAAGGCGGCCTCGGGGTATTCGTCCAGCGGGGCACCCCAAGTAGCGCCAGCATTGTTGATCAAGACATCGAGGTCTAATAACCGAAAAAATAAAAATAAAGATAAAAATTGTTATGCGTTGGCCATACAAAGCTTTCGTGGAAATGTGACTTACGGGACTCGTGCTTGGAAAGGCCCTGAACGAGCTTCTTGATATCCTCGACGTTTTGCAGGTCAGCGGGCAGTGCAACGCATTTGCCAGGGCCCATGGCGCTCAGCTTGGCGGCCACCTAATCCATCATGCAATGCATAAATATTATTATTATTTATTCTTTTTTATGCCCTGTTCCCTCGTATTCTCTTACCTCATCACAGGCTTTGGCAGACCGGCTGCTGATATAGACTTTGGCGCCCGCTTGAACGAAGCCCTATTCCCCACGGAATCTCGTCAGTGGGCGGAATCGCGACGATCGAGTAACTTACAGTGGCGATCATTTCACCGATACCGCGCGAGCCACCCGTGACAAGCACGACCTTGTCTTTGACGCTAAAGAGAGCTTCGATATCCATGGTTTCAGTTGGAAAAGAGGAGTGAGAAAGGCCGTGTATTTCGGCTGACACACTCGTTTTTAACGTACTTTTAGCTGAGATTCAAAGACTTCCCCGCACATTCGCAAGTGGGCCCATCCGTATTGGCTGATTCATTTACGATTACATTATATGCAAACGCGTTACACACTCAGTCATAATGAGCTTAAAGATATAGACAAAAAGCTGGCACAACAGTTGCATGGTATGTAGGCCTATACACTTGAGCGACATCTGTACGCTTATATGCCATATCGTTTTTCTCTTATTTCTCGCGCGAATTGCCGCTAGAGTTCGCCGGGAATGGCCTTCAGCTCCGTGCTCCATACGTGAATCGGCGTTAACTTCGCGATTTCGATGTAATAGCGTAATAACAGCTTATGATCAATTTTCTTTGTAATAGTTAATCTTTGACTTGGGGGGAGGGTTGGATAAGGGTGCAAGATATCTCACGCGCTTCATGCTTCTAATTAACATCTAAGTGGCGCGTTTTACGGTATAAGTCATATATTGACTAGTAGTTTTGATTCAAATAGCAAGGCTATTGCTCCGCAAATCCCTCGAGCGATATGGAGGCACAACTCCTCCTTCAAATAAAAATGAATGTAAGCTAGTGCTCGTGGATGATGGCACCACAAAGTGTTCTGTATCGAATACTTGCTACATATTCTAAAGCCACAAATGCGAACATTTACAGACAAACGCACTTGCTCTTTATAACTTTCGTCGTGCATATCTCGGATACATCTGGCCTTGCATCGGCGTGCCTGGAGGTATAATATCTCATGTGCGTCATAGATAGCTATGCAGTTCTGTGCAATGCAAGATGATCCAAAAAGCAGTTTGAAATAGAATCTTTGACATAATGCTCGCGACTATGATTAAGGTTTATTTGAGATATGAAAGACCTTGTTGGAGACGATAGTAGCATTTTATAGAGATATATGACGCCTTGGTAAAATATGGAACATCCTGGCGAAGATATGGTGATGTGGTAACTTTCGTAAAGCGCATTGTCTGAGAATTTCGTCTATTATATATTCGGTGACTAGGCGATACTGTAGATCTTGACAGAAAGAACCTTATCGAGGCCATGAATTGTGCTCATTTCTAGTAAGTTTTCTCTTCTTACTTTCCGTCCTTTTGTTACAGTATAATATGCGTGTGTGGTTGGGAAGACCAAAGCGTAAACCGGTCGGCTTTTATCGCTCGAGAGCAATAAGAGCACACATACATAAAGGAGTTCCTGTATTAGGCACCTTCTTTTAGCCCTAGGATAACGGCTTGCCGCAGCGAAAAGGTCAGCAACAATATCGAGTGTAAATTTTCAACAATGAAGTATAAGCTCTCAGCAGAGAAGTGCAACCCTTCTGCGGTAAATGCATTCTTTGGTCAGGTTCTTACAGTCTACCAGATATGCGGATCGTGGCTATGGGCTCCATGTATTGCAGCACAAAGTAAGGCACCTAGCTTGAAAGCGATCCATGAGACCCTTTTCATAATATATGTATTAGCACGGAGGCAGGGGTAGGGGAGGAGTGGTAAGGGGAGAAACATGGGGAGTTAAGACAGGAAGTCAAAAGAGCTAAGAAGGTATGTAGATATATATGAAATGTGTAATATGATGGATTCAAAAAAGTGAGAAAAAGGTGTGCCAAAGAGATTACAAGTGCAAAGCGAATGTGGTTTACTGCTTCAGTGCCTGTTCCAGGACCTCCTTGTCCGTCTCGTTCAGATGTTGCTGGCAGAGCTCCATGAAATGGTTCACGTTCTGAGACGAGCAGTTGCGGAAGAAGTCAACGAGGTACGCGCGCAGGTCGAGATGGAAGAGAGGGTCATTCTTGAGCTCTGGGTTGTTGCGCTCCTCGTCCTCGTCGAGCTCGGCGAGCATGTCAGACAAGAAAGCGACATCATCACCCTTCTTGCCGAAATCGAGATCCTCCCAGTCCTCATCATCCTCGTCGTCGTTGAGGGACTCGGTCTCGGAGTTGCCACCCATGGGCTGGGCCTGTTCCGGTGGAGGCACCGCGTTGGCAAGCTCGCCCACGAGGAGCTCCAGGATCTTGGCGTGCACGGGCAGGGCGGTGTACTGTTCAGGGTCTACAAGGGTGGGTGAGTACAAAGGCAAAGAAAAGGAGTCAGGTGGGTATATAACAATGGAGACTTACTCTGCTTGGCCTTTGAGCGAGTGACAATACCACCTACAATATCCAGAGAGCGCGATGATATCAGCCTGACTTGATTATTTTATAGAGCGCGCATCATGTAACGTTACCTGAGGGATTGACGACAATAGAGCCGCGGACAGTAATACTCTGCAGACGCGGGTCACTGATCAAGAACATCTTGGACAAGGCCACAGCGCTAGACACGTTCATCCATCAGCAACAGGAAAAAAAAAAAAAAGGCGTCGTTTTCCATTCGCGTTACCTGACACGCTGCGTGTAGTAACCGGCGAAGCTGTCGTAAAAGTCGCACCACTTGTGCATGAGGATATCCAGACCACGCTGGTTGTTGATCTCGGTCTCGCACAAGAACTGGAACACGGTCTCTTGCTGATGGATCACTAGGTGTGCAAAGACCATGACTAACGATTGCAAGAAGGGGCCATAGCTTGTGCTATCTAGGCGAGCGAGCACGGCACGAAGCACTTGAGGGAGAATCGACGCGACCATGTTTCCGGCCTACGAAATTACGAGGAGAAAAGCAGCGGTAAGTAATCAGATTTCCTTCCTTTTTCTCCAACTTGTTTTTACCTTTTTGATAATGGTCAGGATCAGGTCACCCACAAAGAAAGCTTCCGAGTCGGAGCCCGAGGGTTCGAGCAACTTGGCCACAAAGTGAACGACGTAATCCAGGCCGGACTTACCAGCAGGGTCGCGCCTAGCGTACAACAAGAACAAAGAATGAATATACGTGACGTTCTACCTGATGTTCCCCTCCCAGCCGCTCTTTAATTTTGCTTACCACTCAATCAAATGGTCACAGTCTTTGGTGACATAGTTCTTGACGCACTCTTGCGCACTCTGAAGGACCTCATCATCCGTCGCGTTCCATGCCACCTGCATGAGCACACCAAATTCTTGGTCGGTGAACTCCTTGGGAAGCGGCGAAGGTCCATAGCGGATCATGGCCGTCAAGAGATCAATGGCATTCTATATAAATATATATATATATATTCATTATATGATCAGCCCTCTAACGTATCGTGTCAGCATATAACTTACGGCAAGCACCACAGGCTCCTCGACCTGTGATTTGAAGACCTGGTCGAGGAAAGGCAGCGTGCGCTGGTACAGAGGCGTAAAGTAATTGGGACACTTTGCAAAGTCCTCGACAATGTCCAAGACAAAGCTGGCAATGATAGGATCCGAGCAAAACTTCTTCCAGATGCCGAGCACAGCGGGAGTCAGTACTTGCTCATAGTTGGCAGCATTCTCGGTGTTGATCTAAAGACCTTCTTTAGAACCTCGGTGTTACCAGACACCCCGTATTCTTCTACTTACACGAACAGCCGCACCGAGGGCTTCCAAAAGAAGAATGAGCGATTCCTCCGAAGCCTCGTTCAACAGTTGGCAGGTCGCCTCCATGATGCTGACCTGATGGGGGGCCACGTGCTGAGGGTCGACAAACTTGCAGTAGCTACATACATGGAATACACTACGTTGATAGGATAATCCTACGAAGATGCAGGTACTTACTTCTTCAGACTGCGCAAGGCCGAGATCTTGACGGGGATACCACTACTGGGTGCCTGAAGGGCATTGACCGCAACCGAGACGTACTGGCTCGCCATTTCGGCAGGCAGAACATTGGCAAACTCAGAGGCAAACACAAAGGCACGGCCTTGCAGGAATGGATATTCTAAGAAGAAGAAAAAGCAATCAATGAGCCGCGGCAATCGCCATATCAAAAGACAAGAGGAACTTACGCTCAGCCTTCATGCTTTCCAAGACGACGTGATCAAACAAGCTGGAAACATCAAAGTCAACATTGCGAGCGCCCTTGATGGCTTCCGGCAGATCACCACGGCTAATGGCAAGTAAGCACGCCTCTTGAATTTTCCACCTTTGAGGAAGAAACAATTGTGTCAGATGGACTCTCATTTTCTTACTCTCTGGCTGTCTCTCGCTTTTCCGCCATTGACCTACCACTCGGGGTTACCAGCAGCACGCATGCTGTTGGATTCTGAGATGTGGCGCTGGAGAGCCGACTGGAGTGCCTTGTAGAATGCATTCTCAAATGTGTCTTGCAGTTCCTATCAATTCCGCGTGAGTCAGTTTGACCCGCCGTATATCCCGTGCCCTTGAACACCTACGAAAACAACATCGGTGGCAGCCACACGCGCATTGAAAGAAAAGGTAGCATCCTCTTCATCGGCAACGTACTGATTGGCATCGCTCGACCAGGTCTCGGCTTGCTCCTGGGTGATTTGCATGTAGGCGATCAAGACATAGACGAGTTCCTGGAAGAAGGGCGTCGGCGCGCGATCGACGACATAGAGGTGGCGCACGGACTTTTTGCTGCAAGAGGCAATGATAAAGTCAAAGAGGGCATAAAGTAAGTTTTGCGAACCGATTTCGTTGCCGTCCGAATCCTGGAAAGTCTCTGCGGCGTCGGCCGACTCGGAGACGGACTCGGCGACGTAGCGATCCTTGAGGGCCTGGAGTTCCATCCAGATAGGCTCGAGAATCTCGGGCAACGAAGTGACGATGAGCTTGGGGAATTCGGCGCTCAAGTTGCAGATGCACTAGGTGAACAAATTGAGTTATACAACCAGCGAATCTTCCATCCAAACCTGCCCATGCTAATCCTACCTTGACGACTTCCATCTTGAGACCGTATTCCTCTGTAGCTTTCTCTGGGTCGTTTTGAACGTGGTGGCGCAGGATGGTGTGGAAGGCCTGGAGCCACTGGGGCATGAGAGGGGCAATGAATTGGTCACCAAAGGTAGCGTTCTGCTCTTCGCGGAGGGTGGAGAGCATCTGGATGCAGCTGTTGAAGATGTTGACAGCACGGCCGCGGGTGCGGAAGGAATAGACGGCGTCGTTGGTCAGGATGGTGAAGAGCTCGGGGATCAAGACGGGACCAATCTGGGGCAACTGTTGAATGCTGATATCCCGCGAGACCATCTCGGATAGGACGCGCATGGCACCGTGGACACTGTCAGCGCTGTTGGATTTGAGGTAGCTCAGCAAGATGTCGAGCAGGTTGTGCCAGTCCTCGGGGAAATCATCATGGGCGATGCGTGATACGACATAAGCACACACCACTCGGATCTTAGACTCTGGATCAGCCAGACCGTGCACAATCATTTCGCGTACGGCCGCTTTGCTCTGGAATAAGCGTGGTATTATATTAACTCATTGTAATCCCATTTTCATTTTGCTTGTTTGATCATGTTTTATTACCTCAGCAGGAGGCTCAGGGCCGACAAACGTCTCTTCACTGCGGGCAGACCAGTGTGTCTGGAGGTACGTTTTCAAGGTAAGTGCTGCGAGGTAAACAGGCGGTTAAGGATGATGATGATGATAAAACAGAACAAAACTGGTGAGAGTATGAGCTCCGTAAGAAGCAGTATATATGTATATATCATGAAAAAAAAAGGATATCTGACGCTGAGGCACAGCAATGTCGCGGGACACAGTCAATCGAGTCAAGCTGACCGGGTACTCTGTGATGTGTACAGTGTTTAACTCATGAAGACCCTCGAGATCGTAAAGAAAAAAAGTAGTAATTCTCTATTTTACCAGGAGCTGCAGCGAATTCCTTGAGACGCTGCTCAGCCGCCGAGCGAATGCCACCGTCGCTGTCTGTCACGCGAAGCAAAGTCTCATATACAGCCTGATCCATCCTAGAACGATTTTACGTCTGTCGAAACGAACGCGTGAAAATGAAAAATGAAAAAGACTAGAAAAAAATCTTGTTACGCGCCCGCGCGCAGCACTCACATTATCGATCGCGCGCGCGCCCGTCTGTGTGCGGATAAAAAGATTCAGGTCAGGACACAATATGTTGTTCTGATTGGCTGATCCTTGTTTAATACTACTACGCAAAAGAAGGGTGCTTCCTTTTTCTTCTTTTTCCTTTGTTTTATTTCTCTATACAATGCATGCTTACTTTGGAATATAAAGTACATGATGAAATTGCGTGTGTATGTATGTGTGTGCATGTGTGTGTGTGTGTATGCGCATGGGATAAATGGGATGATACATGTCAGTTAGCTTAGCGACGACCCTTGGTCTTTTTCTGTTTCTTGTTTTTCTTTTGTTGTTCTTGTGCGAGTATGTTGCTCTGTTCCAAAAGTTCCTGATACGTTTCGATCGTTTTACGTACAATGTCCTGTTCACTGTGTCGACACAAAAGGGCATACGCCAGACGCTGGTTCTAGATAAAATTGAGTTCACTGTGCCTTTCTTTCTTTTCCTTTTTAATTTTTCGTCAAGTACCTTGGCGTCATTGACTTCGGTCGTTTTGGGGTATTCGTCACGGCGTTCAGTAGCAAGTTGGACGCATGTCGTGTACACCAGTCGTTCTGCCCGGCGATCCTTCATGCCCGTGAAGCCTCCTTCCTGTACCTTATTAAAGGCGGCTTGGCTGCAGTAAACGCAGTAGACCAAGATCATCAGATCATCTTCGAAGACACCGTCTTTGTTGGCAAAAAACGGCCGATCATTGTCTTCAACGTCCTCCTCGTCCTCTTCTTCTTCTTCCTCGTCCTCTTCACCATGACCGTGGCCGTGACTATGACCATGACCATGCTCATGATCACCGCCACCACAGCAACCATCTTCCTCGTGGCGCAACACGAGTGAGTCCATGCGCGACTGGACCTGCTCCTTGACTTGATCTTCTGTCAAGCTCGATTCGCTTTGGAGTATCCGCACGCAGGCATCAAAGATCTTTTCGCGGCTAAATGAGATGCAGTCATATGCATTGTTCTCGTAGCAGAAGCCGTATTTGGCCAGCAAGACACTGTTGGGATGTTCGCCATACGTATTGAAGATCTCTTCCTGCGCCTTGACCGGCCGATCCAGTACCATGTCACACGTGTCCTTTTCCTGCTCCTCCTCGTCCTGCTCCCAAAAGTTGACCTTTCGCTCCTCCAGATCCTCGAGGTCGGCCAAAGATGTATCTTCTTCTTCTTCTTCGCTGTCCTGGTCCGCCTCCATCATAGCTTTCAGTTCTTGAGGCATGCCTTCCATATCTCCGTCTTCCATAACTTCTTCGGCATCAGACATGGCCTCGTCCTCTTCTTCTTCCTCTTCTTCGTCATCGTTCTCATGTTCGTCGTCGGTGTCTTCGCCGAGATCTTCGCTCTCTCCTTCCTTTTCTTCCATCTCGAGCGCTTCCAGGTACCGATGCTCACAATACTCGGGCGCACCACAGGCTTCGCATACCTCATAGTCGGTCTCGAAATGGACGTGCTCGCTGCCTGCGCGGTGATTGAAGATATCGGCAAAAGGCACCATGGCCGTGCCATGGTAGGCATCGACCTCGAACGAGCGAGATGCGACCAAAGTCGAAATACGGCAAAACAGATCAAATGAGTAGTTTTTTTCAACGTCGGTGAACACGTAGGGATGCTGTTCCAACAGCGGCTTGACAATCATCTCGTAGTCGTCCTTGAGATCGTTCTATATATGCAGACGCATTCCATGAATAGGTTGTTCTTGCGGATCTTCTCCAATCATGCTTCGTTTTTTTCTTTACCAAATCATTGTGAACCGAAGCATCAATTTCCGTGCCCTGGAGCCAGGCCTTCTCTTGCTCAGTCCAAAAGACAGGCAAGTCTTCCGAGAAAGGCAGTGCCTGCAAGTAGCCATACCATGGCGATTCGTCCCCTTGCGAGAGCTCGTACAGGACAGCCAAAGCGAGCGAGCACCCACCGTCCACGTGTTCGTCTTCAAGAATATTGGCAATACCGGTTGACTTGCTCGACAGAATAGCTGTCTTGGGTATCTTGACCACTACCACCTCATTGTCAGGTACATTTGTCACGAAAAAAAAAAAGTAACAACTACTTACAAGGTTGACGATCGGTGAGATCACGTAGGGCAAACACGCCAAACGAACTGTTCGACAGACGAATCTCGAGATCCTTCTTGTCCCACTTGATTTCGTTGGTATCGAGCCATTCCAGGAGGCCCTTGAGCTTCGCTTCGGTGGCCATAATAGACTTTTTGACAAGGCAGCGAGAAAAGAGAGAAGCTTTGAAAATTTGCTTTTGGCGGCATTTTCTTTTGCTTTTTTCTTTTTTTTTTTCTTCTTTCCGCAGATGAAAATGGCAGAGTGCCTGAAGCAAGGAACAAAAATGAAGAAGAATATATGCTTATTTATTGTCTACTCATGTATGTATAATCCTTTTTCCTGTACTAAAATGCCTCTGTACAGTTTGAGACGTTCATCGCTTTATGATATCTGGGTAGTACGTGCTATCACATACAACTATATCTCAAGCTTTGGGCTCTTCCCGATCGAGAGGCTGAACTGTGGGGTCGGACTTGGCCGCGCAGAAATCTTTTTGTCTCTTTTTTGCTCTGCAGAGAGAATAAAAGAAAGAAGCTGTCAATTTCTCTTTTTTTTTTGTTAACGTCCAAACGGCATGCCAACCGCAACAATGAACGGCACCCAGCCTTCCTCCAAAAAACACACGGAGGAGGTGTTTGAAAAAGACGAGGAGGAAAAGCGCCTCGAAGCATTCCTTTTCGGCGATCTCGTTCAGACCGATTTATGGGACAGAACCGGAAACGAGCTGTATTCGAGCGAGAGCGAAGAAGACAACAAAGACGACGACGATCTTGCAGAACAAGAGGAGGAGGGCGCGGCTGCCGATGGAGAGGTAAATATTATTGCTGGATCCACACCGGAATGAGCCCGAGATCTGACGCTTTCTTTCTCCAAAAAGTTCTTTTTTGACGCAGGACCTGCTGGTTTCACTATGGACAGTGAACCGACGCCTCTCGACAATGAAGATGCCATGGACGAATCTTCGGATAAAAACGAGGCATTGGAAGAAACAGACGAAGAGGAGGAAGAAGAAGAAGAAGAGGAAGAGCGATTGGATGCGACGTATGGATACAAGCGAGCCCCGGCATGGCATGACTCGGACGACGAGAGGCTTCGCATTTCTCTCTTGGGCTCCAACAAATTAAAAAAGTTGCGTAAAACTGAAAACGAGGATGTTGTCAGCGGCACCGTCTATGAACGCCGCTTACGAAGCCAGTAAGTTTATATACAAAAGGAGCCAAACCCAACACGCCAACCTAGCAGAAGACTTACCTTGTACTCTTTTTTTCTTATGCTAGGCACGCCAAAATGTACCCTCGACCAGGATGGGCCGTACCGCCCTCGGAACGTCACCAACGGATACGACGCGGCTCGTTCGACTCGGCTTCGGATTCGGACGACGATGTGGATCTGAACGAAGACCAACGCAGCGATGAAGACCGTCTTGACCTGCTCAAGAGCACTTATGGCATTCTCGATCAGCGTCGTCAGCACCGCTACCTGCCTCCAGGTGAGATCAACCTCCAGCGCGATCTCAGCGGCAGCAAGCTCGGCGGCCGGACACGCCAGGCCGTCACCGCCCTGCAATTCCACCCCAATGCGCAGGTCCTCATGTCGGCCAGCGCAGACAAGACTCTGCGCCTCTTCCAGATCGACGGCCAGGACAACCCAAAGATCCAGTCCGTCTTCTTCAAAGACCTGCGCATCCGCAACGCCGCCTTCCATCCGTCAGGCGACCAGGTCTTTGTCACCGGCCGCCGGCCCTACTATTACATTTACGACGTCCAGGCCGGTGCCATCGACCGCTGTCCCGAGATCCTCGGCCGGACCCAGGATAACTTCCAAAACAACCTGCAAGCCTTCACGCTCAGCCCCGATGGCCGCTATATGGCCGTCCGTGCCTCGAATGGCCACATCATCATTGTCAGCACACGCACCAAGCGCTGGGTTACTGACCTCAAAATGAGCGGCGCAGCCGTCAGCATGGACTGGTCAAGCGATGGCAAGTTCTTGCACACGATCAACAGTGAAGGCGAGGCCTACATGTGGGACGTTGGCCAGCGGGATTGTGTCAAGCGCTGGATTGATGACGGTGCGTATGGCACCACCCGGTTAAAGACAAGCCCAGAGAACAAATACATGGCGGTCGGGTAAGTTGCAAGTAGCCGTAACATTTTACGTATATGTCTCACATCTTTTGTTTAGTTCTGAGAGCGGTATTGTCAACGTGTACGACCAGAGCGTATACCAACCTGATCTGTATCGCCCGAAACCGCTCAAGCAGATTGGCAACCTGACGACCAAGATTACTGATCTCTGGTACAACCACGACTCGCAGCTTCTCGCCATCAACAGCGCGGTCACCAAGGACGCTTTCAAGCTCGTTCATCTACCATCTTGCACTGTCTATCAAAACTGGCCCACCGCTCGCACCCCACTCGCGCACGTCACCGCATGCACGTTTTCTCCCAACAGCGACTACATGGTCGTGGGCAATCATCTCGGCAGGACCATGCTTTTGCGCATGAACCACTATGCTCTATAAACACCTCTCCATTATTTGCATCCCATTGTCTTTTTTTTTTCTTTTTCTTATTTTACATGAAACAAGCTATATATTCAAATCTATCATTTTGAATTGGGTAGTCTAAAGTCGTACACAGAAGAGAGAGGGGCGTAATTACGTGGTACAGGAGAGTAGGATATGTAAGTATATGAGAGGGTGATAGCGAAATCGAGAGACGCGGGGCGTAAAGAAAGAGGAAGAGAGAAAGTACATGATTAAACGTGCGCAATGGTCTTCGTTTGCTGTTGGTGCTGCTTTCCGGTGAGCCATCGAACGGCCCACGTCGTGGATCCGAACTGGTACAGCCAAAGCAGAACTGCAAGCGAATAGTACTGCCACCAGACTTCGGCCAAGCGCTTGAACAAGGCCCAGCGGAAGCCAAGATCCCGGATCTGGCGCACAAGCTGGTGTCGGGCGTCCAGCCACACCGCCTTGGCACAGTAGCGACCCATGATGACATATGTCAAGTGCTCGTCCGGAGAAGTGCGCAGGACCTCATCCACATGGCGGAGCAGGTCGTTCGTCTTGAGAAGAAGAAGCACCACACGTGGCAGACGGCCGAGGATGTCTGATAGATCCATGAGCATGTCCAGTGCACCGGAAGACATGCGGTCGAGCTCGGCATCGCTGCGGGCAGACGAGAGATCGGCAGTTTGCACCGTCTCCCAGGCACGGCCTGTCATAATGCAGGCAAACAGTTGATAGGTATCTGTGCCACCGACGCGCTTCGCATACGTCTTGATACCTTCCACATCGCCCTGGATGAGGGAGGTCCAGAGGTGGGCATAGTCGACACGCATCTGGTCGGTCAGATCGCGGTACAGGCCATGGTCAATCAGGACCAGATCAAAGTTGTACTTGGATTTCTTTGGATCCTTGGCTGGACGCACAATCACGTTGCCTGGATCTACATAGAAGATGTGTGCGATGAGATTTGCGTCTGTACGATTGACCCTTTTTTCCTCTCCCTATCTCTGTAAGACTTACGAGGATCACAATGAACAAAGCTAGAGCATGGAACATAGAATGAGTGCACGGATATGGCAAAAGAGCACTTTTGGACTTACCCGTGCAAGAAGATCATTTTAGAGAAAATGCGAGTAAGCTCAGACGAGACTTGGCTAGGATCGATGTTGTGTTCTTCCATATACTTGATATCATCAATACGCGCGCCTTCAATAACTACAATGAAAAAGGGAAAAAAAAAGGCACACTGTTAGATATCGCTTCTTCTTTCTGGCTCTATTGCCATGTTGAACTTACACTCCATGCAAAGAATACGTCTGCGGGCCCAGATGATCTTTGGCACACGCAGAGCGGTTTGTGCATGCGCGATATCACTTGCAAAGTTCTGCTCGACCAATTTGGCATTTCTCGCTTCATGCACAAAATCCAGTTCGCGCGGCAGCGACTCGCGCATCTCAGCCGTCAGCCAGTCAAAGCCGAACTCGGGAAACACCTTTTTGATCACGTCAAAGATAAACGTTACCGTCTCCATGTCAATCTTGCAAAATTCGTCGAGGGCAGGATGCTGCAGTTTGACTGCCACCCACCGCTCCTGTTGGTCGTACGCCTGGTCTGAGCGCAAACGGGCCCTGTGCACCTGTGCCAATGAGGCTACGCCGATCGGCTGCCAGTCAAAATAGTCAAAGATCGCCTCGATCGGTTCGCCATAGTCTGTGCGAAAGAGCTCTTCCACGTCTTTCTGAGGCGTGGGATCGCATCTATCCTGCAGGATGGCCATGGTCTCCGTCCACTCTGGGGGTAGAATATAAACCATGGCCGAGACATGTTGACCGAGTTTGATATAGATGCCGCCGAGGGATTGCAGCGCTTGCAGAACACGGTTCGCACAACGCAGGTGACATTCCTTCTTGGCAGCCTTGAACTCGTCATCGTCGGCATACTGTTTGGACAGTGTCTGCTTGTAGTCGAGTGCAACGCGTGCACCGACCCAGCCGGCTGTACCGCAACGCTGCACGGCGACAGCCACATGACGGCAGTCTTCATTGGTGTAGTAAAGCGCTGTGCCCGTCGCTAATGTCAAGGCCGTCGTTGCTCCCAATACTCGACTGGCACGTCCTAACGCAGAACTGCGACGGCCCGCGGTCTGAGTGCTCAACGGCCGGACACCCAGACGTGTGATGCCCGGCCGACATAGCATCGATCGTAACAGCATCGAGCAATTTGACAAAGAAAAAAGGTGTCGTACAAGTCAAAAAAAAGAAACGACCACCCTGAATAATAATTTCGTTTGTCTCGCATTCAAGGGTAGAATACTCGGCCCGAGCACATGATTTTATAGAAAATGCTCATCCAGAAAGTATATTTCATCCTTACTTCTTTCTTCGTTGTATGCAACAAACGACAGAAACCTTGAAACTACAGAAAGAAGTCGTGAAGCACATGATTACGCTGTGCATGTATGTAGATTAATCTAGGGATAATAGAAAAGGAACTTATACTCCATTTGACAAAGTGTCCTCTTTCATTATATAAACAGAAACTACTAAAACTGACGCTTTTCTTTAGACTACCCACATTCTTATGATTACACTACTGCCTTGAATATGATTTTAAAATACAATAACAATAAACCATCAATGTGAGGCGCTTTCCATTTTCATCATTTATGGGCTGAATCCACGTGATCATGCATACAAGGAATGTTGGTGCGTTGAATGCAACATGGTATGCCGAGAAAAAGTGGGTTTGTCCGTTGACATTGCCAAGTACGCTGTGTGATATAAATGACAGTGACACATGTGTCAAATGGTTGTCGGGTCATCTTACCTCGTGTTTTCTAAAACAAAACAAAAAAAAGTTAGATACTGTTGTCGATGGGAGAAGGAAGAGACATTCATAACTTGTCCTGGTCAGATCATGTTTGTTTGTACCTGTCAACTCCATGTCAGCGCTCTATTTTTGATTTTTTTGATTTGATTTGATGAAACCCAGGGCTCGACACAGGAGGAATAATCCAAAATAAAAAAAAATAGAGTAGCCTGAAAAAAAAAAAAAAAAAAAAAAAAAATGCTGGAAGATCCTCTGTGGTTCATTGCTGCACATGACTGGCTGAACTTATTTTTAGAAGGTGCAGCAATCCAAAAAGGTCGGCAGTCTACAACTTTTTTCTCTTCTTCCCTTCCTTGCTTTACTTTCCTTTGCGCATAACCTATTTTCCTCAACTTTTTACCTATTTCTTTCCTTTATCCCATCCCTATCACGCATAGCAAAACGTCATGACCGTACAAGAAATGCATAGTAAACCTGCTTCCGTCCACTCACACAGCTCGTCGTCCTCCGATTTTGGCAAATCCTCGTGGGACAACCGGTCAACGAACGAGTCAATCGAAACTGTGGCTACCTCACCGCCGCATCAGGACGAAGCAACACCACCACAACAACAACAGCCTCAGCAGCAGCAAAAGCAGCAGGCGGGTCGGCGGCGCACCCGGGGCATGACCGTCACGCAAAAAGACATACCACAGCCACCTCAACCGCAACCACAATCAGAACAGGAGGAGGAGGAGGCGTCGTCTGTACCACAGGAGGAGAATGAAGCGCCAAAAAACGAGCTACCGGAGCGGGCAGAACAGGAGGGCCAGGAGACTGCATCAATAGGAGCCCCCGCAAATGAAATACATGAAGATATTGATTGGGGTAGGTATTTTATTCTGCTTTTTCTCTTCTCTCCTGCGCAAGAAAGGAAAAAAATGTCTCACTGTAATAATAATAATTATAATAATTTTGATAGAGTTTTGGTCCAAAGTCATTTCCGATTTTGAAAGTGTCACCAAAACCGAGCGGCCGACTCTTTCCGTTCATATCCAACGCGGGGTACCGCCCTCGTTGCGAGGCATGATCTGGCAACTGCTTGCGAACGCCAAGGACCCTCAACTCGAAGATCGCTATGCTCACCTGATCAACCAAGAGTGCGTCTACGAAAAAGCCATCGTTCGGGATCTTCCCCGCACTTTCCCCACCCATGAATATTTCCAATCCCAAAATGGTCAGGACGCCCTCTTCAATGTCGTCAAGGCCTACTCGCTTTATGATACCGATGTCGGCTACTGCCAAGGCATCTCGTTCATCGCCGGACCTCTCCTTCTAAACGTAAGACATAGATATACACCCTATCAACATGCGAGGAATTTACATGGCTGTTTCCTTATTCCATTAGATGCCCGAAGAAGAAGCGTTCTGCGTCCTTGTAAGACTCATGTCGCACTACACTCTGCGCGGCCATTTTACACCGCAACTCGACCTCCTCCACCAACGCCTTTACCAATTCGACGGTCTCCTGGGCGACCATCTCCCGCACGTCCACCGTCATTTTGAGACACAGGGCATCCGGTCCAACATGTACGCCTCTCAATGGTTCATGACGCTTTTCGCCTACAAATTCCCCTTGCATTTCGTGTTTCGCATTTACGATATCCTTCTTGCCGATGGCATCGAAGCCCTGTATACCTTTGGCCTGGCCCTGCTCCAACGCAACCAGGCCACGCTCCTCAGCCTCGAGTTTGATGCGCTTGTCAACTATTTGAAGCACGACATGCTCGAGGTCTACGAAGACAACGTCGCGGAACTGATCCGAGACGCCTACCTTATCAAAATCCCACCAAAGCGCTTCCATAAACTCGCCAAGGAGTACCGCATCGAGGCTGCCAAGGCCAACAGCGAAGCGGAGGCCATTGAAGCCTTACGAAAACAGAACAAGACTCTGACAGAGACAGTCAAGTCTCTCGAAAGCAACCTCACTCAACTCAACAAGGAACACGCGCAGGTCGCCAACGAATTGATTGCGAGCAAAATGGAAGTGGCCCGGGTGAATGACGAGAATGACGCACTGCGACAACAGTCGCACGATCTCAAAAAAGCCCTCGAGACCTTACCCGGTGAAATCGAGGCGCAGGTCAAGGAGGAAATGGAAATTTTGGTGACCAAGAACGCCGCGCTCGTCCAGCGAAACTCTGCCCTGGAAGATCAAATGGCCTATATGGAAAACATGGTCGCTGATATGAAGGTCAAATTCTCTGATAGTGAAAATGACCGTGAGACGCTGCGGCAACGATTGGCAGAACTCAAAAATCTGTGCGATTAGAAAGAAAAATACACATATATTTACTCTTTTTTTTTTCACTCTCATTGATGTTGTCTTCTTTTGGACGGGTCAAATAGCATCGGATCTCCGCATTCCTATGCCTTTTCTAAAAGAGGTGCCTTTCTTCTGGGTGCATTTCACCGTGTCAAGAAAAAGAACCTATAGCAAAAGAACAAAAAAAAACCAAATATAACGCCTTTCGTTTTCCCTTCTTTTTTGTTTACTCTCCTCTCTCTCTCTCTCTCTTTCTCTTCCCTCCGGCTTCTCATCGTCATGCTCTCCATTGCTCGTTGCCATCCCCTCAAGACCTCGCTTGGTCTCTGCGCTCGCCGCGGTTACGCTGCCGCCGCTGCCGGTGAACAGGTACGCTGGATAAATCTATTATACTGATTAAGCACCACTCACCTGTGTATATTTCTCCCTAAAGCTCAAAAAGACGGCCCTGTATGACTTCCACGTTGGCCTGGGCGGTAGCATGGTCCCTTTTGCTGGTTACTCGATGCCTGTTCTGTACTCTGGCATGGGCGTCCTCGCGTCTCACTTGCACACGCGTGAGAAGGCTTCCATCTTTGATGTCTCCCACATGCTCCAGACTCGGCAAGTAGTAGAATCCATATATATATTACTGAATAGAGGGTCCTTCTAACACTGACTATTGTTACAGGGTGACTGGCAAGGACCGTCAAAAGTTCTTTGAAAAGCTGGTCGTCGCCGATCTGCATCAGCTGCCCGTCGGCCAGGGTACGCTTTCCGTCTTTACAAATGAGCAGGGTGGTATCATTGATGACACCATCATCATGCAGCAGGAGGACTCGCTCTACGTCGTGTCTAACGCTGCCTGCGCTGACAAGGATCTCGCCCATATCCGCAAGCACCTCACTGATTTCCAGAACCAGGGCGCTGACGTTGATCTCCGCATCATTGATGACCATTCCTTGATTGCGATCCAGGGCCCCAGTGCTGCCAAGGCCCTCGAGCAGCTCGTCGGCAAGGATCTCAATGACTTTGGCTTCATGCACGGCCGTTTCCTCGACGTCGCTGGCGTGCCCTGCCACGTCGCTCGCTCCGGCTACACGGGTGAGGATGGTTTTGAGGTAAGATTACAAAGAAAAGAGGTTGAAAGGTACATCAGGTCTTAGCTTTTTTCTATCTGCATTGCAGCTGTCCGTGCCCACGCCCAACATTGTCGAGGTTACCGAGAAATTGCTCGCTCATCCTGATGTCGAGATGGCCGGTCTCGGCGCGCGTGACTCTCTCCGTCTCGAAGCTGGTCTGTGCTTGTATGGCAATGACCTGGATGATACCACCACCCCCGTCGAGGGCGGTCTGACCTGGACCATTGGTAAGTAAAAGAACAGGCTCTTTCATCCAGGTATGATGACTGACGCTGGTCTCGTTTTCATTTATCTCTAGCCAAGTCTCGCCGTGAGACGGGTGGCTTCCTGGGCGCCGATAAGATCCTGAGCCAGATCAAGGACAAGAAGCTGATCCAGCGCCGCCGTGTCGGTTTGGTCGTGCAGGGCGCTCCTGCCCGCGCCGGTGCCGAGATCCTCAACAAGGAGGGCGAAGTTATTGGCACTGTCACCTCTGGCTGCCCCTCGCCCAGTCTCAAGAAGAACATTGCCATGGGCTACGTCAAGAGTGGCTACCAAAAGAGCGGTACCGAGCTCTCGGTCAAGGTCCGCAACCGCGTCCAGGATGCCGTGATCTCCAAGATGCCCTTTGTTCCCGCCAACTACCACAAATAAATCTGACCTGTAGATAGCAAGAAAAAACAAAAAGCAAGCCCACTCATATATTCCACGTGGCTTTATATATACTATTAAAAGGAAACATACACAAACTAAACTAGAGCATGTGATAGCAAAAATGATGACTTGTACAGGCAATGAAAAGGGAAAGACAATAGACAATCGACATATTAAATTTGGCCAGGATGCAAAATGTTCTTTGGGCAACATTTGAGGAAGTCCCATGCTATCTGATAGATACAATGTCCTTGAACGATAGGTTAGCAATAAGCAATGGGGTTCCTGTTTAAATTAATGACGTAAACAAATCGATGTTCCTATCCTCAGCTTGCGCGTATGATTTGCTAGCGAACTCCCAAAATCCATGACGCGGATCCTTCCTTTCCGCGTTATCCACTCTGCGTATGTGCATTGCCGATATTCTTCTCAAGAATGGCACCAAACAACGGTAAGTTTTTGAGAAGACTACTGAGAAGGCTATGTACAGAAAGAGAAACTTAAATTACGAAGATACTGCGTGCTCAAACTTTAGCAAATCAATGGCGATCGGTTCAAGCGTTTCCTATAGCCAACTGCACGAGGCGCCTGCGCTTGAAAATGTCGCAGACGTACATTTTCAAGAAATAACTTATAACAGCCGTCTATACGTTTATCGTCACCCCGTCTTCATTTTGTTATACGGTGGAATTATCAACCGAGCTTCTATTTATGAGATATAGAAGCACTCTACTTATTATAAGTCGCCTTAAACGTACATGACCCCGCGTTTCTCAATGATGGCATATGTGGTTTTGGGGCAAGGGGCGGGGCCCAATGCCCTGGAGCAAGAAATCCATGTCGTCCACTCTTTTATACCATGGGGTCCTTTCGCCCGCTATTTAAACATACGTATGATCTTTCGCTTTGTGTGGGCAGCGAGACTCCATGTATGTAGCACTGCTAGCAGTCTCTATCATGATTTCACGTTTCTGATCTGTCAGACTCTTTTGTTACATCCTTTTCCCGCTCCACATAAATCACAGGTGGTGCCTAAGATAGTGTCTAACGTAGTGTCTAAAAAAAATAAGGTAGTGCCTAACGTAGTGCCTAACAGAGCGTCTAACAGAGTGTCTAACAAAGTAAGATGGATCTAAGACAAGGTAAGGCTACACGCGTGCCAAAAAGTTTGTCGTTTTAGTATATGATTCGCCGCCGCCTTTTTTTCTTCTTTTTTTTTGGCACGCGTGTAGTCTTTCTCTTATAGAGTCGATTAGCAGAATTGTGGCACGGGCATACAGATAGAGGAATTGACCGTAAGCAGAGGAAAGGGGCAAGTTTGTGACCGAGATTGGACCTATGCTGATGTAGTTGTAGAGTACGCTGAGAGGACGGTAGTGTTCTATATTTTCAAATCATGAAGGCAGAGGCAGCTTGATGTGACATAGTAATAATGCAGACCTGCTCTTGGGAGCAGCAAATAGCCAGTCTTATGTAAGGGACTTCCACTGCGCGAAAAGCATATGGTTGACTCATCACTCAAAAATAAAAAATAAAAAAGAATGCTACAGTTGGCTTTCTATTATTCATGTGACCACAATGCACGATAACCACCTTTTATTTTCCCTTGTTGGCCTCTGATGCCTGGTAGGACGCATAACCTTCCAGGTTATCTTGGAGACCTTCTTTTTCCAGATATTCGGCGTACTTGCTGTACTCCTCGTGCAATTTGACTTGAGCCTCCTTATCCTTGATGAGTTTCTTCTGTTGGCTCTTGGACAGCTCACCGTCCTTTGCCGCTGCAAGCCGCTCCTTTTCGAGATCTTCGGGAGACTGCTTGCCTTTGACAATACGGTCATAGAATTTTTGCAAGCGGGCTTGCTTGGCCTCGTTAGCCTTGGCTGCCTTGGCATTTTGCTGCTTGATTTTTTCGTCGCGCGACTTGATAGCTTCTTCGGGTGTCGTCAGCTTGACAAGAGCCTTACCATCTATGGAGAGCACGGAGTGGATATCGTCAACATCAAAAAATAAGATTCCCAAGGTGCCGCATACCTTTCTGGTCATCCAAGATAATACCGAGCGGGACGAGGTGAGTGTCACGCAGCTCATCGCAGAGACTCAGGTATTCTTTGGCACCCTTCTTGTCCAGTGCGAGCTGCCGGACTTGGTCGCGGAAGCTCGAAAGCTGGCGGATGCACTGCATCAAGAACTCGCCCTGGGAATCATCGCCAGTAGCGCGCTGACCAGCCATCTCCACGCCAAATACCTACAAGACATTGCGTTCTGGTCAACATCGTGTGAGCGAGGACGAGGCTCATAGGAACTTACATCGAGCATACGAGAAACCCAGGAAGATACGTCCTGGAGGATATCGACATTCACAACGCTCGCGCCACCGGTCATATACTTGTTGGTCTGGTTGATCAAGGCCATGATTTCGCTCATGGCGCCGGCTGTGTTGATCGAGTCACACAGCGCCTCGTGCGTAGCATCCATACGATCGTGGAAACTATGGGAGAGTATACCTTAGCATTCATCACCACCCATCTGGACCATACTCTTCCTTCTCGGTCTTTCTTTTACTTACTATTTCAGGAGCTCCTTTTCAGTGTCGCGGATACGATGGCTGAGGGTACCATCCTGGAGGGTCGTGGCGCCGCGGGAACCGTCAGAGGTAACACGGTCCGTCAAGGCATTGACGAGGTCAAAGAAGTTCTTGATCGTCGTCTCCATCTGGATAGCCTCGTGCATGCTGCTCTTTTTGTAATCCATGCGGGCGTTCCATTGGTGAAGCAGGAAAAAGATACGCAGCTGGCGGGCCGAGTACTCCTTCAAGGCTTCCTGGATTGTGATGAAGTTCTTTAAGCTCTTGCTCATCTTTTGACCTTCGACGTGCAAATGACCGGCATGCAAAAAGTAGTTGACCCACTGGTGGCAGTCAAAGTAGGCTTCGGCCTGGGCGAGCTCGTTGTCGTGGTGCGGGAAGGCGAGATCGATACCGCCCGAGTGAATGTCCATGTTGTCACCCAAGACCGCGCTGGCCATGACAGAGCACTCAATATGCCAGCCCGGACGACCTTTACCCCAAGGGGAATCCCAGACCGGCTCACCTGGCTTGGAGGCCTTCCAAAGCGCAAAGTCGTTGGGGCTGCGCTTGCCCTTCAGCTTGGCACCGAGCGATCCCTCACCGTCCTCGATCAGGGCCTCGTTGCCCTTGGACCAGGGTTCGATCTTGGCATAGCAATGACCCTTTTGGCCATCAAAACTCGCGGTGTCAAAGTAGACGGAACCGTCGGCGGCATAGGCATATCCGTTCGCAATGATCTTTTCGACATAGGCAATGATTTCAGGGACGTACTCGCTCACACGGGTCTTGATGCTGGGGGGCAGGACCTAATCAAAGAATGAGCATCCTATACACGGTATCTCTCCCTATATTATACTTACATTGAGGGCCTTCATATCCTTAAAGTACATGTCTTCCCAGTACGCCGGCAATTCGCGGTACACGGCGGGATCCTGCATCTGGCTGCCTTTCTGCTCATCAAATGAGCACACATATCCACATCCCGGATGAACCTGTATAACTTACCTCTTTATCGAGATACTCGCACAAGACGTCCTTGGCCTTATCGACCAAGGTATAGCCTTGCTCGACTGAGCCTGAACCTTCGACATTAACGTAGGTAACCGCCTCCTCGATGGCATAATAGGCCGCATTGGCTGCGTTCAACTTCATTTTGAACTTTTCGTCCTTAGCCACATGTGTCTCGATGGCTTCGGGGGTCATCTCCTTCATCAACGAACGCCAGCTCGCCTTGCCTTTCTCAGCAATGGGTTTGTCAAATTTGCTCTTAAGATACATCTCCCAAGCAACCTCGACTTCAGCAATCAGAGCTGTGTCCATCTTTTGGATCGACTTTCGCATTTCTTGAAACAGGTGTTCTTGACGCGCGCGCAAGATGATCTATTCACGTCTGTGTCAAAAATAAATTGATCCAGATCAACAAAACTAAAAAGCTCACCTTGTCATCAATATCAGTAACATTCTGTACAAACTGAACATTGTAGCCGAAATAGGATTGAAGCACACGACGAATGATATCCATACTCAGGTACGTTCTTCAAAAGACAATAAGCGACTAGGTTCGACATTGAAAGGCCCTCTATGTACCTCGCGTGGCCCATGTGGGCTGCATCGTAAACGGTAGGACCGCAGTTGTACCAGCTGATGTGGCCCGGTCGCTTGGAAACAAATTCAGACTACTCTTCGGTGTCAGATAAAGATAAGAGAAAACGATGCGAGTGGAGCGGCTCACCTTGTTCTTTGTGAGCGAATTGTAAAGCTTCAAGGTAGGGCGTGGCTTCGAATTCGTAGCAGGGTTCTGCCATTCCGCGTTGCGCGAACTTAACGTGTCCGTTGCCATAGTGCGAATAAAACGTGTTGAAGGTGGGCGGATAGGCTTACGACTCAAGAGACCGACAAATGCAACTCGCATTCAAAGGAATCTACTTGAACTCTTTTTTTTCTGTCTTCGCTTTTTTTTTTTTTTTTTTTTTTCCAGTCAGGGCCATTAAATCTCAGTCTGCCGCAGCCATGGTAACACCACAGACCCGCTGCTTTTCCCTTTTTTGATTGCCATCAACAAAACAAAGACATGGCAGCATGGCTTCCCCTCCGGCAGTGTCAGCATATTGATAAAACAAAACAGAGAATTAGATAGCAGGAAAAGAAGAAAGCATGGTTCACTATGTATACAGATGATATAAGGAAAGGGGGGGAATATGCAAAAACAGAAAGAAAAGTATGTACGCACGACATGAAATCAATCCGAGGACGACCAGCCCCACGCAAATACATAGCTCACCGCTACAAGCGCGACAGTGAGTCGGTACACGACTGCGAAGGACGCTTCTTGGTTTTCAGCGAGAAAAGAAGCGGCCAGGGCGCCGAGGGCAGGGCCCAGCGCACTATACAAGGCCGACAGTTTGCTCACCTGAGTCGATCGCAGATCTTCCTCGGTCCACAGCAAAATATTCGTCCGCTGCGCCATGCAGAGCCATATCAGCTGGAACGCGACGCCTACATAGTATATGATGTACGGTAAGTACCTGTTCATGAGATGATGGGGCTTTACCTTGGGCAAATTGACAGACGAGGACCCAGAGAGGCGAGTGTTCAGCACGCAGGCATGCATAAGAGAAGGCGCAGACAGCCAATGTGCCGTGCACGACGCCCACCGTGCCCATGGCCGTCAGCCTCGGTGCCCACTATCAAAAACAATGAGTATAGGTCAATAGGCAGAATAAGCATTACCCAGTGCACAGTAATGTGCAAAGCGACGTCGGCGACCAAGGGGAGCATGAGAGCCAGGCCGCAATAGACGGGATCCAGCGCAACGCTTTCGACAAGAAAGACAGGCAGGAGACCATTGATGAGGCCGTAGATTATGCCGAGGAGGAGGGCCGAGACAGACATGCTATGAAGTTGCCAGGGTAGCGTAGTAGGACCGACTTGACGCGGCAGACCGAGGGTGGCGAGCGGCGCATGGGGTGGCGGCATGGGCAGCATCGCGAGGTCTTTGGCTGAGCTCAACGTGGGCTGTGCGTTGGTCGGGTACCGGTGCGGATAGCTCGTATGAGTGGCGCCATACTCGTGGTAGTACGACATGGTAGTCGTGACCGAGTTGATAGAACATGCCGATTGATGGCTGTCGCGCCGCAGGAGTGATGGCGCGTATTGCGATCGGCCGACCATGATGCTGTCTTCTTCAGAAATGTGCGAAAGCGGCTCGCCAAAGAGACTGTAGGGTTTGTAATTAAATGTATTGTGGGTAGCGGCGTTCTTGAGGAAGGTGGGCGGCAAGCCTTGCTCATATGTGTCGTCATCGTTGTTGGGCTGCACCACGAGGCCACCAGCAGTCGCGATACCGACCAAGATAACGATTGCCATTAAAAGACATACTCCAGAAGCGATGTACACCGCGTCAAGATCCAATGCCACGAGGGACACGACGAGAGCGGCAGTCAGGACGCCTACATAGCGTTCGCGGTCTGTAATGCAATACAAAAGAAAAAATTATATAAGTGATAGGGAGAGACAAAGGGACGTGTTTCATCATTTGATCATTTTATGATACCATAAAGCCAAGATTTGGACTCGCCGAAACGCTTGATGACAATGATGTCAAGGAAAGCCGGGTGGGCAGTGGCAGAGTAGATGAGGAGGATGGCAGCCAGGAGGAGATAATAGGTAGGAGATGCATAAAGTGCAGAAAGAGCGGCGGTGGCGAGGCAGGTCAGTGCGGCCATGGCCCGTGGGAAGGTGCGTGGGTTGGTGGACGAATCCCACATGGCAGTCCAGAGATTGCAACTAATGAGGCGACATGTCCACACCACAGCCAAGGAGAGCCCCACCGCGAAGAGCTGCAGGTCTTTTTGGCGCAATAAAAGGGGTAGATATACATCAAAGGTTGTCGTTCCAGCCGCATAAGTCGCTACGAGTATCTTGACCCAATCCATTGTATGCAAATTAATAAAAAGAACCCAGAGAGAGACAGGTTATCTGCGCGAGTAATGCGAATTGTAAGATATACGACAGGTGACCACCCAAGGTCGGGAGGGTGTTCACTTCGGGGGAAGAGAACACAAGGAGGGAGAAGAAGTGGAAAAGAAGAGGAGGGAGAGAGAGAAGAGAAAGAGATAGAGACAGAGACAGAAAGAGAGAGGGAAAGAAGGGAAACAAGGACAACGCGCGACAGGTTTCATTTTTATTTTGCACGCATATAAGGCAATGACGTGGTGAAAGCGTTGCACATATACACATACTGTATCCGATTATTTCAATTCACAAAGGATACAGACTCACACACGCTCACACACGCATATTCTTACACAGACAGGACAGAGCAGACAGCTCTACAGCGATCCCCCTTTGATCGTGGAGATTCCCTTTTCTGGATGACTGATAGGGAAGATAAGGATGCAGGACCATGTCCATGTCCATACGCATATGGATATATATACTAATCATACAAAAAGCAGAAGAAGAAGAAGAGGAAGAAGAAGTAAAGGTATAATTTCGTATGCAAAGGAAGACCGGGGCGCCTAGACCTGACAAAAACAAAACCACACGACCCCCACAAACACACATCAACAAGAAGAGGGAAAAATAAGAAAGAGGTGGTACAGAGCGAAAGACTCGCATCTGCATTATTTTGTCGAGCTCAGCCACCCTAAATTACCCAAAAAAGCACTCCCCGCCCTTTTTTTTCACCTCTCGTTTTTCGTTTTAAAAACTTATAGATCATGGCAGGACAGATTCAGCGCATCGGTAAGCAAGCACAGATATATGCATATTCTGCTGTACCTGTTTTTCTTATTGGAATGAATAATAGTCAAGAACTCGATACCCAAGAACCCCAAGGGCATTGACAAGAGCAAGCCTTCGCCCATCATTAAGGGCCGTCTCATGTCCAAGAAGAAGCAGAAGCAATACGAGCGTGCGCTTAAGAACGTACGAGAAAAATGAATGGGGAAAACGGACCATGATGTGCTGACCTTTTTTTGTTATTATATTCTTTACAGGAACAGAAGCATCTGTTGAAGCGTGGTCTGATTGATGCGCCCGAGGAGGAAATGACAGGTATGAGAAAATCTGGGAATATGGGAATATGGAAATAGAATAGCAGCAAGCAAAGAACACCCTCACTCACTCAATGGGTAATATTACTTACAGACGCAGATGGTCAGGTGATGCTCGCTCAAAAGGTGAACCGTGTCACTATCGATATTCCTGCTGAAATCCTCGCCGCCGCTGCTAATGGCCCCGGTACTACTCTCGGTCAGCCTAACTAGATTAATACCTTATATTGAAGCATCCACTCTTCGCTTTCTCCTCTATCCGCATCTCTGTCATTTCTCATCTCGCACAAGAACACGCACACCCACACACCCACACACCACATTAGCATGTACTATTAAACCAAATTGAAATTGAATCAGCTGCCCGCTTATCACCAAGGGAAAAAGTGATCCGGATCATGTGGACAGTCGAAAGGATTCATCTACTAACATTCCTAAAGGCGCATTGTTCCCTGGTAACAAAAAGATTTCTGTACTTTATGCGTTTATTGTTGTCATTTTTATGTTACTGTATACATGGGAAAACGGGAAGGGATGTATTAAAAGGTATATATTTGTATATAAATAAGGAAGAAGAAAGAAAAAGAAAAGGACAAGTTCAGTTAGTTTTTGATTTGACGAGGCGGCTTCTCCGGTGCAGATGAGGTGGATGGCTCGCCCGTATAGGGTGGCTCGAGCATCGCATGGTTTTCAAACATGACCTCGCGCTCGGCCATTTCTTGCTGTTGCTGCTGCTCTTGCTGCTTCTGTTGATGTTGATTCGAATACTCGCGGGCGCTCCCTGTAATCACACGCCGAGAGATGCCGCGTGCATCAAAATAGACAAGGACTTCGGCAAGATGAGACGTAGAGCCCATGGCCCGTTCCGCAAGATATCCCGCGTCCTGGCCATACTTTTTGTAAATCAAGTGAACAAAACTGTCCCTCGAGGTAGTGAGGACCGTGCCTGCGGCAGTAGCTGCGCCCTCGAGAATTCTTCCAGCCGCTTGCAGGGCCGAGACACCGAGGTGCCTCGAAGCACGTGCGGCTGCATCGTGGGTAGGTGAAGTTTCGGTCAGGGATTGCACGCCTGCAACCGCGGCTGAGATGGCTCGATCCAGAAAACTATTGGCTCCTTCAATTGAAGAAAAAAGGTAGGAAAACATGTCAGACGGTTGTATCGAATGAATAGAATTAGACCCACTTGAGTTGATGGCACTGGTCGCACTATGGACAGCGTCAACAATCTTGCGCTCGGTATCGGACATGGTCCAGGGCTGTTCGGGTGTTTGAAGTTGATCCTCATACTTCTTGCTGTTTCGGCCAATGGCGTGGGCGAGAGACTGGCCCGTGAGGATCAAACCATGCGCGACCCAGTCCGAGCCTGCCACGACTGCGCTACTCGTGCGATAGAGTAACTTGACTTGCATTGTTTCACCCTACAAAAACACCAAAACGAATTTAATAAAAAGGTCTTTTCACGTGATAATTATCTATGGGGGGGGGGTGTTGGAACATACCGAAGGGTCAGCACCTTCTATCATGACCGGCAGTTTTTGGCCCGCCGCTTGCTCGCGATCCTTGACAAAATCTTCTTCATCGATCCATTCTTGGCTTTCATTCTCTTGGACGCTGCTAGTCTGATCATAGTCGAGCTGGACATTGTTGGCAATCACGTGCGTTACTTCGCACGAAGCAGGGTCGATATAAGCGAGTGTGTTGCGCATGTGATGTCGATTCTCATACTGAATAAAATAGGTCAAGATGTCCTGAAACAATTTGAAGATGGCTGGATCCGTGTCCCTGCATGACAATCGTAAGAACCGTCCCTTATGTATTGTACTTTCTCCTTTTCGGGTGCTTACCTGCAGTCGAGAGCAAACGAAGACCCGTCCGGCTTGGGAAAGACGAGAACAGTCTCGTTCTCGAGCCATGCCTTGGACCGCGAGACGAGTACGATGGTCTCGGTGTTTTCTTCGCCATAAGAGCACTGGACGACAATCGCTTGTTGAGGCATGGCCGGGTTGGCCGTGATATATACATCCACACATGCTTCGGTGGCCAATACATGCGTCTTCTTGTCCCTCACCAAAGCAAGCTCGACTTTATCAACCGAGCAGAGGAATGTGAGGGAAGATGCGTCCAGGTCTTCATAAGGTGGTGCAGACGGTAGGGTCATGTCAAAATAAATAAGAGTCTTTTTGCTCGAAGTTAGAAAAGATAAAGGAAAAAAGTGGGAAGACTTTCTTGGCGGCATAAAAAAGGCAAAGGATAGCTTTGGATTTGACAGCCAATGAAAATCATCATTGAGCAGTGCCTTTCAAAGCAGCGCCGCCCTTTTGCTCTCACTTCTGCATTCCCCCATCAGGGTATCTTTCTGAAGAAATGTATCCTTCTCTTTGATAATGTGCAAAGAAAAAGGAGCTGCGTTTCCAGTATCTTGATTAGAAAAAAGATGACTTTCGATGGTACACCTTCCTCTATTTTAGGCGTGATTTCATTGTGCTCCCAGATCTCCTATAAAGATCGGAAGCTTGGTCGCAGAAAGCAGTTCGATGCTATTCCGTACCTTGAAACAACTTATTAGCCATTCATCGTTGGATACTTCCCTTGCCAACATATCCTTTAATGATAATTATCTGTGGGTGATTTTGCAGGCGGACAGGGTGCTCCTTAATGCAACTGTGCTCAATCGGAGTACCCGCACTGTGGTAACAATGCAACTTCAAATGTTGTCGTGTTCCACGGACCATGGATCGAGACCTCAACAAAGGAAACACTTGCAGCTGATTTAGAAAGGACGACGTACTGACCATGAAGAATTTGTCGTTTCTCTTTTACTCGTCCTGAATCACGAAATGACCTGCGAATGACCACGTCTCTACCCTCTTTTACAGCTGTAGTTGTAGGTCGTCTACTGTTAATGCTGTCGGACCCGTGCATAGCAAACTTACCGCTAACTTTATTATCAAAGTCGCACTGCTCTGAGCGAGATTCTGAAGAGTACACCAGGCAAGATTAGCAGGACCAAAGCAAGGAAGCGTTCCACGTTTTTGCGAGAGACTGCCTAGAACGAATCTACGGGCCGAGAGCATTGGCTGCGATATCGGTGCGCAAGAGGAACAGAGCAAGCCTATTCTGTCCATAATGCTAAACTGAACGCCCAATGTTTGCAGCGACCACGAAGAACATGGCATGCTCCTGTCTTGCAGAGCGCTGCGAGAGTGAGCATTTGATTGTGTCCTTTCACGAGCCACCCAAGGAACAAGAAAGAACACGGGGTAATCAGCCCGTCGGTCGACACCACCCGTATTGAGACCTATATAAACCCATCAAAGGTACGAACAACACTTTCATTGTCCCGAGCGAGCGTCAAATCTGACCCACTCTTCTAGTCATAGAGCATAGTATCATCCGTGATCCAAAGCACCGAGCACGAGAGTAGCCATCAGACGGTGCCATGTCCTCAACGGTGACTCCAGACCTGCTACTGCATTGGACATTGATGATGTACAAGGATCAAGACCAAATGAAATTGTCAACGTGCTCCTTCTCTACGGCTGGTCTAACTGCGCTGTTAGAGCTGAAATTACCGCAGCTGTTGGTACCGCTCTGGAGGATCCTCATTGCGATATAGGTGTACCCATCTCTGTTGAGAACTAAGAGGACTAAGAGGACTTGCCGTTGAAGCGACTAGTTCAAGTTCTACCATGATCTGAATGGGCAGGAGCGTCCTCTTCTAAAGCATGCATCGATATGCCGGAATTGGCGCCATCCGGCTGGCAGGGTGACAACCCTATGGCCCAAGGTGAGTCCTTTTCCGATGGCCTAAAGCTATCTTTTTTTATTTTTGTACGATACACGAATGACGTTCAGTATCTACCATCCCCAAGAAAGGCGTCATCAACTACCTGGAGGATACGAGATAGCTGGCGCCACCCGTCTCCGACCAAGGGATGTGCAACAAATGTTCTTCGAATCGAAAGTCTGGTAGAAGTCTGAAAGCAACTACTAGTGAGGTTGCTCTGGCTCTCGATAAACAACACAATTCAAGTTGGCCGAACCGAATATAGACCAAAGAAAGGTCAAAGAGAGCGCGCTAGAACGACCGAATTGGATAATCATATACCCTGGGGCGAGCGATCAAGGAACAACAGAGCGGAAGGCGCGCTCTTGGCCAGTTTTCGACAGGCTATTATGACGCATCATTAGATGGCAATACCCTAGCACGCTAAAAAGACATTGCGACAACCGTCGGTACTCCATATACGTTCATCAATCAGCTATCAGTGAGCTGATCCAGAGGTTCGAGGCAAGTCATAGTAACGTGCTGCAGGAGATGACAACCCATCCTCGCGACAAGCGCCTCTGCAGTAGAATCAAGGTCATACCCGGTCCAAGCCCGCCTGCCCGTTCATGATCCATGATGTACGTCCCGATATTAGCAGATACGGCACGGCCATTGATGGCTACGCTGGTTACATGGATAGTAGTAACTACAGGTTCATATGTGTACTTTATTTATCGACTATCATTTTACCACTTTTGAGTGTCCTGCTGGACAGAAAGTCCAAGTAATAGTCGCCTCGTCATCATCAACCACGTTGCGCCACGCACCGAGCCAAACGATATGTACGCGTTCTTCCAGCAAGAGAAATAACGAGATAAAGATGTTATATTTCGGAAATAGTGGTCAAAGAAGATGTTCCCAGACCTCCACAACTAATCGTAATCACGGATGGATGTTTGGGCTCTCTGCTCAAGAAATTCAGCGCAGAGCAAACTGATGGTCTCTCGCTTCGACTGCGGCTCACGTTCAAAACCGCGCTCCTCATAACCATGTCACCAGATGAGTCCCTTGTTTTATGCCACTTCTTTCATGTCTCCTTTACGTCGTTGGCCATCATGATGTCTTGAGCACAGCACCGACCCAACACAGGCCCATGCTACCCAACTCGCGCTCTGGTATGTCTATGAGACGGAGTAATTCGGATACGACACTTAGCTTATCAACCATCAGTGCGCAAAAGACGAACAAGAGAATCCCACACTTCCGAAATCGGTGCGCATGCTGCTCGTGTATAATAACGCTCACAGAAGGCATGGCTTGGTCACTTCTCCCGGTAAATTCTACTCCAGGCGGTGCACCACCTGGACCATTATACAAGACTTCTGATGATAATACTGGTGGTAACATGAGAAGAGGACTGGCTGATTAAAGTTTATCTAACTATGATATTGGAGAGAAAATTCCCTTCATCTCAACGACGACTTGGATACTAAAACATCAATAGATATCTGCATAACCTGTATCCGTCTTCCTAATCTACAATATAAAAAGTGATGGGCCTACCTATGTGAGCAATGACCCTTTTATCATTATAGCGTCAAAAGGCTACTATATTTGCCTCACAGATGAATAAATGGTCTGTCTTCTAAATTGACGAAAAGATCATACATAAGCTCGAACGCGGCTTGTAGCCACCTTCACACTTATATGTTTCGGATTATATAAGCTTCTTTCACATAGTCAGTATACAATCCTACTTCTGAGTACAATATGTAGTACTGTCATGATACAGTATACGACTTAATGCGCGTCACCGCAAAAGGACGGTTAGGTCTCCCCAGAGCATGCACCATTGCTCACACCTCAGTCCCTGCTCCGCGCTGTGTACAACAATAATTTCCAAAATCCCACAATATATGCATATATATATTTATATTATGCGTATGTAATATATGATAGGTATGCCAGTAGAGCAACAACGGGGAGACTAGCGAAGGAAAAGCTGTGTACTTGGATGGAAGGTTGTCTATTGGATACTAGCCTTACAGGTCACTCGCAGTCTAAAATGGACACACTTTTTTTTTCTTGGGAATTACGCCCACACCAATTTCTTTATTGACTTTAAAACTTTTCTCTGGCCCAATCAGAGCCTAAATAGTCGAGTGCATTGGATCCACCTATTTTATACCTCGCTCAGTGCCTGCGCGTATAAAGATGGTAGAAAGCCGTTTTGATATTATCCATATTTTCTAAACGTGTCCGGGTGACTAATGTAATACGCTAAATTGGTCTATGTTCTTATGTAGTCGGCTTTTTGCTGTTGGATGTTCTCGGTCCTCGCGTTTGAGTATGCGAGATATTCCATTTCTTGAGGGATCCATATATGCCGAGCAAGTATGGTACATACTCTAATGAGGAATAAAAGCTTGAAAAGCTCTATGCAATAGCTATATACAACAAGGCGAACAAATAAATGTCACAAGTCCTAGTGCTATTATACTATCTACATCGTAATTATATGATATATCATACTTTACGAAACTTGCTGTGAGATATATACGTTCATACAAGTATATTTTCGTGTGCACATCACAATCGCATAAATTACATATACGCAGGCTACCCAATTCTATTAGCGTTACATAGAAAAGGAAATGGAAGTTTTATACGCGAATGCTTCGAAAAGGATAAAAACCGTAAATGCATTCAATGCCCTATTCGACTACTTAGGCTCTGATTGGTCAACATTTGTCGCCAGAGAAAAGTTTTAAAGTCAAAAAAAGTTGGTGTGGGCGAGCTGAAAATTGGTGTGGGCGTAGTAATTCCTATTATACATTACACATGGATATTGGGCGCCTTATCCTTACTGGCGGTGATGTTGATGACATCCTGCAACTCTTCAGCTGTCATAGACGATTTTCTCCACTTGTCGAACTTGCTTCTTGCCTTTTGGTCCAGGTGCTTGCTGTGTCGGTGATAAGCTACATGGACTTGCTTCAGCAAAGACAAGCGCATCAAGAACGGCGACAAATCATCGATCGTGAGGGGCATCGTGATCGTCGCCAGTTCGACAAGTGGGTAGAGCCCAGGGCCAGCCAATTCCATGACGTAGAACGTCACTGCGGGTCCTATATGACAGGATGATCAGTCCAGTGTCGACGAGGCATATATATTTATTTCATATCCTTACCGATGGCATGTACCACCATCATGCCCTGGATCTCCCCCTTGTCGATGCCCGATTTTGAGAATAGGGCAAGACGGAGGAGATCTGTGAAGCACAGCTCGGCATTTTGGCCGCTGTCTGCTGGCTTCACCTCGCAGAAGCCAAGAGCGGAAGCGCCATGGAACTGTTCTCGCAAAGTCAGTGTCCCGTCTGGACGTCTGCTAAAATCATTGCTCAGCTCGGTGCATACGCGGTTGGTCCTATGCGAAAGTCTCAGCTATATTTATCACTGAGCACAAAATATCTACCAGCGTAAAAGGCGCATCTCATCGGGGTCGTGGAGAAGCGGACGGAGGACAGGGTCGAGGTACGACGTAATGAGTTCAAACTCTCCAACCGCTGAATCAGTTGGAAAGCTTGGGAGACAAGATATGCTGCAAGAAATAATGTCATTGCATAGATATTGATGGATGGAATGAGTACTTACCAATTGCAGACAACTTCTATGATAGGCATGTCTGCAATGTCAAAATCGAGTCTCATGATTCTGCGTTTGGCCGCCAACCGCGCTTCCTTCCCCTTGTGCTCGATTATATCCTGGAATAGGTTAACCATGTCAGCCGCTCATTCTCTGTTGCTTGTATCCGAGTTTCATACCTCGACGATATCTTTGATCGCCAGGAAGAGCTTGTCCTCGACTTTGATGCTCTTGTCAAGAAAGCGGTTACGTAGACCGTTGTGAAGCTGAGCGAGCCGTCCCTCTCCCATGGCTTTTGAAAGCGCGGGATCATGCTGTCTCGGTTTCAGAAGCATCACATTGGAGACAGAGCTGTGTCTGACATGTAAGTGACTGCAGCTTCAGGAAATATTTTAGAGTTCTGGCTACTTACAGCAAACGTTGTATGTCATTGATGATTGATAGCCCTTTTCTGCGGGCGATGGCGGTGGACCTTGCGACGTATCGCGTCCAACAAAGCAAGACATGTCTGCTGATAACGCCGGTGTCGTACCCACAGTCATCCTCCTCGGCGTCGCTGACCCCTTCGTTGCCTTCATCGCCCGCGTCGACCTCATGGTCTTCATCGCCCTTGTCTTGTTCGCCAAAGTCGAACTCGGTGTCATCACCTGTCGATGCTCCACTAGGCCGCATTTCCTCAAGCGCCAGCGGTATAGTCATACGTATCCCGCGCATTGCGGCAATGCGTAGATCTTCTCGCGCTTTGGCCTTTTCGTACAACCTTATCCAACGCACTGAGCCGCATTCTCCTTTTCGCGCTAGAATATTCTTATGTAGCGTGGAGTAACGTCTGGTAAGATTCTTTTGTGCGTTGTCCGCCGTGTTAAACTGCTCAATAAAGTCGAGGCAAATGTCCTCATTTTTGGAAATGAAACCGGACAGAGACGATTGTTTTCCAACGCCAGTGCAAGACCCGAGATACTGACGCAGAGCTGGAGACGCACGGTAGTTAATTGTCACAGCTCCTGAACGACCTTGGCTAGTTACCTTTGTTGACAGTCGCCATTACCAGAAAATGCACTGTAGGGAAAGGGGCGAAAGTGGAACAAGGGTCAAACTGCGGATTTTGCTATAGGCAATTTCAAAGTAGCGTTTTGATGAGCTTCCTGGGCTTTCTGGCTTTCTTTTTTTTTTTTTTTCTTTTTTTTTTTGGTATAAAAAAAAGTATGCAGCATGTGTAAAAGGCATGGCTGATGTTACCGGAGCACTGTTTCATTGTATACTGTAATCACACCTTTTCCGCTGGAGTTCTTTTCTTCTTTTGCAAGCTTTGTCAGATTTTTGGACGGATTTTAGATGGCTGTCCTACTTCAACGCTTCCTGACGCAGTGTCAATGTCTATGGTCTAATCCTGGTATAATGCCGCACATCTGAAGAAGCGACCATGGTTACGGAGGCGAGATTCGTTGCCTCTCGACTGTGAAATCATGTGTCACACAATGGCAACGAGGTTACCACGCGCCTGGGTGACACTTATCACACGCAAGGACCCGGGGAAACAGGTACCAGCATGTAATCCGCGAGGACACTGCTCATAGTAACACCTTACTGAAGGTAAGGCTATTACTCCAGAAATCATATTTCACCTGAAATTGGAGCATATCATACAAAAGAGAAGCAGAACATTGATGAGCAACAGTTGAATGCTGTGCCAATGCCACCAAGCTCCCCAAAGTCTTCAATTATAAGCTTAAATTTTCACGTACGACCGATTCGTACAGAAGAAGATAAGACTATCAGAAGCCGCCGACATCACTATTACGACTTGCTTTGCAAAACAAGGATTGTAAGTAATCTTTGATATCAATAGCTGCTATCGCTGACGAAATCGACAGGAATTAGGTCATCATAAGTAGTGTTTTCGTTAGTCAATAATCATGTATAAAGAAAAATAAACACTTCTGCATTACTACTCAAGCTCATGGTTGATGACGAGTTCAGCTGTCGCGTACAATTATACGGAATTACTTGAAGATCCGGTCTAGGTCGCTTTCGGATAGTGCTGGTGAAAACTACGCGGTCGGTGCTTGGCTTAAATACTGTCTCTCGTTTCATGAAGATGCGTGATAATAAGCGATGTGGGACAGCGACCGGAATAAGCACTGAATCAAAGACTTATTGCATCCCGGAATAAAGATCTACAAAATGACTTTTCAGCAATCATTACAGCATTAATTTCCAACCAGAATAGTTCTCTACTTCCGGGATAGCTTTTTGCACAGTGGTACCTGGCCGCAAAAACCTCTCATTGCTGCGAGCACATTATAAGCGTCGTGGAGCACCAGTTGGCGGCACGTGTTTCATGACATCCAAGTCTCAGATCGTAATCATATCGACTTCACTGTTGTCCTGCCTGAAGCCTTGCGACGGTTTTATGTGATTATCTTGTCCCGTCTCTTCCTGATCTGGTCTCTCTTCTGTGACAATGCCTGCTCCGCAACGTGTACAATAATAAACTCCAAAATCCCACAATATATACATATAGATATATATTATGCGTATGTAATATATGATAGGTATGCCAGTAGAGCAACAACGGGGAGACTAGCGAAGGAAAAGCTGTGTATTTGGATGGAAGGTTGTCTATTGGATACTAGCCTTACTGGTCACTCGCAGTCTAAAATGGACACACTTTTTCTTTCTTTGATTAGGCGCATATATCGACAAGATAATGCACAATGCGAAACCGCCCTCTGGCCTTATGGCCAATATTATTATTATTATTATTATTGCGATAAACAGGCGTTTAGTTATCAACAACTTGCCGG
Source organism: Syncephalastrum racemosum (assembly GCA_002105135.1). Lineage (NCBI taxonomy): Eukaryota > Fungi > Mucoromycota > Mucoromycetes > Mucorales > Syncephalastraceae > Syncephalastrum > Syncephalastrum racemosum. Next base: position 329,194 of record MCGN01000001.1, read on the forward strand.
ATAATCTACAGCGTGTCTCTCTATCTGGTGTTTTAAGGAGAAGAAAGGACGCCTGCTTTTGCACATGAGCAGTACCACTGATTTCAAACCACAGTCCTAGCTTAAGCCCCGCCTCTGCCATCCACAAAGGCAAGCATCTTTATTCCAGAGACCGAGTAGTATTATTTGCGAAGCATATACATATACACCTCCAGATAATGATGTCCTATTCCGTGGTCATGAGAAACTATAAAGCACCATATTTCTCTTCATTTTAAAGCCTCCAAAACATTTTGAAGTTAATCAACGGTATTGCTGCACGGATAAGTAGTATTGCGGTTCCCTATCTCTTTCACCTAGAACAGGAGCGCCGCTTTCGCAATCATCAGGAAAAGTAAGGACGGAGGACAGGTGCTGATGTAGAAAGTTATCTATCAATGGAGCAGGGCTGTGCCCATGGGGTCAAAAGGCAAAGAAAGAGGGCGAGGTTATGGTATCCGTATCGTATTATTGCAAGTAACAGCCTGCAAGATAACGCTAGCATGAGATATCTAAAGAGCTCATCCATCCCGCATCCCAATATTAAATGGATTCCTATGTTGATCTAACATGCGTACATTAGGCAATTCTTTTTATTTTGATCAAGTTCGTTCTGCGATTTGTACAGTAAGCATGCAGAGAGTACACAGACCACACAGACGAAACGGAAACACGAGCCATGCCGTACGCTACCAATGGATTTGCCGTGCAAATCACATTGTCACTTGGGACCGGTGGTGTAAAAACACATACGATACCCTCTAAACGGGTGCTCACCAGCCAGGGATGAGACATAACCGTTGGGGATTCCCTGCGCCATGATTCATGCGGAATCTACAGCAGATAGACGATTAGCTCAAAGACGAGTATCTCATGTATTGTATCATACTTACAACAGGCATCGCAGCGGAGTCAACGGTCAGAGAGACAGGGCAATGGCATACGCTACCAATGGATTTGCCGTGCAAATCCCATTGTCACTTGGGACCGGTGGTATAAAAACACATACGATACCCTCTAAACGGGTGCTCACCAGCCAGGGATGAGACATAACCGTTGGGGATTCCCTGCGCCATGATTCATACGGAATGTAGAAACCTGTGAGTCGCTTGATTTTTCTTAGATGGAAGAAGTGGAAGGAAAGTTGCGGAAATTCAAAAATATCTGACGGTGGAGTAAGCTGTTGAATACAGCTTGCCTTTCCGCCTACCGGGATTTTTCAAACTATAGATACAAAAGCTTGGATGGACAGGGATTCCCGTAGACTCATCCTGGAAGAATGACCATAAACATGCATAATCGCACTATCACAAAGATATAGTCAAAGCTACTTGAACACCTTCAGCCAATAGCAGCTTTACACTTTGATTTGTTCCTGCAGTCAGAGAGGGAGTGATGTAATGAAATGCTGAATACTGCCGAAATTTCATCCCCGTGTCGCTACTACCAAATACGACACGGACGCGATATCGGTGAGATATTATTTTGATTTTTCGTCCTATCTAATAGATTTATCGGCGTAGATACTCGTATTGATAAGTGATTATATTTTTATGGCAATTGATGAGGTCTTTCCCCCGGGCCCCTCTCGCCTTGGCTCTATTATTTATACCTCGCGCTCTCATCATTCCAAATTACGGCCGACTTAAAACGGCTACTATAGCGTCTCAAAGAAGCTTCATGTGCTGCTTGTCTTCTTCCTCTATTTTGACTAAAGCAGCCTTCAACATACATAGCTTTGGGCAGGTTATTTCTCCAAGGATGCCGGTGTAAATACGTTTTATTGGTTTGCACCTGAGTAGTGATGAATTGAATCATATATAGAGTCAGCGAAGAAACGCCACATCAGACGCGGATGACGTTCGTTTCAGAGAATAGTCGTTTGTATACGGTATTTATATAAGATACCACCCAACAAACTTGCCCCGGCTTGCAGACCGCCCCACGCCGTAGCATGTGGATTTTGGGAATAAAGATGTTGTCATTATAGTGATATGAGATTTTTTGACCTAGTTTACCTACCGAACAGCTTTGCGGGCAGCACCATAGGGAAGGAAATGGTGGTTTACCCTGGGAAAGATACTGTTCGGCTCCACAGATCTGATGATCCCAAAAGGTGGAAACTGTAGTCAATCAATTATTCCGTTGACCGGTTTACTCCGAAGGAAATAGGATAGAAAGGAAAAGAAACGCAGCTTACGGGTTGTCCGATAGCTTTTCGATGGAACAGAGAGTTTCATATGATGCGTGAGACTGAAGTAGCTATCTAGCATTTTGCCTCAGTAGGACGGGTGTCTCCCACCAGAAGTAGTGGTAACGCTCAGGTCGTGTCACCGATATCGCGTCCGTGTCGTATTTGGTAGTAGCGACACGGGGATGAAATTTCGGCAGTATTCAGCATTTCATTACATCACTCCCTCTCTGACTGCAGGAACAAATCAAAGTGTAAAGCTGCTATTGGCTGAAGGTGTTCAAGTAGCTTTGACTATATCTTTGTGATAGTGCGATTATGCATGTTTATGGTCATTCTTCCAGGATGAGTCTACGGGAATCCCTGTCCATCCAAGCTTTTGTATCTATAGTTTGAAAAATCCCGGTAGGCGGAAAGGCAAGCTGTATTCAACAGCTTACTCCACCGTCAGATATTTTTGAATTTCCGCAACTTTCCTTCCACTTCTTCCATCTAAGAAAAATCAAGCGACTCACAGGTTTCTACATTCCGTATGAATCATGGCGCAGGGAATCCCCAACGGTTATGTCTCATCCCTGGCTGGTGAGCACCCGTTTAGAGGGTATCGTATGTGTTTTTATACCACCGGTCCCAAGTGACAATGGGATTTGCACGGCAAATCCATTGGTAGCGTATGCCATTGCCCTGTCTCTCTGACCGTTGACTCCGCTGCGATGCCTGTTGTAAGTATGATACAATACATGAGATACTCGTCTTTGAGCTAATCGTCTATCTGCTGTAGATTCCGCATGAATCATGGCGCAGGGAATCCCCAACGGTTATGTCTCATCCCTGGCTGGTGAGCACCCGTTTAGAGGGTATCGTATGTGTTTTTACACCACCGGTCCCAAGTGACAATGTGATTTGCACGGCAAATCCATTGGTAGCGTACGGCATGGCTCGTGTTTCCGTTTCGTCTGTGTGGTCTGTGTACTCTCTGCATGCTTACTGTACAAATCGCAGAACGAACTTGATCAAAATAAAAAGAATTGCCTAATGTACGCATGTTAGATCAACATAGGAATCCATTTAATATTGGGATGCGGGATGGATGAGCTCTTTAGATATCTCATGCTAGCGTTATCTTGCAGGCTGTTACTTGCAATAATACGATACGGATACCATAACCTCGCCCTCTTTCTTTGCCTTTTGACCCCATGGGCACAGCCCTGCTCCATTGATAGATAACTTTCTACATCAGCACCTGTCCTCCGTCCTTACTTTTCCTGATGATTGCGAAAGCGGCGCTCCTGTTCTAGGTGAAAGAGATAGGGAACCGCAATACTACTTATCCGTGCAGCAATACCGTTGATTAACTTCAAAATGTTTTGGAGGCTTTAAAATGAAGAGAAATATGGTGCTTTATAGTTTCTCATGACCACGGAATAGGACATCATTATCTGGAGGTGTATATGTATATGCTTCGCAAATAATACTACTCGGTCTCTGGAATAAAGATGCTTGCCTTTGTGGATGGCAGAGGCGGGGCTTAAGCTAGGACTGTGGTTTGAAATCAGTGGTACTGCTCATGTGCAAAAGCAGGCGTCCTTTCTTCTCCTTAAAACACCAGATAGAGAGACACGCTGTAGATTATCCGGCAAGTTGTTGATAACTAAACGCCTGTTTATCGCAATAATAATAATAATAATAATATTGGCCATAAGGCCAGAGGGCGGTTTCGCATTGTGCATTATCTTGTCGATATATGCGCCTAATCAAAGAAAGAAAAAGTGTGTCCATTTTAGACTGCGAGTGACCAGTAAGGCTAGTATCCAATAGACAACCTTCCATCCAAATACACAGCTTTTCCTTCGCTAGTCTCCCCGTTGTTGCTCTACTGGCATACCTATCATATATTACATACGCATAATATATATCTATATGTATATATTGTGGGATTTTGGAGTTTATTATTGTACACGTTGCGGAGCAGGCATTGTCACAGAAGAGAGACCAGATCAGGAAGAGACGGGACAAGATAATCACATAAAACCGTCGCAAGGCTTCAGGCAGGACAACAGTGAAGTCGATATGATTACGATCTGAGACTTGGATGTCATGAAACACGTGCCGCCAACTGGTGCTCCACGACGCTTATAATGTGCTCGCAGCAATGAGAGGTTTTTGCGGCCAGGTATCTTGAACAAGGACAGACCAATGAAGGTCTCGAGGAGGGCGGATGGTTTGGGGTCTGCACAATACTATGTTCTAGACGCGTAAGCGCCTGGGGCAGATGACGAGGAAATGCTCTATGGTGTAGATTCCGAGCAGAGACGACAGAGCGTGGAGGAGACCACTGGCATTACCGTCGTGTGGATTCTATGATTTTATGCATCTAGACCTCCCGTACTCCGACGTATACTGCAAATAAAATAAAATCCGCGGTTTTTGTACTTTTTTCCACTTTCGCCTCTTTCCTCACAGTGCAATTTCTGATAATGACGACTGTCAACAAAGGTAGCTAACCAAGATCGTTCAGGAGCTGTGACGATTAACTAGCGAGCGTCTCTAGCTCTGCGTCAATATTTCGGGTCCTGCAAGGGCGGTGGGAAATAATCGTCTCTGTCTGGTTCCATTTCCAAAACCGAGGACTTCGCCAAGACTGTTCAACGCGGCGGACGACGCGCAGAAAAATCTTACCAGACGTTACTCCACGCTACATATTCTGACGAGAAAAAGGAAATATGACTCAGTGCGTTGGAGAAAGTTGTATGAAAAAGCCAAGGCGTGAGAAACTTTTCGCATTGCCGCTATACGCGGGTTACGCATGAATATACCGCTGGCGCTTGAGGAAATGCAGCCTGACTGGAGCAGCGACAGGCGGTGACACCAAGTCCGACTTTGGCTAAGAAAACGAGGGCGATGAAGGCCAGGAAGGGGTCAGCGATGCCGATGAGGATGACTATGAGTACGGTACCGGCGTTGTCAGCAGACATGTCTTGCTTTGTTAGACGTCGCAAGGTCCACCGCCATCGCCCGCAGAAAAGGGCTATCAATCATCAATGATATACAACGTTTGCTGTAAGTAGCCACAACACTCTAAAATTTTCCTGAAGCTGAAGTAACTTACATGTCAGACATAGCTCTGTCTCCAATGTTGATGCTTCTGAAACCGAGACAGCATGATCCCCCCCTTTCACAAGCCATGGGAGAGGGACGACTCACTCAGCTTCACAACGATCTACGTAACCGCTTTCTTGACAAGAGTATCAAAGTCGAGAACAAGCTCTTCCTGGCAATCAAAGATATCGTCGAGGTATGAAACTCGGATACAAGCAACAGAGAATGAGCGGCTGACATGGCTAATCGATCTCAGAATATAATCAAGCACAAGGAAAGACTATCAAGCACAAAATAATGAGACTCGATTTTGACATTGCAGACATGCCTATCATAGAAATTGTATGAAACTGGCAAGTACTCATTCCATCCATCAATATCTATGCAATGACATTACTTCTTGCAGCATATTCTGTCTTCCAAGCTTTCCGACTGATTCAGAGATTGGAAGTTTGAACTCATCACGTTGTATCTTGACCCTGTCCTCCGTCCGCATCTCCATGGCCCCGATGAGATGCGCCTTTTACGCTGGTAGATATTTCGTGCTCAGTGATAAATATAGCTAATATATTCTCATAGGATGAACCGCGTATGCACCAAGCTGAACTGGTAGATATTTCGTGCTCAGTGATAAATATAGCTGATATTCTCGCATAGGATGAACCACGTATGCACCCGAGCTGAACAATGATTTCAGCATACGTCTAGGCAGAACACTGACTTTGCGAGAAAGTTTCATGGCGCTTGTGCTCTTGGCTTCTGCGAGGTGAAGCCAGCTGACAGCCGCCAAAATGACGAGCTGTGCTTCACATATCTCCTCCGCCTCGCCCTTTTCTCAAAATCGGGCATCGACAAGGGGGAGATCCAGGCCATCATGGTCATACATGCCATCGGTAAGAATATAAAATAAATATATATGCCTCGTCGACACTGTGGACTGATCATCCTGTCATATAGGACCCGCAGTGACGTTCTATGTCATGGAATTGGCTGCCGCTGGGCCCTACCCACTTGTCGAACTGGCGACGATCACGATGCCCCTCACGATCGTTGATGCGCTTGTCTTTGCTGAAGCAAGTCCATGTAGCTTATCACCGACACAGCAATCACCTGGACCAAGAGGCAAGAAGCAAGTTCGGCAAGTGAAGGAAATCGTCTATGACAGCTGAAGAGTTGCAGGATGTCAACAACATCACCGCCAGCAAGGATAAGGTACCCAATATCCATGCGTAATACATAATACTATCATCCCTTTGTATAATTCAACTCAATCTGAACCTGCCGCTCTGTGCGTCGTCACTAGTGTTAAAATATGGGAGCCATAATATTGGAAACGACTGGGATACCATGCATAAAGTGCGATGGCGCCAAGCTCAGATGGACTGTGGACCAAGTTGATATGAGAAGCAGCACCCAAATGAGGAATTCGCATTACGCTAAGATGGGAAGCACCCAAATGAAATTACAGTATTAGGAAAAAATCCCCAATACATATAAACTTCCTCTTTTCTTTTCCTACTTTATACCGGGTTGTTTGGGAGGCATGGCGGCGTCAAGGACCATAATTTGGTCTCCTCATTCAGACCGCAGTCAGTTTCTTGTTAGCGGCACCGAGTTGAAGCTCTATGACTGGATTCCACCCGTATGTTTTCAACGACTTCTCATATACCGTGTTTAACTTTTGCGTTTCCAGTCAGACGATGGCCCAGGCAAGGCTCAGCTTGTCTCCAACATTCCCAAAATCACGCTCGTCATGGTGAGTCGACCTTCGTTCACCCTTTCTTTTATTCATTCTCTTGGCAGTGCGCGGATTGGTGTCCTGATCCTACACGACCTGATCTGATCGCGGTCGGACTCACGACGGGCAAAACCTTGCTATTGCGCATGCAAGATACGCTCACGACAGATGCCTCAGTCGACTCAAGAGGTGGACCCATGTCACCACGCGGAACAGCTATGCGCCAGTATCCCGTACTTGGTGTCAAAATGTCCCGGCCTTGCAACGTCGTCTCTTTCTCAAAAACCCATCCGCATTTGCTGGCGGCTGGTCTCGACAAGGTCCGCAACGATCCATGCTTGCTCGTCTGGGACGTGTCTCAAGCGATCGATAGCGCGTGTCATACCCCGACAACACACGGCTCCATGACGCCCACTCAGTCGCGCTACAATGAAAAACCACTAGTGAGCCAATGGAAACCGGATGGTAAAGTTTTTGATTACACAAAAAGCAACCTTTTTGCTAAAGTGGGAAATATGTAGATCGGAAACCAGGATTCCACCCCGGTGGATTCGAGCTCCAGCAGCCGCCCCCGCCTAATGCGTAAGTGCGAACCATTGAGGTTTTGGGAAATCGATTGACCATGTGGATAGGAACCGAGAGCAGCGACCTATGCAACAATATGGATCCTCTGAAGCCATCTCATCCTGTACTTGGTCCGTCCAAAATGGCTCGCCCTTGCTGATCACTGGTATGGGTGCTAAATTCCTGCGCGTCTATGATATCCGAGGTAAGCGTGACTCTTTCCGCTGGCATATTTAGACTTATTCAATTTCGTTTCATTTTTATCTTAGCCGAGTCAACCGCTCAACCACTTCAATTCAGTACCAAAGCCGTGTACGGTGCTGTCGTCGACCCGTTTAACCCCAACCGCATCGCATCCTATACCGAAGAAGGCATCCTCAAATGCTGGGACATCCGCAACACGAGCGAAGCCGTCCTCACTCTCCACACCGATGTCGGTAAGCAAGGACTGGCCAAGATCGCATTTTCGCCCTCACGCGCAGGCGTGCTCGCTTCTTTGGCACGCGATACCCACCATCTCCAGTTCTGGGATATCCAGGAGACTACATCCACCATTGATCTCCAGGATGCCGTCGACCATACCACCTTGACTACCAACACCACACCCGTCACACAGCCAGTGCCTTCCTCTTCAAAACGCGAGCCTACGGTGCCTGTGCTATGGAAGTCGCGCATCAGTAAGCGATATTATACGTAAGGGAGTCAGACTTGCTTATCAGTGCCCTAGCCCCCGAGATTGGCATCAAGACCATCACATCATTTGCCTTCATACCACCCAGGGCGGGTGGCCCATCTGTGTCCCGGCAGGGCATTTTGACTCTGCATCGGGATGGCCAATTCGAATCAACGCAGCTCCAGGAGCCGTGCCAGATGGCGTGGCAACCGCTTGGTGGGCTCACGCTCACCGACGGTCAGGAGCTTTCGTTTTTGAATGCCAAGGGTACTCGGCAGGATGACATGGAGCGCAGTCTCAACAGGCTGACCATCTCAGAGACAAGGTATGATAAAGAGAAATGACATGGCGTCCTCCCATTAAGCTCGAATATAGGCCGGATACAACGGATTATTTTGGCAAGGATCTCCTCTCAGAACTCGCGGACGATATCTCAGTCGTGATGCGGAAACGGGCTATGATGGGCTATTGCATGGACGTAAGTGGGCTGAAAAAAGAGCATGGTATGTCAAGACTCAGACTGCGTTTTCCATCCTAGTGTGACAAGAATGCGGCTATTACACGCAATGACCCCAAGCTATATGAACTATGGATGTGGCTCGGCCGTAAGTTTACGTCTTTTTTTTAAAAAAGTATGTCTCATTTGGAAATAGGCCTCGGCGTTGAACAGATCTCTAAAACCTCTGCGGCCGCCAGTACGACCGATATCGGGTTTCAGGGCGTCTACGGCGTATGGACCACGCCCATCAAAAAGAATAGCCATCTCAGTAGCCCAAAGGCCTTTGCCAAGGACGCCGATCGCCGCAAATCTGCCGATATTACGATCGCCAAGACGGCCAAACTCGCCCAACGGCAAACAGCTCTGCGTGCATGCGGATTCTGTCTTTCAGTCCAGGAATTGGAGCAAGACCTGGTCAAGTAAGGCAAATAGACTATGCACATCCTTTCTATACTCATGAAAAACCGTGAGTAGACTAGAGACGGCAGGCGAGTACGATAAAGCGGCAGGCCTTGCCTTCTTCCATGGTTGCCCGGAGCGTGCTATCGAGGCCCTCGGCAGCGAACGTGGTGGCGCCGATCTTGAGGATGGTAAGCCCAGTCTGGTGTCCCCTGTTGAATAGATAGTTAGACTGACCCGGAGAGCGCCTAATAGATCAGCAACGGAAACTCATGTCCGGTGTGCTGGCCGGTTATCAACCCGGGAGCGCCACGACTGTCAACCCGACATGGCGGAGTCTCTGCGAATCGCTCAGCCAGGATATGCAACACCGGCCTTACCTGAGCGCGTTGTTTGCCTATATTGCTTCCAATGATTGGTACCGCGTCCTGAACGAGTCGCAGCTATCGCTCAAAGAACGCGTCGCTATCGCCTTACGTGTATTGGAGGACGATCAAGTAAGACCTGCCGGAGCTCTGTTCTCTTTTATTTATCCATGTTGGACGATAGATAACGGAGTATTTAACTACCTTGATGGACTACCTCGTCGAAACCGGTGACGTCGAAGGCATCCTCCTCACCGGTCTGACTGCCAAGGGCGTCGACTTGCTCGAACAAACCGTGAACCGGTTCGGAGATGTTCAGACACCGAGCATGGTGATGAGCTACGCGATACGGCGATTCAAGGATAAACGAATCGACCATTGGATCGAAAGCTATCGAGGCTTGCTCGACCGCTGGCAGCTTTGGAAACAGCGCGCCCAATTTGACATTGAACGCGGCAAGCGCATGCATAATGCGAGCGAGATCGCCCCGCCCCAGATTTATGTGCGGTGCACGTACTGCTCCCAGTCCCTCGGTCACAGTTTGCTGGCTCAAAATGTGCGCAGCAGGGACGGTAAGCGGATGAACGTTCAGGCCAGCATCTCGCCCGTCGCCTCGGGCGGCCGCTCTTCTTCGGCGAAACAAAAGGTAACATCATGTGCTTCGTGGCGATATCCACAGATTCACATTCCCTTTTCGATTTTAGCCTACAGTATGTCCCAGCTGCCGCAAGCCTTTACCGCGGTGCGCCATCTGCCTCTTGCACCTCGGCACACCTGTCGACCCATTACGACGAGCCATCACAGCTAACGATCCGAACCAAGGTAAGGAGAGAAGAGACAGGTTTCATAGTGAAAACTGATCGGGTTCCTCTTGATAGCCGACCCGTCCGGGTTTGACTTGTGGTTTACGTGGTGCCAGACGTGCCGGCATGGTGGGCATGCTGCCCATATGCGACAATGGTTCCAAAAACATACGACATGCCCGGTCAGCAACTGCTCTTGCCTTTGTTCGGCTGTCACTTCGACATAGATGCTTTGTATCCGAAAGTCTACTCTTCCTTATATAATAATGTATATACTTCTTCTTTTTTGATCCTTTTTAAATTACCCGCCCTCATTTGCTTTTGCATCGGATATCCTAAGCTTTGGATAGTTGTATACACGGAAAGGCAGCCTTCGTTCGACGTTTGGACGGATGAGCTGCTTTGAGAAAGATCTCAAGTTCCTCTTCTTGCGGTGAGCATCAAGCTAATTGTCACGGCGCAAAGCTCAACGATGCTGAGATATATTACTTTTCCTTGATCAACAAGGATTGCGCCTGGTAGAAGAAGGACGGGGACGCATATTTCCCTTCCTTGATCGATGGACACAGTATGATGATGGTCATGGGATATCACAACTCTGACCTATGCCAGTATCATTAATATAAGCTGTTTTCTGTGGCCCCATAAAATGCAATGAGATGCTGGAGAGGAAGCCTGGCTCATTGTCCAATATCTCACAGCCAATTGAAGACTTGAGTCACTGAGTCAAACGTTGGGCAGACGCAAACGATAAAGAAAAGATGATTACATTAGATAAACGGTACAGGAAGACTAGACAGAGGAAGATAATATTAAAATGTTTGCTCGTCGAATATATTATGGCATTCCTACATATAAAGGAAAGGAAGCCAGAGAAGTGAGCGTGGAAGCAGTGCTTGTAAGGCAAGGGATACGGAAATGTCCGTCGGTCTAATACAAGACTCTGATAATAGCTTATGATAGCTCGATGCTCTAGACCGATATCTCATTTACGACCGAAGCCCATTTAAGAGGCAGGCGACCCCAAGCGGGGCTCGGCGAAAGTGCCTCATGTACAATTTGTCTCTAAGTTAGTTAAATGGCATGCTATATGAAATTATCTAGTCATAAACACAGAGTTAGGACTAGCTTGATCGCTTGTGAATCCGCATATTCTCTTTGAGAAGATGCGATATGCTATCATTTGCTGTTCCTTTTTCTAAATTGCACCGTACACATAATAGATGAATAGATACGGGCATTGCAAAAATCTGCATACTTGCCCGGATATCGCTCCTGCTTGACGTTTCCTAACCTACTTATTTACGCCATCCCCTTATTTATTTGGTTATCATCGCTTCTACCGCCGTCAACGCCATAATCTTTCCATTCATCTGCAATTTTTTGGTGTCGATCGAAAGAACTCGGATTAGAGCCTTCCTTCAGAATATAAAGTATTCACTTGCCGCGTGGACAGAGAGATATCACACTGGCCTGCTCACAGTAAAATTAAAAAGATAGAAATATGGGCTAGACGTGGGAATTTGGTGATATGGCTATGAGCGAAGATTGCACTACCATGCAGCTGAAACGAGAGGACATTCCTTCTTTTTGCACTATGCCGTTTGGGTTGGATGAGACATGTATTTTACTGCAGATTCACTTGTCGCGCAGATACACTGTCATCCCGCATGCGACCGTAAGTCTTGCATTAGATCCGTCCGAGTGCGGCGATCTGCGCGTAATATTTGGACAGCGGATGGTCGCGGAGTGATGTCCCACCGGTTTTCTCAACCATACCCATAGATGGAGTTCTGGAAATTAATCTTCCAACCATGGACCGTTCTGCGAGATGAATCTTCGGTAATCCGCGCAGCGATGGTACGGGTCCGCAGACGCCAATACCCCGAGAGCTTGTACCATAGCCATCTCGTCTTGTATCTTGCCCAAGCTTCGCTAGCCCTGCAAGTCGGAGGCGCTCAAATTCGAAACAAAGCTTTTGTAGATGAACTTACCACTGCTGATGAAGCGACGTCAACCACTTCGTATGCAACATATTTATTTTGAAGATCTTGGGAGCTATCGTCTATGCGATTTCATCAGTTAATGAAACTGCCAACAATATGTCGTAGTTATATCGACGTTAGCATGTATATTATAGCACCATCATCTCCACCGATAAAAGAGCAGCGTCGAAGCGTAACAGCTAGAATGAAGCAAGCAGAGAAAACATAGGACAGGTACGAGAATGTCGCTTTCTTCCTTCAAGCAGCTTTTAGCTTTATAGTATCATTACCTTCTGTCTTCCTTCAGTTCTTCTGAAGTTTTCAATGAAGCTTTTCGTTTTTTTGTACTTCCACTCAGGACTCTATAGTTCCAGTTCTGAAAAGAGAAGGTCTATGTTTCAACTAAATTGGTTTGATACCGTTAGAAAGAAAGGAGGTCTATATGTATGGTTGGCTGTTCATGGAGCGTATTGACCAGTAAAATCATACGACCTGAGTTTCCTAACTTGAGATTGTACCGCATAAAGAATCTTGTGAATTTGGCCCTTTTACAAGATTTTACAAGATTTTACAAGATTCTTTTTGCTGATTAGCTTTATAGTATTGTTATCTTGTACTAGATATTTTGAAGTTTTATACATGTGTTTCAATGGATATAACTTTACCTTATTATACCTTCTTGGTCTTTGTACTTTCGCTTAGGATACTTTACTCTTAATTCTGGAACGAAAAAGTCCATGTTTCAACAGAATTGGTCTGACCTAGCAACTGTCAAAAGAAAGGAGACCTATTATAGTTGGCTGTTACATAGCGGTATTGAGACCAGTAAAGCGTAGACCTGACTTTCCTAAATTGGATAGTGTACCACATAGAAAATCTTGTGAATTTGGCCCTTTTACAAGATTTCACAAAAGATCACAAAAGATCACAAAAGAATACAAAAGAATAACAATATTTCGCAAAATTTTACAAGATCCTTTTTGCGGCTGGCGGAAGAGTCTCTACAAATGGCTTGTACGCTGTGCAAATGTCCAAATATAACGCCAGCTGGCCGTTCTCATTTTCCAGTGTTTCCTTGCATCTTATGAAACCCAGATGATATAGCCGTTTAATATATCGCAAGCAGCGCTTCGACTTTCGCTACTAAATGGTCTGTGTAAGTATAACTATAGGCGAGAAGACGAAGCCATATTTACCATGCTGTCGAAAAACACTGGGAGATGATCCAGTAGACGTCTTGACTGCCTGTTTTCCCGATTGATAAGTGTTCCACAAGCGCTCGATGAGAGGCTACATAACATATCCAAGGCTGAGGATACTCCTACTGACACTAAATTAACTCCTAAGGCTGAGCATCAAGATTCGTGTCGCGCACAGTGAAATTCAATCATGTGTAGCAAAAGGAGTTTATCTTGATCAGCCAACTCCTCGATTTGAAACCGAACCGGGTAGAGCGAGGCCGGGGTCACAGTGATCTTGCGCACTTACGGCACAGTGTCGAGAAGACTCTTGTCATCGACAGATGGGGATGCTCTTTCCTTCATAAATCTCGCGAACCAGGCATTTCGGGAGAGATATTTTGACGAGAAGCGATGAAGGACAGGTATAGTGCCGCTAGCAGGATGGGTCCAGTTCCAGCAGAGCGGTTCAAACAGCTGCATGGAAGGAAGACGCTGGTAATTCATTTGGTCGCGACCTTTGTACATAGTCTCAGAAATCGCGAAATGAATGAAGCCCCAGATAGCCACGGTGGGAACTCGGAAAAACTCGGTTGCTATTTCCTCGCAGCACCATGCTATGAGCCATAGACTTACGCTTTGCTATACGATGAACAGGAGACTCAGTTAAACTCGGTACCCGCTCAAGAACAATGATAATGGCATCCCTATCTCGTACCTTTATGGATGATGACGCCGAGTTGGGTGACCGAACAGACTCAATTTTCAGGTTTCTCGTTATCTTTGGATGGCGCCTGAGAGGATCCACTCAGATGTGTTGCTTCTGGACCAAAGTCTCAGGTATCCTGCCGGAAACGAGCAGCTCATGTCCTTCGCGGCCGTCGCCGTGGACGACTGGCGTTCAGCGCGTCAACCTCGTTCTCATTAACCTGCTGTTTTGCTTTTGAGCACCAATATGCACCTAGCGCTCTTGGCTTGAAGGTCTGTTCTCTCCAGCCTCTCGCAATACGACGTATCACTCCTTTGCTTTGGCCTTGTTGTGCTTGCCTCGCCTGCTCGTTCGACATTCCCAGCTAAGGGCGGTGCGGCCTTGAGAATGAAAACTAACAGTGAGTTTGCGACGTACAAACCAGACACCCGCGACACTAACAATATACTACTATATTAGCTATAAGAGAGGTGCCCAACGAGTGCCCATTCCCAGGTCCATTTATCGATTCAGTTCAGAAGAGAGAGAAACGATAGGTCCCCGCAAGAAAGCCACAAACCCCCCTTTTAAATTTGCATGAAATCTTCCCTTTGAAACCTCGGTTCATTGCCCGTGGGACGCGACAGCAATTGAGGTTGTAGCATTACCATAGTGTTGGATGCCGACCGAGCACAGCCGCAAAGAAGCACCCTGTTTAACTGTCCACATGTCCATCGATATATTGTTATCTAATATATGTTCGCAAAGGGCGACGTCCACCGGTAAAGCCGTTTCAGGTAGGGCATATCGGTGACCCAGCCGTCTGCAATTAAATGTGTGAATTTAAAAAATCTGGGAGCATAATGCCAGGCATAAAATAGAGCATATATACCATATAAGCTGGTTTTCTTGCTAGTCAAATGCTGGAGATGGACGTATGTCTTGCAGCGTATTAAAACAGAGAAAAGTGGGCAGAGGTCCTAGCGAAGACTTGGTCCAGGAATGAGACAGAAAGTATAAAGGATCACACCTCCAAAAAGAGAGTCAATAATGGTTTTAGAGATAGTCGGTTTGAGGACTGCATTTTAACGTTTTGCTGACTCCAAAAGTCATTATGAATACGTCAATGTGCCAGCGTGAAATTCCAGTATACGAACAAAAAATGCCAAAAAGAAAACTAATGGCGCGATAGCGAGAGGGAGGGGGTGAATGTGCAATGCCGGCCAAGCAGATCACAAAGCAGCAAATCTGCGCCAATTGTGGTTGAATCGGGGCAAAAATTCCACCCAACGCGCGCGAGAGAAAAAAAGAGGGATACTCTAATCTTTATTCTCTCACTACTTGTCTCAGCGCGTGTGTAGAGCGTGTGTATGTCGTATTTGTGAGTGCCTTGCTATTGCAGTACATTTGAAAAAGAGAATCTGCTTGTTTGCTGACCCTTCTGGCGTGAAGCGCGTTCTTTTGTATATGCGGCCATGACCAGTTCCCACAGCATTAGCGACGTCCTCAGCAAGGACCACGACCTCAGCCGTCTGAGCGAGGGTGGCATCGATACTCTGACCTCGACCCTACACAACTTGGAAGAAGCTCTGGCCGCCATTAGAAAAGACATGTTCTCAACCGTGTATACCAACCTTGATGCATTCATCTCGTCCTATGACGGAAACCCTATTCACGATCGCGTCATTCGCATTGCCCAAAAAGACCCAAAAGACTCGACTGCACTCGATGCCCTGCATACCTTTCACCAGCTACGCCAAGAAACACAGAAGAATGACCAGGAGATTGCCGTGTTGCGCGTCCTGGACAGTCTCGTCGAAGCGATCGAAACAGCCGAACGCAGCCTCGACGCCGCAGACGAGACGACACTCCTGGCGCAAACCACGCGCCACCTCCTCGACATAAAGACGCGTCTCGAGACACTTCCAAATGATACATCTATTTGGCTCTCAGTGAATGCCGTATCTATCCTCGAAGCGCGGCAACAGGCTGCCCTCGCACGACTCACGACGCATTGCCAGGAGACGCTGGGTTCGGCTGTGGTTGTGACCGAATCCAGCCTTACGGTTCGAAGCGTGCCTTTTGCAGACTTGATGCAATCCCTGTCGCAGCTCGGTCTGCTCTCAGTCACGATGGCAGACCTCACCAGACGTATCACCCGCACGCTTTTACCCGCTCTGCTCGACCATCACCTTCACTCAACCCGTTCGATATCCGACCCGAACGGCCGCCTGACACTGCAGTTTGAGCCTGTCACCGCAAACGACGGTTGCGCGGCGCTCCTCGCCAGTCTAGGCATGCTGTTCGACTTTTTCGCGAAGCACGTGTTTGGTGAAGCGACAGCAGACGACCGTCGCCTGTTTGGCAATCTACTTCTGCCTGACGTGTTCGAAATTGTAATCCACCGTGCACTCGAGCCCGCCATTCCCGCCACACCAGCCGAGTTGCCCTCCTTTGACGCGGTCGCCACCGCTGCTTCGGCCCTCGAGCAGCAATGTGTACAGTGTGGCTTCTGGGTTGATGAGGCCCGTCCCTTGACAGCCTACGTCACCGACATGGATGCTCATTTTGGCAAGAAGCGACGCAATAAGATCCTCTCAGAAGGCCGCCAGATCATGATGCGCCGTCTCTACGAGACCGAAGAAGAGCCCACGCTGGGCAAGATCACCCAGACGCCCAAAGTGCTCGCCATCCTGCTGCAAGAGACCCTGGCAGAAGCCGACGGTCTCGCCACGACGCACCCCGTCTCAGCCGCTCAGCTCATTCAGGTCCTGCATGACCTGCTCGATCTCTACCGCGCGCTCATGCCTCACTTTCATCGCGACCATTTCTTGGCCGAACCCGCGCACGGCCTTTGCTTCCGTAACGACTGTTATTGGTTCGCACACGCCATCCAACGCCTGCCGAACCATCCGCAATCACTCGATCGACAAGCCGAGCAGCTGCGCGTCCTCGGCGAATCCTGGTACGATGTGGCGGTCACCCAGCAATTCGAGGCACTTGAGCACATTTTGCGTGACACCGACCACTTTATCGGCATCACTGAACCCAGACGACACGAACAATGCGACCGTGCACTGATGCGTGTCGTCGAGCGCATCGGCGCGTACGCCATGGACAACCGCGATGTAGTCGAGCCATCGCTGTACCTGGACCTCACAAGCCAGCTTGTCGACCGCGTCCTGACGAGACTCATCGACGACGTTGAACAGCTTGACGACATTGGCGCAGACGACTCGCACCTGATCGCACGCAGTTTGAACAGCATGGTTCAGCTCGTGGGCGTATTTGACGTACCTGGACAGGATGCAACGGATGCGATCGTGGCCGACCTCGTCGACAGCTGGAAGAAGTTTTGGATGCTCAACACAATACTGGAGAGCGGGCTACGTGATATTATGCAACACTATCGCCAGGGCGAGCTCTGGATGTTTGCTCAGCCGGAGCTGATCAGGCTCGTGTGCGCCCTGTTCGCCGACACGGAGCTGCGTGCCGCGAGTATCCATGAAATCAATTCAACACGGCCACCCAAACACGGCGGACCCTTTGCATCGTCTTCCCCCTCCTCTCTTCCCTTGTTTGCCGGATCTGAACCTGAAGCTGGACCCCAGACAAGGACATCCACCCAATCAAGTTTATTCGCTGCCGCGCCGCCGCTCGCTGAGGATGAGGCCGACGGCTGGGGTTGGGACGATGACATGCAGGACCTGCATGCGGAACACGCCCATGCCACGTCCGCATCTTTACTAGCCGAGGCACCGCCACTCAACGAGCACGAAACAGAGGGCTGGGGCTCGGACGTAGAGGTGCCTTTCGCACAACACGCAACCAGGGCCAAGTCCTCCCCGTCTGCACTGGCAGAAGCACCACCGCTTGACGAGCATGAAACGGCAGGATGGGGTTCAGATGACGACGGCATATTTGACAGGCGATTGCCCACCAAAGGCGAGCCATCGCGGATGCAACCTTCGCCGATTGTGGTAGCGCCACCGTTGGATGAGGACGATGTCCAAGGCTGGGCCTCGGACGAGGAACAGCAAGGTACAAGCAAACACGCCGATCCCTCGGGCCCTTCTCCATTAAAGGAAGCGGGTACCGACAGCAAACCCAAAAGCCAGCCCGAAACCGCCCAGCCTCGCCACAGCTCACCCTCGCTCGTGGAAGCTCCTCCGCTGGATGATGATACCATGGAAGGCTGGGGCTCAGACACCGACATGCATGTGGAGCCCTACACCGATACCTCTCCTACTGATGTTGCCACTACTGCTCCTCCATCGCATGCCGACATACACAGGGCCAATATAACCAACAGCGCTCGGTCATCCCCTGGCTTCGCAGAAGCACCGCCGCTCGACGATACGATGGAAGGCTGGGGCTCAGATGACAACGATATGCATACGGAATCCCAACCTGATGATACCTCTCACACCGCTGCCACTGCTGTTTCCTCTGCGCCGCATGTAAAAGCACAGGCGAAGACTGTCAAAGACGCTCGGTCCTCCCCCTCCTCTTTGGCAGAAGCACCGCCGCTGGACGACACCATGGAAGGCTGGGCCTCCGACACGGAAGACACCGCAGAAGAACCCGCACAGACCCAATCTATTCAGACGCCGCACGTATCACAGATAGAGATATCTGCTCCAATCGACAGACAATCATCATCACTCTCTCCAAACCATCCTCCGCCCCATGCGCATACATTGTTGGATGATAATGAAGACGACGACACTGGCGGGTGGGGTGATGCAGACGAGGATGTTGTGTTGAAATAATAACAGACAGCTTCATAATAAACAAATGATTGTACCCTAAAGATATCCTTGGAGGACGCACGTGTGAATCGTGTTACGGCTCCCACCTATCCATTGACAAGTGACAAGTGCTATGCCCATACATCAAGTTCCCACGCGCTGAGCAATAGAAATGGTTACGAGAGAGAGATAAAATGGGAAGTTCTTTTGCTCTCACGTCATGATGCTTCCTGTTTGGCGTAGACGATGCACGATGGCACGGTGTACAATAATAAAGAAATGAAATGATCGGAACCGACGGAACGGTTGATGACTGGGATCTACGCTTATATGAAGAGTGGCGGGGGACGGCATGTGTGTGAAAATTGTTTGGGTGATACGCGGGCTGGGAGCCGACCCTGGGATGCCCGAATTAGGGCACGTGCCTTGGGGTTCTACTCCACGAAACAATTCCATACACGTGCGAAGCCTGCTTATCGTGATATGCTCAAGGAAATGGAAAAAAATAAGGATACAATGAGCCTACATCCACCTTGAGTGTATTATCTATTTCCATACAAACAAAGAGAGGGCTTTTTTCCGTTTGTTGGTTGGTTGTTTTATTTTTTCAGGCACTGGGTCTGTCTGTCTTTTGGTTTCAGCCTCTGCTTTTTCTGACAGATCCCACCCCGGCTCCTCCACCAATCAGAGTATTCATTTTCTTTTCATTGTCTGAAGCCGGCCCTTCAATGGACGAAAGTACCAAAGCAAATGTTTGGACGGAATAACAAAACGTAATTTTGAAGATGTGTGTATATTTGCATGTGCATGAATGGATAAGGCAATGTGAGATTGTCTGTGTGAGGACATGTCATGCAAAAGGGAAAAAGCGAGAATAACAACAATTGGGTAACGATACCATATGCGATACATGCGTGATGCGGATGGTTTCATTCGGGTCGGTGACAGATTTATCACTTTCCCGCGAAGATATCCAATCAAATTTTATGAATGCGAACACCCACTTCCCATTCTGCTATTTTTCCCCCCCTTTTTTTTTTCCACTGCCTTTTTTATTTCTCTTTATCTTCTGCTCCTTTCTCTCTTCCTCTCTCTCCTCTCTCTTTCTTCCTTGCTCTCTTTCTCGCTTCCTTTGCTTTTCTTTCTTTATTTGATTTATCCTATCTGTTATTGACAGTTTCAATTCATATGATTTGTGTATGAATGTTACGCCCATGATCCAAGACCATACTACACCGCTGACGCTGTTGCCTTTTACCCACAAAGTGGGAGGTCACGTTGCCATGTTCCGCCTCGCTCCGAACGGGGCGCTCTGCAAGGCCGTGACCGCCACCAAAGAGCAGCTCTTTTATGAAGATCTGCAATTCCATCCTCAATTCCAAGCTTTTGTTCCACGCTACATGGGCGTTGTTCGCATTACCTACAAGCAACACACACCGAATCACTACCAACCCGAGGTTGCCTGGGCTCGCCAGGGCACCTCTTTTGCTTCACCCACGACGCGAAAACAATCGCTGTCTGGATTGGATCCCATCAATACAGCCAATGTGCCTCTTCCTCCTCTCTCTCCTCCGAATACGATGGCTGCTTCTTCTGTTCCTACTGCGGCACCGGCTGTGTCTGCCGGAATGGCAACCGGATCCAGATCAACGGATACCAAGCAACGTCATTATCATCCTTACCATCCGACTCCGCCCCATGACCGCAAGTCTGTACCCCAATCCCACCACACGCCATCATTACCGCCACCGCCCACAGGCTATTACCCACCGCAACAGCAGCAAGAATTCATTGTGATCGAGGACCTCACTGCTGGATTGAAAAAGCCATGCGTTCTGGACCTCAAGATGGGCACGCGGCAACACGGCATCTATGCGACTCATGCCAAGAAGACGAGTCAGACGAGGAAGTGCGAGCAGTCGACGAGCGGTCTGCTGGGCGTGCGCGTGTGTGGCATGCAAGTCTACAAATCCTGGATGGGCACGTACTCGGTGCAGGACAAATATGCAGGTCGCAAGCTTACGCCGACGTCATTCAGAGATACCTTGTACGACTTTCTGCATGATGGTTCCCGCCTTTGGCTCCACCACATTCCCCCGCTTCTCGACAAACTCAAGCAACTCGCGCTTCTCATTCAAAAGTTGCGGGGTTACCGCTTCTTTGGTTCCAGTTTGCTCCTCATATACGACGGGCTTGATCCGTCCGTCCCCATCGATGTCCGTATTGTTGACTTTGCTCATTGTGTCACCCAGCGTGAGATGCAAGAGAACCTCGCCGATATGACCTGTCCTCCCTCCCGTCCGACCGAATGCGACCATGGATACCTCCTCGGTTTGGACACACTTATCGATACCTTTGATCACATTTACTCTTCTGCTTCCGCTTCTGCTTCTTCGTCTTCTAACGCCACATCGGATACTTTCGCTGATTATCCGTTTTCAAACTCTCCCCATACGGCAACGCAACATACAGCCACCGTCATCAGTTCCCCTACTTCTAGCGACACCACCGTTTCTCTCTCGCGTTGAACGTAGTTTTCTTGTTTATATTTTCCCTTTTTTTTAAGCATTTATACCTGTACATTTGCAAAATTAGCCCTTAATCCTGTATCAACTACAACGATGGTCTTTTTTTATATTCATACATACATAAAGCAACAAGACATGATATGGTAGGGTTGTGCGATGATGCTGCTTCTTATTAGAGTGGACTTATGGCAGTCCAGTGAATTCTTGCAAATACAAACGCGTGGCATCCAGAGCGTGAATATTAAATAGAATCTGAAACGAAACGATACTGTATGCACCTATCTTGGCTGCAGCTCGTCCAAATCTGCCGCGCAGCTTTTTGGCCTCTTCTAGCAAGGACCGCTCACGCAAGTAACGATATCCATTACAGTAATCAAACAGTACAGTGTCACTATCCTAAATAAATGGATAGTATTAAGGAGCTATAGCAAGTTATATAAACGGATAAGTGAAGGATAAAGAAGAGGGGAAAGCGATTGAATAGTAATGAGAGAAGTCCCTGAAAAAAGGGAACCAAAGCCGCAAGAGGAAAAAGTACAAAATTTGGGATTCGGGGAAGGTCACCATTATTGGTCCTTTTTTTTTTTTTTTCTTTGCCACTCTTAGACTGAATTCATCATGGCCAGTGCGCCAATTAATCAATACACGTTGGAGAACAACACGCTGTTCTCAATTGAGGGCAAGGGCCTTAAGCTGGATACCGCTGACGATGTCAAGGAGTTTGTCGACACGATCATGCAAATGGACGATCTTACTACCATTTGTTTGAGTGGAAACACCCTCGGTGTAGAAGCCAGTCAAGCCCTGGCAGGTGCTCTCAAGACCCGCAAGTCTCTCAAGGTAACATACAGAAAAAAAAGAGACAAAAGAAGGGAAGGAAGAAAGAAGACAGGTTATAACTCATATTTCGAAAGCGTGCGCTCCTGTCTGATATTTTCACGGGTCGTCTTGTGAGCGAGATCCCGGATGCGTTGCAAGCCTTGTGCGATGCGTTGGCCGAGACATCCCTAACCGAGCTCGACCTGAGTGACAATGCGTTTGGTCCGCGCTCAGCCCACCCCCTCGTCGGTCTGCTCACCGAGACAACCACCTTGACAACGCTGCGATTGAACAACAATGGTTTTGGTCCCAGTGGTGGCTTGATGATCGCTGAAGCGCTTCAAAAGATGAAGGCTCCGCTCGACACGATTGTCTGTGGCCGTAACCGACTCGAGGACGGCAGCTCGCCGGCGTTTGCCGATGCGTTTGCCCACCATAAGGACTCGCTTCGTGTGGTGCGTATGCCCCAAAACGGTATCCGTCCCGACGGTATCAAGGCCCTCATGCGCGGCGGTCTCCGCCACTGCACCCGCCTGGAGCACCTCGACTTGCAAGACAACACGTTCACCAACAAAGGCAGCAAGGCTCTCGTCGCTGCTCTTCCTGCCTGGAAGAGCATCGTCGAACTCAATCTGAGTGACTGTCTCCTCTCGGGCCGTGGCGGTCTCGCCCTCGCCCAGGCCCTGCACAAGACGCGGTACCCCATCGCCCGGCTGCGCCTTCAGTACAATGAGATCTGCGGTGACGCTGCCCTCGTTCTTGCTGATGCGATCACCGCCCATATGGATGCTTTGGTGCTGCTTGAACTGAACGGTAATCGCTTTGGTGAGGATGAGCGTGAGGCTCAGGCCATCCGGGCTGCCCTTGCGCAGTGGGGCCACGACGAAGCCCTGGACGAACTGGACGATATGGAAGAGATCGACAGTGACGAAGAAGAAGAGGAGGAAGAGGAGGAAGACGAGTCAGATGAGGAGGATGAGCTTGTCAAGAAGGCGGACGAAGCCGAGGCTCAGGAACCCAAGACCAACGCGGCTACCGAAGAAAAGGACCTAGTAGCCCAGTTGGAAAAGACCCACATTTAAATCCAGAAAAACGGACCCGCCGGAAGCGATCTGTTTTGACTTTCATTCCCCTCTACCCGTCCCATCTATCCTGCACCTTCTCTGTCTTTTTCTGTCTCCCTATCTCTTTTTTCCCTCTGTAGTCCTCCCTTCCCTCTTTCCCCCCTTCAGTCTTCCGCATCAACACGGATACTCACCCACTCACCCACTCACTCACTCACTCACTCACTCACAATCACATACACTCACGCATATATTCTCTATATAAACATGGCATTTGTTTATGCACTCCCATGACCAGAAATCTCGCATCATCCTTGTATCTATACACTTCATGTGACCCGTGAAAACACCGCGATGTATCTCTTGACCATCCCCTTTATTTCTTACCATGCAAAGCCGACAAATAACTTTGAGCTGCTTGCGAGTAAGTATCAGCCAATATCTAAGTTAGCCAGTCGAGCCTGTTGGTCATCTGGTTCGCCATAGTTCAGAGCATGACATCAGCGATTTTATTAAATAATAAAGGCGCTTCTCTTTTTTTCATCATATCTTGAACATTGTCGAGGTCCAAATGGTGTTGCCACATAGCGACACCGTTGTTGTCGCCATAATTTCGCCCACGACAGATCGTGGAAGCCACCATACGGAAATCCCACATATCAATGATCTTCTTGGACGATCGGCATCAGACCATGCAGATAACGATTTTTTATGGTGTTGGTATGAATTTCAGAAGCGCAGGCTGGCATCAGCAAGCATCCTTCGTTGCATCCGCATTATAGTCAATATTATACGTTATATGAGCTTATTATATGTTATCTGCATGTGTATAATTAGTTACGACTAGTAGTTATCGCACAGGCCGATCTCGCCTAATGAATAACATCCTTTGATGAAAAAGAAAAACCATGATTATATCCTCGACGTTTGGCGCCTACATTTTCCAGAAGGTATTTGTAGTAAAATTTTATGTCTTCACATAGGAAGCTCGCAAATATGGTTTTCTGTAACAGAGCCTCGTATATATTCTGACTGCCGCGATATTTTTACTCCTATAGCATGCGGTTCGCGCTATCTTGCTCCTCATTTTGCTTAACTTTTTTTTGTATCTAAATAACGAATAAGCTGGGAACAAACTGCTACATGCATATTTTTAAATCAGCAAAATACGTCAGCAAAAAACAACGGCTTCTAATGCTATGTCACTGCCTGCGCAATTAGTGCGTGAGATCCACATCATTCTCGGTGAGCTGGTCACTGCCTCATTCCTGTGGATGTACAGCTGATAAAAATATATCCTATTGCGTCTGCCATGCACAGAATTCTCTGCCTGTCGTTTCCCTTTTCGATAAGGATTTTAGTTAGATACAGAATACAGTATACAAGAGCGTAGACGAAAAATTTATGCAAAAGGTCAGTGGCTTCCGCGGTCAGATAATTACTGCTGTTGTAACTCCCTTTGAGCTCGCCAGCATGACCAGGTCAAACATATTCGACCTCGTCGTTAGATCAGGATCAACACTGGGATCGATCTAAACCGTCAGTTTCTGTGGTGACAGTTCGGATGAGACAATTGATTGCGCTGGTCCACTTATTCTATGTTAGCTCGCTCTCCGGAGGACAGACTCGGAAACGAGAAGTCGTATAGCACCATAGTAACAATCTTCAAGAGCAATCGCCTGCCTACATACAAGCTAGACAAAATGGCAAATGGGTGGAAACTGCTATACCCAATCATGTTACTTTTGTCGGCTGGGCTATAGAACCTTTTAGTGAGGCATCTAATTAGATATGCCATACATAATGAAGCCGAAAACTCGCATAGCGAAATTATTCGAATGCTCATGCAAGACATATGCCTTGTTGAAGATCATATTTATAATAGCTACATAAAAAATTGTTAGTCCTCCGCAAACACCCTGAGGCTCCTATGGGGTACTTAAAAAGCAAAGCTAACTAATTCTGTTCGCTTCACCGTTCCCTAGGGATGTACCACTCGATTATGCCTTACGTACGAGGCAGCGCCAATTTGGTACAATGGTCACAGCATTAAATTTTTATTTTATTTTATCTTTTGCGTCGGCATGCCTTCTTACAACTACATATTAAAACAGATCATGACACGCAGGCGCTAGCCAGGAGTAGTATATGAAGCATAACTGTTGTTCAATATTGATACTGTTAACAGTTGGGCAAAATAATAGGGCCAGCAGAAAGAATTCCAGAATGAGAAAATGACAGCGTTGCTGTATTAATTCAAAGAAGATTTAATGGAAATATTAACAAGACAGATAGCAACTTATACATGACCGTGACTATAGGTATCTTGATAGTATTATATACATTTCACCTACTGTATCTGCTTGTAAGTGTAAGCGTCGATGGTGACATGGACATGATATACAAGTGATACTGCATAAGACATACGCATGTATTGCATGTATTGTCCCGATAGGCATACAAACCTCATATGTACCATGATAACGAAATATGTACAGATCATATAAAAAAATTATCTGACTTGGTATGTACTAAACCTGTTAAGAAGCTCGTCTCAGTACAGAGCCGCCCGTGATGGGGGCTCAGTCGCTCAGGCACTTTTTGTCAGACACCTCTTGGCACATAAATATCGTTCGGATAAGCGACGAAACTCGCGTGAGGCAATAAAGAAAAACCTTTAGCATATGCCGTAGGTTCAAAGAGTACAATAGTTTAGACCTCGGGTATCGATTGTATATCTTTCAAGCTCACTTGGCTTTATGTCCTTACCCGTTCAAACAAAAACCATTCGACTATGGATCTCTCTATTTTATTTTTATTTATGCATTTAATTGTTTCTGGTCGCTTTTTTCATCGGTAGAGCTCACTCGCTGAAAGAATTATTTCCTGGGTGCTCATGGACCTTGTGCTCTTCGGGACATGCCAGTCACTCGCAATGAAACATTTGCGCGGACCATGATCGCGACGAAGGATGTTGACAATGAACCAGCTGCAAGTTCTACCCTACCAAACAATAGCATCATCTTTTTTTTTATTATTCTTCTTTTTGCATATGACACGACATAAAAGAGTCGAATCAAGTAATCTTATGAGCAAAGCAAAACTTACATGCCGAGATCAGTTTTACATAACAATCCGACTATTTCATTTGACGATCAGGAAATGACATGCTGTTTATATTAACTAGCCTTTTTCAACCCCGTGCATCTGCTATATCTGCTCCATATTAACGGTATCATTAGATAGAATTATATTTCGCTAAAAATGAAAGCAATAAGTCTTTACTTGCTTTTATAGAAAATATCATTCCTCTTTCCTGAACCACCATCAACATTACCGCTGTGAGACTGCTCAGTCTGATGAGCTTAGCTCATAGAATTATTTTGCCCTTCTTTCTCTTTTCCTTTTCTGGAACTCACCACATTTTTATTTTTCTACCACTTCGAACTGACCATCTTTTTTCTTTTTGACCACTCGACTCACCACTTTTTATTTTTTTTCACCACTTAAGTATCTATCTTTTTATATTTCAACCACTTAAGTGTGCATCTTTTCATTTTTTCACCACTTCCTCCCCTACAACATAACATCAGTAGAAAACTCTCAAAAATAGTATAAATACCCATTCCCCTTTTACCCCAATATCAATATTCAATACTTCAATAACAGTTTCTTCAAACACATTTTATTGTCTCCGTTGGAACAGCCTCCTCCATCGACAAACACAAGCCGCTACCTTTCTACAAGAGACGTGTAATTCCTCTTACCTTTTCTTCTTTAACATAAGAGACGCACAATTCCTCTTATTTCTTTTCTTTACTTCACGAGAGACGCATAATTCCTCTTGCTCTTTTTCTTACTATATCCAGAGACGCATTTCCTCTGATTTACCTTTTTTTTCTCTTCTTACCTTTTTTTACCCTTTCGTACACGCCGAACACATCTCTGTGGTTCGACTGGTGCTCACTACAATACTACATCAATCACATTTGGTGTCAACTTACAAATAACGCCCCACATTTGGTGCTCACTACAGGGGCGCTTTAACAACAACTCGATTACAACACGCCGTTTACCAACAAAAGACTCCAGTAAACTTGACAACAACAACCATATAACAACAAAAACATCACAAAATTCTTTCCCGGCTTTTACACCACAACAACAATATCAACATGGCCGAACAACAACCTGTGTTGGTCCAAGAACCCGCTGTGAACGGCAGCAGCCTGCGCACATACTCTGGTGCCCCCCATGAAGATTTTACTGCATTTCGAGAGGTGCTCGAATCCTCCTTTGCCTTGGGCAATGTAACCCGTGAACACAGGAAGAATCAGATCCTGTTCGCCCAGCTGCGTGGAGCCGCACGCATATATTACAAAGACAACCTGCTCGGACGCGTGAATAACGCTACTTTCGAAGACAACATCGCCGCCCTGAAGCATCAGTTCATCACAGATGAAATGCTGATGCAGATGAAGGATCTTTTCGACCGCATGAACCAGGGAGAACAAGAGGCTCCCAACAGTTATTATCAACGTCTTCTCGTTGCCGCTCAACATGCCGAAATCAACAACAACGAGGTCATCGAATCCCGGTTCAAAGCAGGCCTCCAACCACGGTTTGCCAATCACTGTGCAAAGATGGGTGCCCTGACCTTTGCCGAATTCCAGAAATACGCACAAGCACTCTGGAATGTCGACTCCAATGCACGTACCGACACCGTGCCAGAAGTTTTCAACGCGTACCGAACACCAACAGGCGAACGCGCGCTTGTCCAGAATATAATGCCAGGAAACGTCATCTCGCCCGCAACATCAATGATGTTGAACGAATGGGACAGGCTGGAACTTGCGAATCTCGAACGCATCAACGGACCGCACCACGACCCTCGCCTTAATCAATTTCTAATTGATGCTCTGAGCGAAGGATGCTCCTTAGCCGAAGCGACCCGTCGCGCCGCTCGCCGTGCTGCTATGCCAGCGTTCAACGACATGTACCTCGATGGTAGATGGCCTGCCCCGACGCCGCGCCCTCCTCGTCAATACAATAATCGGCCGACATACAACAACCGCCCACAGTACCAAGATCGCCGCCAACAGTACAATGGCCGTCAACAATATCCAGACCGCCCGCAACAATATAACGGTCGTCAACAATACACCGGTCGCCCGCAATACGAAAGCCGGCAACAAAATAACGATGGCCAGCCGCAACGATATAATAGCCAGCCGCGCTACGATGATCGCCGCCCTGCGCCCGCTACCGAGGCCAATGCCGAGCCGATGGGTCCACGCTTACCTCCCTTCAGCAACAAGGAGCCGCACCCAGTATACCGCAATATGACTCTGAGCTGCCTGCAAGAACTTCCAGGCTTCGACATAAACGAGTACGCGTACGTGGCGCGTGTCACCGAGGACGATCCCGAAGAACCCACTTATCATCCTGACGACTACCACCTGCGCCAGCAACCCACGCTTGCTCGTGCAATCAGCCGTTTCCCAGACGATGACCAGTGTCCGCACCCGATCCGCAAAGCCAACCGCCTTCGACGACGCCTCGCCGCCGAAGAAGACATCCGACGACAGAACAGGATGTATGAACAGAATGCCCACAAGTACCATTGGCGCCCGGACGTCACCTTTGAGAACACGATCACCAACGACTTCCAGGACGACGAGTATATAGGATGGGAGCAGATAGGATGTGCTGATGAGAACATCAAGACAAAAAAATAAAGCGGCCCGTCGCGTATGACGATGGTTCGGCGGAACGCCGCTTTATCCAAAAACCCATTGTTTTGAACCCGTTCTTGTCATCATATGACTATGTGTCCCAGGATGATGAATACGATAACAATAACTATTTTGTAGAAAATCAGTACCAACAGCAATATCAATATCAAGACCCAACTTACCAGGACGACTTATATCAATATCCAGATAATCAATATCCAGACGACCAACACTACGGAGATCATTACCAAAATTATTATCAAGATCACCACCAAGATTATCAGCATGAAGAATATTATACCGATGACGAACCTGTACATCAAGATGATCAACTTTTCTGCGCTGCCCAACGAACACATGTGCCTGAAGATCCTCGCAATACACGCCACAAGAAACCAGGAGGCCTGAAACCGCAAAACTTGATTAAAGTAAAAAGACCAATCCGCCGAGACGACAAAGGAAAAAGAAAGGTTGTCTTCAGCGACGTCAACAAATTCTTGCCACCAGAACGACATGTCATGAATCCACAAGAGCTGGCTCTGACACCAGAAGAAGAAGATGAACTCGAAAACGGACCGCAACAGCCAGCCAATGAAGAAGCAGACGACGAGATGCAAGATGCCGACGAACCAACCCAGGAAATAATCGAACGCACTCCAACCAGCAAAGAAAAAGGAAAGGAGCCCGTACGCAAGAATAGCCAAGGAAAACAGGCATCATCAAGCACAAGAACAGATCCGTCGGAAGAAAATTCGAAACCAAGCAAGACACCAAGAAGAGTCATGACAAGGACGCAACGTGCCGCATACGAAAAAGAAAAGGCCGCTAACAAGGAGAAAGCCGCCGCAAAGCCAAAATCACGTCGAGCACAAACCGACCCCGAGCAAGTCACAGAATCTTCAACAGCGCCAACAGGAAAGAGCCGAGCGCAGGAACGTCGTGAGCAGTACGCACAACATATATGGGACCTTGCCAAGCTGCCAACCAAAGACCGAATTCCGTATGATCTTGCACGAGACATCTTGAACCGAAAAGCAGATATCACCATCGGACAGCTGATACAGCTCACACCAGCGTTGCGCAGACAATACCACACCGCATGTACCTTGCGCGCAAGAAATCACCAGCTAAATGTTCTCGATGACGACCCGAATCATATACCAACCGCGACATACGCCACTGTCACAATCTTCGATCAGCCGATCAGATGTCTGATAGACACAGGAGCCGCAGCAACATGCATGTCAAAGGAACTTGCAGATATACTCCATCTCGACATCGATGCACCATCAGGAAGCATTTTTACTCTCGGCAACGGAACTAAGCAAGCCTCCCTCGGACTGATATACGATGTACCCATACGCCCAGGCAACTTGCTGACGATACCAATTACGACCGAAGTCCTGATACGCTGCCCAACACCGCTGATTATTGGAAGTAACTGGCTCAATCGCGCCAATGCACGCATCGACTTCAGAACTGGAAATCTTTCGTTAACATACAAGAAACGAAAAGTGGTTATATCTCTTACCTGTGTCAAGACAACAAGACAATCAAACGCACAACCCGTACAGATTCCTCGCATCAATGAATGGAATATTGACAGCAGCGATGACGACAGCCTCGATATCGAATCCGACCTCAGCAGCGATTACGAAGAACAAAACGAAGAATACGAATCAGATAGCGATGAATCTCTCGAAGACCTATCGACAAACGTGTCAACCGAAGCCGTTGCAAATGAAATCAACTTACCAGCAGCAAGACCAAGAGTATATCCAGGCACCGAATTTTTCCACCTAGAAGATGACCAACCGCCGCAAAGTAAGAACACACTATACACGAAATCCCGACCACATGGCCTCTCGTACAGCGTCTTCGCATCAATGCCAATCACGATAACACCGTACAACTCGATTGAACTTCATGGAATCTTGAAAGAACCAACGAACAAAATATTCGAATTCGACCTATCAACAGCATTATCAGCAAAAATCAGCACACACGATTTTATCATACGAACCATAGGAGATCAATTCAGTATAACCATGGAAGCCAAGCAGTCAACGCCAATGCGCCTCAACCCAAAAACATACGTTGGAGAACTCGTCATGCTCGACACTGAAGAAGACACGCCATCCGGATACGACATTGACGTCAACGCCAGACGAAAAATATTACAACAGAAGGAACGCCTTGCCACGAATATCGAAGAACAGAAGGACCAAGCCAGCAAAATACAGATCGACACTGATGTACCAGAAGAAATCAAGAATCAGTTTATTGATTTGATTCAAGATTATCAAGACATCTTCGACTGGGATGGAGACACAATTGGCAAGACTAACCTGATACAACACGAGATCAAGACCGAAGAAGTCGCTCCTATCAGAACAAGACCATATCGCATCGCGCCAGTCGAAGCAGCAGCACTCAAAGCTGAATTGGACAAATTTTGCCGCCTCGGAATCATACGACCATCAAACAGTCCATGGGCCTCACCGATAATCCTTGTCAAGAAAAAGAATGGAGACTATCGCCTAGTCATTGACTACCGCAAATTGAATTCGATCACACGCCGAGACGCATACCCGTTACCACGCATCGACGAATTACTCGACTCACTGGGAACAGCAAGAATATTCTCAGCGCTAGATATGCGTGCAGGATTTCATCAAGTACCTATGGATCCAGCGTCAATTGAAAAGACAGCATTCACGACCAAGTTTGGAACTTACGAATACACCATGATGCCAATGGGCCTCAGCAACTCGCCAGCAACCTTCCAGCGGCTCGTTGATATTTGTTTCCGACCTCTCATCAACACCTGTGTCGTTGCCTACATGGACGACTTGAATATTTACTCCAAAGACATGAACCAGCACCTTACCGATATCAAGAAAGTTTTCGACTGCCTACGAATCGCGAATCTCAAGCTGAACCCGGACAAGTGTATATTTTTCAAGACCTCATTGAAGTTCCTTGGATATATTGTCACGCAAGATGGACTGCAAGCCGACCCAGATAAAGTCGCCAAAATTAAAGACTATCCGTTACCAAAGACCGTCACCGACATCAAAAGTTTTCTCGGCCTCGCCTCATATTATCGACGATTTGTTGAACGCTTTGCCGCTATTGCTCGACCATTGCACGAACAGACGAAGGACGTTGTAAAACCATGGACACCGGAAACGACGCAAGCTTTTGAGACGCTCAAGAAAAAACTGACTGAAGCACCCGTGCTTATTCGACCCGACTTTGATAAACCGTTCGTACTCGTAACCGACGCGTCACGTCAAGGACTCGGTGCCGTACTCTCTCAACTCGATGAAGACAATCGCGAACGCGTCATATTATATATCAGTCGTGGACTCTCAAGCGCTGAACGCAACTACGGAATATCGAAACTGGAGTGCCTAGCCGTTGTTTGGGCGATAAAACAACTACGCCCGTACCTTCTTGGAAAACGATTCAAAGTGTTAACCGACCATTCCGCATTGCATGGGCTCATCAACCAGTCTCAACCTGCCGGAATCCTCGCACGATGGATAACATTCCTCGCCGAATTCGACTTCGACATACAGTACAGACCAGGAAAAGAAAACAAGAACGCTGATTTTTTGTCAAGACTTGGCTATTAAAACACGTCACAAAACTCAGCAAGCGAAGCACATTTCCTTTTTCAAAGACGACCATATCACCCGGACACCTCAACACGACACTCATATCAGACAAAAAAAAATATCAAGCAAACCAAACCACTCAACTACACTCAAACAACAATGGAAGACAACAAATACAATAATCTCAAGTACTACCTGGAGACTCTCGAGTTTCCAGACGATATCACGCCCGACGAAAGAAACAAGCTCAAAACACAACGCAAATATTATTTTGTACAAGACGACCGACTTTACCGAAGACACAAAATTCGCCCACGTCAAGTCCTCACGAAAACGGATGCCCCTGAAGCACTCTGGATGACACATCAACACCCACTCGGTGGCCATTTCGCATATCAGACAACACTCGACAAATTACAACAAAATTATTATTGGGACAACATGACCCGAGACGTACGCAATTATATACGTCAATGCGATCGCTGTCAACGTCAAGGAAAACCAACATTGAACGAAAAGCTAAATCCTATCCGGGTTACTGAAGAACCATTTTCCGAAATTGGCATGGACATCAAACACGTCGCTACCTCCAAAGCCGGACAAAGCTATATAATCGTCGCCATGGATTACCTTACCAAATGGGTTGAAGCAAGAGCCCTATGTTTCGCAAACGCCCTTGAAGTATCCTTGTTCCTGTACGAAGACATCATATGCCGTCATGGCGCGCCCAAATCAATTATCACCGACAACGGACTTGCCTTTACCAGCAAGATCATCGATGCCGTTTGCACGCAATATTCGATTACACACAAGCTTTCATCAACATATCACCCACAAACCAATGGCCTTGTCGAACGATTCAACCGCACACTTGGACAAATGTTACGCAAATTGCCGGCTCAAGAAAAAGAAAATTGGCATATTTACCTACCGGCCCTGTTGTACGCCTATCGTACAAAGAAACACAAGACCACGAAACGAACGCCATTCTACCTCACTTACGGAAGAGAAGCTTATTCACCATTTGACCGAGTCATGCAAGGCGAAATAAGCATGCATACGCATGGTGATACAACAGAAGAAGATACTGCAGATCCAGCCGACCAAGATGACAATGACGATCCACAAAGAGATAGTGATACACCAACCGACGAGACTGACGATGTTGATGCAACACCTGACAACCTCGATGCGCAACTTGAACGATTACGCCGTATCAGAACAGAAGCAGCAGGTGCCATTGCCCTCGCACAAGCAAATCAAATCCGTGCTATTCAGAACAAGATCTTGGCGCAACAGAAAGAAAACAAGCCCCCGTTCCAAATTGGTGACCATGTTGAAATTTACAAGAATTACCTCGACACGTCGTGGTCTGGTAAACTTGAAGACCAATGGGAAGGCCCATACATCATCAACAAAGTTAAACGACGCGGCACCTACGAACTCAAAACGCCCACTGGAGATCCCGTCAAAGACATCGTCCACGGAAATCGATTGCGTATATATACTCTGCCAAAAGCCGAGTTCAGACACTATCAGTACACAGCTACATCCTCTCTTCTCAGTGACCCAATTTTACAACATGAACCCGATTCAAGACCCAATGATGAACATGACCATCGAGGAACTCCTGAAGACGCCGCCCATTTTCATGCAGGAAGCCCCGACGTTCGCTCAAGAGAACCAAGCCTTGACCGAGAACATCCCGACGATCGAGGAGCTTCTGGGAGCCCATCCCACTCAGGCACAAGAACTCTGGATGATGCCAATTTTGGAAACCGAAGGCAACACCCTCGTGGAGACGATGCCTTTCGAGCCGTTCTTCCCGCTACAAGAAAGAACCCACTTCGAGGAACCGTCTCAAGACACAAGTTTCCTCGACGGATCAACCTCAAACGAGCAAGAAAAGTTGACGGTGTACTTATCCATGTTGGATCAATACCAGGCCGAACAACCAGCTCCGAACAATAATAATGCCGTCGACAACGCCACCAACCCCGCTCTGCCTGAACCATCCATTGTCGATGAGATCCTCCCCGATACCATGGTGCGACCCACCAAGGAACAAAGATACCTGAACGAACTCATACATGCTTGCCGCCCACTTAACATCGATGAACGATCCATTGACGCTCTTGCCGAACAAGGTTTTGCCTGGCATGATGCAACAGAGGGCCTACTAGTAAAAAGACCCCTCGTCAAGAAATTACAAGAAGAAATCCGCCAACACCGAGAAAAGCGACCGTCGAGCATCCACAACATTAAGAAAATCACAGACAAATCAAATGCAACAGTCCATCAAAAATATAAGGTTTATCGCACTCTTTTCTGGCGAGACGACCTCGAGCCTCAAGAAAACGAAGCCCTAATCCGCAACATTATCCGACCTACCTACAAAAAGAAGTCGCGGGCCGCTCCTCAACCGACCCCGAGCACATGTGAGACTGCTCAGTCTGATGAGCTTAGCTCATAGAATTATTTTGCCCTTCTTTCTCTTTTCCTTTTCTGGAACTCACCACATTTTTATTTTTCTACCACTTCGAACTGACCATCTTTTTTCTTTTTGACCACTCGACTCACCACTTTTTATTTTTTTTCACCACTTAAGTATCTATCTTTTTATATTTCAACCACTTAAGTGTGCATCTTTTCATTTTTTCACCACTTCCTCCCCTACAACATAACATCAGTAGAAAACTCTCAAAAATAGTATAAATACCCATTCCCCTTTTACCCCAATATCAATATTCAATACTTCAATAACAGTTTCTTCAAACACATTTTATTGTCTCCGTTGGAACAGCCTCCTCCATCGACAAACACAAGCCGCTACCTTTCTACAAGAGACGTGTAATTCCTCTTACCTTTTCTTCTTTAACATAAGAGACGCACAATTCCTCTTATTTCTTTTCTTTACTTCACGAGAGACGCATAATTCCTCTTGCTCTTTTTCTTACTATATCCAGAGACGCATTTCCTCTGATTTACCTTTTTTTTCTCTTCTTACCTTTTTTTACCCTTTCGTACACGCCGAACACATCTCTGTGGTTCGACTGGTGCTCACTACAATACTACATCAATCACATTTGGTGTCAACTTACAAATAACGCCCCACACCGCCGGTCTCTGCGCCGCGTCGCTTGTGGTAATCTGAAGTGAACTATAACGCAAGATACGCGTTTCCTTATCTGCAATTTATTTTTTATAAGATTCGATAGAGATTAAGGTGACATGATGATATGATATGATATGATATGATATGATTTGAAAGAGCGATGCCCCACCGATTCTGTTAGGGTATAGGGTTTAGGGCTAATAATTTCTTATTTTTCAACAATTCATTTTGTATTATGCTATATTATATAGGATAAGGGACTCTCCAACGGTGGCTCTTGTGGCGCAATTGGCTAGCGCGTCTGACTGTTAATCAGGAGGTTGGTGGTTCGAGCCCACCCAGGAGCGTCCGTTAAAATTCGAACAAGACCATTCGAGTTTCTTTTTTTCCGATGTCGTTAGGTTTTTTGGACACCTCTGGCGGAAAAATACAAGGTGAATAAGATCACGATTTTTTTTTTAGGACACATTATTTATGAGGATGGTGACTGCATACAGGAAGCGAATATAGACGTGTCTTTTAATATATTGCAAGAGGGGCTTGCATATACAAAATGAAGGCGAACCTAAACAAAATACGTTATGGTATGTAGATAGTACTACAGTATCTATTTTTATTTATTAAAATCGAGAGACATAACGACAACGGGTGAATGTGCTTGACGGAGCGCGAAGATGCTGCTTTGGTAGACACAGTTGGTAGGGATTGAAGATGAACGAAATGGGAAAGGCGAAGATAGATTCAGACAAGGATTTGCCCGCGAGGTATCCTGGAGCACATACAAATACATATGTGTCTCGTCAAGAATTGTATCAAACCGGAGCACCGCCGTGTATAAGGAAGAGGAACAGAACTACAGAAGAGATACAGGACGAAAAGCCATCAGGCTAGCATGGAATTCTAGAAATATTGATAGATCTATGAGTATGCGCGACAGCCCTCCTGATCATTTGTTTGACATTGCCTGGCACAATATATACTGACCTTGATGGTAACGACGACGGCTCCTAGGCTTATAGATAAAATTTTATGTGAAGATAGACGAAGATACATTATTCGGACATCGATCATAATATTTTAATATTACTCGCGCTGATTGACCTTGAGAGGATCTATGGGTATAGTAAAGGAAGGTTTGACATACGTTCACATTAAAGGAATTTGTTTTGTGTGAGCTTGCACCGTAGAGGTCTGCACAAGAACCCCGTAAAATAGTTTAGTACAGACAGAGGCCTAACTAGACTAATGCGGTCTCCAATGCTGATAATGTTTTTACTAACGAGTAAAAATGACTGCTAAGAAAATGTTGCTATGCTGTACACCGAACGGTATGTATACCTGCCTGGCCATTGAGGTGTCTAGTATATACTGTCCCCCTATCCCATCGGGTCCCTTTCTGGGCAATATCTTAGTTTAGCTCTTGTATAACCCATGTACGTCTTTTATGACTTCCTATGCGGTATACATAATGAAACCATTAGTAGACTATTGTAACGTACGAAGATATTTATCTTTATATCTGCCTGCCTTGAGGACCGCTGGCGCGATCTATCAGGCGTTTATGCACATTTCGTATAATTCAAGAATGTAGGACATATTCTTCTCTACAATACAACAGCCTTAGAAGTCCCTATACAACATCATTTCGTCCTCGTTGTTAGCCTCGCTTCCTGAGACGGTCGTCAACAAAACATCACGTATACCATAAAAAACGGCTCGATAAATTGATAGAGTGCGCTAATAGACAGTGACCATGTGTGGGAAGTCGTTTTGCGTCATTGACACATTAAAGCTTAGATAGTTGAAATTTGCGGCGATTTGTGAGTCCTGCTCCACTTGAGCAAGCATGGCTGTCAGGTATATTATGATCTTCATTGCCCACAAGCCCGGTAACCTCGACATTGTATATCTCAGCTTTTAGAACGCATCAGCTCGGGGAGATATAAAAAGACCCATAAAATACATGCTCGTTCTGCTCG
Organism: Syncephalastrum racemosum; assembly: GCA_002105135.1. Classification (NCBI taxonomy): domain Eukaryota; kingdom Fungi; phylum Mucoromycota; class Mucoromycetes; order Mucorales; family Syncephalastraceae; genus Syncephalastrum; species Syncephalastrum racemosum. The sequence continues at coordinate 367,008 of MCGN01000001.1, forward strand.
TTCGACACGACCAAAAGGTCATCCAAAGATCTTTAGCTGGAGCAATGGAGCTACCATTAATCTAGATAAAGTGCGTTCAAGTAACACGATGTCTTTATCTCGAACAGATGCATTGTGATGCTACTTTTTCGTATCAATTCTGACCTGATCTTTTTCTCTTTTTGTTTCATAGCGGCCAACTGAAGTTTATGGCGCTGGGCTCGTGCGATATTGGTACTTCTATACTCAAGGCTTACCTAAGGAAAAAATGGCTGCACTAATATAAGGCGCTTTTCGAGAAATCCATGCAGGGTTGTCCATATGTATCGGTGTCGCTCTGACAGGCTACATCTGGTATTGAGCCTATTCTCATTTTGACTTTGGAGAGACCAAAGCAACCTGATTCCGCTTTGATAAATAATTACAACGCCATTCGGCTAGTGCTATCGCAGCGATGTTTTGCCTTCCAAACTGCTTCGGGAGAAGACACGCTTATGAATGATAACACGGTCGTGTTTAGTCGAATAGGAAGAAACGGCTCTTTCCCGTAATTGTAATAGAAAAACAAAGGGAAAATGCTTTGGCTGTTTTTTGAGGGTGGCCACATGTCATAAGACCAGAATGGGACCGCTCCAATAACTGAAGAGTAGAAATGACTGAATTTGTGCTGAACGCTGGCTCCTTCTCATGTTCCTCATTTTCTTTTGTTGTCACCAACAAAGCAGCATGAGTACGACACCCGACCATCAAAGCAGATTTAAAGAAACAAATAAAGCTGAGATGCCCAACCTCACGATCCGGAGACGCATCGACCCTTTGCTGTACTAACTCTAGAGCTGCTTGCGTATGCATTTCAGCATCTCAACCAAGAGCGATGGACAGGTCTTTCCGAGTCAACAGTGACGCAAGACGCTGTGAAGTATGCCTCGACGTCTATAAAAGGTGTATCTGGATTTTGGCCTGCAGCAGCTGAACATGTATAACAAGGCACCGATAAAGGATGTGCTGTACCTTTATACAGAGTGGTAGTAAGCTTTAAATTTTTAGTCATTTGCATCGCTTTTTAGTTTCGTTTTCTTTTTTTAATACGTTGTACTAGATGTTGCCAAAGTCGATTTCACTGTCATGGATACGCATTTCTCGATCGTCTCCCTCTGGAGCAGCGCGACCAGTACCCTCGCGAACAGTTTGACAAAAAATTCTGTTTCAGCGCTGCCGAACCTTTGTCTGGGATAGGTGCATTGCTCCGCTTTCTTTTGGATCTATGTCCCAATCTGACGTGCCTGCATGTCCTTCAACGAGTGATGTCCTTATCTATGTACTTGACTTCCCTCCTCCAAACACCGACCACCTATGCTACTCAGCCATCTACCTTGCAGTACCTCAAATACGCCGAAGATCAGGATATATATGAGTTGGATCTCATTACTGCTCGTTGTCATGCCTTGAGAAATCTATGGATCCGCAGCCATCCAGTAGATCGCATCGATGGCCACAGCACTTATATGAGTATCTTCATCGAGGCGCTCTTGAAGGCTTGTCTTTATCTGGCACAACTACTCCTCAACCGTGTAAATGTGCCATAAATGGACTTGGTCTCGATTTTGAGGTTATGTCAGAGCTCACATCCTCAGAACATTTAGTTCGGGGCTTGCGCGACTGACCGATAGGTTACTATACCACCTCATGGTACGAATGCACGTAGCCCGGAGACTTTCAGTTTCCTGAGACACGAATCAAGACGGACCACTCGCTCAGATCACCGACACGTCATTTCCCGGGCTGAGCCATCTATTGATTCGCAGCGCATACATGCCCATGCGATTCATGCTGCCTATCTCTGGGTTTTAGGGCGTTGCCGAGATTTGGTGTGGCTCACGCTGGAAAAAATAGACTTGACGGCTTACCTCGTGAACGTTCTTTTCATTCTCCCGGCATTACATCCGCTTATTATGACATACTGTGACGATGAAGACGGCGTAAATTTGCGTCATATCATACATGCGTCGGACGAGGGAGACCAAGTGAACGAGATGAAGTTTACAGCGCGAATTCTGCCCTATGTGGGCCATATAAATTCAGTCAGGAACCTGCACTTGGATTTCTTGACTCTTTTACAAATGATGATATGATTGCTTTTATACGAGATGCTAAAGAGTCTCGTGATATGTTGAGACTTGCTGCCCTCAATATCCGCGTCCACTAAGAGCCGAGCTTCACTAAGAGCTGAGCTTTGATGTTGGGGCTTTGGAGGACGGCCTACCAGCTCCTGCCGTTAAATTATATCGACGACTCGGACAGCGATGACCATGATTCGATGGATACAGATGATACAATCCCGCTGTCGCACTGTATAACGAGTACCAGTTAGGTTTACATGAAGCAGACTTTATAGTCACGGACGACAGACTATCATTCAAATATGAAACGATAGCCACTCCGTTTATATTAGATGGTGTAAATATAGAACTTCATGTATGGTTAATCCAAAGATGTGATAACATTTCCGTATCGGCGACCATCATGAATGCAACAAGAAATCAAATGAGAGGAACTCTCTTTTGATAGAGAAGTTTAGCAAACTTACAAGCTCGCGCAGCAAAACTTACCCAATCGCAAGCTTCGTGGTTGGATATATCAACTGTTCCATCAGACCTTAAGCAAGTTCCTCATGAGACCATGACCATAGATAGATTTACCTCTTCATTTAAGTAGCTGGCGGGTTTCAGCGAAGAAGGCGCTAGATGAGGTGCGCTTCTTTAGCGTCTTATATTGGCACTATCGACATTAATATTGGGAGCGCCCAATCGAGCCATACTGTATGAGCCGACAGGAAAGGCTGAGAACGCGAGTTGAAATATGAACTCTATATATACATTATTATGCTCAGACAAGACACGAGATGCTCCACCGACCGATCCATGCCGTAGCATGTATCATCATAAACACTTAGAAGTATTTTCTGTTATGTGTACTCCCAATAAAAACTAGGATGCAAAAGGAGAAATGGAGTATTGGTGCTGTTCATTGGACAAAGTCTTTCCACCTATACAGAGATCTAACGTACGATTCAGAAATGGCTAGGTAGTCGATGCAGAATTAACCCGACATAAGTAGCTCGAAAAACCCTAGCTAATATACATGTGCGAGTACAAGATTAAACAATGCAATCCCAATATAATATAAATGCTTTTGGCTTAATAAAACTAACTTTATCAAGTTGCTAAATCGTATATACATGATACGTCGTTTCGTATTCATCCAAAGAAAAGATTGAGATCCAAAGACTTGTGCCAGCCATAATGAAGTAATATGAGAAGTATCCAGTCGAAGCGACTCATGCCTATGACACGGATATCGTCTCCAGACGCTGACAAGTACCCCATTCGATCGATACCTACTGCACGATAAAGAAGGATGGTATATTAGGCCGTTGAACCTGAAAACAAGATACAAAAGATGAAGGGATGGTGATCAAGAGACCTTAATAATAGAAATTATCCGTGATCACAGGTTGTAGGACAGCAGTCCAGACGTCAGACAAATGCAGGTATTAGTACCTCAAGACAAACGCAGGAGGACAGCTCAGACCTACAGCTCCACACATTTGATACGGGTTTCGCAAGGCACATTTTTAGAAAATAGAGCTGGGATCCAATAGAATTCCTTGTGCACATGCTTTCCTTTTTCCCTTTCGACGCACCAAGCCATGTGAAGACGAGAGGATAAAACTGGAGATTGACATGAGTAAAGGCATATACAAATTCAAGTGGACCTCGTATTTATAGTGCATAAAATCTCACATTGGCTCACAACACGCCTCTTGCTCGTCTTTCGGTCTATAGATGGAAATAGTTTTACGTCTCCTGTACGTAAATGACTTTCATGTTATATGCATACCACCGACGGCCTCCTCATCTCATTTTATCAGGTCTGTATCATTGAGTTGTGGATCCATTTAATAATCCGCCTGTATGCCCTCGCAGATATCAGCTTATGTCCATGTGTGTAAGCAACGTAAATGTTTTACTATAATATCCTGTCTAGACATTACGTTATTATTCTTTCGTCAAGTTTTGTACCATTGTACCGGAGATGCTGTGAGAAGCGATGCACAGGTTTCCCAAATAACTGGCCTCTGATTGTCCTCGTGTAACGTAACAGCTCGGCGACAGGTCACTATCAGTACCATGTCGAATCGACTGATAACTGGACACTCAGCTTTCTGGCTCGTACAGAACGAGCAAAAAAGGTTACCCAAAACTTGATGTCGCATCATCTGACGAATGAGTTGCATATTCATGTCCAGAAGAAGGGTGCCGTCGCATGCCGAGTGGAACAAAGAACACGACCGATAATAACAACATGCTCGTTCTGATTTGATATGGTAATGTGCACAGCGGTTATCTCCTTTTCATGAGGCGGCACGCAGTATTTTAGAAATTCATCTTATCAAGGTCACTAGGTATTCGTCTTTATCTTGCTCGCCAACACTCACACAGCACATCATCGGCGAAGGTCACTGGGCTGATTGTGTAAGCCATGGGAAAGCGCGAATCAAGCAACCCTTATTTGTAGTACGTTTTAGTTACAGGGCCTAATCTGTAAAGAGAAGCTTCCAAGCCCCGATATGCTCTATCAAGGGAAAAAGTCTCTGTTTTGGGTATTTAGATGATTAGATTCAGTCTTATACTGTTTGAACCCAATTTTTATTTTCTCTCTTCGTATCGCTTTTATTTATACCCAAAATGGATGGGTCACCGCTTTCGTCGCACAGATATACACGCACATACTGCACACACAAACGCACGCCGCGAGCACGCGATAGCATGAGCGAGGGTTTGGGGGTGGGGGGAGATAGAGAGGAAGGCAGAGAGAATGTAATGAGAATAAGGCTCGCACAATTGAGATATGGGATGTCTTATCTCTTTGTGGACGCACACCACCTTTTTCTTTTAATTTCTTTTCCCTGTTCTTCCCATATCTTCTCACCTCTCTTCCTGTGTCTGTTCTTCACATTTTTTTTTATCCATGAACGAAACAGGGAGCCACACTGGCAGTAACGAGAAGCCATCGGTGAGTTATACCCACGACGTGGAGCATGCCAAGAAGGACGATGGCGCCGAGTTCCTCCACACCATTGTCGACCGTTATGCTCGCGTTGACCCCACGGCTTACCTGAGGCGGCCGGACGAAGGTGGCTTTCACTATTGGGGTCGCCGTTTAGGTGCCATCAAGCCTGTTGAGCTCTTGCTCGGCGAGGCCAAATATTCTGATCTTCGGAAAGTGCTCCGCGCTTGGCAGTTGATCTTTGTTGGTATTGGTGCCATCATTGGCACCGGTATCTTTGTTCTGTCCGGCCAGGCTGCTGCTCAGCATGCAGGCCCTGCTGTGACCATCTCGTTTATTGTTGCTGGCGTTGCAGCAGGTGATTTAATCCGGACGCCATGCTTTAGCTAGATATCACTCACTCCAACTGTGTTTAGCATTCGCCGCCTTTAGCTACTCTGAAATGGCATCCATGATCCCTGTCGCTGGTTCGGCATATACATACGCCTATGCAACCATGGGAGAGGTCAGTCCAAGGACAGGATGCTGCAATGAAGTGCACGATGTTTATTCCTTTTCTAATAATAGTTTGTTGCGTGGATTATTGGTTGGGATTTGATTCTGGAATACATGGTCGGAGCTGCCACAGGTACGTTAAGCAAGCGAGCAGCTTTCAAACAGGCTCAGGAAGAAAGAGGAAAGCATGTGACCCAATTTTTGCTCACGCTTTCCTTAAACAGTTGGCGTCGGCTGGTCCGGGTACTTTGTGAAATTCTTTCAGGTAGGTGACACCTCAGACTTTGTCTTGACTTAGCGCACTGATGCCAATGTTTTAGGTTGCTTTCAATGTCTACTTTGGCGAAAATTGGACGGAACCTACCGTGACATGGACCGAAGATCCGCCATCCATGTCGTATACCGCTGGCCACTACATCAACGTGCCTGGCTTTGTCATTATTATGCTTGTCACCATCATTCTTGTGACTGGGTATGATTTTCTTTTTCATTGCGCGCGTGTTCACTTTTCTGGCGCAATTGTTATACTCACGAGGACTTGGTTTTTCTTTTTTTTTTATCCATTTCAATTTCGGTGATTCAACAGTATTCGTCAATCCGCATTTGTGAACGGAGTCATTGTCACCATCAAACTTATCGTGGTTCTCCTCTTTATCTTTGCGCTCTGCGGTTACACCGACAAGGCCAACTATGATCCGTATGTGCCACCTAACACGACCGGCAACTGGCATTTCTTTGGCGCGCCTGGTATTTTTGCTGCTGCATCCACCGTCTTCTTTGCGTAAGTCGCGTTGGAAATAGCAGTAGCAGATCAGGCATTTTCTTATTGATTCCCACGGACCTTCCTTCCTCTTTTTGTCGTTTTGATGTGCAGGTACATTGGTTTTGATGCAGTGACAACGGCCGCGCTTGAGTCTCGGAATCCTCGTCGTGACCTGCCGATCGGTATCATCGGCTCTCTCATCATCTCAACCGTGCTCTACATCGCCACCTGCACGGTCATGACTGGCGCAGCCAACTACACCGAATTAAATGTCCCGACGCCCATCACAGTCGCCGTCGACGAGGTGCAGAAGCGTACAGGCAAGAGCTGGCGCTGGCTTAACATTATCGTAACCCTGGTACGTTCCCTCTTGATTCTTTCTTTTGTTATTTATATATCCCACTTATTCGTATGATTAGGGTGCCCTATGCGGTCTGACCTCCGTCCTGCTCATCAATCTACTTGCTCAATCTCGTGTGTTTTATTCGATGGCCAGAGATGGTCTGCTGCCTTCCTGGATGGGTAAGGTTCATCCGCGTTTCAAGACTCCCTACATTGCCACCATCATTTGTGGCACTGTCACGGCTATCCTGGCCGCTGTCCTCCCTGTCGATCTCTTGGGAAATATGACCTCAGTCGGTACTTTGCTCGCGTTCTTTGTCGTCCATTTTGGGGTCATTGTGCTTCGATTCACTCGTCCCGAAGTGGACCGTCGTTTCAAAATCCCTGGTGGTAAATACTTCTTTGCCGTGTTCCCTATCCTTGGCATGACCATCTCCGTGCTTTTAATTGCTGTGGCTGAAGTGACCACCATTTGGGTATGTGTCCGCGAGCGCCGTACCGTGGCATGTATATGCTCACGGGCCTGTTTCTCCCTTTACTTTTGTAGCGTCTGTTCGTATGGATGGGCATCGGCTGGATCATTTACTTTTCTTATGGTATCCGCCATTCCACGCTGCATCGTGATCCCATCGGTCGGTTCCAGCAAGCACATGCTGGTGAGGAGCTTAAGGATCAGCATCACGCGACCCAAGAGGCTGAGTATGCCGAGTATGAATATACGAGATGATTATGATAAGAAAAAAAACGATATGCTCTATAGTATTTTTGTAATATACATTTAATATTTATCTACACGCACTGGTATTGCTCCTCTCATGGTAACGTCGATTGAGTGATCTAGTACTTGCAATGGTTCACCCAGCGAGGAACAGGTACGACTTCACGGACGTTTTCCAGACCCGTCAGCCACAAGAGGAAACGCTCAAAACCAATACCATAGCCGCCGTGGGGCGCGGTGCCGTACTTGCGCAAATCCAGATACCACTGATAATCCTCCATATTCATGCCCGCAGCGCGGATCTTGGCCTCGAGCGGCGCATAGCGCTCCTCGCGCATCGAGCCTCCGACAAGCTCGCCAATTTTGGGCAAGAGCAGATCAAAGCAAGCGACGGTCTTGCCGTCCTCGTTGGCACGCATGTAGAACGGTTTATGCTCTATGGGGTAGTCGGTCACGAACACGGGACGCCCGCAATAGTCCGAGGCGAGGTAGCGTTCATGTTCGGATTGGAGACTGGAGCCCCAAGTGGTAGGAAATTCAAAGCGTGTCTTGGCACGCTGCAGGATATCGATGGCTTCGGTGTAAGTCATGCGGACAAAGGGCTTTTCGATGCTGCGTTCGAGACGTTCGAGCAGCGACTTGTCGACGAATCTGTTGAAAAATTGAAGCTCGTCTGCACACTTTTGCATGACATGACGCGTCGTCTCTTGTATGCTCGCTTCAGTCACATCCAACAATGGTGCAAGTTTGTCAATAAATGCCAATTCTGCCTCTAGCATCCAAAACTCAGCGAGGTGGCGCGAGGTCAAAGAGGCTTCAGCGCGAAAGACGGGGCCAAAGGTGTAGACCCGTGACAGGGCAGTGGCCATCATCTCAGCGTGAAGCTGACCGGATACTGTCAAGTAAGCGGGTTTACCAAAGAAGGCTGCTTGCTCTTTGCCACCTGCAATCTGGAATACCTCACCAGCACCCTCGCAGTCACTCGAAGTAAGAATGGGCGTGTCGACTTGAGTAAACTCATGTGATGCAAAGAAGTGACGGAATCCCTCTGCGGCTGCGCTGCGTATCCGGAGCACGGACGCGCCCGTGTTGCCGCGTGGTCTCAGGTGGTTAATGGTGCGCAAAAACTCAAGGGTATGGCGCTTCTTTTGGAGCGGATAGGACTGCATCATCTCACTTAGATGAGGTGTATGTATCATACAGGTAGTAACATTACCTCGTCGCTTTCACCGAGTACGCGCACAGACGATACTTGAAGTTCCTGAGTCTGTTCCTTGCCAGGGCTGCTGATCAGTTGTCCTTGCAGCTCGACACAAGCACCTGTAGTCAGCCTACGTAATGCGCTGTCAGTACACTGTTATCATAGAGTAGGAGACTTGTTGCTACCTTTCGGCCAGGGTAGGATCGAGGGTCGCTTGGAGACCTTTGAAAGTGGTGCCGTCGTTAATGTCAGCAAAGGCGATCTGCTTCTGCTTGCGAACAGAACGCACCCAGCCATGAACAGTGATTGGCTCGGTCGACTTTGCTGCCAGCAGCGATTTTATAGTCGGATTGGGTAGTAATGAGCGTTTAGTGCTGTACAATCGCTTGAAGCAGTTCATCCCGCTCAGTAATAATAATATACAGAAGTTATATGTCAAAATAAGGTGCAGAGACAGGGCAGGAGCAGACGCCACTCGATACTCCGCACCCATTTCGACACCTGAAATAAATTTATTCCGGGTACCGTTGTCTCATTGCTGGCGTATTCCCTTGGGAAGATATAGATAAATCTGGATATATATACATATATGGTGTACTCAACTAAGTATACATTATTACTATAAAGACTTGAGGTATAATGCTGATATGATAGCATGACTCAGCTCTCTATATCATTCATTATTCAGAAGCAACAATAGAAGAGAAGACAAACCGGGTATACATATCGTCTTTGGTAGGGCATATGGCGTCGATTTCTCATTTCTACCCTATCAGAAAGAAGCAAGGGATGGAGCCTGTCACGGCTCCCGGAACATCGATCCGAGAGGATCCAGTGGAGGTCTGCTGTCAGTCATATTTGGCTATGCATTTGGAGGATGTATGTGCAGTGCTAACATCATTTTCAAAACAAATGATTGGATGATTGCTATAAAAAGTAAAAAGCAGGGTCGAAGCACATTTGAAAGTGACACGAGAAGGCGACTGATTGTTTTGTCACTGGACGATGGGTTTGGTATGGAAATCTTTTATGGAGGCAAAAAGGCCAGGATGAGCAAACACAAGATCATTTCGCTGCATTCTTGCGCAATGTTTGCCCATGACCTGTCCAATCAAAAGCTAAAATTTTTGACAGCCTTTCGTCTCCGCGTGAGACCAGGGGTTAAACTTCGTCGTGCCTTTTCAACAATAGATATACACACGCTTTGCTAACCGAGGGAGACCATGATATTCAAAGGATTATAGGGTGTCGTGTGTCAGCATACGAACGGAAACCAGTGATTGGTGAAGCCATCAATCTGAATGGCGTTGTATTCGCTCGGAATTTGTAGTCATGGTGTGATGAGGCATGACAGCCAATCATTTGGCATAAAAATGTTCAACAATTGCGCCATCGTCCACCAACAGAGACAAATAAAAGCGAACCGATCGGAATATCATGTTCTCTTGTTCCCCTTCATACTCCTTACCCTCTTTACTTTATTTGACGCTTCCCTTTCTTTCAGTTCTTCATGGCCGACAAGTCGCTTTGCTACCGCCACCGACCTGACATGTCTGTCGTCCGGCCGAACCTTCTTCCGGATCTGAATGGTCTCCAAAAGGTAAAGAAAAAAAAAACGTGCCACAGCGAATCCTACGGAATAGGCAAAAACTCATACATGGATAGGACCTGGCCGCTGTACCCGCCGAAGTCGATCGACAAGCTATTTCGCAAGCTTGGACGACCTTTGCATCAGCATCAGCTGCGCAGCGCATGATTATCCTGCAGGGCCTGCTCTCGTCATGCTGCACGAGCCAACTTTCGTATCTGGCCAAGACGATCGATCCCTTGCTGCGGGTCGACTTTACGGCGATCCTGCCACCCGAGATATGCGTCATGATCATGTCTCATCTCGATGCGCAGTCGCTCTGTGCCGCATGTCAAGTGAGCCGACGCTGGCGTGCGCTTGCGGACGACGACCAGCTGTGGCACCGCATGTGCCAGCAACATATTGACAAAAAGTGTGTCAAGTGCGGCTGGGGATTGCCTTTGATGCAGAAGCGACGTGTGGTGCGCCTGACCGGTCAAAAACGACGTTACGACGATCAAAGTAGCAGCGACGACGACCATTGTCAAGAGCAACCTCAAAAGAAGCCGTGGAAGCGCGTCTACAGCGAACGCCTCGTCGTCGAACGCAACTGGCGCAAACAGCGCATGCAGCACACGGTTCTCAAGCAGGATTCGCCTGTGCTCTGTCTCCAGTATTGTGACGCCCAACGCATTCTCATTACAGGCGCACGCGACAATACGGCTACTGTGTGGAACCTCGACGAAGGCAAGGTCATTCGCGTCTTGGAAGGCCACACCCGCCCGATCCGCACTCTTCAATTCGATGATACCAAGCTCGTCACCGGGTCTCTCGATCACACCCTTAAAGTGTGGGACTACAACACCGGTCGATGTATCCGCACCCTTCAGGGCCATTCGGACGGCGTCGTCCATCTCCATTTCAATTCGCGTATTCTCGCCAGCGGCTCGACGGATGCTACGATCAAAATATGGAATTTTGAGACCGGCCAATGCAGCACTTTGACAGGTCACACCGATGCGGTGACACATACCCAGATTGTCAACGCATCCCGCTTGATATCCAGCAGCGCGGATGGTTCCATTCGCGTCTGGGACTTGAACACCCGCGCCTGCCTTCACGTTCTCCGCGGCCACTCCGCCCCGGTCCAGGTCGTCTCACCCATCTCGCGTCTTCTTGTCCCGCGCTCGCACGACTGTCACAGCGAGAGTGACAACTTTTTGTTGTCGGGTTCGCTCGACAATACCCTCCGCATTTGGTCCCTTTCTACCGGTCGGCCGGTGCGGACATTGTTTGGCCATACCCAGGGCGTCACTTCGCTCGCTCACGATAAGCTGCGTCTCGTGTCAGGGTCTCTCGACGGTTCTGTCAAGCTCTGGGATATGGAGACCGGCCTGCCACTTTACACACTACTGAACAGCCAATGTCCCGTCACATCTGTCATCCTCACCGACGCCAAGGTCATTAGCGCGTTTGATAACGGCGAAATCCACGTCTTGGACTTTAGCGCCTAGTTACACTTATACCCTTGCCCCTTCTCCTCCATCACTTGTATTATTTCTCTCCATTTGCATCAAACATACACACATACAACGCACATTTCATCATGGTTAAATAGTTAAAAAAACCAATCTCTTAAATACATAATAGTAAAACGATTCATCATTTATACATACAGACATCTCCTTTCGTTCTTTGCTTACTCTTGGCCGAAACCAAGAGTCTCTTCCACTGCCAGCGACAGCTTGGCAACAAGCGCATCATACGTTTTGTATGGTGGCATATCAATGCGATTGAAGCTAAATGAACAAGGAAGAATGTGAGTCACCCATTTCATCATCGAATGCCATTCTTACCATGTATGTGCCTTGGGTAACTGAGTGACCTCGCCCGCCTTTTCAATGGTGAACCGGCGAGGACCATCACTGCCCTGCAGATCCTTGAAACCGTTGACAGGGATACGCGACGTACCGGTCGTGAACTGCAACAGACGCGACTTCTTTTCGCTGTCCCACGAACGTACGCACTGCAGAAAGAACAGTGAGCATTTCTTTTATGTCGGGTCAGCCGATATTTTCTACGTTACCTTCCAGAACCACTGAATCACGTCATCCTGCTCGGTATAACCGCGGTAATCGGTATGCTTCTTCCAGTCATCCACGTCAATCTCAGCAATACCGCCAATCAGGAGCTCGAGCTCGCGCTCATCAAAGACATTGATCAGGTCTTGAGGAATCAACTGGTTAAAGCCTTCCTTGAACGCCTTGAACTGCTCTTCCACGCGCTTGTAGATACGCCACTCGGTCACCAAGCTACGAAATGTCAGCTTTTATACAACTTGTATACTATGAATCCACTTACTTGACATATTCGCGCTTGTTCTCTTCCGTGACTTCAATTTCGCTGCCTCCAGGCTTCAAGTCGACGGAGACGACTTCACCGAACCGGTCGTCGTCCGTTGAGAATGTGAGGTCGAGCACGTCCGTGATATCGTTGTCGAGCATCCACTGCAAACTACGATGGAAATCGGCGTCGACACTCTCCATATCGGCGACGGCGACCTTTTTGTTGAGGATCATCTTGTAAAAAGATACGATGAAGAATGCATCGAGGAAGCGACGATGGAAGATAGCCAGACCGACGACACGACCAATGAAGCGGAAGTAATTGAGATGCTCCGGGTTGATGCTGGAATGCGGGTTGATCTGGAGTGTGTAGTTGTCGTGGGCCGAGTACTCGAACAGACAGTAGAACGGGTTGAACATTTCGTGCGAAAGCAAAAAGAAGAATTCACTGAAAAGACATAAGAGAAAGAGGTCAGTCTACAGAGCTATGGCAGATCGTGTATGTGTGTTCTTACCGAGAGAGACCGCCGTAGTCCAGACCGTCTTCGCCGTCAAATTTAATCATCAGGCGCTTTTTGAGGTCGGCTGGCGCCTGGCGCATCACTTCCGCGTACGCATCCTCAAAGATGTGCTCACGGCGGATCTTGATGTGGCATTGACCAGGTACAGGACGCAATGCGGGCTGGGAACGGAAATAGATGAGCTTGCGTCGGAAATCCCGTTTGTATTGCGGCACATTCTGGTCGAGGCTGCTCGGCAGGCGTGGGTCGTCCCACGTCGTTGTCTTGGTATTATGATCGACAAAGTAGACGCGACCTGTGCTGGTGAGACGCATTTCCCAGCCTGAAGGGAGTGGCCCGAGCTGCGAGACGGGCTGGACCTGGACTTGGAGGTTCGAACCAGGGCCAATGGTGCTAATGTACTGCTGCCGTCGGGGGTCGACCCACGTGGTCGTGCGTGTGTTATGGTCGACGAAATAGGGCCGGCCTTCCGGGGTGCTACGCATTTCTGAAAAGAAGAAAAGAGAAAAAAAAGGCGTCAATTGCCATGTGCGTTCCAAACGGGGTTAACATTTACCCCATCCGGGCGGCAGCGGGCCTGTGCCTGCCGTCGTCATGTTGTGCTGCAACGACATATTCGCTTGGGATGTAGAGCCCGCTCCTGCAGCTGCGGGTGGTTGTTGCTGTTGTTGCTCTTGGGTTGTAGGCTGTGTCTGTGGTGGTCCTTGCTCGGCGGCAATTGACGAGTTTGCGCTGCTCGCACGTTCCTCAGGCAGGCCGCGAGCATTATGGCGTTGGCGTTCCATCTCCGTGACCTGTTGTTGTTCTTGTGCGCTCCTTGCGCTAGAAAGAAGAAATAAATAAGTACAGTGGAGGGTTGTATAATAAGAGCTTACGAGGGGCGTTTCCAGGTCGTCGTGCGAGTGTTATGATCGACATAGTAAGGGCGGCCCAAATGATCAACGCGCCGCTCCCATCTACAGTAGATTGATGTGTGAATGACCGCAACGGCATGACTAAATGAATTTAAGCATACCCTTGAGGAAGGGCTTGCCGGTCATCGGCCTGGCTAGCTTCTCCGCCCGCGGAGGAAGTAGTGTTGGAGGGCTGTGCAGCAGAGGAAGAAGAAGCAGCAGCAGCAGCAGAAGCAGAAGGTGGTTGAGGAGAAGCGGAGGAAGTGGGGGTAGCAGCTGCGCTAGAAGGGCGAGAGAGGGATGTGGAAGACGCATTATTGAGCGGAGTCGAGTTTGTACCGGGCACAAGCGTGTTTGTGCCATTGCGAATAGGCACATTCACGTTTGTCGAGATATTCAGAATCAATTTGCCGTGTACACTTTCGTTTGCATTCGATCGCTTGAGGTCCAGTGTAAGCATTTCTATGATATAGAAGAGAATATAGGAATTGTGTGTGAACAATATTATCACTGCATAAAATAAATAGATAGACAAGCGCTTACCATCACCACCCACTTCGAGGTCAAAGACGTTGTTCACTTGAACATTAATAACACCCAAGAAGCCTTGATCCTTCTTTTTGAATTTCTTTTGATCGAATACTTGTACAGCAATGACACTTTGATTGGTCACTTGCCTAAAAGGTGGGATGGAAGTCGAAGAAGCATGATGCATCAATGAAAGGGAAAGAAAGGATGAAAAAGGCGAATGGACTTACAAGTCAAAGCTCTCATTCCAATAAGGATTAAGCGTCTTTTTCATGACGGTGGTGGTATGCGTCTGTTCACCATCGACAGTTACAACAGCTAAAGCAGCAATAAAGTATAGAATGAATACGTGAATTGTTAGTTGTACGGTTCGCCTTGTTTTATGAATGAGTTATCTATTGTATTATTATTACCAAAAGGGTCGGGTAGTTTAAAAAACAAGTCCTTCTTGACCAGGCCGTCAGCGGCAATGACAGTCAACCGCACAGTCTTTGTCTGTGGTGGGTTGGACATTACAAAGACCAATGGAAAAGGGAAAAGAAGGAAAGGTTATTAAGGTGTGAAAAGTGGGAAAGAATGAACCCGGCCTGCCTTTCTTTCTATAGAATAGATATGCTGAGTTTCTTCCACACCCCCCCCCTCCCATCTACCCACACACACACAACACATAACACGCCATAACCCCCGCTCCCCGCCGTTTACGCACCGCGCACGCTCCCCCGCCCTCAATGCCTTTGATTTTTTGGTTATCACGCGATTCCTTCTTTGTGACACAACCTACTACCATCCCTCTTCTCTCTTTTCTTTTTCTCCCCTCTGCATTGTGCTATACTTACATGACCCGAGTCTGTTTAGACCCATTTGTCAATTTGTCTTCTAGTATCGGCTATATGTAATCCGTAGCAGGAAGGGCGGAAAACGAATAAAATCATGCAGTCGAAAATACCGGCAAGCTATCATGGTTGCTAGGTCACGAACAATGAAAAGTAGTAATTGCATATGTAGTCTTAAATATGAATAAAATAACAAAGCGATGAATATGATAAAGATACACCAATGATTAAATAATTAACATGATTATTATGTGAATGATGATGGCGGATGATGTTGTTGATAATGTGAGCTGCACAGCAGCGTTTTCATCATCGTGTTTAGGCAGCTTCAATCTTGCCCTTGTCTGACTCCTCAACCTTGGCACCTGTGAGGTCGCGGTTGTCAAACTTGTTTTGCTTGTTGTCAAACTTGACGTCAGTAATGAGGAAGAAACAGAGCAGCGGGGGCACGACTGCGACCACAGTGGCAGCGATACAGAGGTTGCGCATCACGACGCTGTACGCTTCAATGGCGCCCTGACGGATAGGGTCGGCAGCATCATAGGTCGTGATGGTGGTGATGGACCCGTAGAGCTCGTTGAGGAGGGTCTGGTTCGTCGTTGGCACATGCAGCGCAAGTTGGTGCGGCATCTGGTTCGTCCATACGGCGGTCGCAATCGCCGAGCCGAGTGAGTTGCCAATCTCAGCCAAAAGTAGCACGAGTGCAGTGACAATGGCCATATCTGTGTGGGGAACCATGGCCTGAGCGATCACGCCCGTGATGTTGGATGCGAAACCTCCACCAAGACCTTGGAGGACCTGGCAGAAAACGAGCTCCACGGCCGGACCGAGAGCACCACGCGAGTGGATCATCAAGCCCACGCCCAGCAGGCGGATCAGGAGACCGGAAAAGAGAAGCCACTTGGGCCGGCTAAACTTGATGAGAACCGTACCCGAGACGAGACCAAAGATGGAGAGCGCCAGCGTCTGCGTGCTGGAGAACAAGCTAATGTCGCTCGTGCTCCAGTCGTACTTGACGACCGTGATGAATGAATACTGGTAAGTATACTGGAGGTAGAACGAGACAAAGTCGAAAAAGTTGATAAAGACGCAGGCAAAGATGTTGCCGTTTTTGAAAAATCGGAGAGGTGCAATGGGCAGGAAGCCATACTTGTTGGCCAGCTTGATCTCCCAGAATGCAAACACAGGGAGTAACGCGACACCCAGCACAATCATAACGATCATCGATGGCGTGGCCCAGCCCTTACTAGCGGACGAGGCCAGGCCGAGCGGAAGAAGGATCAAAGCCAACGCGGCTGCAATCAGGACCAGACCGGGTAACTAAGTTCAGCATTAGCTTAGCATAAGCTTCCTTTCCCCCCATTTTTGTTTCCTACTTACATCCATCTCCTTGCTGGCAATAGTCATCGCGCTCACAGGGTTCTTGAAAAAGTTCTTCTCGGGTCGAGGGACCAGATTGAGCCTGCCAACCTTCTTGGCTTTGATTTGACCATAGAAAAGTGAACCAATCACGGGCACCAGACAGCCGGGCACAATGATGGCGAACATGCCATAACCCCAGCGCCAGCCACCGCCAGCCAACACGCCCGATACCACCGCAGCCGAGACGAAAGAGTTGATGACGAAGGGCATGCTCAACACACCTTGCCAGAACGCACGGTACTTCAGCGTTGTCACATCGGAAATTGTAATATTTTGCAGAATCTATCGCATACGGTTGAGTATCACAAACATATGACGCGTATTTTCGCATACCTGCAGGCCAGTATAGCCAAATGAATAAATAATGTTGGCACCTGCGATGGTACCAATGTTTTGGGCAGCGGCATAGAGAATGTAGCCAACAACATAAAAGAGAATGACCACGACGCTGTGCAGAAAAGTGTCAAAAAGCGCAATCTCTTGAGCTTAAAATTGACTTACTAAGTCTCGGCACGGCCGAAACAATCCGCCATTTTGGCCATGAAGGGTTTACCGACGGAGATAATGATGGAACCGGCCGTCGAAACGGTGCCCGTGAGGGAATGCTTGAAAAAGGTGGAGGTGGCATAGGCCAAGTATTGATAGGTTGTCGTGCCGTCGAGTGAATAGACATAGGCAGCCAAACCCAGACCGAAAATCAAAAAGATGTAGCCAAATCTTCCCCAAACAGCTTGAGCAGCCTAATATAAAATGTTAATACAGTAAAGACGCAAGGTCACGTTGGTCAATACCTCAATTTTGGCGACACCGGCCGAAAGCTCGGCGTCGTGCACGTCCTCACCTGGGTGTGCGAGATGGGGCTCTTGGACGGTGGTCCCAGTGTGCTGACGGTCGAGGTCGTCCGAGGGGTATTTTCGACCGTACTCTTCTAGCGATATCCGTTCGCTGGTGTCGGCAGGCATGGAAGAGGATAAGAAAGAAGGGAGGGAAGGGAGAGAGAGAGAGAAAAAAAAAGAAGGGGATGCACGCACAGCTCGTCTCTATTTTAAAATAAATAATGCGATTTATACAGCTTTTTTGCCAAATCAAAGCCAGATATATCTGATGGAGATAGACAATAGGGACAGTAAAAAGAAAAAAAAAGAAAAAGGAAAAAGGCTGGAAGTCTCAGTTATTCTAACCGCTCGAGTAGTAGCCGCGGTAAAGTGTGCAAACAAAGGCGCGCACTCGATGATTCGTACTAGAAGAGACGTTTCCAAGAACAGGTCTTTTTTGTCACACGTCAGGTCTTATCTGATGGCCGAAATTCTGGCTTTCGCAGACACAGTGGTCTCACAAGGCGTGTCACCACGTAGAATAGACTCGTATGAGAACGAACACGTTGAAAGCCATGCACCGACCATATTCTGTCCCGTAAAAAGTAGATACAGCGCCTGCCAGGCCCTAATCGAGTTCAATTGAGGAAGATAAAAGAACATAGACATTGAATGGTGTCGGAACCCGATAATGGGAGAAAAATAAGAAAAATAAGAAAAACAGCAATCCCGCCATTGAGCTCATATGTCCCTGAAAGATCAAGATAAAAACGTTGAAAGTGGCTCGTTCGAGTCACGCGAAGAAAAAAAAAAAGTCCGGCCCGCTCGATTCAGCGGTGTAACCGGATTTCAGTGGCCCCGTGACGCATGTTTGTAATAGTACGCATGAAGGACATGCCGTATCATAAAGTCAGAGAACTGGCCTAGTAAATGGAAGATGTATGGCGGCAGGTCTATAAATTGGAGCTGGTATGTGCAAAACCGGTCGTTCGGTCAAATTTACTTCATTATACCGCACCCTTACGGTATTTTTTCAGAAGAACGTCGCAGCCAATGAAATTGATGCTGCAAGCCAATCCAAAAGTCAAGTCGCAAGCCAATGAGAAATTGATGTGGCATGTCCAGAAAATGATCGCGTTGACAAAGGATGATAAGTAAATGGTTAAAAAATGTGCAGAAGAGTCATCGACAGAGCACTTTGGAAAGCTTACGTGTGGATGACGGCTGCAGATGGCGTCTAGAGTATTTGTATGAGTCACTATGGTCAATATAGGTCTTATGTCGGTTTGCCAAAGACTCAAATTGATGCGCACAGGGCTAATATCATAGGTGAAGGTGTTTATGTGTGTCAATGTGGCTAACGTCGGTCTGTCAAAGATTCACAATGATGCGCACAGCTGTATTAACATAGGTGAAGGTACTAGTGAACACTACAGTTACACGTACCTCCATCAAACAGATTAAATGATACTCGACTTCCACGCATCTGTGTCAAAGGCACAGAGCGGATCTGACGTATTAAATGCTTTAGTGCCAAAAGCATCGGTTGAACTTAATATCTACGATGACACAGTTCGTGCGAAACATGATGCTGACACTAACCACAGCGTGACCAGAGCAGAGCAAGCATACCAGCGATCAGGGACTATAAACGCGTACGTAATGAATGCATCAAAGCCCTAACTACGGGCATAGAATGAAGAATGAGATCCGGTGTATAGAATGCGGCAGTCGGAAGTTCGGAACCCCAGGGATAGGCGAGATGCAGAAAGACATGAGCCGGCAGACTAGTAACAGATATAAGCCATGGATGCTCGTGCTACCGTAATTGACCACTGTGGCACTCTCCTTGCGCACCTTCCATTTAATGATATGAAAAACAGGCGAAGAATACGATTAAAGAAAAGGAAAAGACTAGGAAAATTAGCATATCGTCGCCATCGTCACAGCCTGTATTTTGCTTCTCGTAGCTTCCACTGTCATGCTTTCAGCCGTGAGATCGACTGTTATTACGATGTTACCATTTCAATATGTCGTTTGACCACTGCTCGTTGTCCCATCATGGTTTTCCATGCAAAACTCGTACGCCTGGGTGCTGCCTGCTGTGGCGCATATCCCGAAGAATGTGGCGTGACATGGACAAATCTTCTAATCTGCTCCACGGCAGAAAGTTCCAATCCATGATCCATCTCGAGACTAATATCATATAAGAGACACTGTAAACAGAAAAGGGAAGCTAACAGCTTTTCAACGTTATATATAACTCATTTTCGCTTCAAACTGACACTGACTATCAAGTCTAGGTAAGCCGCAATAAATAAACATATCAACATCCATACAGTCCCTGCTCATGCCAGTAACGAAAGAGCAATACGCGCGTGTAGTGGGTGGGAATATGATAACCTTGTCCAAAGTTACTTGAAATAGGACTCATGTTGAGATGAGATAAACCGTGTTAGCAACCGTTGGATGTAGCCCTAAAGTTTGGTAAACGCCACATGATGCATCGTCCTGTAGCCGTCAAAACCCAAATTCTCCCTGTATGGGTGGAGATGGTCGGTGTACGGAGCATTATCCGCATCGCCTGCGTGAAGAAACGGCGGTGAACCAAGAAACGGGGTATGTTATTTACTGCCGTCCACCGCGCGTTAGGGCTTGACATCTGTACAAAGGATAGCAGTAGGCATGCTGTACATATGCTACTGATATGTCGCATATTGCGACCTTGGAACCGCTTCTGGTGCTTGTTGATACGTTCATCTGTCAGCTCCGCGCCGAACACCTCTCCTTCTCTCTCTCCGCGCGGTCTTGAGCTCGCATGACGCGTCTTTTCAACTCTGCGTCTTCAAATGGTGTTTTCGGCTTTGCCTACGCGGTCTCAAATGTTTTTCTCGGTTGGCTCTGCTGAAGATACTTGTAGCATCGCTCGTTCTGCTGCAGGAAATCCGTCTTCGTGCTGTAACTGCTCCAAGACAGAAAGGTACGTGGACCACACTACGTTACATTTTTTATCAACAGTACGTCGGACGGAATATGTCGGGCTACGTGTCTGGGACTGCACCAGTGGACCAACTTGTCCACTAGAACATAATCAGGGGTCATGTCCTTTATGCGGTAATCGCTGCGATCGCTGCGAAGGATGTAACTTGAACCCACGGTTCACGGCAACCTTGAATTGATGAACGGCAAGGCCAGAGGCAGGCGAAGCAATTCACTCTAGAACAGACGTATAGTCACCGGTTACCAGCAGACGGTTGTAACTGTCGGCAACGTCCTTAATAATCCACTTCTTCTGGGGGATGTAATGGCGCAGCAAGATTCTGTACGAACATTGCCGCTCTTGATGTTCCTATTGACTTTGGCAGTCTCACTTGTCAAGCTTTGGTTGTTGCGAAATTCGCCATCCTTAAAGCAATGGTACGCGGCTGAATCCTTGCCACTGCTGTATATCGACATGGTGGAACCATTCTCTTTGACTTGCTCTTGCGAGAGCTTTTCCCGTCAATGCCTCAAAAAATGGACTCGGTAAAGAAACTGGGTTTGGGACAATATCAGGACAAGAGCTTGTCATTCAGCTGTGAACCCTCGATATGCCGCGACCTATGGCGCCGCTTCAATTCATTGTCTTGCAAAAACCGAGTACTCGTCAAATGCTCTCTCAATGGCCGAAGTTCTTTCACCTTTCCTATTAGACACAAGTAAAGGAACACTAGCAAAATTATGAACCTGTGTCGTTTTCTATCAGCATTATTAGACCCCCTATTGATTTTAATATCGCATATTTTGCAGATATCATATAGAAAGGCGGCCGTTTCTATCTGTTCGAGACAGTCGCTTTCTGGTTCTCTGAAGCAAATAGCTTCATTGTCTCCGTGAACTGAATGAAGCGGAAGCAATGAACGGCAGTATTTGAGATGTTAACTACCCTCCACGTGAGCGTATCTTTTATTCTTTTAAATAGAGCGGCTAGTACTACCACCCATAACGTTAGTTAGTGAAAGTGCCCGGTTCAAAGCAATTTGCTGCATGCGGTACAGTATGGTCCAGGCTTAGTTAAGATCGCTTCGATCAATGTAATTGTTGTTTATGGGCATATATCTATCTGCATATTTATGCTACGTATATTGCATAGCAGAGGCCGCGATAGGGCTGCGCTACAGACGTGTCATTCATTGTTTCTCCACCACCCCTATGAGCGCGCGCCTGCGTTGAGAACTCTTTGATATCAGCCACCTCAATCTACCATTTGCAAATAGATAGAAAGAATACAGGAGGACTTTATGATAAATGAAGAAAACGTATTTACAAAGACAGGTCCATGACAAAGCGCCATTCCGAGGATACTTTGCTGACTGCCGTCCGATAGGTCCAGGGCCGATGCTGACCCGTGGTCGCAGCTGAATAGTCGTGCTTGTAGCCCAGAGCGGCCTGGATGTGTGTGATGGCTGTAAGGGTTTCGGCATGCAGAGCGTGCAGCTGGACAGACATGAGGTGCGAATCCCGGTGGCCGCGTCCGCCACCCCCGCTGCTCTCGGCTGCAGGCGACCGGGGCTGTTGCTGTTGTTGCTGCTGCTGGGGCGAGCTCGGTTCATAGTTGGCCGTGGGCGAAGGCAATTGGAGAGCATCGCGCGGGGAGGCAGGAGGTAGGTGCAGACCAAGTCCACCTGACGTCGAAGCAGGTGTGTGCGCCCCATCGCCTGAGGTAGACAGCACATCGTGGCCCCAGCTCTGCCATTTCTTGCGCATGCGCGGGCTGCCGACCCCTGAGCGCGAGCCCATGTCATACAGCTTCTCTTGGACAAAGTCGCGGAGAAACACGGCGAGCGGAGTCTTGTAGCTCACGGTGAACTCGAGGAAGCACCATGTCGCATAGTCATACAATACCCCAATGGGCTGAGGCTGGCTATCCAGGAACGTCGGCGTGCCGATGAAGCTGCCCGTGCGCGGCGTCGAACGGCCGCTACCCGTGCCTGATGATTTAGCACGGAGATGCTTGAGGGTCTGTCCAAAGACGAGTGCCCCCCGCACAAAGTACGCGACCTGGACCCACGCACCCTTGATCTTGTCGAGCGACTTTTGGGCACGGATTAAGATGACCTTCATGGCCAAAATACTCAGTGCAAAAAGCTGTGCGATCGCTATCGGCGTGTGCTTCTTCTTGTCCTTGGGCTCGTCCGACGCGTCGTCGTCGGTCTGGCTCATGGTCGAGGTCAGCGCCGACAGAGAGAAGCCCGTCGCGCGTGTCTTGAGGAGCGCGCTCTGGCTGCATGCGCGCGAGATGTACGCGAGCAGGCGCATCCAGTTCGCAGAGGGTTCGGGCCTGTACTTGCGCACGAGCGAGATCGAGCTGTAGTCGAGGAGCAGATCGTACTGGAGACAGACCGGGATGATGATCTTGCCAATTAGGATGCTGGAAGGCGGCAGCTGCTCAATCTCGCGGAGCACGTCCTGCGTCGAGTTTTCGAGAATGGCGACGATCAGACGCACGAGTGCATTGCAGAGTCGCGTATGGCTGTCCTCGCTTTGCTCCCAATCGCGCGTGACGATGGATAAGCCGAAATTGACGAACTTGTCCTTCATGACGCCCGCAATATCATGCATGTTGATCGCCTTGCCCTGGCCTTGTTCGAGCACGATAGCCAGACCAATGTACAAGTCTGCCGCATCTATCGACCGCCACTGGGCGCGATACTGGCCAAAAATCTGGGAAAGCATGGTCTTGAACGATTTCGTATAGTTGCGCATGTCGACCATGGACTGGAGGCTGTCAACGAGATAGTCCCTGATCCAGTCCGTCGGGCACACCGTGCTGCGCACTGAAGCATAATTGTGGAGCGTGATACGAATGATCTGCGCCATCTTCTCATGGTTGGCCTCGGTGAGCGTGCCGCGGTTCTTGAGGAACTCGTGCACAAGCAAAACAAACTCGCGCTTGATTGAAAGCCGGTCGTTTTGCTGCCACTGCTTGCCGTACGCATGCTGCGTCGATTCGGTTCGGGCACCGTGATCGCGCTCGTCAAAGAAGCTGGGCAGTTGGATGTTGATGTGTGGCACTGCACCGCTTGGGTGGCTGCCTCGGTTCGCATTGTTAGGACTCTGCGTCTCGGGCTGAACGCCGCCACCGCCGCCACTGCCGCCACCACCCGTGCTGCCGGCCGGCTTGGCCGTCTTGCTAAACTTGACAAACACGTCTACGAGGGCAGCAATACCCTCAGCTATGAGGTCATTCAGATTCGTCAGACGGCAAAACCGCGGCAGAAGATGGCGCAACATCTTCACGAACTGTTCTGCGCGGAGCGAGCCCGGATCGTAAGCGATGATGGTCAGAAAGAGCTTGACAAAATTTTGTAGCAAGAACGGACGGTTGGCGTAATTGTTGACCACGAGCGGGACGATGGGCGCAGTGATGCTCTTGGTCAAGGGCTTCAAGAGACTCGTCGAGAGCGGCATGGCCATCGGGTTACTCGCGGCATCGATGCGTTCCTGGACGCTGCGCTCGTGGTCATCGAGCTCGACCTGGAGTTGAAGTCCCAGGACATCAGAGGTCGCGCCGAGCCGCGGTGGATTATGCATGGCCTGCATCAAGCTAAAGAGGTTGTCCGTCATCCAGGCGCCAAGCGAGACCGATTTATTGTATGCGTTGAGGATCAAGGGCACAAGCGAGCCGAGCATCTGGAACACAAACGACTCTTCGTGCACAGCGTAGAAGCGACACCAGGCAAATGTGATGGCTGAACGCACGTGTGCGTGCTGCTCGACTTCGCAAAAGACCTTGAACAAGGCAGGCAAGAAGGTGCCGTAACCGCGGTTTGAGACAAACAAGCGCTTGAAGCGGGTCACGATGCGGGTGTAGAGGACAAGCGCCTGGCCAAGGATGCCGTAATCGGCTGTGTAGTCCATGATGATCAGATTGACACCCTTGAGGATGCCCTCGAGCTCGAGCCGGTCATTGTAGTTCTTGTTCAAGCCCACCAATAAGGTGTCGATGAACCGGAGCCAGACCCGCGCGCGCAAGGCAGCGAGCAAGCGCGCATCTTCCTGTTCCTGGGGATGGCGCGGACGCGGCACATGGTCGTCACTGTATCTGTCCTCCTGATCGTCGCCCGCCTCAAACACAAAGCTGGTATCGCGGCGCTTGCGCAGCTCGATGCGCGGGTACGGCGACTCGTCTCGGGGCCCAATTCCGGGGATCGGCATGGGCTCATAGCCTTGCAAGGTCTTTTTGACCGCATACACCTCGCGCGGGTAGCGCGTCAAGAAATTGGTGAGGAACTGGACGTGACTTGTGCGCAGCATCGCGACGCTGAACAGCTCCCAGGGGATATCAAGGATACTGAACGGCGTGCGGGTATCGGTGATGCCGCGCGGAAACATGTCCCGCGGCTGTTCGTGCCGGAACCAGAAACGGCCGGTGCTGGTGAGAAGATGTTCAATCTTGTTTTTGCGGAGGTCGCGCGTCGAGAGCTCGTTTGTCGAGAGCGCGAGCTCTGTCAGGAGAGGGTGGATCAGCGTCATGAGGAGCAGGCCGTCCGGCTTGTTTTCGCGCGTGAGCCACTTGAGCATGCCTGCGAGATAGTTGAACAGGATAAAGGCGAATCCAGGCGGTAACTTGCATCGCAGGTCGACCAAGTGCCGTAAGCGCGTGAGGACCTCCTTTTGCCGCTCGATGCGTTCCTTGCCCAAATCACCCAGAAAAGGCCGCAGGAACAGCGCCGGATCGTCACGCATCGCGTTCTCAAAGACCTCGCGGAGCGAAGAGCCTACACCGCCCGAGAAGTCGTTGAGAAGGTCGACCATGCCAAGGCTGGTGGACGTCAGGGCTTGCACGGTCGCGGCGCGCTTGCGGCGCGCAATGAGCTTGCTGATGCTATGCTGACGCTGCTCGGGTTCGCGGTTCTCGGTCTCGTTCATCGGCTGCTCTTCCTCCTCCTCAAGGTAAAGCGAGGGGAGCAAGCAGAGCGGCGTAAGCACCTTTTTGAGCGCTTCATGTTCCTCACCCTGGTCGTCGTCGTCCCAGCCGAGTTCCTGGATCTGCCGCTTGAGCTCGATCGGAAAATTGCTAGCGTGCTTGAGCTTGGCCATCCAGCGCGGCTCGTCCATCGTGAACCGGTTCGAGCCAAGGTCAGTGGGTACGAACGGGGTGGAGAACGCGCCACCGTCGCCCCGAAAAGGTCGTTTGCGAGACGAGATGGGTATATATTCTTGGGCCAGGATGTTGAACCGAAACCCGCTCAGTGCACTTATCTTTTCGACCGCGGAATAGCGACTTAGTGGATCCTCACTGTGCCAATAGCTTTTGAGTCAGTGTCCTTCCGTTGTAACGAAAATGAGCTGCCTTACTTGTAAAATTCATGAGAAAAGGCTTGGACCACTTGCTGCGGCACGCGCTCGCCGCACTGCATCAGGAGGAAAGCAGCAGGCACAAAGGCGCGCGGATTGCTGTCCACAATGAAGCGCTCCCAGAGCGGTTGCACCATTCGTGAAAAGTCCTGTGAGCTCATGGCCGTAAACACTGCGACCAAAAGCGAAAATACCGCGCCAAACGGGTCGTTGTTGACCGAGCCCAGATTCTCCAAGCGAAACTTGGCCATTGCGATCGAGGCAGAATATTGCGTCGACCCTGGGCTGATATCGAGTGAGGCGGCCGCTGCGGGCGTGATGGGATACATGGCCGTGATAGATGCCTCACGGCGCGTCTGGATCGGCAACTGAAAGGTATCTTCCTCTTCTTCGTCTTCCTCACTTAGCGACACTTTGAGGAGTACCTCGGGGCTGGCTTGTGTCTCGCGCCGCGATGGCTCCTGGCTATGCACGGCGTCGAGCTGGTCCACGACGGAGGCATAGACGATTTGCATCCGTTGAAACGTGAGCGTCACGTCGTCGAGGTACCGGTGGTGCAAGATCGCCGAACTGCGAACCTGGTCACGCGTCTCTTGAAAGAATTCAGAGGTCGCGACGGGTTGGGTCGCCCATTCCATGGCGCGCGAGAGCCATCCTGGGCGATGCGTCGTATTGCAAAAGAAGCGGGTCTCGAGGAAAATGTTACAGAGAAGCACGCGAAGCGGGAGCGGGATCAGAGTGGTTTTCTCTTTAGCGGCCATAAACACGGCCAGCCGGCGCTCGAGATCAATCAAGAACTTTTTGGCGACCTCGTCGGCCTCCATATCCCGTTGAGGATCGTTTTGTTTTGCGCGCAGGTCGCGCACGGTCCACATGAACTCGGCAGCTACGATGCACTGGCCCAAGGTCGTGCTGCCCCATGCAGGTTCGTCTGGATTGGGACGCAACAGGCTTTCTTGGCTAGGCTTGCCCACGTCGCTGAGAAGCAAGACGCAGATCATCTCGGCGTCATGCATCCAAAATTGGACACCTGAAATATACTTTTGGAGGCTAATGATGAGCTTGAGGTGCCTTGCGACAGTATCTTCCTGGTCGGACGCAGTGCAGGCCACGACGGATTTATAAAACAGCGGGCGATAAGCCTTGGAAAGGCGGGCCAGGAGATCGCTCAGGGCGGGCGTGTACGGCGGTGCCTCGGCGGCGATGCGTTGCAAAAACTGGGGTAAGGATGCATTCATAAAGGCATGGCACATGGGCTCGTCGAGCTGAAATGCCAGATTTTCGTAGCACCGTACAAGACGTTCCCAATTGCCGTCGGTCACGACATCCTGCAAGACCTGGATAAATACTGGCTGTGATGCTTCGGTCCAGAAGCTTTCAATGTAGCGTCGCTGGCTGTGGCACCACGTTATAAATTGCTGCTGCTCTGACGCGCGTCGTGATTGACCCGAGTGTATACCGAGGTGGTCGGGTGCGTCTTCACCCGCCCACAGACTGCTGTTGCTGCCGTCCTCGAGAAAATCACCGACGGACGAGGGTTGCGGGCTGCTTCGCGGCGACGACGGGCGTCTCGCGGATGGGGTGTCTTTGCAGAGACTGGTGATGGACATCAAGGCTAGAAGCAGGATGATCACGTTGCCCTTGACGGCCTTGGAACGCGTGACGGTCAACACGGAGGGCGTAATTTTCTCTTGCACAAATTGAAGCAACAGGGAGATGGTCGAATCGGGTTGCCGAACGTCAGCTTCTGTCGCAGCAAGGAGCCGCTCAGATACTATGGATATGTATAAGTAAGGATTTATATCATGGAGAGCATGCCATGTCTACTTGCCCACTTTGGTCAATGCATAGACGACCGAGGTATAGGCAGGCACGGTCTGCTCATCGGGTTCCTGCCAATAGCGCTACAATATAAAAGTTAAAGCAGGTTGTATAAGCAAACCTATCTGAAAAGCCTTACTGGCAACAATTCTTTGATGACGAGGGTATTGGAATCAGAGACAGCCATCAGGGACAGACACAAGGATTCAGCGACACAGAAGCGCCCAACGGAGGGTGGCACCATGTCTTGGCCACGCAGGGTATGCAGGTTATCCCATTGTTTACCGACAATGGGGATCACCTCGCCATCCGCGAGGCGGTCGAGCCAGTTGATGAGATTCTCCTTGATGTGTTCCGTCTCGTTTTCGTGCCGGGACAGGGGGCGATCGATGGTGTAGGTAAATGAGGTGCGTGGGATGGCGTCAACGAGGGTATAAGCAAAGGCGTGGACGGCTGCAAAGGAGGAAGGCAAGAGGTGGGCATTGCCCATGCAAGGCGCGAGCATAATTTTGAGTGTGGCGACGAGACGCATCTTGAGTTTGAGATGCTGAATATGCATCATCCGGCAGCAAAAGAGGATTTGCTCAAAGTTTTCCTTTTGAGTGACATGAAATCAGTGCACGTTCGACCAAAAAAAAAAAAAAAAGGAAGAAAATAAATCAATGAGGATGTCAAGACTTACATGAGGATCTAATTGCCTAAAATGCTCCCGGATCGAGTCGAAAATATCGAGTGCTTGTTCGCAGTCGCGTTCTATCCAAGGCACATGAGCATATATAAATATATATATTATCCACACGCGCGCATTAAAAAATTTCCGGATGGAGGATTACCGTTGAAAGGCACACGATCAAAAGGAATCGAGAGCAAGCCAAAGACGTCGCCAGCGAGAGGGAGTTGGCTTGCGACCTTGTGCTTGTTGAGGATCTCCAAAAGAGAGCTTAACGTTGTACTGATCTGTATATCTTCTTGGCGGACGTCCTCGTTTAAAGCGGCAGCGAGGTCATCGCCACGCGACATGCGGGCCGTGAAGAGCAATCCACGCTTTTGCTGTTGCGGATGTTCCTCCATCAGATCGATGCTCGGACTCGATGAGGTCGTTGTGCTGATGCGTCGCGTGCGTTGCCCGGTCGACCGTTGGAAGAGACGCTCGAGGTCGCGTTCCAGACGGACAATGTCCTGCTGGACCGCGGTGGTGGCAGCATAGTATCCAGCTGGTCCTCGGCGTGGAAAGTAGCCAGGACGATGATAGTGCGGACGATGGCCAGGTGAAGAGACAGTGGAACGTGGTTCTTTAGGGTGGTGTTTGTGTTTGTGTGTGTGTTGATGGTGATAATGGTGCTGTTTATGTTTCTGTGGATGATAGGAAGAACGGTTATCGGCTGAGGACGAGGAAGTTGAAGTTTCTTCTTGGATGTTATCCAGGCTGGCAGGACGCGACAGAGGCTGACCGAATGGGATCCCCTGAGCAGCAGCGGCTTTGCCCTTGTCCCGTGAATGATGATGACTCGCTGACGCACTTGTCGGAAGATCGCCGTCCATGGATGGAGGGTGTGTGTCGTCGTCGTCGTCGGCCATGCTCCGTGTCCGCTTTTACTCTCTCTCTCTCTCACGCTTGTTAGGATGGGATTGGATCGTGGACGATCGCTTTGCTTTCTTTTATTTTTGCTTCCGGGAAAAAAATAAGGCAAAAAGAAAAACCTACGCTCATACACACACTCTTTCAAATTGGTTGCTCGCTCCCCGTCCGTGCTTTCGCATAAACGCAAAATTTTGTAACCACGATTCCACAGCATGGCTAGAAAAGAGGCATGTTTTGAAGAGACAAACGGAAGACAAGAGCGAAAATAGATATAACGCCGAGCAATTAGGATGGGATATCGACCGTGCTTTGCGGTCTCTCTCTCTCGCACAATGGTGGATACGGTCCGTAAACGCTGGAGAATGTCCCCAACCTCTCATTTCAGTCACAAAAGACGCATGGCATTCCTGATCAGAAGCACATATAACGCATGCCATATATCCGGCAAAATATAATATATGTCATCTGACTGCTCGCGCATCCACCCATGGATCAACGTGATGTATTGCTAGGCGAAATCTCTTTTGATCCATGCTGCTGTTCAGAAAACCTATTTTTTCCAACGGGAAGTAGGTGCGAATGGCTACAAATCAACTAGCATTTTATAAGATAATGAGTGTTCCTTCTTCCCCGGCTGAAACGAGAAGAAAAGATGCATCAAGCGCTTTATGGAGCTTGTTGAACGCGAGTAGAAGAAGCGTCTGCGTTACAGAGAAGAAGATAGCAAACACAAAAGATAAAAAGGGGAAAAGTAGGCTGCGTAGTAAAGCTTCAGAGTATGGAGGATCATTTGTGGGAGGGCGGGCGGCCACATTTTTTACGCCAAGGGGAGTAGTACCGCAAAAGATGAAATAAGGTTCCAACTGATTTATAAGATCACGTTCAGCATCTCTCTTACACACATAGCCACGCCGACGTGGAACAGCGGAGGAAGCGAAATCAAGGCATAGCAGCGGCCGTATGTGAATAGAAGCTTAGCGGTGTCAGTAGCATGGACTTCCAGAATAATAGGCGCAATATGCGTTCATATACTGTATAGCTTGGACGTTTTCTTTTTTACAAACGGACTATTTGAATGAGGGAAAATATGATGCATTATTCATACTAAATATAAATATAAATATAGCTTTTGCAGATTGCATCAGTCTATACAGGCAAGAGTGCGGGAAGAATAGCCCAAATTCTTTTATTTCTGTCAAAGCGAAAAAAAATAAGAGAGAGAGAAAATGATGAAAATGGCAAGGCGCGGAGCCCCAGCAAGACCCGTCACCTTTTCCCTCTTTCGATGCCTATTGAGACAAAGTATTACGAGGTCCTCGATGTTGAGGTCGACGCCTCCGATCATGAGATTCGAAGGGTACTTTTACTTGCTCTAGTATTCTTCATTCACAACGTTTTGCTTACGGATCCTCGTGGTTATGTTATGTATGTACATACTTACTTTTATAGGCCTACAAAAAGCTGGTAACTTTTGCTGTACAACCCACCTACAAATAGCCCAGAACTGACCCCATGCCGCTTTCCAATGTAGGCCATGAAATACCACCCTGATAAGAATCCCGAGGAAGGTGAACGCGTAAGTGACCAGGATCGCACAGGTCCAGAAGGCCGGACCAACCTGCCCCCCTTCGATCCCTTTTGTTCGTCCGTTTCGTTCGTATTAAACTTTGATTGTGCTTTTTTCCAGTTCAAGGAGATTTCACATGCCTATGAAGTGCTGTCCGATCCGCAACGCCGTGAACAATACGATCAGTTTGGCGAGGAAGGACCGGGTGGAGCTGGTGGATACGGCGGCGGTGCGGGCATGTCAGCCGACGATCTGTTTGAAAACCTCTTTGGCGGCGGCTTTGGAGGAGGCGGTTTTGGCGATTTCGGAGGCGGTTTTGGCGGTCCTCGACGAGGACCCCGCAAGGGCGAGAGCATCAAATACCCTTTGCAGGTTGCGCTTGAAGACCTGTACCTCGGCACACACAAGAAAATGGCGCTCGAGCGCAACCGCATCTGCGGTACGTGCTCAGGCAAGGGCGGCCGATCCGGCGCAGTCAAGCCCTGCGCGGCCTGCAAGGGCCGTGGCTTCCAGATCGCAATGCGTCAGATAGCAGCAGGCATGGTTCAGCAGATGCGCGTGCCCTGTGGCGAGTGCAACAGCAGCGGCGAGGTAGCCAAGAACCAGTGCAAGCGCTGCAAGGGCAAGAAAGTTACACCCGAAAAGAAAATCCTCGACGTCTTTATCGAAAAGGGTATGGTCGACGGTCAAAAGATCTGCATGAAGGGCGAGGGCGACGAAGAACCTGGACTTGAACCGGGCGACGTCAACATGATCATCAAGCAAAAGGACCACCCCGTGTTCACGCGCAAGGGCGGCGATCTGTTCTGCCACGTCAAGATCACGCTGGCCGAAGCGCTGTGCGGCTTCAATCGCGTCATCCTGACCCACCTCGACGGTCGTGGCATTCAGGTGGCACACCCGCGTGGCAAGGTCATCCAGCCGGGCCAGGTCAAGCGGATCCTTAACGAGGGCATGCCCACTTTTAAGCGGCCTGATGACCGTGGTGATCTGTATATCCAGTTCGATGTTGAGTTCCCCGCCGACGGCTTCGCAGTCGACCAGGAGATCCAGAAACTCCAGGATATCCTGCCGCGCCCTGCCGTCCAAGCAACCACGCAGGACATTGTTGACGAATGCGCACTCACCCCAGGCGATATGGCTCAGTTTGGTTCGACGCGGGCGTCCAAGAACGCGTATGACGAGGACGATCACGATAGCGAGGAGGAAGGTGGAGCTGGCATGCGTTGCGCACAGCAATAAAATACTCTCTCTCTCTCTCTCTTTTATTGCTGTTTTATTTTTTTTTCCTTCTGCGTACACCCACTGTATGTACTGTATATACACGCAATACACACGATCACAATATAGAAGAATGCTTGACTCAATTTCTCCCAATTTTTGTAACACGCGTAGCTCGCGAAAGACACCTTACTCCCTTTTCCTTTATTCTCTTTTTATCTCTCTCTCTCACTCTCTCTCGCCTTTTTTTTTCCGTTCACTCTTTCCTTTTTCAAACTCTTTATACGTTTGGTTTATCTTTATCTTTTTTTCTACTTCATAACACCTCTTTCTATCTCTGTGAAGACTCTCGCTCTCTCTCTCTCTCTCTCTTTTCCTCACTTGCTTGACTTGTTCGTTTTATTCTCCTATACAAACAAGAGTGTGTGCCTTTTCTTTTCCTCATGACGATTGACGAATTCGAACCCGATGCTCTCCTTGCTGAGCTCAACTCCAAGCTTTTGAATGTCTCCATCACCCACCAAGCCTTTGCTAATTGTGATACTATTGACAAGTCCAGTGTACGTACTCTTTTGGAGTCGTCTTGTTCACGGCAAAAGGAGTCGGAGTCTGTCGCGTGTTCGTATTATTAACCTGAATGCTATTTTTCCTTCCTTTTTTAAATTATGGGCGATTTTGATTATGCAGCTCGCCTCTATCAAGCACTATTTGACTTGCGCAAATCCACACGACAATGGTTGCCTGCTCAGCGTTCAGATGATCCGAAAATACATGACATCAAGTAATGTTTAAGAGCATTTGACCTGGTCTTTCTTTCTGTGAACTGACTTATCTATCGTGTTTAAAAAAATTCAGGATCCAGTGGTCCCGAAAGCGTCGATGACGTGCTTGATCTAGGCATCCTTCCTCGCCTCCGCGAACTGCTTGTCGTTCATGACGCAGTCGAGCTACAGGTAAATCAACCATCCTTATCTACTCTTTCCCTTCTTTTGCCGTGCCGCTGTTTTTACACATCACATCGTTACCACGACTACCGCAATACAACCCCAACCCTTATAAATACGCACACCCACATAATCCACCCACACAACTTAAAGCGAGAAGAGGAATACGAGTTCACACGACTGGGTCTTTTCCCCCCGTAGTTCGAATGTGCCTGGATTGTCACCAACATTGCCGTGAGTATATTTATGCTGTTATCCTGCGCTAAACACAGAGCTGATTTGATTTGTTTGTTCGACAGGCGGGTACATCAGCTCAGACGCAAAAGCTGATCCGCGGAGACTTTTCGACCGCTCTGTTGGAATGCTTAAACTCTCCCCAGTGCGCGCTTAGTAATAAGGCTCAGGCAAGTCAAACAGACCGGCAATGGAGATTGCTGCTAATTTTATATTAGGCAGCATGGGCGTTGGCCAATTTCGCAGGCGAGTCGACGGTGGTGCGCGAAAG
This sequence comes from Syncephalastrum racemosum, assembly GCA_002105135.1. Lineage (NCBI taxonomy): Eukaryota > Fungi > Mucoromycota > Mucoromycetes > Mucorales > Syncephalastraceae > Syncephalastrum > Syncephalastrum racemosum. The sequence goes on from MCGN01000001.1 coordinate 400,480, forward strand.
TCTGATTCAACGGCGCGTCATTGGAATCGTGGGCGAAATTCTCCAAAGTGCATGCGAAACGGCGTACAACGACCTCTTGAACGATGGCTATGAGCCTTTGCCAGGCAACTTGAAGATTTATGACGAGGATATGCGGATGGATATCAAGGCGCTGACATGGGCGATCTGCAACATGGCGCGGGGTGGATTCCATACGGCTGAGCACTGGGAAACGGTAAGCTAGAGAAGATGCGGATGAATGGGTGATTAATCCTGCATCTTAGTATATTCCTGCCTTTCAAGCGCTTGAACGCAGTATCATGTTTGAGCACAGAGATCTGTGGGTCGACTCGGGGTAAGCGACCTGCATCTGGACGAACGTGCCGTACCTAACAATTCTGTATTATTAGATTCGCACTGTCACGGATATTACACAACATGCACGATGTGGTACCCTTTCACGAACAAATTCACATCTCGCTGGATCTCAGCAGCCGGCTTGTTCAGCTCCTGGGGTATGTATTACTACGAGATACTCTACTGTTGGTCTCGTGCCTGATACGTCCTTCTAGATCCCACTTTGCCTCGGTTCGGGTGCCCATTCTGCGCACCATCATCAATCTGACTTCAGGTCCATCACAACATACGCGGCGTCTGATGCAGTGCGGTCTTTTGCAAGCGCTAGTCCCTTTGCTGGATACGCCGCTTGTGGAAGAACAAGCACAGCAGCGGGATGCTTTTCTCATCGTCGCCAACGTGGCCGCCGATGACCGGGATAGCGTGGGGTGCATAGCCATGCATGACGTCGTCATGCGCTCCGTCCTGCGGACCCTCCAAGTGAGCGAGCATCCGACCATGGACAGCGCAGCATGGAAGCTCATTACAGAATCGCTTTGGATCTTGTGCAATATCATCTGTATGGGCAGTGATGAGCATGTAATGTAAGTCCATAGGATTATTGGAAAGGAATAGGTGTGCTAAACCCCGTTGCTAGATACTTGTTGGACCATCATCGGTACTTGCTTACGCATATCATGCGACTCATTGGACTCGAACCACGTGAGATTCCTTTGACAGCGAGCCAAAAAGCGGTAGATGCGGCGGTCATGCTGATAGAGCGGTCGACCGCGCTCGGACGACGTGACAAGGACGTGACGGACAAGATTGGGATCAGCGTGCTGCCTGCGCTCGAGACGCTGTGTATATATCATTCAAGCCAGGAAGCACTCACACGCGCGTGCACACGGCTGCATTCTCTCATTTACGAGCCACCGCAGAACCATATTGCAGCACAGTTTGGGTTGGGTCAACGCGAAAAGGCAGAACTGTCAAGCTATGCGAGTAAGCGGAGGATCCTCCATGGTCTGGAAGACGGCGATGTGCGCTTGATTGAGAACGCTGTGGGGAAACTCAGCATTTGATTCTCTTCTGTCTCGTTTTTTTCTTTTTCTTTTTCGCTTTCCCTTTTCTCCTTGTATACACACGCACGCCTTTAAACAACTGCCTTCTCTCTTTATATCGTCTTTTCCTCTTTTTCTTTTTACCTTTTTCTCTGATAATAATGTCTAAAGCGACGCTAGCGAGATTAAAAGAGGTCTATAAAACAACGCGATTCCCATGGAAGAAGCAAGCCTTAGTCGGTGTAGATCTGAATGGCAACGAGTACTATGACATGCCCAACCCGAACCACCTTGGTAGAAGAGCAACAGACATTCTTCATTTTATGCAACCATGAAACTCATTGTAGGATAGGTCGATGGAAGCGTTGGGTACAAATGAAGGAAATCTCAGACGACCATGCCGTTTTCCAAGAAGATCAGTTGCCAGGTAAATAAATCAGGAAATGAGATATTATAGCAATATCTCATTGGATTGATTATATCAAGTGCAATGGCAGGCTTGGCTTCGACACACGCGTCATGAAGCTCCCACTATCCAAGAATTGCTTCGCGAACAGCAACGACGGTTACGACTGGCAGAAAAGGTGCGACAGTTGGAAGCCATTGAGGAACAACGCAAGGTAATACCCTGAGAGTATGATGCGAAAAGAAGGAACGTCCTTAACACGCCCCGCGTTCTACTAGGCAAAGCCCTCGATGCAAATCCCAGAGAAACAGGCAGAGCAGCCATCACCAGAACCGAAATTAGAAGAAAAGCAGGAACCGTTGAAGCAGGAGTCACCGGAGCAGGAGCCACCAAAGCAGGAGAAACCAAAGAAGCGAGGTAATAAGGGAAAGAGGAACAAAGGAAAAGAAATAGAACTGACATGTTACGGTATTAGCTGAAGAAGTACCGAACGCGGAACCGACTGGATCGGGAGAGACCTTCGTTCCTGGCGCATGGACACCCACAAGCCCTCGGCGGCGATAAAGAAAAAAGAAAGATACGAAGCTTTGCGCTTCATATGCATATATATAGAATATATATAATGTATATTATACATACAACTTCTCATCCTCCTCCATTATCTATATCAGTGGAGTTATAATCGTTACGGGGTATCATCAGCTTGATTGGCCTTGAGGGACTGGTTCTTCTGGCGTTCTTGCTCGAGTTCCTTTTCGAGCTTGGCATAGGCTTGCTTGACTTCAGCGAGTTCATCCTGCAACGACTCGACCTGTTCATGGTTTGCAATCGATGTGCTCATCACGGCTGCTTCTATCACCTTGACAACGCGCCACAGACGCAGCACGATCAAAAGTCTAACCAGAGAGCATGAGATATACATATCAAGAGGAGGAAAGGAACAATGGACAGCCCGGACACTTACTCTGCTACTTCGCGTTCCTTGCCATGCAGGACGATATCAAGGACGAAGGTCGACAGAACGACTGAGTACAAAAACGTGAGAGGTGTGTCTCGTTGAGGGTTATACATATATGACTTTTACCAATCAAATCAAACAAATGGAGCTTCCAGCCTTTTTGGCCTGGGAGGTAATAAGCCGGGCCGAAAGCGATCAAGGCAAGTGTCAGTTCGAGCAAAAAGAGACAGGTGATTACCCGACTCATAACGTCGGCAACTTCGACCGCAGCCAACATGAATTCGGTGGGCTCGGAATCGAGTTGGCATTCGTGAAAGAATGTGTAAATGATTTGGAAGAGGACGCAGGTCGCGTCAAGAAGGGTAAGTCCCAGTACTGTCAGGTGTACGGAGGGCTTCTCGAGTATCTCTCCCAGCTCGTATCGCCACCCACCCTCAGACTTGGGCTGCTGTTCTACTTGCTGTAGCTCTGGATCACTCGTAGGCACACTACCGTAAGAGGCCATGATATAACTTTTAACTGAGCGAAAGAGAAAAGAAAGAAGAGAAAAGAAAAAGCACTGCAGTATGTACATTATAAACTTTTTCTTTTTTCGTTTTGTCGTACTTGTACCACCATTTGTTCTCGGCATGCATCTGCCTGTCTTGTTGACAGCGCGCACAAAAGTGGTAGAAAGTTGGGACCGAACCTTCTAAACTTTAATGACTTCGCCAAGTACTCTCCTTACAACTCCATGATAGCTCAACGCAGTCGATTGATCAAATAGACACGTACCAACCATGTGGAAGAAGACGAGTAGGAAATGTTCGGTCGAAAAGATACGATGAGTCTAAATCGATAGCAGACTGCTACACTATATTTTGCAATGTCTAACTCTAGAGAAATCAGCATTGATTTTTATGCAATATCTACCTTTGGCTTAACTATGGTAGCCTGGCAGCCCCCGAAACATACCAAAAAAAGAAAAAAGATGATAAGACTATAGCGTAGAAAGAATGACAAGGTGCTACCTTGGACGCGAAAATCCAGTAATGGAGGTGCATCATATTATCATGGGAGACGCTGGTATACATGGCGCAACGGATAGTTACGTATCGGCATATTTTTGACGATAGCTGCAACGCAACACACAACACATTTTGATGACTTACGAGGCAGATTGAGGACAAGAAGCAGCAGTCTGAATAGAGTCGCCAAGACGCTGTTCAATGGACCAGTAGCAGGACATGGGACAGGACATGGGACAGGATAGCTATCTGGTAGGTAAAGGACTTCATCTTTGCACAAGGGTCCTTAATGCCTTGACAGAATCAACCTGGACAGAACATATCGTACAGAAAGCTTGGAAAAACGAAGAGACAGGATCATCTGATGATGTTTTTTGAGACAAATGCGTGCGTATCTAGAATTCTAGTATGTGACGACTACAAGGTCCATCACGATAGGTGCTGACAACACCATAGCTAGTGGATATGTGTTACAAGTGAACCTTCGGAAGGAGCTCGCTATATGATCCTGACATACGACTTGCGCTCCAATCCTCGCAGACGGCATCATCTTCTGCGACATCGACCGCCGCACCATCCTGTTCAGCATCGAGTCTTTCGGATACCTGCTTTTGCTCCCTCAATAAATTGGAGAGTTTAGCCAGCATGTCAACAACTCGGAGCCACTTGTTGTGCTGCGAATATGATGTTGGTATTTCGCACGACTGAAGTTGACAGTGGACGTATGCCTTGCAGTCGTAGTTGGGGGCTGACGACGGACAGCGTCATGGTAGCTTTAATGAGCTGTACGCCGAAAGCCGACACCGTCGCCAGCCATGTCCTATTTGAGGATAGCGATAGTGCTATGCAACTGTTTCACTGCATCATCGGCCCTATGGCGAGTGTGCTCCTTGAGGACATCGCCCGAAGACTCCATTACGAGCCTTTCCCGGTGAAAAGCGTCATAACCCATCCCATCGACGAAGCGGGCTCTCCCAATGCCCTTGTCGTCCATCGTGTCTTCTGCATGACTCTTGCAGAAGATCTCACACCACTCGTAGCTGAGCAGCTGCGTTTGGTCCCCAAAAATTTGGAACAAGGGGACCACTCGGTCGACCCAAAAGGTTCGCTCAGAGTTTGTGCCTGAAACAGCTGCAGTTGAACAATTTTAGTTGAGTCCCATAATATACTAGAAAGAGGGGCACTTGCAAGGATGCCGATTACACTTGCTAGCGAAATCTGTCAACACAAAGCGTATCGCCTTTATGATCTGTGTTTCGTAATCGTCGACGTTCGAGGAGAGTCTGCGGCTCCACAGCCAAGCGGGCAGCTCCTCTTCGCTTTGTTTGAGCTTGCCTGCATGTTCAACAACTTGTCTCATATCGTCTTATGATGTGGGATCAGTCAAACTGCAGCGCGCATCTTTCTTTTTGCACTCTCCTGGAGACACTATCCATCTTCGCAACTGAAAAGAACTAATGTCCTTTTAACAGAGAGACAGAGAGAGAGACGCCCTTCAGCTCTGTGCGATATAAAGTTATGGGTGATCTAAAACCATCGCTATATAATGTATTTACCTTTACACTGAGCCGATCATGGTGTACCATTAACAATGCAGATTAAAGAGTTAAAAAAAAAGAGAATCAAGCTTATATTTCACAGTCTACGCGCTTTGCGATGCTAATACCAACAAATTGTCTACTTCTTTTTGCAGGTCGAGCATATCAAACTTTTTGGACGCATCCATGACACACTTGGCGCACGATTTGGCGGTGAGAAGGTAATGCTGTCGCCGATCCATTGGAATAGGTGCACTACAAAAGAAAAAGGAAAGGCGTCAGTGTCTTGTCGGCCTCGCATATCTTCTTCGAATTTACTTTGTTCTTGCCAGTTGAACCAACTGGTACGCTGCCTCATCGTAGCGCTCATGGTATCGCAAAAACTCAATCAGGAGCTCGTGTCGTTCAAGAGAGAAAGGTGCTCGCGCCAAAAATTCCTCAAGGTGGGGTGGGTCGAGCTTGATGAGCTCCGTTGACAAGTGGTCGGCAATGAACTTCTCAAAGATGTAGTAGTCAAATGCTAGGTCGTCCGTGCTAAATGCTTTTTGGAATGCTTGTGCCTTTTGTGATTCAGTCGCTAAAGTAGAAGGAGAAAAATGTGAGCCAGAGAGGCATCCCTATCATGCGAGCAACTTACATCGCGAGGCTTCCACGTTGGGCACGATCGCATGCTTGAGGAGCTGATATATACAGTCATAAAAGGGTTGCTTGGCTTTGAACAATGGTGCCGCGCTTTCGTCCCCTGTGATCATTCCATTTGTGGCATTTTGGGGGTCGCGTGCGCGCGCACAGAGGAGGGCGAGCTCGACGGCCTGCGGGAGACAGCCTTGCCCGACATAGTCGTGGGCAATCTGCTCCATCTTGTCGTGGGGTATCTGGCCCGCCGCACGCTTCAAAAGTCGGAAGGACTCGTGGAGGGCCTCGCTTCCGGCCGATGCGGCTTTAATGTGCTGCATCGCGTGATGGATAAACACGGTCGAGGCGCTGCAGAATGTGCCGCAGCGTCGCTCCAGGACGTCGACGACAGTGTGGATGTCCTTGTACCGCGCGAGATGGTCATCGATCAGGATCACGGCCAGCTCGTTCGAAAGCGATCGGCCCTCGTTCGAAGTCAGGAACGTCTTGAATGTGAAAGATTTCAGACGAGCTTGCATCTCGGGCCGCAGTCTATACACATGGGAGATGAGCTTTTGGAAGTTCAGTTGTGAACTTATCATCACTGTACCTGATCATGATCTTGGCAATGTCGCTGTCCAGCAGGTACACCATGAAGGAAATCGCCTCCGCTACCCATAAAGCAAGATCATATATTTCGAGCAACGATGCCTCCTCTGCATTTCGTGGTTTCTCATGAGGATGTGTGTCAGCATTTCTAAAATAACCCGTTAAAAGCATTTCCAAAACATCCCTGCATATGACTTACAAGTCCATGAACGCCTGCAATTTGCGCAGCACCTGCTGAATAGCAATCATTCTATGTCGAGGTACGGTGCTACTATAGGTGGGGCCGGTTGGGCCGGTTGTCTCCTTGAGGATCTTTTGTGTCCAGAGCGGTTCGATGAGGCGGTATACAAAAAGAGCCAGGCCATCATGTCGGCTCGTAAAGCCTGCGTCGATAGTGGAAGGCTGCTTGCCAAAGGATTTAAGGAGCTCCGTCGCAGCTTCGATCGCGGTGGCGGGCACAGGCGCATTTGCTTGCACTGGATAAAGAGACATCAGATGACTGGGAACGAAGAAATTTACATCTCGTGGATCCACTTACGTTCGACGCTGGACAAAATCTGGTCGGTACTGCAAATAATGCTAAAGCAGAGCGCACACGCGTTGGAAGATCCAAACAGGCGGAAGAAGCCGTCAAACTGCGCATTGCGCTGGAAGTTATCGCTATAGTTCATGAGCAGCTTCTGGAGCATGTCGACTGGGCGCTGCTTGACAAGAACAGACATGCCATAGGTGGTAAAGACCAAGAAATGACGGGCAGGATCCGACAATTGAGCGCCCAGATCATTTAAAGAAAACGCACTGGGCAGCTCCTGGATGGCGATTATTTTGCCCTGCAGGTCGAGCCGGTTACTGAGCTCCACAAAGCCGCCCTGGTTGCCCTAAAAAACGCAATGAGAATCTCTTGGATGCAAGACATGATTCGCTCTTACACTGGCGAGAATGCGGCCGGTGTTGGGGCAGGCCGAGATCAGGGTCTGGCGGTCATTTTGTTCTTGGGCCAAGAGGTAGCATGCTCCACTATAAAAGGATTGGACGTATTCTTGCTGCTGGTTCTCGGTGGGTTGCGGCGGTGGGCTTCGGAGATGGACGACTTCGAGTCCGTTGGGTGGCTGGCCCGGGGTTGGATGAGTGCCCAACTTGTAGTGTGATAGATAGATGCGTACGCCGGTGGAGGTGACGGCGATGAGTTGATATTGTTTAGACTCTTCGGGTGTGGTGGGATAGATGGCTGTGATCTCAAGGGGCTTTTGAGAGAGCCATTCGGAGGTGGGGTGCATCTGTCGCGCAGTTTCGCGTATCGTGTAGTTTCGCGTCACAATTTTGTAGGTGATATCGTCCGTGCCGAGATCCACAACCTAAGAAAGGAGCGGGTCAATCTCAATGGCTGATATCACCTTCTTCTAATTGACTTGCCTGGATCGACGAATCCTGGAAGAGTTGGTACATGATGGTGCCAGTATGGTCCAATGCGATGGCGGTGCACACGTCTAACTTTCATATGAGCGTTGGGGAATTTAACCACGTATTCCTGATTTACCATTGCGCATCGCAAAGATTTGGGCCATGGGGAAGATACCGGGCGCGGTCGGACGCAGCGTCTTGGAGCATCGACTGGTGAACCAGCCTTCTTCTCTCTAAAATAGAATGTAAATATATACACACACAACAAGGTAAATATAAGTGACAGTCCGTTTCTTTGTCTTACCCTGTAATCGATCTCCCAGACGCGACCATCCTCGCTTCGACCAAAGACACGGCCATTCTTTGTACCGATAATGGAAGTGATAGGAGCACCAGAAGCAGCCGTGCAGATACCGGTGTTGTAGAATTGCCAGGTTAAAACCTTGTTCTGTTCTGACTTGACAGCGACGGCGACAACATTAATCATTTGTGTCGTCGCAATCACCATGACATGCGTAATATCCGCCGTAAAGGTACCCGCTTTAGGCTTCACAAACGCTACTGCGGTAATAGGGGCCGTGTCTTCATAAGTCTCGACTTCCTTTCTGTACTTTTTATATGAGCAAACTGTGACACGATCGCCCAACTTTAGTAGCAGACTTGCCTGTCAATGTAATCCCACAAGTAAAGACGGTTCTCGACCGCAAAGTAGGCGCGGTTGATCTCTGGTAAAACGCCCGCTGTACCATTCGCTTTCCCTAATCGACGTGAAAGTGTGAGTGCCTTTGCGACGTGTGCTGTCTTTGTTCTCTCATTTTCTAATTACAGTTGGCAATCTGGTCGAGTGCGAATTGCGGCATGGTGAACGTGTACTTTTGTAAGACAGGCAAAACTGCCTCTCGTTGAGCGATCTCGTAAAATCCAGACACGGAAACTGAGGACATGCATGTGCGCAGGAATGAGTAAACAATTTAGACCATGGAAGCAGACAGATTATGTACCATTAAAAGAAGCGCCAATGTCGAGTGTGCGTTCATAAGCAGTGGCACAGGTTTCCAAGGTGTGGGAAGCCTTGTCAGCTGCGATGACGACTGCTTCAGGACTTCGTTGATTGACCATGGAGGTTCGTCACTTTTCTTTTTTTCAGAGATCTGCTCAAAGGGAAGAAGGAAAAAGGAACGCGCCCAAGCTGGAATCAAAGTCACGAGAATCTTTGTATTCAGTCGTTGTTCAATTCCAGCTAAAATAATGCAACGCCGCTCCTCTTTCACCAAAAAAAAAAAAGAAGGAAAAGAAAAGTTACTACTTCAATTTCAAAGTGTATATTTCGCGTATTGCATTGAGTATCAGAGAGATAGACAGAACTATGAATATGTATAGAGAGAAGAATGAAAATAGTGTAGGGTGTGAATGGCTGTAATATCTATGTATAAAACGCAATTATGAACTGGCAGCATTCATGATTGCTGCCTGCTCTTGTTCTTCTTTTTCCTTCCGAATGCGCATCTTTCGGCGGTAGCGGATACGCTTGGTCCACTTGTATATCTCGGAAATAACGATGTAGACGAGACTCGAGGCGACGACCATGCCCCACTCCCAGGTGATGCCTTCGTGCTTGAACACCTCCGTGTTAAGGACAGGTACATAGAGAACGATAATGCAAAGGATCATGCAGCCGGCGAACGACATGAGAAGGTATTTGTTCTGCTTGCGGCTTGTCCACGCTTTGTAGGTCCACATTGGGTTCATCAGGTCACGACACGTAAAACCATGCAGGAGAACCATGAGGGTCAGCGCCGTAAACACAGCACCGCGCGCGCGGAACACGAGGCGGCATTCTTCGCTGTACTCCTTGTTGCAGTCGTTACCTAGTGACGCGTTGCCATCACCATAGCCATAAATAACAACAATAAAATTGAGCAAGCAAAGGACACCGATGGTGACACCATAAAAGAACAAGTCCGTGACGTTCGATCTGCTAAAGAGACCTTCGTTGGTAGGGCGTGGTGGCACGAGCATCTGGTCGGGGTGGACAGGTTCAAGACCCAAGCTCATAGCAGGAGGAGAGCTGGTCAGGATATTGTTGAACAGAATTTGGATGGGTGTCATGGGGAAGACAGACGCACCACGCGCGTCCTTGAAGCCCAAGCCCAAAATAAGAGGTGTCACTTCAGCGACGTTGCCCGATACCATGTGCACAACGAAACGCGAAATATTGGCAAACACGCGGCGTCCTTCCTCGATAGCCTTGACAATGGTCGCAAAGTTGTCATCGACGAGAACAATATCGGCCGCCTGCTTGGCGACATCGGAGCCGTTCTGACCCATAGCGATACCGATATCCGCCTCCTTCAGCGAGGGCGAGTCGTTGACGCCGTCACCTGTCATGCCTGCAATGCGTTTGCGTCGATGAAGTGCCTCGATCATCTTGACCTTGGTATCCGGGCTGCAGCGGGCAATCACAAGCGGTAGTTGGGGCAACGCATCGATCTCCTCCTCAGTCAGCCTGTCAAAGTGAGTTGCGGTCATGACCAGTTCGACCTTGCGATCCTTGGGGTCGTCCTCCAAGCCATAGTTTTCTGGGAGGATGCTTACTTCGCGCGCAATGGCGGTGGCGGTCGCGGCATGATCACCAGTGAGCATGTGAACAGTGATACCAGCGCGGTGGCACTCAAGCACAGCATCGCGGGACTCGACACGCGGCGGATCGTAGATGCCCACCAAACCGAGGAATGTCATGTCCTTTTCAATGTCTTCACGCTTGAACGTATCAGGGCCAATTTCTTGACCATCATCGACAGAGATCTTGCGCATCGCGAGTGAGAGGACGCGCAGGCCACCCTTGGCAAGGTCCTCGACCTTGGGCAGTACCAAATCGTTCAGGCTCTCTTGATCGATATTCTTCGCCTCCGATTGGTTCTCGATAGCCACACAAGTACCAAGAACGCGTTCTGTCGCGCCCTTGATGAAAGCATAGTAGATACCGTCGGGCGATCGGCAGAGGATACTCATGCGCTTGATGGACGAGTCAAAGGGGTATTCAGCCACGAGGGTCCAATTCTTGTCTTGTTCTGATTTCGTCAGCGACGGCTTGCCCATCTTGAGCTTGTGTGCAAACACCTGAAGTGCAACCTCCGTGGGATCACCCAAGCCGTGCCATTCATCTCTCTCCTTGTCCTTGCGCACCTCACTCATGTTGCACAGCGCAGCGTTAAGAAGCAAATTGCGGAATCCCGGGGAGCAGTCTTCCTTGCTGATCGCGCGGTCCTCCGATTCGTTCTTGACCTCGCCTTCAATGGAGAAACCCAAACCGGATACGGAAAAGAAACCTTCGTCGGGGCGCCAGAGGCGGGTCAATACCATCTTGGATTGCGTGAGTGTGCCGGTTTTGTCGGAGCAGATGTTGGTGACTGAGCCAAGGAGCTCCAGGGCAGAGATTTTGCGGACTAGCGCGTTGGACTTGGCCATGGCGTGCACGCCGAACGCCTGCGTCAACGTCACGACGGCCACAAGGGCTTCAGGGATAACAGAGATGGCGGTCGAGATGGCATAGAGCACCTGCTCGTCGCCGAGGTCAAATTTGGCGACTGCGAACACGATGATAACGGCAGTGACGGCGATCGCAAGCAACACAAGGGCCATGCGGTCCAGTGAACGCTGTAGCGGCGTCTTCCGGCTGTCGTCGCTGCTCAGCAGACGCAGCGCAATCTTGCCAATTTCGGTTTGCATGCCCGTAGCAGTAACAATGGCTACACCAGTATCCATAAGTACCGCACCTATCACGCTTTTTTTCTGTTTGTCTTACCTTTGCCACGCCCTTTGGTCAGAACCGTGCTCGAGTAGACCATGTTCACACGGTCACCCAACGGGATATCAGAACCTTCGAGGATATCATTACTATACAAGGTCAATGTGAGAAAATCTGCGTAGAACATTTCCTTTTTGTTTTCGGGTCTGTCCCACCACTTACACCTTATTGACCGGCACGGATTCACCTGTCAAAAGGGCTTCGTCCACGTCCATGTTGAACGCTCTATTGGTTTTGGAGGTCAGCACACCATAAGTAAAGTAAAGTCTGGAAAACGGAAGAAGCTTACTCAATCACACGGCAATCTGCGCCCACCACGTCGCCTGCTTTGAGAATAATAACGTCACCGGGCACAAGCTCGCGAGTGCCGACTGTGACCTGTTGACCATTACGAACGACTTGGCTCGTCGGCGAGGCCATCTGACGGAGCGAATCCATTGTCTTTTCTGCCTTGAATTCCTGGGCAAAACCGACACCGGCGTTCAAGAACATGATGGCGCAAATGACGCCTCCTTCGATCCAATCTTTGAAAGCAAAGGAAACCACCTGTATTCAGAATATAAGCACATGGTCCATGACATACTTTTTTCTCGTGCTGCTTTACCATTGCAATCAGAAGAATGAGCACCATGATATTAAGGAATTGCTTGAGTAAGAGCTTAAGTGGATTCACGCCACCTTCGCCCTCCATCTCGTTGTAGCCCGACTCGGCATGCCGTGGCTCAATCTCCTTTTCATCCAGGCCATCCTCGAGGTCAGACTTCATCAGTTTCGCCACCGTCGGAAGATCCATGGTATGATAGGGTGGACCCTCCACGCGTTCTTCCTCTTTCCGGCGATTTCGGCGCTTGACAAGGCTCATCTTTTTCATCAAGACGCTCCGGACCGACTTGGTATCAAAAGAGCCGCTGCTCTGTCCGGTGGAGGAGCGGGTGAGTGCGCGTTGCGTTACTTTTTCATGGTTGATCTGGTTATTAGGGTGGTCGGACTGGTCGGCAAATGTGATCGTCGTGTTCTGGGGTTGCTCTTGCTGGGGCTCTTGAATCTTTTCTTGTGGTGTATCCGCACTCATCAAAAAATGGATGCATATAGCTATATATGAAAAAGAGAATCAGTAAAATTATGCGCTGCCTTTATACTTGTTTGTTCTTTCCAAAAAAATTTGGTTTCAGAAACAGAGGAAACAAGGCTCTGAAACTCTCTCACAGGCATGACGACATTGGCAAAAGCATAGTAGAGATCAATGCTGGTAACGCGTCTGATTGGCTCAAGTTCTTTTTGGCTTGCTGCCTTGACCTTTCCATAAACGGAAACTTTTCCTTTGTTTCCATCCCGAAAAAAAAGTAGGAAGGCACTTGCAACCTGCATGTCCGTACTCACCTACGCACATGTACAAACACATTACTTGTACTTCGGTAAAGTCCTTTTGTCATCGGAAAATCGGAAAATGCTCAAATATGAAAGGTCGGCCCTCTTTATTATAGTATAATTTGCAATGGATAGCTTGGATGTGCTCTGCATGGCCGCACGGATCACATCGCTGACCAGAAAGCGACGGTCAAGCCGTGAGTGGTAACCCGATACATCCAGGAGGAGGAGAAGTACCATAATCCCCCAAAAGAAATACTTCTTGTACCCCCCAAAACGAGGGTGGAATTTTCCTCTGGCATTATCGGAGAAAATTCCGACAATGCGGCAAAATGGCAAAGCAACGTGTTGGTTTTTGCACCATTGTCATTGGGTCTGGTCTTCCAGTTGCCCTGGCGAAATAAGTCTGGAACGCGAGTATGTGTATTATCTCTTGCTCAAAGACTTTATCAATCACGATCGGAATGGACGATACATTTGCCTGACACATCATCACAATAATAAGGCACACGGAAGAACCATGATGCGTAATGCTTGTACCACTTCTGAAACCTCCTTTAATATCACAAACAAAAGAAAATGATCCATCTATTCATAATATTCACCAAGAGCAGTAATATTAATTGCAAGAGGAGCAGCTGCAATAGCGTAATAGTAGATCAGACCAGCACGGCGCGCATATTCGATTTATTTTGTTACTACACTCGTTTCATATAACCTGTACCTAAGATTGCCGGAAAGATTACAATTGTCTGCCGCTCAGCACAGATAAGGTTTGAACACACTAGAAAGCGGCCGGAAGATTGGGAAATTCCGGTTTCCTGAGCCATTGACGGAATACAAATGTGAAGATAGGCATCAAAAGTTGACAATCCATGCGGTCCGTCACGCCACCATGACCCGGGATCAAGCTGCCAAAGTCCTTGATATTTGCCGATCGCTTGATGGCGCTCGCGAAGAAGCCACTGAAAGGCGCGGCCAGAGACGCGTAGGTTGCAAGAACCAAGCCCTCCTGGACAGAAATATTCTAAAACCGTCGTCATCATTCGTCATTAACTCGCAAAGGAAAAGATAGATAGACTATTCGGGGCGCGCGTGATACCTCGAAAAAGGGAATACCAGGCACCTAAGCATCCCGTTTTTTTTTTAAGAAAATAAAGGTCAGCGTTTAAAAAAGAAAGCGGGGAAGCGGTGGTTCTCCACGATGTATTTCTATTTATCGCTTACCAAATACCCACACGTGAGGGTAACAATACCAGCACCGATGTATCCTTCAATCGTCTTGTTTGGACTCAGCACGATCAGCGGATGGCGACCGAAAAGACATCCACAGGCGTAGGCACCCACGTCATTACAAATGACGAGCAGAGCCGGAAAAATAAACCTGCAGACAGGGAAAAAAGGAACCATGAGGTGCGTCTTTCCCTAAAGAAGAATAACTTTAGCATCGTACCACTCGAGTCCGCCGTCCTGTATGTTCTGAGCCGTAAAGTAAAGTTGCCCGACCGTCAAATGAAATGCCATGTGGAGCCAACAAATATGGATAAGCTGATCCTGAAGCGCGGCGATCTTCAAGGAAAGGATCGTTACCGCAAACCCTAATGCAGATATGAGCTTAAAAGTTATGCGCGGGGAGCATCCACCGTTGTTGTTAATGTAAAGAGTTTGACATACATAACGTGTAGGCGAGGACAAGATAAAAGCGCGCCTGGCAGAGACTGCATGGTATATGATGCGGCAATGCTTCAGCGAGCATCCAGCCGCTGCCGATGCCATAGAAAGTCCTGAGGAAAAGCAGCTTAAACGGAAATGTCAGGTTGACAGAAGAAACTTACCAATCATGGACATTTTTCTTGTTTTCGGTATTCGTAAAGGGTATCAGTGCATGGATCTCCTAAATGTCCCTTGCTATGAGATGACTTGAGATTTCATAGACGTAAAACCTTCTACATACCGCGAAAACGAGCGTTTGCACGCCATATACCATAAGGATCATTGCACTCGGTCCCCACAAAGCCACTGTTGCGACTATTACTACCAGGGAAAAACCAGCGATGATGCGTCGCACGATATCGTAGCTCATGATAAACAGATGTAAATTTAGAAGAAAGACGAGTGTCAAGGCCGTAAGGGATCCGTTTTCTTTTTGCAAAGACCTCCTCCTTTTTGTGTCAGCGTAGCATCATCATTACGCGTGCGGGCCCGTGCGTGCCAGCATCAGGTATCACGTGCCCTCACGCAAACACCTATTATTCCTGTTCCCAGCTCGGAACATACTTGCAGATTAACTAATGTTAACATACGGTAAAGCAACTTTCGCAGTGATTGCATTTCGGTTTTAATTTACCAAGTCAAGTGTGACGCAGTCAGATGTCATCACCAGAAGACGTGGTTTCCAAGTCTACCGTTTCTATTTAGTATCGCCTCACATGGAACCGTTTATTCGAAGATCCGGTAATGTATCATATGGATGCGCTTTGCTTCAAAGTTGCGTAGGAAGGCGGTTTTTCTATGATGTCTACCCCATGTCTGGTTCACGGCTTTCGCAGATGGCCCAATGGAAGTCATAACAAATGGCTGAACGTGTACTCTAGATCGATATGCTTTATTTTCTTTGAATAGGGGCGATGCCGGCTTTCTCCATCTCCTAAAGGTAGGCAAGGAAACAGTTGGGTCAGTCGCCCGTATCAGTCCTCCTATCAAGTCCACGTTACCTGTTGCAGCAGTCCACCCACTTGTGGAAGCGACCTGGCGACCGTTGCTCCTGCTGCTTCAAGGGCCGCGATTTTGTCGAGCGCATTGCCCTCGCCATTGGCGGACAAAAATGCACCTGCGTGACCTTTAAGGTAGTGTCAGGAAAATCCCCTTCCCAGTTTACCACTTTACATACCCATCCGCCGCTCAGGTACGGCTGTGACACCTGCTATGAATGAGACCACCGGCTTTGGCTTGGACCGCGTCATGTTGTACTGCTTGAGAAATTCGGCGGCCTCTTGCTCGGCCGTGCCGCCGATTTCGCCAATCATGACAATGGCTATACAAGGCGAAGGCGTTACACAAACCCTGCTCTTTCAATGCCGGTTTGCCTCAATTTTTACCTTCTGTTTGATCATCCTCCAAAAAGATCTTGAGCGCATCGACAAAGTCGGTGCCATTGATCGGGTCACCACCGACGCCGACGCACAGAGTCTGGCCGATACCACGCTGGCTCAGCTGGTTGACCGCTTCATAGGAAAGTGTGCCTGATCGCGAGACAACACCCACATTACCGGAGCTGTAGATCTGGTTGGGCATGATACCGATCTTGCATTTACCAGAGGGCGACACGATGCCGGGGGAGTTGGGACCGACGAGGCGTGATTTATTTTGGCTCAAGAGCGCGGCCTTGACCTTGGCCATATCGTTGAAAGGGATGAATTCTGTGACCGATACGATCAGTGGGATCTCCGCCTCGATAGCCTCTAAAAAGGCAGAAGCTGCACCATGCATCGGTACGTAAACGATGGTTGCGTCCGGTTTTAAGACACGAGCTGCCTCTTGCATGTTGGCGACGACAGGCTGGTCAAGATGCATTTGACCAGCGCGGCGTTCAGACTGACTTCCCACAAACTGGGTGCCAAATGCCATGGCGCTTTGCATTTGGAGCGTGCCTTGTTTGCCAGTGCCTTGGCACATGACACGCGTGTGAGCCCCGATTTTCAAGTTTTCGATAGTCGCTTCGTAGCCGCTGTTGCTAAAGCCGTTCCGTGTTGCGACTATCATATACGATCAGCAACCCCGTCCTTTGCCATCTGAGACCTTTTCCCATTTTTCTTTCCCTTTTTTACCTGCAGCTGCGCTGGTGGCACGCATGACGGCGGATTGGGAAAGACGTGCTACGGAGGGCAACATGGGCCTTACGTATATGTGAAGTGGTTTGGAGTAAGAAAAAGTGGGAAAACAAGAATCGAAAAGCGAAGGCTGTCATTTTTATGCTGCCTGAAGGGCGGATTTCGTAAGCAACAACGGGTTTTGGCTCGCCAGGTCACGTCCGTGCGAACACAAGCGCTCATTTCCTGCTTGCTAGAATTGATTCGCTTGATTCCATGTCCGATCAACCTCCTCCAGGTTTCCCAATATGGCTGCCCCTGCCCCTATCCTTCATCACTAATAAGCAACATGGTGACTAAATCCAACGGCCTGTGGGATGCTGGATGTATATGTATAGATGCGCTTATGAACAGGATATGTTGATATGATAATTAGGGTTTCTATATAATTGGGAGTGTGTCTACCTCGACCCTCGTAAGATCCATGATCAGCGGCGCTTGCCGCTTTTTTGCTTGGAAGCGGATGTCGCCAGCGCATGGCCCGTCTCTTTGATATGTCCAAACAGCTGATTTCGGGTGGCAAATTCAGATCCGCACACATTGCACTTTTGCTATGCACCAGTATAAGTACATGCTTTCTCCATCCCATCCATGACCTACCTCAGCCTCCTTTTCTTTTTGCTTCTTCTTTTCTTTCCGCTTTTCTCGCTTGGCCTTCTTGCTCTCCTGCGCATCTTCTGTTGCTTCTGTAGGCTTTTCTTCTGAATCTTTGTCGTCCAGCTGCGTGGCGTTCAATGTGTCCGTCACTTCTTTTACCTCCTCGGGTATTTCCTCATAATCCTCATCAAAGCCATATCGAGGCGCATTCTTCTTTTTCTTGTTCTTCTTTTTGCTTTTCCCGCCCATAGGTATAGTATCCTCTGCTACGCTCTCTTTCGGTTCGGCAAAGTCAAACTGGACATCTTCTTCGAGCATCTCCTGCTTCAACGCCTGCGCCAACTTGAGATGCTTTTTGCTCGTTTCATGACTTGCGAGTTGCTGTTCGCTCTTGTAGAATCTGTCGCACACCACACAATAATGATCTGTTTCTTCCTGTCCACCTTCCTCCTCGTCCTGTTCCGTCTCCTCTGGTTCGAAGCTGTCCACTTTGGCCCACTCTTGTTCTTTGTAAGCTGCCATACGGGCCTGCTGCTCTTGCTTCTCTCGCTGCAGACGTGCTCTTTGCTCGGCCGCAGCAGCCTCCTTGCGCCGTTGCTCTTCCTCCTGAAATCTTTTGTAACGTGGATCGCGCTTACGTGCGAACGCAGCTAAGCTCTAAAAGACATATTGAGAACCTGGGCTGCAGCGACTGCATCGTCCATACGTACTCGGACAGTATCGTTGTATTCCTTGCGTCCCGCCTCGCGTGCCTTTTTATTGTCTTTCTCCATAGCTCGGCGGACATAGCGACTGGGCGCATCCGCCAGACGCCATTTGTCGAGCCATTGGAACGACTTGTGTGTGCTGAAGTTGGTCCAGGCGTTGTAAAAGTCGCGGCCATGGTCGGCGAACGGGGATTTGGAGTCGCCGAAAGAGGGATAGTCGACATAGTCAGCGCCCTCGGCTGCCGGGTCATTGCGGAAGGCGTCCTCCTCTTCGTCGTTGAGTTTTTGAAAGAGTTGGCGATAAACCGTAAAGAAGCCCTGGCATAGTATGAATTTTAGGATTCCACTTATGATGAATGAAAATATCTTTATTACCTTTTCTCCATCATTATAACCTTTGAATTCAGACACGCTGAAGTAGCGCATTAAATCCTCAGCAGTCATCCCTGCACTGCTATCTTTTTGACCCGCATAGTCGTCGCCACGGAGGATAGAGTCGCGATGACCGTCGTACCTGCACACCATTGTTCGAAATACTACCCAGAAAGTATTTATACAATGACCTACCAGCTGCGCTCATGTGGATCCGACAAGACCTCATACGCCTCTTGGATCATGGCAAATCGTTCTGTAGCTTCCTGAACGCGATCGGCATTCTTGTCTATTTAATAAAATAAAGTGAAAGGAAAAAGGCAGGAGAATCAGCTTGCCGCAGTACTATGGATTCAGTGAGTTACCAGGATGCCAAACGAGCGCCTGACGCCGGTAAGCCTTCTTGATGTCGTCAGCAGTCGCTGTCCGTTCGACGCTAAGTAAATCGTAGTAGCAAATGCGCATGTGCCTTCAATATGTAAGAAGGAAAACCAAAAAATAAAATTATCTATGGGATAAAATGCGCAAGTCGGATGTCCGTGCGGCGCAGCAACAGCATGGCTTCACTATCAATTACTTTCTATATACCATTACTTCTGCTGCAGTTATGCTAGATGCAAGTACTTTGAAAGATCAGAGCGTGGCATTTGAAACAACAAAAAAATTAACAGCAATGTACAAAGGGATGAGAAGAAGACAACAAGTATTTATTCTGTCAGTTAACCAAGACAAAGACCCTAATGTGATCTATCTCAGCTTGCTCGAGTCATCTTCAGACATGTTGGGAGCCTTGATACCGAAAAGGCATGTTCCTGTAGAGAAAAGGGGATAGGAGGACGGGAAGGGAAGGAAGGGAAGGGAAGGGAAGATAAAGAAATAAAACAGAAAGGAAGATAACTTACCAAACAGGACACCGCCATCGCCGCTCTCCCAGCTGTCACCGCTCCATCGCTGCCCTATGCTTTTATATCAGTATTTGTTCATACATCACCGTGATTTGATTGACTTACCTCCACGCGACATCCTCACTGTCACCACCGCTGCACCATCACCGCACCATCGCCGCAACGCCTCCACGCCACGCTCTCACCGCCACTGCACCAACGCCGAACACTTCCACGCCACGTCCTCACTGTCACCACCGCTGCACCACCACTGCACCACCGCCGCAACACTTCCATGCCAGACTCTCACTGTCACCACCGCTGCACCATCACGCACCATCGCCGCAACACCTCCACGCCACGCTCTCACTGTCACCACCGCTGCACCACCACTGCACCACCTCCACGCCACGTCCTCACTGTCACCACCGCTGCACCACCACTGCACCACCTCCACGCCACGTCCTCACTGTCACCACCGCTGCACCGCCACTGCGCCATCGCCGCAACACTTCCACGCCACGCCCTCACTGTCACTGCCGCTGCACCACCAGTGCACCACCTCCACGCCACTGCACCACCACCCTATGCTTTCAGTCAGTATTCATTCATATAAAGGTTGTGATTTGGTTTGACTTACCTCCACGCCACCTGTTCACCACAGCACCACGGCCCCGCCTGAGCTGGACACCGATGTTAGCATTCAACTATACGAGTTTCTCGTGCTTGGCTTACCTCCGCAACACTTCCTCGCCGACCATGCCACCACCGCCGTCGCCGCCACACCTCGCTGCTCTGCCTATAGAAAGAGAGGTACGCATCAGCATATGTCATTATATTAAGAGAGAAGGGAGAGCGGGTGGGGAGAGGGGAGAGAGTGAGCGTGTTAGTGAAAAGTGAGAAGAGCTGGAAAGAGAAGGAAAACCAGGTCAGAACGTTGTCCACTTCTATTTTATGCTCCATGAGAGCCTCCATCCATGAGAGTGGTGAGCAAAAGATGCTGCGGTTTCAAACATCTTGTATTCATAAAAAGATTTATGAATATGCTACAAGATAGCTTAAAAACATCTTCTTTAGACGATGGACATGTCCTTGCTTTGCTTCACAACTTTTTTTTGCGTGATCTAGCTCGTCATTGTGTGCACATTCGACAGGCAACTGTAGACTTGACAACAGTCTCGATCATTGATCTGACGCGTGTCTTCCCCCATGTCCAAATTTGGAAATACCAGGAAAGGTCGTTTTTATTCTTCACACAGCAGCGGCCCCATCTTTTGTTTCCAGTCTAAAATATACATCTCTACGCGGCGCATGGTCTGGCGAGCATGTACAAACTATCCGCTTGTCTCTACGATGTCAAAATCGTATACAACCACGGTAACTTTCTGTCGATGCAAGAAATCCATTCCCCCGAAAGCGGTAACTTTTCTGACCAATCACAGGTCTCCAATTCACTTTCTAGCGATGTTATGGATTTGGACATCTTTGCTCTATACGATTACCAGATGTTGTGTTAGAATAGATTAAAATAAAGACATGAAATTACGTAGGAAGAGCACTTTCGGCGGAAAACTGTAGTGATCAATGCCGGCGTAATGATTTGTTTGACACGGCGATACTGTAATACCAGACATTGAAAGACAGTGTGCTAAAAATGTATGCTTAAAGAGAGATGAAATGTTAAGGTAGGTTCAGGTGGAGTGATATGATGGAGAACCCACGAACGCTAGCCGAATGATGTGCGTGTGGCTCTATCTACTGAATTTCATCCTCTCTTTTCTTCACTTGACCCTGTCGGGCAAGTATACATTACAACTCTGGTGGGATCGCTGCCCATGACGTCGTATTTCTGCCATGAATATTACTGTTTTTGATGGTCCTTCCTAACACTGTAGGTTCCTTGAGCTAGTTCTTTGGTAGGCTTGTGCGGCAGCCTCAGAGAAATGATGTCAGCAGTCATCGAAGCCTTCTTCTGAGGACACACCTGGTAATGCTTCGTAAAGGAGCCGTTAGCGTAACGTTTGAAACGACGCTGACGCGTTCTGACACATGCTTTTGACGCTCATCAAGGATGAGGATGACCGGCTATTGCGCGCGCGATAACGAGCCAGTTCTGACGCAGCCAGCTCTGACGGAGGCACGCAGAAAAAATACGAAACGAGATTTATCCAGAACGTACGCAGTGGGCTATACAGTATATACCGTATTTACCCAAAATACAATGCAGCCGCTCACAGGCGTCACTATCTCAACATAACTGTTTATTGAAATGATGGTCATTCTTGGGGGGATCAGAGCCCGCGCTTCCGTATCAATTTAATGCTAGTCGGCCGATCGACCTGCGACTACCCGATCATCATTGTCCTCATTGGCTCGTAGAACAGATCCCACAACATTCCCTGTCTGCAGTAGACGTTCAGCGTTTTGTGGGGAAACCAGGACGCTGTATTTCCTGTCACCGTCGCTGAAAACGAGCGGTGTTGCGCGTAACCGTTTTACCAACATCAGTTTGTCCTCCTGTTCTTGAACACCCGCGGTCAGGGCACCTGTCGCATCCAGGATAACCTCTCTTGTAGACATGGCTGCTGGCGTCTTGTTTGACGATATGTTGGAAGAAAGCAGTCGGGCGGACGTAGCGCAGTTTTCGCTTAGCTCTTCCTCTTCTTCAGGTTCGTATCTGTTATCATCGTCCTCGGGCTTCCCGCAACTTGCCAGGTAATTATGCCTTCGAATGTGTAATAGAGTCGCCTTGGTTGTACGAAGCTCTTTATCACAGATAGGACAGTAGAAAAAGTCGTTGAATCTCTTAAGTGTCTGGTAACCTTTCAGGATAAGACGATGAGTATGCTATATACTGTTAGGAAAGCTTGCCTTAAGATAACTTACAGAAGCCCCAATAGATGGAAGTCAAATTGTAATCACAGTCGTGCATACTCAATGCCAGCGGGCTAGAAAAGCGGGTACCACAACCGCCACAAGCGCAGAACATTATCCCAAAATACAAATGGGAAAAAGAGGTGACATTGCCAAATGCGCCGGTGCCCGTCTTAAATCTGCAAGGTGTTGTTCAGTGATAGCTTTCGACTGACACCTCGATTCACTGATCACGAAACATGGGAGGTGGGTTCTTATCAAAGTGCGAATATCCCGATCGGACACAGATTCGTAAAAAGCATCTATTTGCCCTCGAAATGCCTGAGGATAAAACAGTTCATGATTGTTATCTTCTACATATCTCCTCGACAGGAGGAAGTCCCTTAGACTAGCTATATTTTTTCGTAGTCGTGTAGCGGTTCCCTATTATTTATCAGCGGACACGTCCAATACGCGATGTCTATTCGTTGAGTGAACATTATCTGTTATTCAACTGTAAACAAGTCTGCTCCAGGTATCTAGACCACCGTATTATGTGTGTATGCTATTTACATAATATAATATTCATTCCCTACTTGATCCACAAAATTCTGCAGGAAGATGCTCTAGTTTTACTGAATACTACTCCGAGTGTAGATATCCGGCCCTTGTTTAAAAAAGCCTGCAAACTGAATAATTGAGTGCTTGGATAATCTCTTAATGACGTTTGCATAATTTTTCTTACGGTGGCTGTCAAAAAGCTGCTACATACACATGTGGCGTTCTTAATGCGGATTAAATTCATCGATACTTAACGCTATTACCCTCTTACCATGCAATAGAGCATGAACAGATATTCTACCTCGATATAATGTACTTAGCAGTGCGCGTGCTCGTAGCTCAAAGGGCAAAGTGCCATGTGGTCATATGTCTTCCACTAGGCGCACCTGCAAATGTTAAGTCTTCTTGGCATCATCCGCTAGTCCTTTTGTTTTGCTAATTCCTTTGGTATATCTCGATAGGTACAATACTCCGTCGCACTCCTAGAACAGCCATGAACGCGCTTGCAGAGGAACCAAAATCGCGTTATCAGGAAACCTCCTGCCATCCTGTATCATATCATTGGGGAGGGATAAATCCGCAGAAATAAGAATGAGCTCGGCTCAACTCCGCCGACAACTGCACTTCTACTACCACTTCTAAAATAAGCTGTGCCCGCAATTCTGTGTAGGTTCAGCATGGCAAAAGCCCTCCTACGATTAGCAGTAATCGTCTTGAGTGTGCTATCCAGTACTGTCAGCGCGCAAAGTTTTCAATATGCACAACGATTTCCACAAAACAAATTGTACAGTCTTTCTCCACCATCGATCGGCCTTGGCGACGTGGATGGCACCATCGCAGCTTTTGGCGACTTCAACGGCGATAAATAGTATGAAACGCAATTTCTCATACTTCGACGACTTACAGGATTGATAGCACGGATGTGTTTGTCCTGAGCTCGGACCAGACGACGTTATCTGTATATTCTTGGCATCATCGTAAGCTATCGACACCGACAAGCTAAGAAAGAAAAAGACACTTAAGGTCCTGTCACAGAAAACTTTACGTTTATACCACCCTCATCCGGACAACGGCTCGTCGAACACAATTTTGTCATCACCAACGTCGTTCCAGGCGATTTCAACTACGACGGTCGACTGGATGTGTTATTGATGGGCCAGAAAGACCCTGTTCACTCTTCTGCAGGCGAGATAATGATGCACCTTTACACCGGCACAGCCAACAACACCTTTGGTATGCAGAACTCTACGCTGAAGCATTCTATATACTCATGTTATAAAAAAGACCCGACATATATCAGCATACCTTCGGCCAAGGGCAGTTTGCCTATGGTACTTGATATTGATGGTGACATGAAACTCGACCTCCTCGGCTATTCTTGGAATGGAGATGGCGAGCTCAGCATATGGAAAAACATCGCCGATTTGTCTGCTAACCAATCCTCCATATACAATGTGTAAGCTCGTCTTCTTCTTATATCCACATATATCCACAATTGAATCTCATACACCTTGGCTACTAGGACGAGCGCAGCTGATCTACTTCCTCAAACGGATACAAACAAATGTACCTGGGCTAACCCACATTCGAACGCTGTCGTTGATTTGAACGGCGACTGTCTGGGCGGTAAAATATACAAGTGCCTCCGGTGTGTTCTGTTCGCTCACAGATATTTGATCCAACATTAGATCTCGTTTTTGTGTGCCAGAACCCGAATGGCGGGCAGCCATCCTTGCAGATCTGGACAAACGAACGGGAAGCGGGCTTTAATCTGACTCGTGAGGCCGTGCTTCCCCACGGTGCCGGCCCCCTCAGCTTTGCGGATATGGGTAAGCAGTGGTGATGAAATTGTTACACCGGTACTAAGCGCGAAAGATAAGATGGCGATGGGTCGGCTGACATTATCTTTCCGGTCCATGATGGCTCACGTCAACAAATCCATGTGGTCTACAATCAGCAAATGGGGCTCTGTTCCAAATCACAAGAGACAAACGGAGACGATCCGACCTGCCGCAAAGCACAGAATCTCTGCGTCGCTGATCCCATGTTTGATTTTGACTTCAGCCACCCGAATAGTCAGGTAAAAAAAAGGAAGGAGCGAAAGAGAAAGAGAGAGAGATAAGATCCTTTTCCGATCAGGCGACAGACATGGTAACATCCATTTCTGCAGAACTACGTCGTTTTCGAACTGGACGAATATCTCTCACCCGGCGAGACGATCCTCCTCAGTGACACGACATTCAAGGGCAGCTGGCCCACAGCAGTGCATCCGGGCGACTATAACCTGGACGGCTACCCCGATCTCCTGGTGACAACAAACAAACGCGTGCTTTTGCTCGAATCCACCCTGTGCACTTTCCAGCTCTGTTCTGCAGGAGGAACCAACACATCGAAACGGACGTTTTCGGTCGTCAGCAAAGGCACCCAAGACTTGACCCGGATCGCGAACCCCACCCAGGCCGCCTTCTTTGACATTGACGAAGATGGCTCCCTCGACATTCTCGTCCTGAGCGCCAAGGGCTCGGGCGCGAGCCGCACGCCCCATTTTGTCATCAACAACTTTTTCAATGACGCGTTCTTTTTGAAAGGCTTAGGTAACATAGGAAAAACATGTGCGTATGAGTTTCATGCCTCTCATGTCTGATTATCATTACCTAAAGTGCTAAACGGCGTCTGTGGCAATAACTGTCCTGCGGAGGCGGGATTGACTCAAAAGGTAAAGTACAATATATTCTTTTTGCACCTGAGACCATACCGGAACTCAAAGATCATGATTAGCCTTATGGAGTCAGCTACGCCGGAGCTACGCTGAAGTTTACTGTACTCGACACATCAGGGACGAAGAGGGCCCATTTAGGTAAGTACAGAAAGAGGAAAAAAAAAAAGGAAGAGATGCAATCCAAGGAATATGCATAAACACATGCGTCTTCTTTTACAGTGTCCCAACTGTCCCAGTCTGCATACATGCCATTACAGACGCCTTATTGTCTCATTGGCCTGGGTCGCACAAACAATTATGTGGAGGAGATGTTTGCAGGCGTGTCCCGGCGTCAGGTGAGCACGAGTGCCGGCACAGAAACACATAGTTACACACTCTCTTTTTAGGAACAAAATTACCTATTTTACGAAGGCGTGATACCAAACTCGCAGTTGATCTTCATTCCCTATCAGCCATCAGACGTGCACGATACCTCCACGTAAGTGTCCATGCGAACAATCAGCAAAAAACGGAAGAAAACAGAGACGCATAAAAATAAAAAAATAAAACTAGTATGAGTCGGATATAATATTAATTTTATTTTTCTTGTAGGTGGAAGGTAGAATTGTACGTGCAGCCGGGCGATTATGTACCGTGGGTACTTGCCTCTTTAATAGGCGCAGCATGTATCCTCGGCGTAGTCGTAGGTGTACTTTATTGGATGGAGAAGCGAGAAGACGAGCAAGAACGGCGGAAAGCACTGCATATCATCAACTTTGACGCCCTGTAAAATGACTAAAAAGATACATTGTAAATCATACAAGCAAAGTTTTAGTTTTCCTTTTCTCTAGTACAATAATAGCACCGGGAAGCATAACATGTTATAGAGGGTATATTGGTATATCACATGAGTGAGCAATTCTTGTTCTTCGCAGCAAAAGGATCTTCGTGTTTCTCCATCGGCCCCCAGACCGAAGGCACCATGGGATCTTTGGTCGATTGGCAAAATTCGAATAAACTATTTTTGTTTCGTTCGAGCGAGATGAGCATAAAAAACAAACACAACAAGAGTTTTTTTAAAATATGTACCTGTCAGAAGCAGCGGAGACTGTAACACGCTGAATATTGAGTTGGTCCTTGAGCTGGCGGTTGTAGTCGAGAAGGCGATTGAGTTTTGCCTCTGCAATGTTGCGATGGTTCATTGTAGCAGTAATATAGTAACCGCGCCAAAGGGTTTAGCCAGAAGGGTGGGTGTATTATTTTGTGTGTTTGTCATAATGTGGGGATACCAATCCCGATTAAGGCACCGCTCCATGGACAGACACAGACTGAGAGACAGACAGGGTGAAAAAAGTCTCAGTTTTAGGCTTCCGTAAAGATACCATAAGCAGCCAGACATCGCACTCTCAGCCAGCTGATCCCAATCGAGCTTCCGTCACGCAATCACCCGTTTCCGGTAAGCTATAAAAGAAGCACCTAAATCTTCTGCTCGCTTTTCCTTCCGCCCTTTCTTCATCCTTTCTTTCTTCTACTCATACAAAATAAGATGCCTGCTAACAAGATCGCTGTCAAGAACCCTGTCGTCGACCTCGATGGTGACGAGATGACCCGTATCATCTGGCAGTTCATCAAGGAGAAGCTCATCCTGCCCTACCTCGACCTTGACATCAAGTACTATGACTTGAGCGTCACCTACCGTGACGAGGTAAACACCCATATTATGTCGCAGTTATATCGTGTTATCTCACACTATTTATAATTAGACCAACGACCAAGTCACCATCGATGCCGCCGAGGCCATCAAGAAGTACAATGTCGGTATCAAGTGTGCCACCATCACCCCTGATGAGGCTCGTGTTGAGGGTAAGATTACATAGTATTTTGCTTCTATTCCAGCTATAATGCTAACGCATTTAAAGAGTTCAAGCTCAAGAAGATGTGGAAGTCGCCTAACGGTACCCTCCGTAACATCCTTAACGGTACTGTCTTCCGTGAGCCCATTGTCCTTCCCAGCCTGCCCCGTCTTGTGCCCGGCTGGACCCAGCCTGTCATTATCGGTAGACACGCCTTTGGCGATCAGGTAAGCGCGAGAAAAGACAAGGATATAAAGGGGTTGATAGACTCATGGCGCTTTTCGATAGTACCGTGCCACCGACTTTGTCACCAACGGCCCTGGCAAACTCCAGATGGTCTTCACCCCCAGCAACGGCGGTGAGACCCGCACTTTTGAAGTGTACGATTTTGAGGGCCAGGGCGGTGTTGCCCTGTCCATGTACAACACAGATGAGTCTATCCAGGGCTTCGCACACGCCTGCTTCCGCATGGCTTTGGACCGCAAGATGCCCATGTACCTGAGCACCAAGAACACCATCCTGAAGGCCTACGATGGTCGCTTCAAGGACATCTTCCAGGAGATCTACGAGGCCCAGTACAAGTCCCAGTTCGATGCCCTGGGTATCTGGTACGAGCACCGCCTCATTGACGATATGGTCGCCCAGATGCTCAAGTCTTCCGGCGGCTTCGTGTGGGCATGCAAGAACTACGACGGTGACGTCCAGTCCGACATTCTTGCGCAGGGCTATGGTTCGCTCGGTCTCATGACCTCCGTCCTCTATACCCCCGATGGCAAGACCGTCGAGGCTGAGGCCGCTCACGGCACTGTTACCCGTCATTACCGCGAGCACCAGAAGGGCAACGCGACTTCGACCAACCCGATCGCCTCTATCTTTGCCTGGACCCGCGGTCTCGCTCACCGTGCCAAGTTGGATGACAATGCTGAGCTGGCTCAGTTCTGCAAGGACCTCGAGAAGGCCTGCGTGGACGTCATTGAGGTTGACAAGAAGATGACCAAGGACTTGGCCCTCACCATCTACGGCAAAGAGTACGTATCATCATTCTCTTGGTTTGCTTGAGGGATAGGGATATGGGGCTTCCCTCGGAGAGTTATTAATTTATGTTTGCAATGACTAATTCAATATTCCTTTTTTTTTTCAACAGCATGAAGCGCGAGCATTATTCGACCACCGAAGAGTTCCTGCAACAGATTGCTGACAAGCTGGCGGCCATCCGTAGCGGTTCGGCGTGAGTGTAGCCCTCCCATTCCCCCCTCTTGTTTTCCCCGCCTCGCACCAAAGGCAAAAAAAAAAAGAAACCGAAAAATTACCCCACATCCATCACACAAGGCGACATCGAAAGATACTGCCTATCACCTTGCACATCGGCCCTTTCCTCTCTTCCTCTTTTTATCTCTCTTTCGTAATAATGATCAACACGTATGCAACTTTTTATCTTACAATGCGTTTCTCTTCTTTCAGCAGCCAGAAGCAGAAGCTGTAACTTTTGCTTGAGCACGTCCCCCAATTTCGCACGCCTGAACTGCATTTCAAATTCAACACCGCCCACCGAAGTCTTCCGCGCCTTTCACATGCCAATCTGGAAAACGATGGTGATCCGGCGGTGAAATAGACAAAAGGTGGGGGAAATGGACGGGATCTTTTTGAGCCATTATACTCATCTTCTATACTCGAACCTTTGCTTCTTGTGTATCCGCAGGTCCGACTCATGGATTTGTTTTAAAAAAACTAAATAAAAAATGTTATTCCTTTTACGCATATTATGCATGTGCATGCAGGCGTAGTTATTTATGCGCTGGTCTGTAAACCGCCGTGCGTGTTTATACTATGCACATAGTACTTCCGCGGAAGAGAGATAATGGCGTGTCCGCTTCGTTTGCGCGCGCGCGCAAATTCAGAACATATACTTCGGGCAACACAAGACTGCGCTTGTACCCGGAACGAAGGTCCCGTCGAATCAGCTTGCGTAGCGGTATAAACGATTGTTTTCTTGATTATCTCGTCTGAAACCTTCGAGTCCATGGACACGTGTAAAGACACCGGGCCGAACAGCGGCGAAAGGTTTAACTTACACGTAATATCCGCAGCGCATAGGAGAAAGAGCCAACCCTTCCGATTCGGTCGATCGGTCATTTTCTTTGACAGATAATCTCCTTTTGGATGAAAAAGAACAACAGTGATAAGAAGAAGACCGCGGACCAAGAGGGAAATACAGGCCCGACGACTACATCGCATGGATGAGGCCTTGTATAATCTGGTTCATCTCGCTTCTTCTGCAAACGCATCCCATGTTTTTCCAGTAGCCATCTGACTGTTACTGATTATCTAATAGCTAATTTCTCATAAGGGTGGAGGGTCGTACCAGCAGGCGGGCTTATGTCTGGTGAAAAGAGAGCGCGTATGTAATCAAATATATGCAGCAAGTAGGAGAGCGCATTCAGATCTGTGCGTGTGCAGACTCAGAAGCACGTTACATTATGTTTAGGGCGCTGTGGTACTTGATAACAGGTCTTTGTCAGGTGCGGTTCCGTTTCTCCATGAATATAGCCCGAAAGCTATTTTTTTCTTCCTTGTTCCGTACTATCGGTAGAGTGTATTACCCGTATTACTCACCTGATAATGCTTCTTTTTTTTCCTTGCTCATTTGGTGTTAACTTTATAAGTCATCGGGCTCGTACTACTTGTCACTTCTATTTCCGGCAAGAACTTGGAGCAGGGTGTCACGTATAAAATTTTGACACGCCAACGGTAAATATTAGAGTAAGCTTTGTTGGGTAAACAGATTCATTTCCATCAGAAAACGCTGGGGATGATCGCCCACGCCGTTCCATTGTTTATTGCATATCAGAATGCGCATTGCTCTATAACATAAACAGCACAAAAGATAACGATATTGTGTCACATTATCGGCCCGGGCGTCCCGGATTTGCCTACTGTGCCTGATTTCCTACTGTGCCTGAGTATTGATATGAGGGTCTTCAACGCCAAGTGCGATCGGGGAATCAAAGGAACAAGCATGGAAACCTCACGACTCTATCAACGTCATGCGGTATTGTTCAACCGCTATTGCGACTTGTCAACATGATCGAATTCGCCTAGATCGCTCCATGCTCTGCAAGAGAGTTCGATGGGTGAAGATGCAATGGTAACTTTTTTAGATACAAAGAAAAAGATGTACATATGTGCATAGGTATAAGCATGATGAGATGCTATATATAAAAGAGGAGTCGACTACTCAATTTCGTCTAGTTCTTCTAATTCGCGCAAGAGGCCCTTCATGGTCGGATTGCTCTGATTTAAGCGTAGCGCCTCGAGCAAACTTCCTTTGGCTTCCTCATGCTGACCCATATTTTTGTAAGCGCTAGCGAGACCAAACCTGACGCAAAGAAAAAGATATGAGCAAGTGCGACACAAATATAGAAGGGCAACCTGATTACCATCCCAAGTAATGACACCGGTCGGCGGCGATACAAGCATAGAAATGCTTTTTTGCCACGAGGTAGTTGCCAATTTCCCACGCCTCATAGCCAAGAAGTGCGTGCGCATAGGGCCGCCGTGGGTCTTCTTCGGCGGCCTTGAGAAACCACTGCGCAGCCTCGTTACCGCCCGAGACTAGCTTATACATATTGCCGGCCGCAATGTAGGCCTCATAGCGATGGGATCGGTTTTCCTTCATGGCGAATGCGAGCACGTTGAGCTCTTTCTTTTTCTCGAGATACCACAGCGATGTGGAATAATATGGCACACCATCACAGAACCAACGTGCAGTCTGGAAACCCCATCGGAAAAAGACACGTGCCTAGCCACACACACAGAGAGAGAGAAAGGAAGAAATAAAGACAAAAAAAGAAATAATCAGGTTCTGTGTGCAACGGAGACGGTCACTTACAGTGGCATAATTGCCAATATCATAGTAGGCGGTGCCGAGCATATTCATGACCCGCGGGGTGTCATACTGCCGATCATCCAACTTTTGGAGCTCGAGGGTAGCCTCGCGATGCTCATAGCGCCTCTGAAGTCGACTACTGACTGCCATGACGCGGAGCACACCAAGGATTCGGTTCATGGCTTTCACAATATCGTCGGTATCGACCTTGCCTCCAAACGGCTGGTCCAGTTCGTCTCTGTTGGCGGAAGGACCAGCCGAACGGAGACCTAATTTTCGTTTCTTGGTGGTGCGTTCGACGGGTTGCGTCCTAATTACTCAACTTAAAAACCGCTCTTTTTTTCTTTTCAAACTATCTAGCTTACCTTTTTGTGGCGATGCGCGGTGCGCCTGCGACAGGCGAGTCTGGTTCGTCTGAGTAATCCTCGTCATTTATCTCGACAGTCATCCGAGCTGGTTTGGAGGTGGGTGGTTTCTTGTATAAGCCGTGCTTGTTGCGGTATTCGTCCTCTGCGGTCTGGCGGTTGATGTCTTCCTCGATTGCCTGCATTCGCTGGATTTTCTCTTCTTCAATCTCACCACTGACAAGAAGATTCAGCACACGGTCTATATCCTGTCGGTTAAGACTTAAAGACTTACTGTTGCTCCAATTCCATTTCGTCAAGTACACGTTCGGGCGGGAAGGGGTAATTCATCAGGCGACGGAGATGGTCGAGGCTGACATTTGGGTAGTCGTTACGCAGGGTGGGCATGCAGAGATCCAAGTCGCCTTGAGGTGAAGAAACCTCTGTGGCTGTATGAATGCCAATGAGGTTAGGATCAGGCACAAGTGGAAGCGGTGGAGGAGAGAGGGGTGCGATTTTCAAGGTATGGAAGTCATGGAAGAGGTCGTGTGGATGCTGTTCAATATCGTCTTCAGTGGTTATATCGTGTACGATGGTGCAGTAGCGCAGATAGGCGGAGAGCTTAAAAGGATTATGTGTGATGCTTTCCTGCAGCATGTCGCCGCCTGCCTTGGTGTAGCCCAGCTGGACATATAATTCACCTAGCAAGTGCTGCAACGCCGACAGCCGTGGCAGACCATGCCGTCGTGTCACACTGTCCAGATCTAGTCTTGATTGTTTAGAATGCTTCTCATGACAGAAACCCATTCCACTCACCTTCAGACCATTGTCTGTCTGTGTCTGTGTCTATCTCTTTATAAAGCTGAATGGCAGACTGGAGCGCACGAGCACCTTCAGACCAAACGCGATGATCAGTTTTTTCTGCGTCTTCTTTCGTATCGAGTGGATTCTGCTGTAAGCCAAGCTCGAGACAGCTGCGAGCAAAGAGATGCAGACCTGGGATCGACTTGGCTCCTTTGAGGACACAGTAAGCGCCGTTAAAATCGCGGAGGACGTACAAGCATTTCGCGTAGAGGAAGCGGTACTCCTCGCGCTGAGTGTCGAGGGCGTAGAGTCGTTCGGCCAAGAGAAGAGCGTCGTCATATTCAAATTCGTCTAGGAACCTGTGAATGAGTGCCATGAGCACACAGGCATCCACAGGCACGTTCATGCTTTGCAAATTATGCCCGTTTGTTATTAAAAAGTAAAGTGGCAATGATTGGAAGAACAGCGGAGTGTGAATGAACTAGAAAAGCGGTTTCCTCTCTCTCTCTCTCTCTGTCTTTTTTTTGTGTCACAAAGAGGACCCCAACCGGGTGGTCGAACCCGACGTGACGGCAGGAGGCTTTGCCTCCAATGAACACAATAATTCATGTAAAAGTCACTAGCATGGTTTGATTTGAAGCTTATAATACAGTTGAGCCTTTTACGTCTAAAGGCAAAGGAAAAGTGCATCCATTTTATTGCTCAGCAAAGTAGGGTCCAGGCACACACACACATACACGCGTAAAGTGTAAAAAAAGAAGCAAGAGCCCAATTCAATTGATTCCGTTCAAAATGGGTGACACAAAGCCTGGTACACATCAAACTTGGCAGCCATGTACGTGTATACTTGGGGCAAATGGACAGAAATTAACAAGGAAATCGAGGTCGAGCCAGTTGACTCGACAGGTAGATACTGGACTAAGATAAATCGACCACAGTAAAAAAAAGTAGAATACTTATGGATCAAATCTGTCTGAGCTACATTGCATATAGAATGTCAAAGAGCAAAAACCCAAAAGTATCTGTAGACATGCAGTTTGGTTTGAACTCAGACAAGGTAGGCGGACCTCTTACCAAAAGACTCTTTTTTTCTTTGCTGCTCTTTTTTCTTTTTCATCATCTCTCCCCATCCGTAATTGCTCATCTGCACTAAACAAGCTAACATGGCTGACCAGCACCAAGACGAATTTGCCCCGACCCAGACTCCCGGCTACAAACCCGGTGAGAAGAAGACCTTGGAGGAATACCAGAATCTGGACGCGCAAGACGAGTCTTTGGCCAAGTGGAAGGAGTCGCTTGGTATCAAGGGCGACGCTGGTAAGTCTCTTCTTGGCTCTTCTTACAGATGTATGTATGCTCCTTTTATTTACCCATATATCTAGCCACCGGTCCCGCGGATGATCCCCGCCGAGTAAGTACCGGTTTATTTATTTTTCTTTTTCTTTCTTCACCATTCTATATTATACGACGCGTCTGTCCATGGCACAAATACGCACAGACAAATACGCGTGCTTTTTTTAATACACCGCGTTTCTATGTTTACATAAAACTTATATATCTTCTTTTTTTTTTTGGTTTAGGTTGTCATTGAGAACATCGCCCTCGAAGTGGCAGGCCGTCCTGACGTTGTTGTTGATCTCTCTACGAAGGGTAAGAGATAATTTCTAATATTTGTACAATATAACTGATCATGATGTAATTTTTAGAGGCTGCTAACGAGGCTCGCAAGAACCCATTCACAATCAAAGAAGGTGTTGAGTACCGCATGAAGGTCAAGTTCCGGTATGTTGTCCATTTCTTAACTTTATCTTCCTTTTTTCTTTCTTTCTTTCTTTGCAAGTCCCTTCTTTCGACATCCCCCCCTAAATCTCAACACATCCTACCCAACTGGACCCATACGCACATACATATATACACACATACATGTATATATTCTCCTTGCCCCGCGCTCAGAAATCCTTTCTTCTCCGCCTCTGGCTTGACCCCTTGTGTCTCTTTTTTCATTTTCTTTTTCTTGAGCTAACTGATTTAAATTTTCAGGGTTCAGCATGAAGTCGTCTCGGGTCTGCGATACCTCCAGCTCGTTAAGCGCAAGGGCATCACCGGTAAGTTTCATTGTAGAAAATATTGGGGAATCAAAGTGACTGAAATCATTTGCACAGTGGACAAGACGGAGGAGATGATTGGCAGCTATGGCCCTTCGCCCGATGCGTATGAAAAGAAATTCCAGCCCGAAGAAGCCCCCTCTGGCCTGTGGCTGCGCGGTCACTACGAGGCCAAGAGCAAGTTTGTAGATGACGATGGTGTCACGCACATTCAGTGGGACTGGTCGTTTGATATCACGAAGGACTGGTAGAAAACGTATACCTTGAATGCCGCTATTCCCCCTTTACAGCAGTAGAGTAGCAAAAATGTTTGTGTCTGTGTTTGAGCAAGAGATACTGTTGTTCATAGGGAAACTACTTTTTGTCACCCCTCCTTTCCTTCCATCCCCCAATTATATTTGTCTTTACGATACAGGACTAGCTTTGAAGCAGAAAGTTATTATCGTGGATATAACATGGATGACGCCGTGCGCATGAGTGGGGATATACGGATGGAAGGTATGGTCGTCCGTGGCTGAGGCCATAGGACAGCATGACGTCCAAATACGAGTATGTATATACAAAGTCATCCTGACGGCGGATACGTATTTTGATGCGGCACTGGGAGTTGGGGTCTACTTGGAGCCAGATATATATATGTGATCATGGTGTGCCTTGTATGAAAAACGCTTTATGCCATGTGTACATCTTAAAGGCAATTTCATTGTTTTTAAAATACTAAGACGATTCGACATCAATACAGAAGAATCACACATAAGAACGTAGAAAAAGACAAAGTTGGATTGCTCCAAAAAATAAGACTTTCGTATTACTTTTTTGCGCGAAAAGAAAAAGAAAATCTAAAGAGATAATGTACATACAAGGTAGAGAAAGATCTCTCGTTCTCCCTCTTCCTTTGCGTTGTAAGGTTGTTTTCATGATGAGAAGGTGACTTGCGTTTCGTTTTAAGAATGTTTGCGAGAAGAAAGAAGAAAGAAAGAAGAAAGATAAGACAAAATGAGGTCAGTGGAATTACTCGAGGTTGACGGAAGCGCCGAGGGCCTCAAGAGCCTTCTTGAGCTTCTCAGCCTCCTCCTTGGGAACGGACTCCTTCAGGACCTTGGGGACGCTCTCAACGAACTTCTTGGCATCGACCAAGCTGAGACCGGCGAGGTTCTTGACCTCACGAATGACCTTGGCCTTTGCGCTGGCATCGACCTTTTCGATCTTGACGTTGAACTCGGTCTTCTCGGCGGGCTTCTCCTCCTCGGCAGCCGCAGCAGGGGCAGCAGCCGCACCACCAGCAGGCATACCGACGGGCATGGCGATCTCCTGGATGTTCAGACGGGTCTATATGGTATTGGGGTGTTTTTTTTTTCTGGGTTGGTACCGCGTCTATGGAATAATTACAATGATTCTCT
Source organism: Syncephalastrum racemosum (assembly GCA_002105135.1). Taxonomy (NCBI): domain Eukaryota; kingdom Fungi; phylum Mucoromycota; class Mucoromycetes; order Mucorales; family Syncephalastraceae; genus Syncephalastrum; species Syncephalastrum racemosum. Next base: position 436,502 of record MCGN01000001.1, read on the forward strand.
TTATCATTTACCTTGAGCTGGTTGACAAGCTCGGAAGTCTGCAACAAGGTCAGCTTCTCAATTTCGTCGACGATGGCGGTGATCTTGGGATCAGCAGCAGCGCCAGAGGCACCGGGGGTAGGCAGAGGCTCGGTCGCATACGCACGGCGCGCAAGAGCAGCGGGGGCGAAGCTAGTTTGTCGTATATATAATAATATGTGTAAGGGACGGTTCGGTTTTCGTTGGGTAGCTGTCAAACTAATAAAAGACTGCACTCTTACCGGACAGACTGTCTGACGGTGGTGCGCGACAACAGAGTGGAGGAAGCCCGGAGCTATTGGAAACAAACAAGGTTATCATAATAGCAATGCGACAACAATGACGACTTGCCATGGTGGTTAAAATAAAAGGCTGTGTTTACGAGGCAAAAGGAAAGAAATCTTGAGGGTAAGGGCGGCTGGCACTTCACCAAGCCGCACAACAAATCATTGTGACTGTTCAAATGAACCCACACTTTCTGAATAGACGGGGTTGTCGCCGTATCCTAATAATTATAACACACACACCACAACTCCCAACTCTCCCTCCTCCTCTTGTTTAATCATGTCCGCGACTCAGGTGGCATCTTCTACATTCCAAAACGCTCATCGTCGTCACGTCCAGTCCCTTTACAAGCGTTCGCTGAAACTGTCGCTTGACTGGTACATTCAACGCGACCTTTGGCGCCAAAAGGCTTTGGATATCCGCGCCCAGTTCGAGGCAAACAAGCACGTCACCAACCCCAAGGAACTTCAGGCTCTGGTCGCTCAGGCCGAGAAGACTCTTCAGGAATGGGAGCACCCTGACCCCTACAAACGTACGACGAATACTCTTATATTGCATGCCCATCGTCTCACTCGTTCATTGACTCATGTTATTATTTCATCACCATTATTACTACAGTGTACTTGGGTCCCGAGGGTACCAAGTGGGAGCGCAACACCCCGCCGCCCATGGTATGTTGTCCGCGATCAAAGACCAAGAGATACTGTGAATACGACCACTAATTTGTCTTCCTATCTTCTTAGTTCGATTCCAACAACCACCACTAGAAACACATCCCACAATGAAACGAATACGTATTACATCGTTGTTGATAAACCGTTTTCCTCTTTTTCACGCACTCATCTTTGTCATGCGACGATCATGTCTTCTATGATGAACGGCTCATTAGAGGATATAGTATATTCTTCTTATGGAGACAATTTGCCGATGCTTTTATCCTATCCTTTCTTTTGTCTAGTTTACGATAGGGCTGCTACTGCCGCTTTGTACTGTCTCCCGTTGCGGTTGCGGTTGCAATTGCTCAGGCTGAGGCTGAGTCCCTTGCTGCTGTGGTTGCGATGGCGGTTGTGGTGTTACTAACAGATCTACCATTTGCAGTGGGTTTGGCGCTTGTGCGGTTGGCTGTTCCTTGCTAACATCATCATCTTTATCCTCCCTGTCGACCTTGTCATTGTCGTCATCGTCCTCCTCCTTGTCTTCCTCGCCCTTATCGTCTTCCTCGCCCTTATCGTCTTCCTCGCCCTTATCGTCTTCCTCGCCCTTGTTATCGTCGTCATCATCGTTGGATTTTTCTTCCTTGTGGTCACCAGGGCCAGAAGGATGGATAGCAATGGGTGCGCTGCTTGGTTCCGGCTCTTGCTCATTGACGATCGTAAAAGTATGACTACGCACCAGGTCGTCCTGGTCACCCGCGTCCTTCTCCTGCTCGTCTGGGTCGGGATGGACGTCTTCTTCTTCCATCTGTACATGGTACTCGCCTGCAGTGACGTTCCGCACCGTCCAGGACCACTTAAAATCGCTATTGTCGTCGGGGATGTCTTTACCGTACCATGATTTCAAGTTGTCCACGAATTCCATACTAAGAAGTTTTGAATATGCAGGTGAGCATGGGCTTATTAAAGTTTGCCACCTTTCGCGTATTTCCCCTAATAGTCAAATTGTTTTTGTTACCTGATATTATCACCGTCTTCATCATCATTATCATCATCATCGTCCTCGTCGTCATCATCATCATTATCGTCGTCGTCGTCATCACCATCGTCATCCTTTTTGGTAGGTGTACTCTTCGGCTTGTGCCGATACAGACGCGCATAGACGATTTTATCCGAGTCGTCCGACATCTTATCCAGCATGAATTCCACCTGTGCACCTTGGCGAAACACAGCGTGCGGTTTTGGTTTCTCAAAGTACTCACTGTCGGCGAGGACAAAGGGTGTGGCGAGCAGAAATGATGCACAGAGAGCCACCAGCTTCATGTTGCGTAATAGGTGGAAGAAAGGATTAAAGTGTGATAGTAAATGTGACTCTGCTCCCTTTTTATTTTAGGGTCCACAGTACTCGGATAAGGAGACCACGATTCCCTTTTTCTGTTTTGCAGTCGTCGCCCCTTTCTCTTCGATGTACCTCTTGCTCCTGAAACGCCGGTCTCCGTTCCAAACCTAAGGCACTTCTCCTAATTTACCTTTCTGCTACTGTATTCTAGATAATATATGTATATATAATGCGTCACGAAGACATACATGCAAGGGTCACTTGTTTCTTACTCCTCTTGCCTCCGTCTACGGCTGTGCAGAATGAAAAGAATGTTCGCCACAACGATGAGATGCTCCCTTGCAGTGACAAGTCAGTTTTGCTATTGATTTGCTGATGTGTATATACCTTTTGCTTTTATATGCCTGCGTATGAGAAAAAGTTAGCTCACGGGTATGGTAAGATTACTGACACGCAGGATCTTTGCAGAAGCATCGAATGGTTCAAAAATTTCAAGCTACATGAAACGCGATCGATATCGTTTGTGTAGTACCTACGCATAAGATACTACTTCTACCGACAAAGAAATGTAAACTGTGTTTTGAATCAAGGCTTCTTCTGGTTCCGACGTGGACTGTGCGTTAACTCGGTAGAATGCGAATTGCCACTGCAAATAAGCACGGAAGATGAAGGAAGTACGAATGCTGCGTGAATCATAGTTTAATCTGTTATATTTCGGGACACCGCATTGCATCTCTATTGACATTCTTATGTATGTTTACTGTCATCTTATAGCTGTCACTTGTGAATAATACTTTCTAAATAAAATTGGACGGATCGTCATATTTACACTATCTTGCGAAGATCGATGCGCGCCCATATGTATCCATATATTCGAGGTATCCCAAGTTTTAAAGAGCAACGAGATCTTCATATCAGGTATTTGGAACATAATTTTAATTAAATGACGAAACACGTATCATCAGCCGAGGATCATCGTCCTTACCGGGTAAGATCGATCAAATTATATCCGTCTGTGCCTTTAGGTGAGTAACCCATCTTACATAGTCAAAGCAGATTCTGTGCATGTAATCGTCTAATTGGGGCGAGCATATTACCTCTTTTAAAAGCACTGTCTAGAACATTAGTATCGTAGCGTCTAGAACTAGCTTGCAATGGTTCGCTCTCACCTTTTCATATGTACTTTTTCTTTTCGTCACAAGGCACTAAAAGCGGAATTATATTAGACCGAGGAATACAGGCATAACCAGTAGGAGACTCGATTGGAGTTTTGGTATTCCATAGCCTTGTAAAACCATGGTCTACATAATCGTTTTACTGTCATCCAGTCAGTCTTGGTCTATACCCTTCATCTATGGATCAAACGGTGGAAGTTTTGCTTGGTACGAAAAGTCGCGATAATCCAATGTCGCTGTCGACGGGCAGCAAAAAGTTAGCCTTGCTGTCGTGGGTAAGTTTGCTATAGAAGGAGATGTGCCATCGCAGCGACCATAGAAGGTGCAAATTAGCCATGTCAACGCTATCATGGTTATTTTCAATAGCTCTCCACTTGCACCAGGTCTGGCCATGCCTTTGGCAGATGTACGTTAAATCTCGAAAGAAACCAGATATAATCTTCCTCGCAAGTAAGAAACTCGAGGTCAAAGTTCCTTGATGTATCATGCATCTTTGAATCTGCGTTAAGATGCTAGACCAGATCATTCACGATATTTGACATAGGTGTGCGTGTGCAACATTTTGTCCACTTTCACCAATACTGTCGATAATAGAGACTACTAACGAGAAATCCTTGTACCCTAAGCCTAAATACTGTTCCCGACCAACATATCACGTCTGGGGTCTGGCTTAAAAGCTGTCGACGGTCTAAAAGAGGCAGTGTATTTGAAGGATAACCACGACGAGAGCAAGAATGAGAGCGGCAGCGAAATGCATGGCTGTGTCATGTGATTATCTAGCGCCAGGGCAATGAATCAAGAGCGCGGCGGAAGCTGAAACATATTTATCAGACTGACATTTCGCGAACATGTACGTGCGTAGTATGTGCAGACAGGTGAATGGATTAACCGCTCTTATGGCCAAGTCGTTTATGATAATACACGTACTGCAAATACAGGTACTCAATTTTGTACGTATGCTATGCATCGATTCCCGTGACATCCATCGGCTCCTTTTTTGGCGGAAATCAATACTATTCTGCAACTGCGGCGATAGGTACAACCGAACAATGTTCTGCGCCTTCCTGGTCATTCGAACCTTACGAGTACCGTGAATGCGATCGCCCATAGCGTAAATGATTATCTACCGGTACTCCTCTTTGGTAGACAACGCTCTGGTCTAATGCAAAACTTATCCACATGCTGTACGATAGCTCCTTCTTATCCCAGATACGAAGATTGTCACTATTGCTGGCTCTCTTACTTTTGTCTCATATTAATCTCTGTTTTTGCTAGGCTTATATTCACACTTCCCGAGTCTCCATTAGTCCATCGAGCTAGCTGCACGCATTCGGATAAAGGATTTAGTTTAGAGAAACCGAAGCGTTGGCTTGTTGCGGGATGTATACCCCTCACTGGTTCTGCAATGCACTCCTGTTCTTGTTTTATATGTTCTATACGGAATATTACAGCCCTTATGTGACGCGTTAATGGTTGCAGCAAAATCAACCATACTACTTTTTTGCCGACTGCTCATTCAATACAGGATAGCTTTTTTGTCCGCCGCTGCAAGATGCAAGGAGCCTTATCCATGTGCGTGCATGTTTCAAGTCAGACCCATGAAATGTAACCACATACGTATTGACATGTGGAGGGGCAACGGAAAACTGCTGCTGAGCTGTTGGGTCATTCGTGCCATATCTTGTAGTTTCCATACGGCATAAACACTGGCTCCTCACGTGGCCCGATACTATAGGGTGGCATCCGCATGCGCGACGAGTACAATTTAGCAATAGCCATAAACTATAGTCAATACCATCTTCCTTTATTTTCCTGTCGTGGATGACGGGCTGATATTGAAGGGCATATTGATAGTACTATCGAAGCAGTGCGTCAAATTTGGTATGCTCTAGGCTGTGTTATTCAGTGCTTATGGATGTGAAGTCCTTCTCAATTCCATATGGTATCCCTGTAACCAGCAACTCTTCTTCCAAAAAGGATGCAATATATTGGCATGCTGTTGTAAGTGGACATCATTTTTTTTCCTTTCTTATATCCATTACGATTATATTACTGCTGCGCTTTTTTCCCTCCTTTTCGTCGCCAGACCAATCAATTTTCTTTTCTACTGTCTATCTGCAATTCCCGACATCGTTATACCCGTCTCTCTTCGCTATCAGTGCAACCAAGTAGTTCCCGGCCGGATCTCAGTTAACCAGAGACATCGGTCAACATCCTGTCGTATGATATGCAGGGATCACCACTGTGGAAGACAGATTATCGATTGGATATGGAACATGCAAAAATGTCAAGTTTCCTCGTTGCATAGCCAAACGGGCTGATCTTGGCCTGACATACGTAAATCGGTTCGCACAATGTACTCTTAAGGTTTCTGTGGTTCGGTCGTCGGTAATGTCCTAAAACCTATGACTAAAAGCAATGTATCTTCAGCAAATCATGGATACACTGATGAGATGCGCGATATGGACTTACTGTGAAACTCAACACATCCTTATTTCACACCTCTTCTGATGGTGATTAAAAGTATATGTCTACGATTACGTCTTTGTCATATCATTTTGAAACAGCAGTAAGCTATAGATGATATACATGTTGAATGCGGGCTTTTTTTATTTAATATGTATGCGTATTATGTCCGCGAAGCAACCTGTTGAGATGTTGTTCTATGGTACAGGGAAAGCCAAGGCAGCTTTATAGGGACAATTTACAAGTGAAAAGGGATACATTTAGTATCTGTAGTGCTCAGGCTTGAAGGGACCCTCAACAGGAATGGAGAGGTAGTCAGACTGAACAGGAGTAAGCTTGGAGAGCTTAACACCGAGCTTGCCCAAGTGAGCAAGGGCGACCTCCTCATCGAGCTTCTTGGGGAGGACGTGGACACCGACGGACCACTGCTCGGGCTGGGTCCAGAGGGCGATCTGGGCAAGGACCTGGTTGGAGAAGGAGTTGGACATGACGAAGGAGGGATGGCCGGTGGCACAGCCAAGGTTGACAAGACGACCCTCAGCGAGGAGGATGACGTGACGGCCGGAGGGCATGGTGAAGCGGTCGACCTGGGGCTTGATGTTGACGCACTCGACGGCGTTGGCCTTGAGCCAGGCAACGTCGATCTCAATGTCGAAGTGACCAATGTTGCAGACAATAGCATCGTCCTTCATGGCAGCGAAGTGGGCACCGGTGATGATGTCACGGCAGCCGGTGGTGGTGACGAAGATCTGGGCCTCAGTGACGGCCTCCTCCATGGTGGTGACCTCGTAACCCTCCATGGCAGCCTGGAGAGCGTTGATGGGATCGATCTCGGTGACAATGACACGCGAGCCGAAGGCACGGAGGGCAGCAGCGCAACCCTTGCCGACATCACCGTAACCAGCGACGACGGACACCTTACCGGCAATCATGACGTCGGTGGCACGCTTGATACCATCGACGAGCGACTCACGGCAGCCGTACAAGTTGTCGAACTTGGACTTGGTGACCGAGTCGTTGACGTTGATGGAGGGCAGCTTGAGGGTGCCGTTCTTCATCATCTTGTACAGGTTGTGGACACCAGTGGTGGTCTCCTCGGAGAGACCCTTGATGCCGGGAAGAAGGTGGGGGTACTTCTCGTGGACGATGTTGGTGAGGTCACCACCGTCATCGAGGATCATGTTGAGGGGCTGACCGTCGGGGAACTTGAGGGTCTGCTCAATGCACCAGACGAACTCCTCGTCGGTCTCACCCTTCCAGGCGTACACGGGCACACCGGTGGCAGCAATGGCAGCAGCGGCGTGGTCCTGGGTGGAGAAGCTGTATGAAAGATCAAATAAATCAGTCAGTATCCTTCCATATAAAACCTTTTTGCTTCCAAACATACATGTTGCAGGACGACCAGGTGACCTCAGCACCAAGGGCAGTGAGGGTCTCGATCAGGACAGCGGTCTGGATGGTCATGTGGAGACAGCCAGCAATGCGAGCACCCTTTAGACAAAGAAGTAGTTGTTGTTAGCATGAGTATAGGTATATAGGGGATATCAGATCTTGACAACCAAGAGTAATCATACCTTCAAGGGCTGGCTAGGGCCGTACTTCTCACGGATGGACATGAGACCGGGCATCTCCTGCTCAGCAAGAGTGATTTCCTTACGGCCGAAAGCGGCGAGCGAGATATCAGCAACCTTGTAGTTGGACATGATGAAGATGAAGAGATGGAGAAGAAAGGAACGAGTGAAAAGCGGGGACGCGTTTTGGGCAACCCAAAAAATAAAAATTTTTCTGAGAATTATTTGCCTGTCACTTCCTAAATAAGGTTCATCTCCCTTTTGCTGCATCGATACCCGTGAGTACTTTTTCGGTTCTCTCTTTCCTTTTCTTTGTCTCCATCCCATTTATTTCTCACTCCCTGGAATATAGACAAAAAATATGTCAACCTATTAATAAGATTCCTGCCGAACTATTAGAACTTGCCCTGCACAGAGCCTTCGTGCCGAATCAAGTTGTCCAATGGGATCAAGTTCTGCAGCATGCATCGCGCGGTCTTAAATTTTTTAGACCGAAAATAAAAAAAAGACAGTCCAGGCTGCAAGATGCTGGGAGCGCCGGCTCGCCCTCCATCATGGAAGTCTATTTGGTGCTTGTGCTACCCCACCACTTACCAGGCGTATTAAACTTTAGAGATCTCTTTACTGCTCCCCACCCGATCTATCTATTTGCTGATGCGATGATGCGCTGATGCGCCCATGAAAAGACATGTGCTTCTCTTGTCATTGCCAGTGGCTCATTTCCCCCCGTCACATATCTAAAAGCGGTAAGTCCTCTGAAACAGTTTGTTTGGCATCCACATCCCCTTCGTATAGGTCACATGCACGCACGTACTCGCCCTAACGACATTATTTAAACGCTCTCGCTCTGCATGGAGGAGGCGCAGCGTCTGAACAGCGTTCATTGATTTTAACATAAGATATGAAAATAAAAGTTGATATGGCATTGTACACTAACAATAGATGGGGGTTTACCTTGCTCTTGTATGCCACCGCACTACCTTTCTGCCATGTCTTTGACATAGATAGGGCAGATCTCCTTTGAATGAATTACATGGAACAGAAGTATCACTGGGTTAAATAGTTGATTTCCTGTCACTGTGCTCTCTGAAATTAGAAAAGAGCTCACGCTGCTAAATGTTGATGATACCCGAGTCTTTAATACAGTCGTCATGGCACGTGCTCCGTAGGACAGAGAAGAGAGGACTCGCCGATATATGGACCTTATTTAATAGGCTTAGTAGACATCGTCTGTCAGCAAGCCAATAATATCTGCTGAACAGATGCGGACGAAAGCATGGGAACCTTGCAAAGGATGGAAAATTGAGGATCTGCTTTGCAAGTCAATCCATACTGCAGAATATATAAAAAAGGTATATAAAGTGAGAATGTATACCATGCCCTCATAGATGTTTAGACAAAGCAATAGGATCATATGTGTATAGAAGCGAAATGTAGCTCTTCAATTCAAATGAGCGTAGATAGCCTCCGAAGTAAACTACTCTACGTTCCTATACTATATAATAACAGCCGCTGATCTACACATTTCGCTCTTCTACTGAGCTCTCCCTCTCTCACGAAGTAAGTGCTGCTATGCCTATATCCAAAACATCAGAAGATTTAGGTAAAGAAGTATCAAATGATGTTGACACCAGAGGTCGAGACCAAGAGGGGCAGATATTTCGGGCCCATTCGAATGGTGGGCGTACGTAATATCGGTAGAACAGTTAGACGCGCTTGCAAGCTCGACTCAAATAAAAGTTATCGATTGGCGAGGAAAGATTTCACATATTTGCAGCCGTAATAAGAAAAATGGAAAAGGGCAAATACGGTCTTCCACAGCATTAACCAGCATAATGTAGTGTGGGCATATGCATGCCAGGGCGGGAGCCATGTTTCAAACCCTCTTATCTCAATGTCGAGGCGTTCCATAGTGCCCTGAGAGCTACTAGTCATGGTGGTCTAATAGCCGTCATGCAGTAATCGAGCCTGGATTGTGCTTGTATTATTTTGGGAGCTTTAGCTTATCACGACATCTTCCTAACTTATGGAGGTGGATGGACTTCAAAGCATCAATGCAAAACACGTCCGGCTAAGGGAGGTGGGAGCGTCAAATCCGGATGAGCCTACTTGGCGACGATGCTACTAACAGCGGTTCAATGTAGGATAGGTGACGCCAAACTGTGTTCACTCAGGACGTTGCACATGTCATTCTCATGAAATGATGCAACTAATACAGTGCGCTCAATGAGACAGCAGTAGATTCCTTGGCTGAAAAAGTCAACGCGGTTGAATTAAAAAGGAAGAAGAATGAAAAGTAGTGGGAAAACAAAGGAACAGTGTCTCTCGGACAGAAAGTATGCATATGGAAATTGAAGCGGCGCTACCCGTCGCAGCATAACAAAGGGTTGATAACCTGAATGACGCGCTCTTTCTTGTCTTCCCTTATTTATCCCTGGACAGCACGCTGTCTGTCCTCTTCCCTCTTTTCGTCTGCTTTTCTGTTCTTCTTAGACTGCCAATATGCTGCGATTCCAAACTTCCTATCGAATCCCTTCGTCTGGACTGAGTTGGAAAAGCCCTGCCAGGAGCACATCAAAGAAAATGGTTTCGCTGTCTCGACTTCCAGCGGCAAAGATAAGCAGTGTATCAATGCGTTAAGAATGGCGAATTCCGCAACAACCATGGCCCAACAAGTGAGACTGTCAAGGTCTAGAGCAACGGCAAGCGCAGCAAATATTCGTACAGAATCGCGGTGCACCATTATGTGGCCTAAAATAAATGGAGGGTCAAGAATGTTGTCAAGAATCACAACATCCCATTGATTCGGATGTCTGCTTCCGTCTGTCCAAGAGTGACTTAATTTGTCTGCTCGAGCAAACATGGAAACAGCGCGGATATGGTGTCGGCATGACTTCGAAAAAGGTAAAAATACTCGTTCCTTACACCATACTCTTCCATTCCCTCGGTTGCTGGTCCACTTTTTCATGCCATGTTGGAACCCACCATCGTTCTAAATTTATTTTAAACAATAGGTTCGTGGCATTTCATGGACAGAACTGGAGGCCGAAGTCTCTTAATGATCTGGATGCTGAATCACCATTTTTGAATGTCAACTTGCACTGTGCCGTGCTGTCGTCTCATTATTGAAACAGCAAGATCAATTGACCGATACTGATATCTCAGTGTCGGATTAAATTGCATGGTATCAAAGGAACAAATGGGTCATGGATTAAACTGTTCAATGTATCATTTTCTCATTCTCTCTCTTCTTTCATAAGGCTCTTTCTATTAGGCATCCTAATTGAACAAAGACCAATTCAATGCTGTGAAGCCATATCTTCCAAAGAGCTTCATCAATCTCATGTTGATGATGCCATGAAAGCCATCAAAGGTCATGACTTGACGGATGATACAATAGCTATGTATCAATCAGTCTTGGATGCGCTGTAGGTATCGAGCATACCTGGCAGGATGAAGCGACTACTAAGCTCTTTCTTTTTATGTAGGGGACGTGAAGAAAGCCCAGTGGAACAAGCTCTGCTGCAGATCGATATTTCTGAAAAAAAAAAGACTGTGGAAGGATACATTATGTTGAAAGCAGTGGAGCACCTGTAGGTCCTTTAATAATGAATAATCGAAGTATGACATGACGCGACCAAGTCATCGAATTCTCTTTTTATTTCGTCTCTTTTCGTTGTAGGCTTAAAACATTGAATGATTGGAAGCAGGACGGCTCTGAAGCTACTGTCTATCGACGCATTGCCGCCATTTCAGACTTCATGTTGCGTGATACACAAGTGAAGCTGTCATAGTAAGTGGACGAGGGAAAATGAGAACGCGAGGTCCTGTTTGGACTCATCGTCTAATCTTTGATTTTTGTTAGCGGCGAAACCATATGCAACAACACTCAGAAAGAACGACAATATAACGATATTATATTCGATTCATCATCATCCGATCGTCAACTTTTCGGCCGCAAGATTGACCTCTTGATACGTTAGGGCAAAGACATCAAGACATTAGAATTGTCAAGCAACGAATTCAAAAAGCCCTCCGCCACAACTTCCCAAATTGCCAGCCAACAAAACAAAAATCTGCGTATTCAATGGCCCTATCCTGAATCATCTCCCCGGCTCAACAAAAATCGGCGCCGTAGTCGCAATGAACTGGATAGGCAGGTCTTACCAATTACGATTACCAGGTGATTAGTTTATTTTAACAATCAGCTACTTCCGTTTCTGATACATTTCGTAGTGAATATCGGCATGGAGTACACAGTCGCTCGCGTTTGAAACCTAGAAATTGGGGGAGCCGAATCCACATTTTCACATTTTGGTAGCTTAGTCGAGTTTTTGTTGTCCAATAGAGTTTTTGAAAAACCTCAGTCAGCCTATCCAAAATAACGCAATGCAAAATAATGTAATATCCATGCAAAATGACCGGTGGCAAATGGGGTATATTAAAGATGCTCCATGTCAGGGCACTTGTCAAAGGGCTTACAGGAGTAGCGAATCCAATCTTGACAGTCCTTTGCAGTGACAGTCTGCGCTGCTTCTTGAATGCGATCCGACACTGTTTTTGTTTTTGAAGAAGCCGCTTTCGCCAATGAGAACGCACGTCTTTGGGGAATCAATGCCTTGCTCGTTGAGGCCCTCGACGAATTGTCTGCGCTACTCGTGGGTATCTTAATGATTTCTCGCCTCCGTCTGCGGTCTTGATCGAGTGAGGGAAAAGGACAACTTGCCGGTAAGGTGGCGGTAAACGGTCGAGTCATTGACAGTCAAACCCTCGAATTCTTTGCAAAGTTCATTGGTAGCATCCTTGACGTAGCAGGTAGGATGCTGTTCAACATAACTTTTAAGGAACTGGGAGTGTTCCTCGGTAAGTTTTCGATTGTTGCCTTTGGAGCGTACCTGCGAGGCCGGGACATAACCAGGCAGGATTCTTCCGCCACCTTTCTGCCATTGTTTATGCAGCTTGTAAGCTGTAGATGGACTGATACAAGCCCTCGCAGCAACGCGAGCAATCTTCGTCTCCTCGTTCTGGAGCAAGGCAATGAACTGAGCTACTTGCTCGGGCTTGTACTTCGTCAGAGTCCAAACGAGGTCAGGTTGGTAAACCAGACCTACATCGCGTTCGTCCACAGGGATCTCAGAGACCTCAGGTACTTCATTCTCCTCCTCATCCGGCATGGAATCATCCGAGAGATGCTGCAGCCGCTCCAGTTTGTCAGTCTTCACTATGCTGTTATCCTCGGAGCTGCTGTCCGATCCATCAGGCACGTAGTCGCCAGAAGGATGGTGATCATTAAGAGTCGTTTGCATGTGGAAAGGAGTACGAAGAGCTTGCGGTCAAGTTAAAGCAACTTTACTTCCGCCCGTTTAAAAGGAAGGCCTCAGGCCAAGCTTATCTTAATACAAAAACCGTATGTGGAAATCCTACTTTTTTCCTTGGCGCAAGTCCCATTCTATATTATATACATCCTGCATTGATATCACACTATTTTAGATAGCCATGTTTTGAAAGTGTATCGTTCCATCAAAAAGACTGTGTATTTTTTAACTGACCGAAATTTGGATTGGATGACTGACATTTTTGCATCGCCTGCGCAAAAATTCTATTGGACAACCAAAAGCGCTACTAAGCTAACAAAATCCGGATTCGGTTCCCCCAATTTCTAGATTCTCAAACGCAAACGGCTGTATGCTGCAAAAAGCGTTTGATAAATTAAATATCCCGAACTCGCTTAGCGACATGGCTCAATTCAAGCACGCTGCGACTTCTCTTTGCCTGCAAGTTACTAAAGAAGAAAAAGAGAAAAAAGACAATTAAGCACAGAAATCATTGATCGAAGTATTGTAGTATTCATTCTGCGAACAGGTGAGATGGCTGAAGATTTTTCAACGAACGCGAACATGTTAATCATCTCTGAGAAGTAATTAATACCTCTGCTTGACGCCTCTCAACCTAGCCTCCATCATGACATTTTCAAATAACCGAGCCAAGGAAGTAAAGCTTGAAAGAAACCTTTAGTCGCTTTTCTATTGCCCATACGCCTTCTTCGACTTATTATTCGTTTTACCCGCTTGTTGCTTCTGTTTTCTAAAAGATGCATGTAGTCTTACTGTTTCCCACCTTCTCTCACAAGAGCTGTTCATTTTCTAATTGTCCCCAGTTTTCCGGAAGGAAGCTAGCTCCTTTAACACGAGTTGCATGATTTTTCAAAATTTTATACGATCGTTTTGTCTGTAGTTTGCCCATATTTACGACTATAAGGGATACCACTGGTTGCACGGCGAATCAGTTGCCATCCCTATTTATAAATGTAATAAGAAATTCGTCAATTTCACAGCGTGACATCCATCCCAGTGTTTGTGATAATATCATACAAGACCTTTAAAGCATTCGGCTAAAGCTTAGTACAAGATACTTCGACGATACTCGTCATCAATGTCTCCTTTGCGGAATTATATTTCACTTTATTCTTAACTGACCAGATATCCAGTTGGATCGAGCTCCGAAGAATATGAAGGTAAGTAAGCGTAGCTATAGCGTTGAAAGTTGGTGGATCTCCATGGCCAGTATTCATGCGTCGAACTAAAGTACGTATATGCGCATACGTAGGTATGTTGTCGCATTGATGTTACAGCCGTCTCCAGTCTCCTCTCGCGCCCCTTGATTTACCCATATGTGTGATCGCAGCCGAGCCATGCGCTTGGTGCGCACCGTCTTACCCAGACAAAGAAATCCATTTGTGGCGCATCAAGACGCACGCTTTGATGCTATACATGCAGCATCTCACCTTCATCAGAAAAGGCACCGAAAAGAACCTATTTTTGCAGCATCCAATGAACATATATGTATGTTCTGTGTTTGTTTACATTCCGTGGCGTATTTTGGCGGGTAGATAAGTGTGCTTATCGAGTATGGAAAAAAGAAAAGTAGAACCGGGCGTTATATTGAACTTTAAATCATGTTGTATGCATGAGGACGTGTTTGTTTTTGGAGTTCTTCTTGCTACTGCGCGTACATGAAACCTGTGCGGATATCTGCAACCTACGTGCTTACAGTTGTCGAGCGAGGAGTACAGTCTCAGCCCGTTTCTTGTATTTGATGCTGAGTGCATATACACAAAAGCCAACAGATTGGCAAGGGGCCTGGCGCTTATGATCATCGCCGATAGACATTATCATCTAGGTGTATTCCCCTTTCGCGTCATGTCTGGACATCGTGTGTGCGTGTGAACACATATAAGGTAGCGACAACAAGGATACCCTGGCCGCAAGTCATCATCATGATATAATACTCCCTAATGGAATTAAAAAAACCGTGCATGGAATTGATTTGTTGGCGGGGTCAAAGTAAGGGGCAAAGGGTGAGAGGCTCGGCGTCATTGATTATTATGTATATGTTTGGTAGTAGTTGATGATGGTCTGCGGATATAAAAAGAAAGCGTCTCGGCCTCTTGCGCCCGCAGAACAGTCATTTCTTTTCGTCATTATTCTTTCGAACCCATCTCTTCGTTTGTCTGCAGCATCGTTACGTACGCATCTTTCTGATATGGCAACTTCCCCCCGACCTGGCCGGCTGAACGTCTGTTTAGTATTCTGCTTCCTGCTTCTTCTCTTGTCATCCTCGTCTTTGCTGGTCAAAGCGCTTCCTGTTTTCGACGCCGACCTGGCCGCGAATCCGTTTGTACACGATTCAAGACTCTCCGCCACAGTGGATAGACAGCCATTGCGGAAAAGAAGCGTTCCTGCGCCACCACCAATGGATATCATGATGGGCAATGGCCCGGAGCATTACCTGTAAATACTTTTCCCTTGCAATCTCTCTTTTCTTTCCCTTCTTGTATAAAACTGCACGCACATACATCCGCACAAAATACACATTCGCTCTTTCTCTTTTGTCCCACCTTTGGATCTCGCACAAGGGCACAGCCTTTCCGACATAAAACTTGCCAAAAACGGCATTTCCGAAAAATAAAGCAAAACAAACAAAGGATCCTGAACATTCGAGAGTTACGCGCCTTTCATCCGCGCATAGCGCAGTACCAAGTTCGAATGCAGTCGTTCAACCAATGTGTCCCGATCTGTCCTCGGTTCGTCAGCCGCTTTCCGCTAATCCATCCCTGAGCGACAAGTGCCGTTTACGCTGTCGTTATTTTTCCAACGTTGTAAGACTGGCATATTAGTGATGCCTTTCGATAAGTAGTGGCCTCTATGACGAAATACCATGAGAGCAAGTGCCGTCAATGAGTTTTGTGGTTGAATATACATGTGCAAGACTATATGTGTGTCAGGTGCGTATATGTTAAGACATAGTAGAATGGCAAAATGTCGTGTTCTCCTATCGAATATGACCTACAAACACAGTCTTTTCTTAACTAGCCATAAAGCCCTTATGTACCAGATTTTATGCGCATCGAGCAGTCTATGATGCGTCTAGCTGGCGACCAAGCATGAAACTTTAAAGCTTTACAAATAAAAGCAATGATAAATGGTGAAGATAGCGAGGAAGACATGACAATATGAGCGTCATATTCGGCACAAAACGAGCTAGCGTCTACTTGCAAGTAAGGAGTGGGACGAGCTGAGCTCCTCGATAGGATCCGATTGAGAGAAAACCTGGAACCTTTTTGTGTTTCCTTCTATCTCATCCATAGCTATTATGTAGTAGTCGAAATTGGCATGCAAGAAATAAAAAAAAAATGTGGCCAGAAATCAGAAAAGTGAAAATCGTCAGCAAAACCCAGCAAATGACACGCATTGACCAAGTGTGGACGCTTCTTCTTCAATGGATGGACTGGTAAGCAAATCGATGCGAGTCTGATCAGGGCCATACTCACTCTTCTTCAGCCGTTTGTGCTTCCAACACGCTCTACACAACCGAAAAAGAAGCCAGTTCGCAATCCCTCGACTCTTCCTGTCGTAGATCCACGCGATCAAGGTACCGTCATTCTATTCTTTTGGAATGTTCTTGTTCCTGACATGATCTGGTTTACAGATTGTCCCTGGGCAGAAAAGTATACACCCAAGGCAGAGGTATGTCCACACAGTCACTAGAAATCATGTTGTTGACGCTATTGCTGGATAGACTGAATTATGCGTTGCTTCCAACAGGATAGTCGAGGTTGCTGCCCTTCTTGAACCGACTGCTCCTCAAAAGGCGAGTTTCTATCTTTCTTATTATTGTTCTCGCCTGACCACTTCAAACAGTGCCTTATACTCCATGGTCAATCTGGAGGAGGGAAGAGCACGATGCTCAGGGTTATGGCCAGGGCAAGACACCTTGATCTTGTTGAGTGGAACCCAGGCTTAAAAGAACAGTGGAACCCACAGACGGCGGACGGTATGTTCAACGCCATTCAGTAATTTGCCTTTGTCTAAGTAAGAAAGTATTAGATTATCAATCGATGATGCACGTATTTGAAGAGTTCTTGTTGAAATCCATCCAGTATTCCCCACTCAAAAGCACACAACGACGCAAAAAGCGCATCATCCTCCTTGACGACTTACCCGACCTCCTCTACGAAGCCAGCAAAGACAAATTCCATGCTCTGTTACATCAAGCACTGCTATCACCTGAACCAATCCTGCTCTGCATCGTGTACAGCGATGCCTCCATCTACGAACCTTCGAGGCGACTTCAGACGCGCGACGCACGACCCTTATCCCTCAACGAAATCGTGCCTGCCGCCATCCAAGAGCACCCACTCTGCTCTGTTATCGAGTAAGTAATTCTAACCGTTTTTCTGATGGTTCATCCTGACGCTTCCGCATAGGGTCCGACCTGTGGTACCAACCCGGATGAAACAAGCACTGAGACGTATACAACAAGCCGAAAGGAGCCATTTGAGCGCCGAGCAGATCGTCGATATTATGGATCAAGCTTCGGGCGACATACGGTCTGCGATCAACAATATGCAATTCCATTCTGTGCGGATACCGCCGTCTGCCAACAAGGGCAAACGACGACTTGATCAGGAAAATGAAATGCAAGAGTCAGTATGCAAATCGATCTCGTGCCGCGAATAATCCCGATTGATCTGGATTCGTATACAGGTCATCACAAGGCAGTACGCTTAGTATATTCCATGCCATCGGAAAAGTTCTCTACTGCAAGCGTAAGACATGATCGCATTTATATCCAACATGTTTCTGACGGATGAATAGGGGACGCCGATGGTGAAATGGAGGCGACTCCTGAGGTAAAGGAAACCAGAAAAGAGGTTGGCCAGCCTCAGACGTATAACGTGTTTGTATAGGATATCCTCCGAAGACTGCCGACCGACAGCGATCATTTCGTTGCACACTTGCATGCGAACCTCTTGCATTTCCAAAGCACCACTGAACAGATGGACGTATCATACCGATATCTCTCTGACGCTGACCTATTATCGGCCCAGGGCGATTGGCGTGTACGTAATCGATGCATCTGTAATATATCTGTGCTCATTTTGTCACTATAGGATCCTGCACCCTATGAATACCAAGCGCTGGTGGCGATGCGAGGCATCATGAAGACTGATCCCAAGCCTACCAACAGGCGCTTCTATCAAATGCAAAAACCATCACGGATGCACACCCGGATACCCACTCTACGTGAGGTGACATGTAAGTGAAAACATTCTAGTTGGACTTTGTCTCATGAGCGTTTCAGCTGTGATGGGAACCTATCCTCTTCAGCAGGAGCAGACGACCGAAAGTATGGACATGGATGAAGACGAAATCGAGTCGTTTTCGGACGAAGACGAGGGCAAGACTCAGATGATGGAAGCCTCGGATGAGTTTGATGATCTCTTTGGCGACGGTGCCGACCTCGCTGCTCTCCCGGACATTTAAAAAGACATAGCATTCTCCCTTCCTGCATCCATTTTCCACATCAATACACTACACACAATACACAATGTACAAATGTTTTTCATCATAAAGAACATGTTTATGCAAGAGAATAAGAGAGAAAAAAAGGGACAATATGTATGTTTTCAAGTATGCAAATAGATCTACTCCTCGTCCTCCTCGACATCGTCGCCGTCCTCGTCGGCCGAGACCTGGTCCTCTCCTTCGTCTTCGCCGTCCTCCTCGCCATCCTCGTCGCGCCGCCGCTTGAGACCGCGCATCTTGCGGGTCTGAAGCTTGCTGAGGTCCTGCTTCTCCATATGTATACGACCATACTGATCGCCCATGGCGTCGAACTCCTTGTTCTTCTCCTTCTTGGTCTGCAACTCCTTGGGGATCTGGATGGCGCGCTTCCAGACCTCAGGACGAGGTGCCTGGGTTCGGCGCACGGCGAAATCAAACATGGGACCCATCGGCTCGAGCTCAACACGCGGCGTGCGCGAACCGCTCTTTTTCATTTGTGTCAAGTACGATCGCACAAAGAGCTTGTCTTGGCCGCCGGGAGGCGAAGCAGTGACAGAGATGACGTACTCGAGACCGGTCAGACTGACACCGGTCATGTTTTCACCATTGAAGAAGTCGAGTAGGTAGTTTTTGAGGTTTTTGTATGTCTCGTCGGTATCAAAGCGGTCGCCCTGGAAGACCATGAGCGGCCGAATATTGGCAGAGCACTTTGCACCCTTGATTTCACTCAGAGGTGTCATGTTCTCAATGCCCAACTCGTACATGTCCAACAGCTGGTGATCAAACATGCGGACAAACGTCAGGTTGTGTGGCCGTTTCTTTGAGTGCGACCCAACCACCATGAGGGCTGCGTCGTTCTTTTGTGAGAAGAAGGCCAGTTTTTCATCGTCTTCGAAAGGCAAGATCTCGTTCTTCTTGCCGAAATACACAGCATGCGGGCGTTTCAGCGAGTACTGCATTGTATAATTATGAGTTTATGGAGTTCATGTGTAGCTGGATCGTACAAGAACTTACGAGATCTTTCAAGGCATCAGTAACAACTTGGCTGGTGGAAGATCCGCGGACGAAAAGAGTCGTCTTTGGGTTCTCGTTCACCTTGGCTTCTCTGTTTTTCAAGAAACGCTTGGTGCGAGCGTTCTTCGCTTTACTGCATCATTAAACGTGAGATATGAATACGTACATATATATGATATATATATCAAGTGATATGACTTACACTGTGCGCAACATGTTATATAATTAAAGAGAAAAAAGAAATGCCCATAAAATCCCAAGCTGAAATGATTGAACCTGAAAAAGCCACAATCCCGGTCGGTCATGCATAAAGAAATTATTTGAGTCGCATACCGCTTATCGCCATTACCGCCAACGAGTATTGCTATTATTATGGGCAAACGCAGAGGAGGTGGACGCAATAAAAAGGATCAGCAGGTAGTCCTCCGTCTTAAATTCAATGCACATGGCCTCATTGAACTGGTTAGGCCTGGGATCGGTCCAAGACCAACTACAAGGACGTCGAACGCGACAATGCTCAATTCAAGGAATACTATTTGGTAAACGATCGCTCGCTTCCTTCCTTCCTTCCTTCCTTTGGAGGTGTTGTCCTCGTCGTATATTCGTTTAACCTTCTATCTGACAGAGTCAAAACATGCTGTCTCCGGAAGAGTTTGAGCAATTTTATGAGGCCTTAAAGAAGCCGCTGCCAGCCACATTTCGTATTACGGGCACCAAAAGGTACTCGATAGTATATCACACAACAGACTACGGGGACTAAGCAGGAAATATATGATGTATATGGTATGACTACTAGACATGCACAGGAAATCCTCGAAGTCCTTGAGAGCGTGCTCATACCGAGCATGCATCAGATCACTGTCGACGGACAGGAATACAAGCCGCCTGCTCCGCTGGACTGGTAATGCAAAAGAAAAAAAAAAAAGAGAGGGGTGTGCCTTGTAGGTCTTACGCAAAAAATTGACGTTTTTGTGTTATGTTTTAGGTATCCGGATCGACTCGGCTGGCAAGCGAATGTACCCCGCAGCGTGTTGCGCAAATCGCCCGAGTTTGCACGTTTCCAACGGTTTATGGTAGCCGAGTCTGAATCGGTAAGTATACAAGGTTTGAAACCATTAAAAATTCATGATGTCACTCATATTATGTATAGGGCAATATTAGTCGTCAGGAAGCTGTGAGCATGGTGCCGCCCTTGTTGATGGATATTCAACCCCACCATTGGGTACTTGACATGTGTGCCGCACCCGGTTCCAAGACCGCGCAGATCATTGAGGCCCTGCATGCCAATGATACAGAGGCACTACCCAGTAAGTTAATTAATGACATAATAACCTTTTTATCTTTCTTTCTTTTTTTCCTTGGGTGTGTATGTGTGTTAATTTATTCTTATTGAAACGTCATCCTAAAGCCGGTCTCGTGGTGGCCAACGACGCGAATTATAAACGCTGCCACATGTTGGTTCATCAGACCAAGCGACTCCAATCGCCCTGCTTCATGGCGACGAATCATGACGCGTCTTTGTTTCCCAGTATCCACGTGGTAAGCTAAACACACGAGTCAGACTCACCGGATATTGATGCTCGGGTATAGGCAGGGGCCAAGGCAAGCTGGCAATTCGATCGTGTTCTCTGTGATGTCCCATGCAGGTAATACATCATTTTTTTTGAATGTATAACATCATCTCACCTATTATCCAGCGGTGATGGCACGCTCCGCAAGAATGAGAGCATCTGGCAGTCATGGAAATACGACGACGGCCTCTCCCTCCACAAGTAGGTAGGCTTTCGATATTAAGGAGTGGAGTTCTTATGCATGGCTAGGCTGCAGGTGCAAATCTTTCTCCGCGGCGTACAGCTGACCAAGGTTGGGGGTCGCATTGTCTACTCGACGTGCTCGTTCAATCCAATCGAGAACGAGGCTGTCGTTGCCGAGGTGCTCCGCCTCACGGATGGTATGTGTTTATGCGCATGACACGTTTAATGACACATTCATAAATGCCCTATTTTTTTTTTCAATAGGCGCTTTGGAGCTTCAGGACGTGTCGCACATGATCCCCGGATTGAAGCGCAAGCCGGGCTTGACGACATGGCAGGTACGTTCTACAAAGAATCCAAAGCAGTATTCGTTCGGATAAGTTTATATTGAAATGCTTGTAACTATTATTA
This sequence comes from Syncephalastrum racemosum, assembly GCA_002105135.1. Classification (NCBI taxonomy): domain Eukaryota; kingdom Fungi; phylum Mucoromycota; class Mucoromycetes; order Mucorales; family Syncephalastraceae; genus Syncephalastrum; species Syncephalastrum racemosum. Next base: position 458,035 of record MCGN01000001.1, read on the forward strand.
CTGTTTATTAGGTCAGGGACAAAGAAGGCAAGCCGATCACGTCCGTGAATGACCTTGACAAGGAACGGCACCAGCGCCGCTTCCCTGTATCTGCCTTCCCACCTCCTAATGCGGCGGATTTGCACCTCGAGCGATGGTAATACTCAAAGAAAAATTGCTATATGCGTCTTTGATCGTCAGTTGACCTATCCCAAACACATACCCAATATAGCTTGCGCATCTATCCTCATATGCAAGATACGGGCGGCTTCTTTGTCGCCGTGTTTGAGAAAACCAAGCCAGTGGCGGCAGCTGACCACGCCGCCGACTTGGATCCCTCGGCCCTGGAAGAAGAAGAAGCCCGCGACGATGCGCTGCTCAAGTCTGTGAATCCTGAGGAAAAGGAAGAAGAGGACGAGGAGCAAGGTGAAGGAGTGACGGTGCCGACCAAGCGTCCGCCCAGCAGTCCGCCTGTCCCCACTAAGCGTGCCCGACAAGACGTGCACAAAATGCAAGAGGCACCTTTTGAGATCATGGATCCAGACTGTTCAGACGTCCGCATTCTCACGCAAGTCTAAATATCCCCAAGAATACATTACAGTTCTATTTATACCGATCTCTTTTACAGGGACTACTACAAGCTCTCGCCCGAGTTCCCCAAGGACCAGTACATCCTACGATCGGATTCAATGTCAAGGAACCGCACGATCTACTTTTGCTCAGCCGCGGTCAAGTCTGTGCTACAATCACCTGACTTTGAGCGGCTGCATTTGGTCTTTACAGGCGTGAGGCTCTTTGTTCGGCAGGGCGGCGCGGCTGGTTCCGAGGGCGATGAATTCCGGCTGACATCGGAAGGTATTCCATTGCTGGAGCGCGTGATCGTCGATCAACACAGACAGGTCAGCGTGCCCGAAAGTGCACTCCGAACTGTCCTGGAGCATAACAATCCTGCCTTGCGTGATTTTGACGATACGACACGTCCCATCTTGGAAAGCTTGGGTAAGAAGGAAAAAGAAAAGACAGGGATCCCTCTGGTGGGATGGCCACACCTCTCCCCAACCCCCCCCCCCAAAAAAAAAAAATAATTGAAGCGAATGCATTGACCCTCATTTCGTCATCCTTTCATTATCAGATGTCGGCTGCCACATCTTACACATGCGGATCTCCAAGGCGATGGATAAACCGTACGTATTTCTGATTCTCTCCAGGTTATCTCGCATGGGGGAAAAAGATCATCTTATCTCATTTTGAAAAAAAAAAAATGCATCACTTCGTCATTGACCCCCCGAATGATTAGACTCAAATCCCCATTCACGTTGCTGTTGCCAACGATGCGGGCCAAGGACTCGGTGAACGTCATGGTGAACAAGATTGAAAAGAGGTAGGGACAGATCAAAGACAAGTGGATGATACGGTATTTTGACAACGTGGTTCACGCACGTTCTAGGTCTTTGTACGAGCGAATCTTGGGACCACCTGACACAAACCAATCCAATGCAAACAATGGCTCAAATGCTTCCGCGGAAGAGCGTGGAGAAGGGGAGAAAACGCCGTAAATGACTCTCTCCCCCCAAGAAAAAGAAACTGGGATAATCCCTTACTTACGCACGCTACAGTGCATATACAAAGAAAGAAAAAAAATAAAATGGTCATTTCTTACGCAAAAGCGGACTTTAACCCCCTCATCCTAAAACCCCCCTCATATTCCCCCACATTCCAGTATTTTGCCGGTGTCAAACGCTCAGGCACAGCATCGCCCAATCTGATTCGTTGAGTTCAGTAGCGAAATTCCCCGTTTGGGTTTGAAATGTTCCCATTGGTCCAATTCCTTCTTTGGTTTTTTTATGGCAAGTTTAATGCGGGGCGGAAAACTTTTATTTTTTGTTGCATTGCCAAAAGGTATATAAAAACGACCGATAGTTCAACGTCAAGTTCTTTGCTCTTTACACTCTTATATCGCACACTCACACACATATTATCTCTATTAACATGACTGAGTCTCTTCTTACTGCGAACCCTGCGCCTGCTCCGGTTTCGACCACCACCACGACCGCGGCTGCCACCGCCGCTCTTGTCGACACTCTTGTGTCGGCCCAGCAGGAGCAAAAGAACTATGGCGTACTACTGAGCAAAGTGAACGACCTCCAAGTCGTTGAGATTCCCGTACCAACACCCGCTGCGGGTGAGGTCCAAGTTCAGGTCAAGGCCACCGGTATCTGTGGTTCGGACGTCCATCTCTGGAAGTATGGCGAGATCGGCATCTTCCCCGTAACACAACCTCAACTGTAAGCTACAAGAAAGAGCAAATCATTCCGTGCAAGATCTAACTAGTTTTCGTTTTCCATTAGTTTGGGCCACGAGAGCGCTGGTATTGTCACTGCGATAGGTGAGGGCGTGGACGACCTCAAGGTCGGTGACCGGGTGGCGATCGAAGCGTAAGTTTTTATTTGTTTAGTTTCTCCCATTTTTATTTGGTATTCATGTCATACTTTGCTTGTTATACAGTGGCATCCCCTGCTCAAAGTGCAACCAATGCATGAGTGGCCGGTACCATCTCTGCCCGACTGTGCTGTTCAAGTCTACTCCGCCCTACGACGGTCTCCTGGCCAACTACATTACCCATCCGTCGCGCTGGCTCCACAAGATCCCTGACAACATCTCCTACGAGGAGGGCGCGCTCCTTGAGCCGCTCTCCGTCGCCATCGCCGCCGTCGAACGCGTCGGCGCCCAGTTTGGCCGTTCCCTTCTCATTACCGGCGCAGGCCCCATCGGCTTGATGGTACTCGCTGTCGCCAAGGCGGTCGGCATCTCGCCCGTAATCATCACCGACGTCCAGCCCGGCCGTCTCGAGTACGCCGAGAAGATGGGCGCAGACTACACCTACCAAGTCAACCCCAAGTTGTCAGACGTCGACATTGCACGCGACATTCGCGCGCTGACCAACAACAGCGAGGGCGTCGAGTATGCCCTCGAGTGCACCGGCATTGAATCGTCCTTCCGGGCTGCGATCATGGCCACCCGCGACGCCGGTACGTGCTGCCTCGTCGGTGTCGGCAAGAATGACCAGACTCTCCCCGTCAACAACTTTGCCATGCGCGAAGTTGATATCCGTGGCCTGTTCCGCTACCACCACACCTACCCGCGTGCCATCGCCCTCCTGGCGAGCGGCAAGCTGAATGTCAAGCACTTGATCACCCACCGCTTCCAGTTCATGGATGCGCTCAAGGCCTTTGAGACTGCGGCAGACTACTCAACTGGCGCAATCAAGGTCCAAATTGTGAACTAAGACGATACCGCCGCCCTTCTGTCACGGCATGCATTATTATATCTGACCCCCCACCTTACACAGCTTATCCTCCATTGATGCACATACATATACACACACACACTCACATGCACGACACCTTGCACAATCACGCAGCATTTCATGCATTTTTCTGATTTTTTTTCTCTGTTCGTTTCGTTTCTTTTTTTTCTTCCTTTCTTTTCCGCTTCATGCATTTAGTTACACTGTAAATCCCGTTTTGATGAATACAAGCAAGAAGTTACTATCAAATTTTTTAAATATGGTTGGTTCTCTAGAATATGGAATGTGTCATGTCCAAGCTGGGCATAAGCTATGCGCAATGACATGTGCATTACTGATTATTCGCTCATTATATGAAAAGGCAGACGTATATACGTAATTATTACACAAATGAAGAGGATTGGTATACTACTACTACAGCCGACCCCATAGCAACAGAGTAAAGAGTATAAATGCTTTCAGCGTCTCAAGTCGGTGAGCCACTCGAAGCGGTCATCATTTCCTCAAAGGTGGGCGGTGAGGCAACCAAAGTGGTAGACAATAGGTTCTCTGTGGTATTGGGGAGAGGGAGATGCCGTGAGGCGCGCCGACTTGCAGGATGCGATGACGGTTCCTCTTCTTCGCGGATCGCAGGCTGCTGAGGCTCCCCGCGTTTGGCGATACCAGCCGGTGCCGCTTCTGCTTCTGCTCCTGCTCCCGGTCCTGCTGCTCCTGATGCTGCTGTTGCTGGAGCGGCCTCCTGCCTTCCCTCCACTTTCTCTTCCTCTTCATCTTCGCTCGTCTTGATACCCAGAGATTCCATGACATCGCTGACCTCGAGGGCGACGCTAGCCTCGAGATCATTGTAAGTGCGGCAGATGGGGCAGCAGAAGCCCGGATAGTTCTGGAAGAGCAGGGGACGCAAACATTTAAAGTGGAAGATGTGGGAGCAAGGGGCGATGAAGAGGGCTTGAAGAGGCGCAATGGCATAAAGACAGATGCAGCATTCTTGGATTTCAGCGTGCTGCACGGGTGCGGATGGCGAGTTGCGTGCGGTGGTCTTGGTGCTGGTTTCGCGCACTTTGACGTTTTCAGGCAGAGACGACGCATGGGGCGAGGATTTTGGGTTTTCATCTTCTTCACTAAAGTCGCTCGTATCACTGCCCGTGTTAAGATTGGGCGCGACGGTCGCTAGGAGATGGTGCCGTAACTGGGTAAAGGCTGCTCGATTGAAGAGATGCGAGACATGTGTATCACGATTGACTTCGAGACGCATGCGCACGGCTCGGTACATTGGCTCAATCCCGCCTTGATAATCCACTCCGAGTTGAATGACATCGCCGTCTTTAACTTCTTGCGGCGCACTCTGCAGATTCGCCGGTGACAGCCGCGCTCGGTTCACAAACGTGCCACTCGACGAGCCGACATCACGCACGTAGATCTAATAACAATAATAAACCAAACCATTCCCCAGTTCAGTTCAAATAATCTCATAGATTTTTTTTTGATTCATGCAATCTTTTTTTTTCTTTTCACTACTTGCCTTGTTTGTTTCGGGCTGTACCCATATTTCTGCATGGCTGCGGCTCACCACTTTGCTCTTAAATGATAAACGGTTCGGCATCGAGCTCCTGTCGCTGTACCGACCGATGCGAAGCACCACGCCAGGCTCGAGGTCTCGCTCAATCACCTCAAACACAAAGCACCGATTGGCCAGCCCCACATTGGGGACAAGCCGGATATGGGGTGGCGGATGCGAGGATGCGGGAGAGAGTTGCTGTGAACTGCTATTGCTTGTGGTGGAAGCCGATGTCGAGATAGGCACGGACTGAGTGAGCGTCAAGTGATTCGTGGTTGCTTCTGCATGGGGAGAGGGTTGGCTGTTGGGTACAGGGGAAGATGGGACGGACGAAGTTCGCTGTCGGTGAGCTCGTCGTAGGCTGCGAAATCCACGGGCGAGGATGGCGGGCGACGAAGGAAGGGACGAGCTCTGGTCTGACGGTGGCGTGTTGATCGATAGACTTCGCAGACGAGGCATGGGGGCCGTTTGTGTAGTATTCTCAGTTGAAAAAATAGAAACGGACAGAAAAAGAAAAAAAAAGAGAAAAAGGAATGCAAGTAGATATGAATGTACACTACTTCAAGACGTTTTGCCCGAAACATCCATTAGATATTTTCCATTGGAAACTCAACCAATCGTTTCACAATTTCTCCGGTTCATCCTTTTGTTTCCCGCCCCGGTATGTCTGTGCACATTTATATACACACGGGGTCTTCTGTTTCTTTCGGTTTCTTTTCTGTATGTGTGCTTTCCTTGATTGTGTCACCATGCATTATTCAAAATATATAATTGAGCTGGAAGAGGACAAAAAGGAAAGAAAAAAATATAAAAAAGCTATGTTGGATGACATAAATAGTGTACAAAAGAGACAAGGAGCCTTTGTGTGAAAGAGAGAAAGAGAGAGAGAGGTATGTGTATGCGCGAGTTTGCATGTGGGTTTGAGGGGGGGAGGGTTTCGTGTTATATGTGAAAGAAGAAAATAAAACTATAAAAAATAAAGAGTAGAAATGCGTTTAGCAGAGTTAGAGCCTATCCACCGTGGTTGTTCGCATGGGAACAGGCGAGAGGGTATTTTGTTCTTGTTGTTCATGCGCATGAGAAAGAGGAACGGGGGGAGGAGGAGAATAATGATGGATGTGGTGTTGCTGAGATTGAGATTGAGATAGATCGTCGATCTCCGTCGGAGAGGTCGAGAAAGCCGGTGCCTCGCTTCGATCGGTAGCGACAGAGGAGGGAATCACGGCCGGCGATGAGTGTTGCCGTGCGGGCATGCTGGGGAAACCTTGCTGGCTCCGACGAAGGCGCATCACCATCTCGCATTTGCGCAGGATGTCCCGTGCGCTGGCCTCCATGTCGTCCTCGCCATATGACAACCGCCGCAATAGGAGAACGAGATCGTCTGGAACGGTGCAAAACTCCTCTTGGTGGAGAAGCAGCATGTGGACGGTCTCGATGGCCGCAAACGAGTCATCCTTGACCGGGTCCTTGTTTTTCGAATAGAGCACGTTTGGCGCGAGCACCGTCGCTAGATTCTGCAGATCCATCTTGGACGTTTCGGCAAAGGAGGCGACCCATTTCACAAACAAGAACAGGACCTCCATCGCGTCTCGGTTGGCTTTCGGAAGCAGACAGCAGCTCAGATGGATCACGCGTTTCCGATCTTCAACCGATTCAAGCTCTGGATCACAAAAGGGGGGGGGGGGAAGGACCCGTGAGAAAAACAGAAGTGGAAAATTAAGCTATGGAGGTACGACTTACTTTGTGCAACGGTCAAGAGCTTGTGTAACTTGAATGTCAAGAGGGGCTCAGGCAGCTCGCGCAGAAACTTTTTGGTCAGGGCAGCTACCTGGATCGCGCTTTCTTTTTGGAGTTGGGTGCCGTTTGGGTTCGCATCAATCTCATCCGCCAGCTCCTTCAGCCGGCGGATATTTCCGTTCTTGCGGAAGATGCCTTCCACCGACATGTCTTTTTTTTTTTTTTTTTCATTAGATAAAGCAACATGAAAGAGAGACAGAGTACTTCGGTTTTGACATCTTACCCATTTGCTTCATGGCCGATATACTGTCCTCGAAGAAGGCAGGGATTTTGATCCGCGTTGGGCTCGCGCCGAGGTTCGATTCCACGCCATTCTTTTCGACCAGGACATCCAGTGGTACGCCGAACGTGCCCTCTACGTGCAAACATAGGATCAGGTCAGCATATCGAATAGGCGTCTTCACTCCAGATTACAATAATTGTTTTCCTTTTTACCTTTGGTCCGTGGTGACTTTTTGTTACCGCCCGCCTTGAGGCTTGTGACAAACTTGCCCCACAGCGTCGAATTCTTCTTGTCGTCAATGAGATCCGCCAGCTCCTCGAGCGAGAAGGAGTCCTTGAGGAGATCCTCGAGGTACAGGACGGCAAGATGCTTGACCATGAAATGGTCAAGCGCACGCAGCTCGGCAAAGTAGTAGGATTCGGCGGCCGGAGTAGCTTTGGTATAGCTTTGGCTGGGCGGGCGCGGAATGGGCGTCGTTGCTGGGGCTTGGACTTGTGGAATGGAGGAAGGGTCATCGGATCGGTGGGCGACACACGCCGCGTTCGGGCTCGGGGTTTCCATCAATGTCGACCGCTTGGCGACGCGGTGCGAATCGGTCAATTTGCGCCGCATCTGGGCAGTCGACTTCATGCGCTTGATGTCACTTAAATTGATGGTTTCCTGGGCCTTGTCGCCGTCGGAAAACGACTTGGCGCGTGCGTCCTGGGTCAGCATGCCCGGTGGTGACTTGGCGGGCGTGGTATCTTGTACGTTGAGCAAGGTGTAGAGCCGTCGAAGGGAAAAGCGGAGCAGGAACGAGTATTGCTGGAGTTGGGTGACGTATACAAAACCCTGCTTGACATCAGTCCTATCCCTGGCGCAGTGGCTGCAGAGCAAGACGTGCTGGGCATCGGCAAAAGCTGTCGCAGCTTCGTCGCGAAGGGGTGTGCAACATTGCGCGCACGCAAAGCAGCGATCATGCCACCGGCTATGGTCCTGTTTGTAGCACGCGTCATCGCATGGCGTCTCACAGAGCTGGCAGAGGTCGGACGCGAGAGGCGAATCGGCATCGACGAGTACATTGCGTTTCTTGTTGGCAAGCTCGACAAGCTGGCTCAGGAAGCGACTGATCGCGGCTTCCTTCATGGACTGATACCGCTCCTATCGGATTCAAAGTCATGATGAGTTCATCACGTCATGCGTTCCCAACCTGCCTGTCCTATTTTCTTACCAATTGGAGGGCCGACGTCAAACTAATGCGGATCAAGACTTTCAAGTAGTGGGCCAGACCCGTTACGAGCGAGAGCAGTTCTTCGGTGATGCCCATCTTTCTGAAGCCGGTCTCCTGCGTCTGGGAGAGGAGCGAAAAGAAGTTGATGATCTTTTTGCAAAGCAGTTTCGATTCGCGTTCGTGGTGGTCTTGCGGAGAAGTCTGGTTTTGGGCAGCTGCTGCCGTTGCGTGCTGGTAGATGAGATCGTCAATGGCGGCAAACAAGACCTCCACGTGGGTGACAAAGTAATCGGCCATCTTTAGACCTTCCACATAACTGCCTTCCGAAACGTGGATGAGCATGTCCGAGATACACGCCGCGGCCGATTCTAACCGAAATGCATATATACACATATGGTAAGTACCACTGCGATAACCCTTTCTCAATTCGTGCTTTATTACCTTCAAAGGCGGACAAAACGGTCCAGATTCGGTACACTTTGTCTTCCATCGCGGCTTGCATCTCGCGCAGTTGGTCGGCTGTCATGTCTAATAAATAAAATATACAAAAGGGGAAAAGGAGAACAAACGGGGTCAATGATGGCAAGTTCATTCAATTGATGTATTCAGGGCCAGCCAGCGAGCCAACCAGCCCAAATCAATGGAATATGGGAAATTGGGGAAATTGTGATATGTGATATGGAAAGGTGTGTATGTATTTACCTGCTTGTTGCGCAGCTGTGGGTGAGATAGGCGACGAGCCTTCCTCGCCTTCAGTGATAGCCTGGGACAGTTTCACGTTCCAAAACTAATAAAAGAAGAAATCAATAAAAAATGTACCCATAATATAGGTATATGTATATATGTATATATATAGTATGTATATAATACCTTGTGAATCATGTAGCATTCTGGGTGCCAGTGTTCATCAATGCCGTTGCGATTGATTTCGACAAACTGCTTGAGGATAGCGGTCTGGCAGCCAGAGCACTGGATGGCGAATTGAGTCGAGTAATGGTAGTGGCAGTAAACATTGCCCTGGTGTTCGTAATATGAGTCGTCAGGGCCAAACACGACCGAGCAGACGCTGCAGCAAAAGTGCTCCAAATGGAACTTTTTGCCCACCGCGGTAATGTACGGTCCTCGCAAGGCATCACCGCAACTCTCACAGACGAGATTCAGTCGCTTAAAGTAATCGCGTTCGCAGAGCGGTTGTGGGGGGTGGTCGACCGGAAAAAAGCGAGAAGCGACAGGTTCATTGCAGTCCTACAGTAGACAACAATAGGAAGATTGGCAAAAAAAAGAAGGTACATTACTGAATACGATGCGGTTGAATTTATTCCTGAATCTTACAATGCAAGTAAAGCAGCCCCAGTGGAACGTGCCATCCAGGGCCCGTACAAATTCGCCATCGAGAGCTTGTCGGCATGAGGTGCAATAAAGTGTAGATGGACCGCCTGGACTAGATGAAGTCACGGATTCGGAAGGTGTCTCATCCAGAGGAGACTCTGAGGACAGCATATGACAGAAAGGAAGGGATAAAAGGAAAAGATTAAGGAAAGGAAGAAGGGAAAAAGGAAAGAGACAAAAAAATAAGGGCGAACTGGGGAAAGTGAAGCGTGTTTGTAGTCTGTTGTGTGGAGAAGGAAAAGAAAAAGAAAAAAAAAAAAGGAATAAGGGAACGGAAAAAGAGAATCAGCCCAGCCAGAAAAAAAGAAGAGGTGCGAAAAAAAAGAGATGAAAGAGAGAGGTGAAAGAAGAAAAAGAAAAAAAAGAGAGGGCTCCCAAAAATGGCAATGCTCAACACCATACCCCACGGCGGCCTTCTTTTTTTTTCTGCATACTCTCTTTTCCTTCCTCTTTTTCCGTCAACTGTCAATCATACCAGCAAAAGTAACCTATGGTTGGATGGACAAACGAAAAAAGAAAAGGAAGAGAGAGTATATAAAAATCGTTGGACCTGCCCAATAATGCAGGTTGCATGATTTCTCCACGTCGCGCGCGCTATTTTTGTCGCGGGCCGCTCTTTTTTTGGATCCTGCTTCTGAGTTTATCGATACTACTCATACTACAACTTTATTAAAAAGTACCCGTATAAAATCTTCCAACACACTACAAACAGAGAGTCAACCCAAGAATGACATACACACTCTATGTCAGGAACGCAGGTGGGGCATGTACATTGGCGATAGAAGAACCTCCTTTTTTTATTTAATTTTTTTTTCACACAAAGCAAAATGGGCAACCATGGCATGGTATTATTTTTTTTTCCTTTCCCTTTCTTCATCGATTAATCCTGAGGAGGTGGAGGCGGTGGTGAGTCGGACCCGCTGGGTGGAGGTGGTGGCGGAGGTGGGGCACCTTCCGAAGGTGGAGCTGGATCCGATGGCGGTGGTGGAGGCGGAGGTGGAGCATCCTAAATAGAAATATAGTCAGTCCAAGTGCATTCTCAAATGCGACTATCAAACATACCATGCCGCCCGGAGGCGGAGGCGGAGGTGGGGCTTGCTGCCAAGGTGCACCACCACCTGATGCTGGCGGAGGTGGTGGCGGCGGTGCTTGCTGCTGCTGCTGAGCATAGTCATAGCCACCATAGCCGCCATAATACGCGTCATAGGGCTGATAATAACCGCCATAGTACTGGTCGTACTGCTGCTGATGGGGTTGCTGATGGTGTTGGGGCGGGTAGTGCTGATGGGGTGTGTGCTGTTTCTGCTGCCATGGCGCAGGCGCACCTGTGGGACCACTGCCTTCGCGCTGCTGTTGCCACGGCGGCGCGTTACCCGTAGGTGGCGGGCGCTGCCAGGGCGCACTGCTTTTTTGTTGCTGTTCACCACCAGCGCCACCGCCGCCTTCGGTAGACTCGCCGAGTTCGGCCATCAGGTTCATGTACTCGCTATCGAGATGCTGGTCGCGTTCGCGTGCCTGCTGCATGAACTCGGGGTCGTTGCGGTGCAAACAGTCGCGTGCGGTATGGCCACGACCTCCACAGATGCGGCACGTCAGACTGACCGTGTAGTTTTGTCGTTCAGGGCATTCGTAACGTCGATGACCGATGCCGCCGCAGTTGATGCAGGTTTGGTTCTCGTCATCGCGGAGCGTACCGTTCAGCGCGGCGAGTTCACGAAGCTGATTACGCTTCAGTTCATTTTGTCCTTCGGGCAGCGTGGCCGACTACGGAAGATGGATGTATTAGTTGAACTGACTTCTTCCCAAATCATAATCTGGGCTTTTTTTTTTTCTTTCCTCTCCTTTTTACCTTTTCGATAATGTTCTCAATGAGTTTGACGGCTCGCTTGACCTTCTCGTCGCTGTCGGCCATGACAAGACAATGCAGATCTTCTTCCTGAGCAGAATTGCTCGCAGCGTCGGTGCGCGACTTGCCTTCTTTGACCGAGCCTCGACCGCGAATAGAGATCTTGGCGCCCGAGTCGGCCTCCATGCCCTTGAGGGTATTGCCACGGGGACCAATGAGCTGGCCGATAAAGTTGATCTCAGGGAACTCCTTGGCGGGGATGTAGACTTTCTCGGTGAGACGGCTCGGCCGCTTGTAGTCGACGGGTGGTCGAAAGTTGGGCACAGTCCGGATGGCTTTCTCGACAAGCTTGTGTCGCTCGTCTTCGAGCTTCTTGCGATAACGAACTTCGCGTGTATTGATACGCTTGCCGTCGGCGTTGTACTGTGGCTCGGGCGAGGGTGACCTAATCGATTATTATTATTAAAATGATCATGAGCAAAATAGACAGACATAAAAGACGCGTTGTCCAAATGCGAATTATTACCGTTGACCCTCCGGAGGGACGTAATCGCCCGTGCGAAGTTTCCGATTGATCTCTTCCAAACGGATTTGCACTGAAATAAAAGAAACGAGGTATTAGAATAAAGTACGGTGCGGTTGGGATCTTGAAACTTACAAACATAGGACTCCATTTGTTCCTTATTCAGTTGCGGCAGTGCAGTAGGTAAGCCCGGCATGTTGATTTTCGCGCTTTCATCGCCCCATCTGTTCTTCTTTCTTCGTCTGCGTTCTCCACTTCCAGTACTGCCTGGCGTGCTGTTACTCGCCACAAGAGCAGAACTCGGCGATGCTACACAAAGAAGGATGTGTGTGAATAAGGATCCTATACTCGACTATCACCTATGAAAAATACCTTCTGAACCGTTCTCAGTGCGGTCCGCCTTGGTGGGTGGATAGCTAGAAGAATCATATTCAGACTTGGTAGAGAGATTGGCAGGATCGGGTTTGCCATAGCCAGGATCTTGTTTGATGGCTCCGTCTGGTTCAGGCGAAGCTTCTGCCCGCCGTTTAACACCCAGAGGCGTTACATTGGTACCTACATGTACTTCAATATCTAGTTGATTCTCTTAATGCCTTAATCTGGCGTACCTGTTGGCCTCCACATGACTTGAGTACAATTAAATTGTCAGGGAAATGGGGTGTTCAACGAAAAAGAGAGGAAGAACAAGTCCAATTCAATTCAAGCGCAGCTCAGACAGACCAAATGGACAACACACAGCTCACACAGAGAGATTTGGGCACACACCACAGCTCCAATTCGACTCTTGCTTCCCTTCAATTTTTTCGACCGTCACAAATCCTCAAAAAAAAAAAAAAAAAAGAAAAAGGCAAAATGCGAGAAAAAGAAAAAATTGGGAGAGCCCCGCCCTCCCATTCATGAGGTATTTTCTAATTTTTGGCTTTTTTTTTCACTTACTGCCATGTGAGACACTCTGGTAAATAAAAAATATATATTGCCGGTTTAAGATGGGCATCTATGAGGACAAATAGAGTCAAGCTATTTGTCATCTTCCCCGCGTGACTTACAAACGCAAATGTGATAAGCCTATCCATACAACGTACCCGCGTTGCATGGCATCCATCTATCGAAGATTTAAAAAAAAATAAAAAAAAAATTCGATCGCTGCGCAAATCAAAAATATAATAAGATTTGATTCTGGTTTGTCCCTTTCTCTCTCTGCTGCGGATCGATCGAAATAATAAAAAAAAAAAAAGCATGTATAATTACTGGAGAGGTTTATGTCCTGCGCGGGCCAAGATTGAACCGCTATCCAGTGTCTTTAATTTTTTTTTTTAAGTCCGGAGAGCCGCTTCAAGATCACAGTTGTGGTACCAACCGTGGGTACGAATGACACATCTTGACGAATCATTTCGCATCTCGCCCTTTTCAAGCGCCACCCATTTAGGGCCCATCTTTTTTTTTCTCGCTCCACTTCCTCTTCTTCTTCCTCCTCTTACTACTTTTTCCTCTACCCTTCCACAAAACATGAGCTACGCTGCCCCCACCAACCTCCACGCCAAGACTACCGAGAACGGCGACAAGAACCAGTCTTCCTTCCAAATCAAGGCCGGTCTTGCTCAAATGCTCAAGGTAAAAAAGAATGAAGCCAATGAAGCAAACAGAAACGAATGACAAGTCAATGAGTGCAAAAAAAGCTGACGCTAGTTTGGTGTATGTGTTAGGGTGGTGTTATCATGGACGTCATTGACGCCGACCAGGCCCGCATTGCTGAGGAGGCCGGTGCTTGCGCTGTCATGGCTCTGGAGCGCGTGCCTGCCGATATCCGCAAGAACGGTAATTATTTTTGTTTTTTTTTAAGGTTGACAGGGTGACATTAAGTGTTGTATATTTGAAAATATAGGTGGTGTTGCCCGCATGTCGGACCCCAAGATGATCAAGGGTATCCAGGAGGCTGTGACCATTCCCGTGATGGCCAAGGTCCGTATCGGCCACTTTGTCGAGGCTCAGATCATCGAGTCGATCGGTATCGACTACATCGATGAGTCCGAGGTCCTGACCCCGGCCGATGAGTCCAACCACATCAACAAGCACAACTTCAAGGTCCCCTACGTCTGTGGTGCCAAGAACCTCGGTGAGGCCCTCCGCCGCATCAACGAGGGTGCTGCCATGATCCGTACCAAGGGTGAGGCTGGCACTGGTAACGTCGTTGAGGCCGTCCGCCACATCCGTACCGTCAACGCCGAGATCCGCCGTGCTGCTTCCATGACCGATGAGGAGCTCTACGCTTATGCCAAGGACCTCCAGGCTCCCTATGAGCTTCTCAAGGAGACGGCCAAGCTCGGCCGTCTTCCCGTCGTCAACTTCGCCGCTGGTGGCGTTGCCACCCCCGCTGATGCTGCTCTCATGATGGTAAGTGAAAAAGGATGATAGAAGAAAAAAGGCTAGGAAAAGAGAGAGAGAGAGAAATGCATACTAAGTGGTGGCGTTCTATAGCAACTCGGCTGTGATGGTGTCTTTGTCGGTTCTGGTATCTTCAAGTCGGGTGACCCGGCCAAGCGTGCCAAGGCCATCGTCCAGGCTGTGACCCATTACAACGACGCCAAGGTTCTCGCTGAGGTGTCTGAGGACCTGGGTGAGGCTATGGTTGGTATCAACCTTGATGAACTGTCCGAGGACCAGCGTCTCGCCAAGCGCGGCTGGTAATCTGTCCTTTTTTTTTCCTAAAAAAAAAAGTATACGGTTCAACACCCTTTTCCTTTCTTTATTTTCTTTATCCATGTATTTTCTTCCTTTTCTATATTTCCTCTTGTTCATCCATCTGTAAAGCATATCAAGAATATAACACGCATCAACCGCGTTTTGCCGCGTGCATTTGACAGCTTCTAGCTCATGCATTTTCACGATATTTCATTTTTCGAATTCCTTTTTTTATTCATTATCTTGTATGAGATTGGCCCGTGTTTCTCTTCTTTTTCATTACTAAGACTCAACAGTATCCATGGCTCGTCGTGTTGTGGTTACTGGCCTGGGACTGGTCACACCTGTCGGTGTGGGCGTCCAAAATGCGTGGACTAACCTCCTCAAAGGTCAATGTGGCATTGTCTCCGTTCGCGATCGTGAAGGCTTCGATGCACTACCTGTCAACATTGCAGCCGTCGTACCCGAAGGACTGAAGGAAGACGGCAAGTTTACCGCAAAGGAATGGCTCGATCGCGGGGTATGCAAGATTCCTCACTATGATTGCCGATGTCTCAATTCTACTTATTAGGACGAACGAGTCATGGGCACTTTTACCCAGTATGCCATTGCGGCCGCACGACAAGCTTTGGCCGACGCGGACTGGAAACCCACGTCGGATGAAGCCAAGGAACGCACGGTAAGTAGTCGATTGTATTTGAAAGTGTCTATCTCATTGGGTGATAGGGCGTCTGTATTGGGTCGGGTATGGGCAGCTTTGATGACCTCGTGTCGACCTCCGTATCGTTTTCCAACGCTGTAAGTCTTTTTTTTTTTTAAGACAGCATCACCCGCATTTGACTCATTGACGGTTATGGCATATCCTATCATGAATTGTCCAGGGATACCGCAAAGTGTCACCTATGTTTGTCCCACGTATCCTAATCAACATGGCTGCCGGCCACCTGACGATGAAATATGGCTTCAGGGTATAATCCTAATTATCATAAGAAGAACCTATAATAGTGACACACACACATGCTTGAATAGGGTCCCAATCACGCTGCCTCCACCGCATGCACCACCGGTGCGCACTCGATCGGCGACGCGTCGCGCTTTATCCAGTACGGTGATGCAGATGTCATGGTCGCAGGTGGCACTGAGGCATGCATCCATCCGCTGGCCATGGCCGGTTTTGCAAAGTAAGTCTACCCTATATAATATTAATAGCGTGGCGTATATACCTAACCCGCTCTGCGCCCCTTTCAGGGCCAAGTCACTCGCAGCCCAGTACAATGACAACCCAAGTGAGGCGTCACGGCCTTTCGACGCCGATCGAAGTGGCTTCGTGATGGGCGAAGGTTCGGGCGTGGTTGTGCTCGAAGAGCTCGAGCATGCCAAGGCGCGCGGCGCACGGATCTATGCAGAGGTAAAGGGCTACGGCTTATCGGGCGACGCACACCACATGACCGCCCCGCCCGAGGACGGCGCGGGCGCGGTCCGATCCATGCAGCGCGCGCTGCGGTCGGCCGGGATCGCTGCGTCTCAAGTCGGCTATGTCAATGCTCACGCGACGAGCACTGCCGTGGGCGACGCGGCCGAGAATCGCGCGATCAAAACTGTATTTGGCGACCAAGTCATCGTCTCCTCGACGAAGGGCGCAACCGGCCACTTGCTGGGTGCAGCTGGTTCGGTCGAGGCCATCTTTACCCTCCTTGCTCTGCACCATGTAAGATAAGCCCTTCCCTCTGAGTCTAGCAAAAAGCATCCGTAATCCTGGTTTTCTCTAACTTGTTTTTATTTCCAGGGCGTACTTCCCCCGACTCTGAACCTCCACAAACCCGAGGGCGAGTTCAACCTCAATTATGTGCCATTGGAAGCCCAAGAACACAAGGATATACGCGTAGCGGTTACAAATAGTTTTGGTTTTGGCGGCACAAACGCGTCGCTCTGCTTCTCCAAAGTCTAAACTTGTATTTCTTTTTTTTTTTCTGTCTGGACTTATCGAAGCGGACTATACTTCAAAGGCTTGAGGATGTAGGATGACATGCTATCGACGAGGCGTACTAGAAACAGAAAGTACAGTATGCGCGAGTGAGTGAGATGTTTCTTGTCACTTTGAGGTCCGAATCCCAGCTTATCCCTGATCCTTCCTTTCTCTTCACGTGATCTCCCTGGTTCTTACCTGTCTTGTAAACCGTGTCGGCCCAACCATCGACGTTCCATGCATCTTCACGGGTTGTCTTGCGCGTTTGCAAGTCACTATGCAAAACAAGCAAAAGAAGGATGAGAATGAGCAAAGAAAACAAAGGGAACGAAGAGAATGCATTACGCTCCCAGACAGAGCCCCTCTTCATATACTTACGGGTAGGTCCACATGTGGTGGACACAGTGAAGTTCACCGAGTTGGGCAAACCAGGCGCCAACCGGCTCACAGAATTGCTTTCGGCACTCGAGGCCCTTGCGCCTACATTCGAAAAAGAGCCATGGATCAATCATCTCGGAACGCCTCGGGGCGCTTTTTCAAACTCACCAATGCATCTCCCATTCGAGCAGATGGCCAGGCTAAACGATAAGACACACAGGAAAAAGAAAAAAAGAGAAAGAAAAGCAAAGCAAAGGTGAATCAGGAACGTCTCGGTCTCAGAGAATTATATCCGTCACTTACCTTGAGATTGTATTTACGCAACTCGTAAATGCCATCTGTCACCATGGGAGGCGAGGTTTGCCAGAAGGAAAACTCCAGCATGATGTTATTCTCACGCGCTTCGACGAGTGGGCGGAGTTCTTTGATGAACTGGTTGTAGACCTGAAAAATAATAATATGAGAACGGGTCTAGTAGACTCTCAAACGCTTACAGGATCATTTTCGAGACGAGCCGTAGTGTGGCTGTAGCCAGGGTATCCCTTGTATTCCCAAATATGTACTATCAAGAGAGGTTGAGCTTTCATCCAGGTCATATTGACCTCTTTTCTTTTGCTTACCAAAGGTATCGAGTTCGCCGACAACGACTTCCCAACTTCCGCATAAATGCAGTTCATTGTCTGGGTTATTGGCGATCTCGGGCAGGTATTTGGACACCAAGGCCTTGTATTCCTCTACCTTGTCTGCTTTGACCTTGTGCTCTACAATAACCCCATACGTTTGAATATCGCGATTCCCAACGTGCCTTTTTTTTTGTTGACTTACTCTGCAGTTCATGCACGTATTTGCCACGGGCGAGCTTTTTGGAGTGGGTCTGAGACTCTTCCTCCTTGATTTTTTTGGACCCGTACAGGAGCGATTCGACAATCTCGGAGGCGACCTTCTTGACCTGGTCATCTTCCTTATTGGTCATGGCCGACTGGTGGAAGCGCATGACCGACGGAGCCACTGCACGGCGCAAGGCTGCAGGTTGGGCACACGCCAGACGGGCAGCAGTGGCAGCAGTGGGGCGTAGTAAACGGGACGTGGTGTTAAAAAGCATGGGAAAAGGGGGAAAAGGGAAGAAGAAACAAGTGAAAAAAAGGAAGCAAGTTTTCTCTTTGTGTGTGTGTGTGTGTGTCTCGTTTTTGTCGGCATATATAGGGACAACTTCAGTTTCTCTCACACACACATCATCCCCGCAACCCCCGTGTATGTCGACGTAATGCAGATGCTCATTTTGGTAATTTCGCAAACCTTAGTGATTGGCGAGGATAGGATCTTGACGGGGACAACATGGATGAAATGCAATAACTTTAATTTTAGACGCTATGGTATTCGTGGATGGAAAAGCGAGCGCGAAGGCCCTTTTTGTTGATAAAGAGATACTGCTTCAGATCATTCTTGAGGACGATCTCCTTGGCAGGCGTTTTCCGACCGTTGTCATCCTCACGCTCGGGCTGAGTGACCTTAAGATTGGTTTGGTACAGGTAAGGCGCCAAGAACGGGATGGGTTGACCGGTGACGAGAATGAGCTAAGGCAAAAAGGGATGAATATACAACATTCGTGTATAGCTGTTTATCTTCATTTTTGTTTTTACATGAACGTATTCAAAGTTGGGCTTGTGAGGATATTGGACGGGAGGTGACACCATGACTTGCTGGATCTTATTCAGATCAATCTGTGTGTCGAGCTCGACGCGGTTGACCGCCTTTGCTTTCTTATTGTCGAAGTTGGGTACAATGCCGCAGTTGATGATCTCATTGATAAAATTGGAAAAGAAGTATCATCTTAGATACGTATTCTCAAAGATGTATATATAATAGTATACCTTGAGGGGTAGCACACTTGAGCCCACGTCGCGTACGCGTTTCTTAGTATCAACATGGTGACACACACATGAATACATGAGTCCACATATTGCCATACATAAAAGCAAAACCTTACCACTTCCTTATCGACCTGTTGCTGGATCCACTCTTTGGCGACATGGTCGATCTGAGCATCTTGTGCGGCATCCGACGTCACCTCGTTTGCCGCGGGTGTCTGATTCGGCTGATCTTCAGTCTGTGCCATGACTTCAACGTATGAAAGCGAGATTTTAATCCAAAGATTTTTTTGCACGAAATAAAAAAATTCGACCGCTGCAACTGGGCCGCTGCCCCGATAATAAGTATGTATCTGTTTCGATACCCGCAACCGGAACTGACACATGGGCAGTATGGCTTACGCTCATCCATATCCCGAAACTTCTCGATAATGAACAAAAGAAAAGAGCTCATCGACGGGTCGGTTCGAATGTAATCTGCCTTGGTTTGGGTGCGGTACTTTCTCTTAAAAAGCCAAATAGAGCAGGCAGCGGTCTTCCTTTTGGTAAAATATATGCATATATGACATTGAGATAACGTTAGTATGAATGCATATAGCGAATTTCCACCTATAAATTCTGCACTGTATCTTCCGTGCGCTACGCATACTGACGGTGTGTTGGATGTGATCCATTCACAGAGAGAGAGAGTTGCGCTCAACTGCTGCCTCGTCGTCTGCGTGTTACACAAGTGGTAAGAAGAAAACAGCGTCGATATGTAGGTGTTTTGTTCATCGGAGCAACAGGAGTCTCCGCTTGCTGCTACTGTACGTATTATATATTATGCAACCGCATCCCACCGCTCGCACTTTGGCACAGGCCGCACCGAAATATGGTGTCCCACTGTTCTAGTAATGGCGCCGAAAATCATTCCACCCGTCCACGAATGCACCACTTAGCAGTGTACACATCTAATCCGGTCTACAGGTTCTTTGTGTATAGCTACTTGTATGGTTTGAGATGTATGGCATGTGAAAGATATGTGCTAGGACTATTTGATAGGATTTCTGTTCGTCTTCTGTTTATTGCGTGAAGAGATGTGTACCGAATCTCTCTAGTTGGAGGAACATTCCGAGCTATTGCCCATTGAGTCGCTGTTGATATAGGCTTTGATGCTTTCAGCGCATTGCGCGAGTAAGGTCTATCAAAACCAACATAAACGCAATGTCAGCTGCGCTGGATGCGTACGCTTTCGTCTTCATCGAGACGCAATTTTACCTGCATTATAGCCAGCTTTCGACAGATCCTCGGCACGAAATTCGCCAAGAAGCCAACTTCAAGATCAATATTCAGCTCTTCTTCATAGACATAGAGGCCATGCGCGGGTTGGCAAAGAGAATATAAATGAAGCTTATTGTCTGTCCGGTATTTAACATGCATGTGGATTAATATTGGTTAAAATGTATAGCTGCGTTGAATACTTACCGTAGAACTGGAGTCCATACAGCTTGATCTCTTGGTAGAGCTCATGATCGCCTTCCTGCTTCAGCTACCGTCGGATATTTTTCAAGAGTTGCTTCAGCATTTTTGCCAATTTAATCTTGTCGCCGACGAAGTGTGCATGGTCTTTTGCGTTTGAGGGCCAGCTGACTTCCATTAAGGCCATGATCAGATTGTAGGCTTGCAGTTTCAGGAATCCGTCGGGCATGGCGCCCTTTAGTCGCCGCTCGTTGTCCTTCATTGCCGATTCAGCAAATACACCGTGAGGCAGCCTTACACCGACCTCATATGATACTGCCTTTGGTAATCCTCGGAATGGTACTTGACACCTTGGCAGGAGATGACCTGATCATGGATAACCTTCCTCTGTCAAGTTTCATACGCGATGAGAGCAAGTTTGGGAAGCGCGAGTACCACCAGGGCTGTCGCGTAGAGGGTGGTCTCCCTTATGATTACCATCTGTCGATAATATGTGGGTGGATCCAAAAAGCCAGCTAAAACTGTTAACCTTACCAATAAGACAAGTCAATGGCGTCATTGTCTTAAGAGGCTTTTGAAACCAGCAGAGTCAAGGCCTTGGCCAGGTGGTTTATCTTGTCCTGTACCTCATACAACAAGCATGCGTCTTTCGTGGTGAAGGTACCATGGCTTCTTTTAAATTGAACATGCAATGTCAGTTTCGATGGGGAGGAAGTCAGAGACGATATGCTTACTAGATCTTCGTCAGTAGTACGGAGCTTTCCTTCCGTTTACTTTTACATGGCTCTGTCTAACTTTCTTAATCGCAGTTCGATATTCTTGCAGATCATCCTAACACACATAGTTCCACCTTGCAAGAAAGTCTTTAGCACAGTTGACAGGAGATGACATATGTTCGCTGCACTTTATATTACCACTGAGTCGTGATTTTGCTAAATGTTGCTACAAGGCAGCTAGAACGACGAGAGAGGTGTTGCTTGCCGATGTTACACCACGCATTTTTCGCTAAGGTGATAACGGAACTTGGAGGCAGTGGAAGGAGTTAAATCGATGATGCCATAATACAGAAGACTTGTTTTGCATGGTGTGAGTATCAACAAAAAGATAGATAAGGATCGATCATACAAGCGCATATACGTACTCTTGCTTGTGCACCCCGCTCACATACGCGGCTTCTGCTCGGAATTTTAAGATGGAGAACCGAGCGCGGTCAAGCGTACTATCGTCGGTGAACGGGTTATTGGCGTCGTTGAGTTCGTTGCTGTTGCTGCGCGACGTGCGGTCGTTGCGGCCAAGGTATTTCGACACCTCTGCCTTCGTCATTTGGCATGTCTTGTCCGTGAGCTCCAGGCAATCCCTCTTGTATTCCTCCGTTAGTCGCTTTTTACTCTTCTCGTACTCCACCGTTGAGCATTCCGCTTTGACGTCTGAAAAAAATCTCCTCGCAATGAAGCGTCGCGAAGCTTTCGCTGGCGCACTGGGACCAAGCTTTGCTTTAAATCCCTTGTATAGGACGGAATCGAGTTCGTCGAAATTTGATTCACCCGTCCAGGGCTCGATGATATCCTGTTTGATCTGGTTCAGAAAAGGGGAATATGATACGGGTCCCATAGGCATTGTACAAAGGTACTCGTCTTGCGTGGTTAATCCAAGTCATGGTACATAATTGGAGAGACTTGAAGAGAAAGGGCGAGGCACGCCCTTAAGTCGTTTCTTGCTCTTCTCGTACTCCACCGCTGAGCATTCAGCTTTGACATCTGAAAAAAAAAAACTCCTGGCAATGAAGCGTCGCGAAGCTTTCGCCGGCGCACTAGGGCCAAGCTTGGTTTGTACAAATGGAAAAGATTTGCTTGGGATAGACGGACCAAGTTACTCTCGGACACAAGTAAGCGGTCATCCGTACTAGCAGGTAGTTGTAAGTCCTGACAACATCCTTGAAAACTCGTTTCTCCTGGCAGCATAAGGGCCCAGGCCTTGGTTGTTGCCAAATTCGCCATCCTTGAGGCGCTGATGCATGACTCAATTTTTGCCGCTGCTGCAAGTCGAGATGCCGAGAAACCTTCCTCATTGGCGAGCTCTTGGCAAAGGTTTCTCAGTTCAGAACTTAATGAAGCGAATTGGTCAAGAAAGAATGAAAGGTGGGATTGGGACATATCGCGAAGCTAAATAGGGGAAGAGAACAAAGAGCGCGTTTTATTCAAGGTGCCCAATCCTCAATATGCCGCGACCTGAGGCGCCGCTTTAATTCATTGTTAAATGCTCTCAATGGCCGAAGCTCCTTTCGCTTTTCCATTATCTTTTATTAGATAGACACAATGGAATACATCCAAACTTATGGACCAGAGTCCTTCTCTATCGGCTCCTTAAAAGCTTCTTATTGACCGCCATATCGCACTTTTTGCATATATTATTACAAGAACGATGTCCGTTTGTATGTCCCAATATTGACCTGGTTCGTCCGCCACTCAGGAAATTTTGCGGCTGCAGATCACCCGATTTGAAACTGAATGTTTTCGATTAGTGCTGTAAATTTTAATGAAAAATAATGAATATTTTTGATATCTGTGATCTATAGACATATTTTGGATCGTGATGCTCGACTCGTTCGGCAGACTTCGACCTTGATAAGCCTGCTATCTCGCAAAGACAGCAGCCATACGTAGATGTATGTCCTTTGTGATATAACATCTTTGCTGCTGCTGGGATATCTCCCGTCACCAAAAGTAAATGTGCCCGGGCTTGGTACATTTTTCCGCTGGCCATGAGAGTTATCTCGTCTTTCTCCAGAACGAGCAAATCATCCATCATCGGACGGAGGAAGCTGAAGATGTCCTTCGGCCGTTGTGGTCCGGGTATGATGCAGATCTGCATCATGTTTTTGTTTTGGTATCGGACAGCTGGAGGCAGATTGAGGATCACGAGGTGTATGATCGTCAACTGCTTGCCCATGACTGTGAAACCGTTCTGTGTAGAGGGCGAGCGCAATGTCAAGATCACCCGTGAAGCAGCCCTCATTCAGTAAAGTTGTACAGACATCGCCGTCAAAAATATCTGTACATACTTCTGGTGACCTCGGTGGCAGAGTTGATCTGTACAACAGATCCTGGCGAGTATCTTCATTCTGAAGGATAGCTCGAAGTTGGCCTGGCAATGGCAGCTGCAACACCGTCGCACGAGGCTTCAGTCTCCCATTGGAGCTGCGATCCTCTTTGAAGCGTGGTGTGCAGCATGCTTCACATTGAGCTGACCCATCAGACGGCAGAAACATCATGCACCCCTTCTCGCAGACATCGTAGTAGACGGGTGTCACAGGATATTCGTGCTTGAGGAGGTTTTTGGACTTGTAATGACTCAGCAGCGGCTCATGGGTGCCCGAGATATACTCGTTGATCACTTTGATAGTGCTGTCGTAGTACTCTCTGGACACTTTATGCTGAGCCGCGAGCTTATACAGTTGCTTGCTAAACGTGTCTGATCTTTTCTCTTGTGGCATCGTATAAGGCGGCACGTACATATCATCTACGCCTTCTAGATCCGATATGCCGCCCACGCCACCGTCGGAAAAGCCTAGCATGTCGCTGTCGAACTCAGAGCTAGGTTCTCCATTGTAGATCGCGTTCGTTCGACATTGTTTGCTTCTAAAAGACTCGAGTTATTCGTAAAGCTTGCGAAAATGAGCAGTACTTGCCTAAAGATCTCTCCTGGCTTTCGTGTATCTTCCATGCTGTAGTCATGTTTACAAGTGGGACTGTTTAGATCCGTTGTGAGTCCAACAAACTTGAAGCAAAATAGTATCATAATAAATTATTACCTTTCAAGTGTATCAGACGTGCTACTATGCTTCAAGCGCTTTCGCGAACGTTCAAAGCCGTATTAAGTTCATCCTTATGTCGTTCCTTAGCAATGATGTACGCGTGCTGTCTTTGATCCACTTCGCGTCTCTTGTAAATCTCCCCACGATGATGACATTGGAGCTTTGTGCGAGGAAACCCGTCGATCAACTGAGAGTTGTTTATAGTGCTATTTTGATCATTTAGCCTTCATTTCAATGTGAGGTTGTAAACTTACGCGTATAAAGGTGCAAGACGTCAACAGAGAGGATCCAAGTGGCTCTTAAAATCAATTTCTAATCCCAGGTGACGACTTTTCCTTACTTCCAGTCACTCGCACTTCCGTGGTAGCAAGTCATTCTATGTATATATAGTCCATAAAAATAAGGAGGGACAAGCAGCAGGAACTGGGAGGACATAGTCTCGTGTATCTATTATATAGTCATTTGAATAGAAGAGAACCCGTCGCAAGTCGTGGATTCCAATTTCCAGGGAAGATTTGCCGTTACATCCAGTTCCATCCAGTTCCACAACCAGAAAAGGCCAGAAGGCATTTTTCGCTGGTATTGCTTTGACAAATATGGATCACAAGATAGTCTTAAATCGGGAAACGCCTTTTTGTACTGACTGGAAGTAAAGAGATCATCAGTGGGGAGTAGTGGATCTCCAGTTTCAGGAGACAATTTTCGGACTTCCCGTGATATGCAGTTCCAAATTTCCTGTAGTGTCGTATAACAGATGATTACCAGTATAATGCACATATAGTGCCTGGCTGTTTCGCCTAGGTTGAGGGTGTTTGTCGTGATGGTATGTCGAGTAAGCGATGTCCCTTTGCTTTTCCCTTCTATCTCACGCTTCCTCTTCTCATCCACTGGTGTATATCCTGTCATTCTTGATGATACGTCAAGCAAACTTTCTCCTTTCTTTACCTATGGAAGAAAAGAGTAGAAATACATCATATTGTATGTACGATGCCTAAAATCTGGCGTTCTAAATGAAAAACTTACAATTGCAACGTAACTTGAATATGAGCATGGTATGGAGGCCAAACATCGTAATATCGACAGTCCCATCTTCACTTTCCGGACCCGATCACTGATAAAATACTCGCAAACAGCTTTAGTTGATAAGGAAGGACGCGTCGAGACAAGGTCTCACTCCCCGCCTGCTGTGTATGCATTGGCTGATATGGAAGCTTTATCTCTGCATGTACCTTATCCTCCTCCTCCGCTCATGTCCCGGATGTACGTATGCGGCATGGCTACTACTGTATGACATACACGACCTGCGCAGTACTTAAGAAATAGCGAGAATAAAAAGCGGGTGCATCGTATCTATAAACTTACAAGAATTCTCCATACATAAATCGCGCACTTCCTTATCGCCACGTTATCAATAGAAGCAGCGGCCCTATCGGACCTCCTTCCTGTCGATTTGCTTATCAGAAAATAGACATGCAATCATTTTCCCTTTTGCGGATAACAAACAAAATCGCATTAGCTCATATTGCGCCATACTCATCATAAAGCGAACTATGCGCTATACCACTTTGGATGGGCTAAAAATTATCAGAATAAGATAGACAACGCATTGTCTTATGCCCATCCATTCATGGTCTCATAGGACTATTTAATCTTCCACCTAATTTTTGTATAGTAATAGCACTTGCTCAATTTGACAATATGAAAAAATATGTATAACTCATAGGTTATCTTTCCGAAGTGAGTAGATTAGATTGCTGGATGCTCAACGAGCTGACGCGCAGGAGTCCATGTTACGGATCAGTATGCATCTGTGCGACAATGTGAGGTGATACAAACGGGAGAATCTCGATCCGATCGTTCTCGTAGACTCACGTTATATTGCGGTTCTTTTCTTCCTTTTTTCTATTTTCTTTCGCTTTCGTTTCAACAGCAAATCCAATCGCGAACCCGCGTTTAGAAACAATGCCTTCGCTGAATCTTGCCTCTAGTGGTCGCAATTCGCTTCAACGCCTTGCCAGAAATTTTAATTTGCATGAGGTATGTAATATTGGAGTGGGAACGTATTCGGCGTATATTGATCGCCCACTCTTTTGACTTTTTCTGTACATTACCTTTATAGCTTTCCGGTAGTCTGGGTGATCTAGGCACACTTCTGCCCATAATGATTTCTCTCGCTGTGGCGGGTCAGATTAATCTGACGAGCACACTCTGGTTTGGTGGTCTCTGGAACATCATCTCCGGCTTTATCTTCCAAGTCCCTATGTGTGTGCAGCCCATGAAAGGTATTCCGCACAATCGCATATATAAAGCACGTTAGCTGACATTCTGCGGTTATGCTTTGTGTGACAGCCATCGCAGCCACCGTCCTGGCGAGTAACATGAACATTGCTGAAAACATGTCGGCGGGTCTCGGTAAGAGATACTTGTCCAGGGTATGGTGGTGACTCACAGATAGACTGTATATAATTCAGGTGTTGGCGCATTCATTTTCTTTTTGGGCGCCACACGCACGATACATCTGGTAGGCTCATATACCCCTCTGCCTGTTGTACGTGGTACGTATACGGATTGCATAAAAAAAAAACCAAGAGGAGTCGCGTCACATGTTTCCCACGACTCATCGAATGATGTATATATAGGCATCCAACTGGGTACGGGCGTTTCCCTGATTAAAAAGGCCGCCGACCTTGTCAAGCCACTGCAATGGAAGATTACAAGCGAGAACTGGGCCGACCACTATACCTGGGTGATGCTCGCGTTTATCTTTGTGATTATCTGTTATCGCACGCGCGTGCCGAGCGCACTGATCTTATTCCTGATTGGTCTCATCTTTGCGCTTGTGCGTATGTTTGCTACGAGCGAGGGCGCGGCCTATCCCCGGCCGGTAGCAGGAGGACATTATCCGGACACGGTCATACGCCCAACTCCTGAAGAGTTTAGAACTGGCTTTGTTGACGCTGGCTTGGGCCAGGTGCCCCTCACTGCCCTCAACTCGGTGATCGCCTTGAGCGCCCTCATCGATGACCTGTTTCCGGACCACCACGCGGATACTTCCGTCATCTCGATGAGTATCGGTGCAATGAATTTGGTGGGCTGCTGGTTTGGTTCCATGCCTTTTTGGTAAGTTCGGGAGCTTGACAAAGAAGGAGGTAGACTCACACGCCGGGCGTTGCCCACATGTGTTCCACCTATTTAGCCACGGTTCGGGCGGTTTGGCAGGACAATACCGGTTTGGCGCGCGTTCTGAGGTGTCAATCATCATCCTCGGCTTTTGCAAGCTGCTCCTCGGCATCATCTTTGGCAGCTCGCTCGTCGGCTTGCTCCAGCTCTTTCCCAAGTCGATTCTGGGCGTCATGTTGTTTATCTCTGCCATTGAGCTAGCTTCCAGCATTCAAAAACTGGATGCCAACGTGAGCGATCCTGCGCAGCGGCGCGAGAATTGGGTGATTATGCTTATTACAATGGGCGCGATAACTACGTTCTCCAACGATGGTATTGGTTTCCTGGCGGGCATGGCCGCTGCTGTGCTGCTCTCCATGCAGCGACTTGGTCTCCGCACGTGGAGCGCCCGCTTCATGGAAGGCGTGGTAGCACTGCCTCGCCACTGGCGCGACCAGAACGCGTTCCGGATCACAGCAACAGACGTAAAGCAGCAGACTTATCCTCATCGCGATGAAGAAGATCGTGCTTCCTCGTCAGGACGCAACACTGGTTTGGAGGAGACGTTTCAGCCGCATCCAAATGATCTTCCTAAGCCCGTTACTTCTACCTAATCTTCTTCCCTTTTGTTACATTCCATCCATTTCATACTACAATGTATATTATTCCTTTTTCTTTCTGCTTTGAACATTCCTATATTTACAATGCAAACGAAAAGATAGCCTCCATCTCTTCGACTGTTCGAGGAAGTATTCTGTCGGGGTATTCGTATTGGTTTGAGGGATCTTCCACTGCTTTGTGGATACGCCGGTATGCGTCCAAAAGAAGGCGGATCGCACCGTCTTGGACTTCTTGACAGTGCTGTGAGGTGGCCAGCCTTCGCAGGCGCGGTGACATGTCAGCGCTGACCATGATCAAGAAAGAGTCAAAGTGAGCCATGGCAGCGGATATGGACTGGGTATCCATGTCGGGCAACTTTGATAGCGGTGTCTATACAGTGGATCTGAGCGAAAGTCCTTTCCCTCACGACCTCAGTAAATACCTGTGCGTCCTTCGATTCGAGCGTCTCATGTATCTTCTCCAAGCCTGACTGCGCAAGCAAATCGCGATACTACAGAATATCATTCAATCTCCAGGCTGCTCTCCATATTCAAGATATCCTTTACCTGATCGGCCGCCAGATCCTTCATGAGCCTATCAATACGCTCGGCAATGCCTTTTCGCTTGCTCTCCGTAAAGTCATATAGGGACAGGGCAGTCTGAAATCAAATAGTGAGATTACACTGCCGAATTATAGATTCAATCACATACCTGCACATGGTGCATGCAGTTCACCATGTAGATTTCTTGATCAATCTTGGGGAACTTTTCTACGGAAAGCTCACACATACGTAGCAATGGATTCACCAGCGCGTCCAGGATCTGATTAAAGTCAAACTCTTGCTCGTCCTCGAGCCCGCTGGCCATGATCAGCGAGGAATCATAAGAAGACAGGATTTCTTTCTATATGTAAAGCATGAATATTTGAATAGGATAAATTCTTGCTTCTTACCAGTTGGAGCGTCATGTCCCGCACGACGGGTGAAGTAGTCAGGCTTTTGGAAGGAGGCTATGCGCATTGGTGAGGATACGAATGCGTCTCCTTCGCTCTAAACTTACGTCGGCCGATTGGAGGAGGCGATCCGCTTGTGCGTCGAGGGTCTTGAAGAAGTATTTGTATGCCATTCCAGTTATTCTGCCGAGCAGGGTTACTGTCAGAAAAACACACTCTTCACCGTTTACTTACTCATATAAGATCTTCGCCAGCGCTGCCTGTTTTCGCATAAGTTTGCCAATCGTCACTGCATAAAACTGGATCAGGTTCGCCATGCGATAGGACGTAATGGCACCAGGCTGGAGCACCAGCACTTGCTCTGTCCGGGACTGTATAAAGAGTCAGTCGTCAACTCGATGCACCACATCCGTTTGGGACGTACCTTGAGCGGTCGCGCCGTGCCTTCCATAGCACAATCGAGAAGATCGCTGATCGCATCATTGACTTGCGCAGCCAGTCTCGCTTCACTAAAATCCACATCCTCTGCTGCAGAATTGGAGCTTCGATCTGAATGAGGAGAACCTAATGTACTGTATGAGCTATTTGACCGGATGATATTATTACGCTAACTTGCGTTTATCTGCTCGCGAATGACCCTTTTGGAATAAACTCTCGAGCATTTCTTTTTCACTGGCAGCAGCCTGATGGATCCACGCCAGCATGTCACCCACATAACGCAGCGAGTCGTGTGCCTGCAATTCAATTGGACGAGGAGTACCGCCGGGGCCACCGCGGGTCAAAGCTGTCATGAAGGCGCTGCTGACAGCTTCGCGACGCGCCACCGCGATTTCATCCAAAATGGTTCTTGGTCCAGTGTGAATACCCCAATAAGCAGCACTAATCCCTAAACTTACTGGAAAAGGACAGGACGATGCATCAAGGCGTGCAAGGCTTTGGTCATCAAGCTGCTCACGTCGATACTGTCCTTGCCAAAGGAAGCCCTGGTCTCGTACTGCGTCCACCGATAGAGCTTTTCGTATGCGGTTTCTTGGTGTAATGTCATGGCTTCCATGATTTGCAGGCTAGTGCAAGTCATGAGAGGACTTGTTGGGGTTGTATAAAATGAACACTTACCCAGCCTGCTGATTCTGTGTCATCAAGAGCAGCTTACAGTCGCTGTGGATGCGCTGCAGGTGGTCGAGGGCCTGGAAAAAGTCATCGTCGATGGGATAGGCCGAGGAGCACAGTATCTTGATTTCCTCTTCGCTTAGCGTGAAGCGCTCCAGGAATTTGTCGACAATGATGAGTCGTGTATCGCTCGCAGCACTGCATGAGACATCAATAATGGAAAGCAACCGAATAGATCAAGCACCGACCTTCGCTCTTGTATCTGGTGTGCCTGCTCAATCATCTGAGCCGTCTCTGCCGTGGTTGTATCCAGACTTTTTTTCATCGTTCGACACACTTGATCCATCGTATTCACCTGGGTTTCAAGCGTTTCGAGTTGCTAGACGCGTTTTAGTCCCAAAGGAAAAAAGACAAGGTATGGTTATTATCACCTCGACGACATTGCTTAGGGCTTGAATAAACTGTTTGTTGGCTTCTATTTCCTTTTTTTCAATGGTGCCCCTAAGGTTGCGCCTCAGGTCAGCCTCATCAAGGTCGCGAATGTCGGACAAGGCTGTCAGGGCGGCCTTAATGCGGCCATCGTCAGCAGAAGAGGAGCCGAGGACCTTGTTGAGTTTGGCAGATAAGAGTTTATTGGGTTTGTTGGAAAGCGTGAGGGCGGGTGGCTCTGCTGATGACAGGGATGAACGGGCGGTGTCGAGATCAGCCATACCGCTAGGATGTGTAGGTTAAAAGAGTCCAATTGAAGATAACCCAAATTCTTGGTTTCTCGTTCGAGCGGAGAGCTCTCGAAATAGAACAAAAGTAAACGCAGAAGGGACAGGGCGAGCGCGCTCTTTTCGCGTCAGTCACCGTTGCACACAGGAAAAAAGAAAAAAAAAAAGACGAACAATATTTATATTCAAGTATCCAAGAGAGAGGAAAAAGAAGAGAGAAAAAAGCCAAAAGAAAAGAAGATAAGTGGATGTGATTTTTTTGGATTGTGAGACACTGAGGGTGGAAAGTTGGGCGGGATGGATTGCGTGTGTGTGAGTGTGTGAGTGAGTGAGTGAGTGAGTGTAAAATGTGATAATGTTGTAGGTTTCCTTAAATCTTCTTGGTGCCCATCTTTGTTGGTTTACCAATCAAGGATTTGTGAATATGAGGCAGAACACCACCACCAGCAATGGTGGCCTTGATGAGAGTATCCAGTTCTTCATCGCCACGAATAGCCAGCTGAAGATGTCTGGGCGTGATACGCTTCACTTTCAAATCTTTGGTCGCGTTGCCTGCCAGTTCAAGCACTTCGGCCGTCAGGTATTCGAGAATAGCCGCGGTATACACTGCTGCTTTCGCACCCACACGAATGTTGGCTCGACTTTTCTCTTTCAGATAACGGTGAATACGGCCGACCGGAAACTATTCACACACGTAAGTTTTTTTCTGTTATCTTTCCTGTTGTTGTTTTTTTTTTGTTTTACCTGAAGGCCTGATCGTGCGGATTGAGAGAGAATAGGGGCACGCTCCCGCTTGTCCAAGTTTTGTTGTGCAGATTCCGGAGCCTTGTCAGCCTAAAGTCAAGGGAATCAGGGCTGCAATTTTTTTAAATGTTTAAAGATGTCTTTACCATCGGGCGATCGTATACAAGTGGTTTTGGTGTGTGAGACAAAAAAAGGAAAAAAAAAAAAAAGAAGAACATTCGCTCGCAACACGCCTCTTCCGTCATCGGGGATTGAAAATGCAGAACTGAATAGGCGCGCGGCCAACGGACCCGAAAGAGTAACAGCCTTCATCCAGAAGCTGTACTTCATATCTGATCTCGTTCATATTAGCTATTAGTGCTATGAGACATGTTGGTGCATTTTTTGGTGTAGTCCAATTCTTATCATGCATAGTCGGGAGAGATGGAGATAATTTACGTATATTCGTTATACTCTGAGACAGCCCCTATGGGCGTGATAACGATCCGTTCAAGGGTGAATGATTCATCTTGTTTCATATCAGAATTTACTAACTTTGAAAGCTGAGGAGTGCGGAAGAAACCAAACAAAGACTATGTATCCAGAACTAGAATCTGATTGGCGGGAAACGCGTGATTTTTCTTGTCGGCAAAGGTACGGGACAAGCTACTTTTCTTCTTTGTGGACATGCCTGATCTTCTATATACGAGCGATTTTCAGAGAGGGACTTATCGCTTAATTGAGCTTGGCAGCAAAGAGCTCGAAGATTGCCTCACGTCAGGCCAAGAGTATGTCTTCTATCCCGCTCTTATGACTTGAAAAACGTTGACCATTGCTGTGATAGGCTTGTCATTAAAGGCTTGCCCGACGATCAGGCGGTGCTGTGTACACCCGACAAGACATTCAGCGTCGTTCAAGTCAACACATCCAATTCAATGCTTCTCACTGAACCGCAATTCGACGGGAATCTTTTGGTTATGGATGATCTGACAAGCACGATCGAGCTTATTCCAAGTCAGGCTCGTTTGCAGCGCATCGATTCACTTTTGGAGAGTACTTTATATGCCGGCCCGGATGCCGACGAAGGTTTGCTGGCAGGGAAGGTAACATACCATGTTCAACGGCGAAAAGTCTCTTACTTTTATTAGACACTGTATACCCGGAGCGACCTGGAACAAATGATACAAGCGAGCGCGGCCGAACTAGAACAAGGGCTGAAAGAGCGACACGTTTTCGAGCTGAATGGCTACTGTCGTATGCTGGACCCGTCCTACAACATTGTTCTGTTCGATGCACTCATTACCAACGCTGTTATTCACAACGTAAACGCCACCGCCATGCAGACCGACGATGCAATGGCTTGTATGCGCTTGTATCAACGCGACCCGGACCCCGTCTTGACCGCTTGTTTGCACTCCACATGTGACCGTGTTCAGGACGGCTGGTCTTACAATACGAAACGCGCCCATCGCCTTGCAGGGCAGGTGGTGCTCGCCAGCTCGCGCGGGCGCGAGTGGCTACGTCATGATTTTGAGAGCGCCTGGCGCGCGCTTGTCCCGAATGACATCCCCTTCGAAGCGGACTGGGACACCTTGGCGGGTCTTTATGTCGATCTCGAGCCCCGTACACTCGGCGCAAAAGTCGAACACCGACTCACTTACTTCCCTGCCTCCGAATTGCCTCTTGATCCTGCTCAGCGCTTCGCCAAGCTGTTCGAGCGCAAAGACAAGTGGACGCCCGAGCAAATGAAGCCTTTTCTCGACGCGATATCGCCTAATAATAAAGCTGCAGAGGCGCTCCTGCTTAAATTTACGCGCAGTCAAAACCTCAAAGGTCAGCGGTTCCTTGGCAGCCGTATCAAGTAAAGAAAGAACAAGTAGCTACCTGTACATAGTCCACATTTAATAAAGTAACTCTGCATCCACTGAAGTGCAACGTGTAGTATAGCGTATTTAATTATACATGGGCTGTGTACATATTCTATCATGTTGCTTTATCGACAGACTCGGCAATTTGAGAACATTGATCTCGGCCTCTAGGCGGAAGAAATCATTTTCTCGACATCTTTTCCTCCTGGGAACACGCGCACCCCTTTCGTCATAAAGGACTATATTGTAGAAGACTTCAGTTTGGAATTTTGATATGACGGCGGAAGCGTTTTCGGATACTCTTTAATACTGGGCTGTAGGTTATTATTATCATCAGCACTGCTTCTAAGACTAGCAAGGAGTAGCTTGAACGCGGGCCGGTGGCTCTCTTCGTTCCTCGATACTGGCCAGTAGCGATTGTAAGTGCCCTTTGGAACCATCCATTCCAGTTCAACAAGCTCTGTG
Source organism: Syncephalastrum racemosum (assembly GCA_002105135.1). NCBI lineage: Eukaryota > Fungi > Mucoromycota > Mucoromycetes > Mucorales > Syncephalastraceae > Syncephalastrum > Syncephalastrum racemosum. Next base: position 491,623 of record MCGN01000001.1, read on the forward strand.
AAACCCGGTCTGAACGCCTCGCGGTGGCAGATTTCGGAACCCAACGCGATCTAAGGTCGAACAGGTGCAGTTGAATCAGGAACGCCTCGAACGAACGATCTTGTAATTAAAGAGAGAGTGGCAGAATGAAAAAGCAAGGAAAGGAGAGAGTTTTTGTGTCTCACGGGATCTTCACATAAACTCACAAATATGAGTATCTGCTGTTTCTTGAGTACATAATACCAATTCTCTCCTTTATTTTCTGTAGACGGTGCTCCGTCTAGGTTGCGATCAGCGATAATGTTACCTATATGACACTCAGAGAGGAAATGAGCAGTATGCACATGGTAAGGTATTCTCTGCAGTACATCAACCACCACGTAACAACGTGCAGAAAGAGCTATGAGATTGCTATCATTGTATATGCCTTTTCACCAATCAGGTATGAAGATTTAATTTAACATTGACATTTGATTTTCTACAATTGCTTCTGCTGTAGTTTATGCTATGATAGCTGCAGTATTTATTTAATCCTGGAGAGAAAATGGTAACGATATTAGAGGCATCCATGAAGTATTCTCTTACCCTGTCAAGTAATCAAGAACGCTAGACGGGACCTGCTACGGCCTACTCGACGTACGAAGAGGCATCTTGGCGGCTTCCAGTATGGAAAGCTATTTCTTGCAGAAGAGACGCGGGGACGGGGTATGGGAGAGGGAAGGGAAGGAGAAGTGGGAGAAAAGGGAACGGAAAAGAAAGATGACTTACCCGGAGAAATCGCCACGATCGCCGCCTCGACTTACCCATGGCCTTTACCGTACCTTGGGACCTATACAAACCTGCGTTGCATTATTAGAATACATGTATAACAGTCTCTCATGTTATACTTGCCTTAGCACCATTTCCGCACCGCCTTGATCGCCGACCTCGCCGCCTCGACTTACCCGTGGCCTTTACCGTACCTTAGGGCCTATACAAACCTGAGTTGGATTATTAGAATTCATGTATAAGAGTCGCTCATACTCAACTTGCCTTAGCGCCGTTTCCGCACCGCCAGCATCGTCGAGCTTGCCAACTCCACTTATAGGACCTGAAATTCACCCAACGAGAGGCATTAATTTTTACATGTACAAGAGTCTCTTAGTCGCAGCTTACCGCAACACTGTACTCGCACCACTTGCACCGTTTTCACCATCACCGCTGCCACCGCTGCCGCTGCCGCCGCCATACCATCACCGGACCACCGCCACAACACCTCCACGCCGCGTCCTCACGGTCACCATCGCTGCACCACCACTGCATCACCGCCACAACACCTCCACGCGACATCCTCACTGTCATCATCACTGCACCACCGCTGCACAACCTCCACGCCATGTCCTCACTGTCACCACCGCTACATCACCACTGCACCACCTCCACGCTACGTCCTCACTGTCACCACCGCTGCACCACCACTGCATCACCTCCACGCCACTGCAGCACCACCACCACTCGCCCGCCACCCTATGCTTTCAGTCAGTATTCATTCATATAAAGGTTGTGATGTGGTTTGACTTACCTCCACGCCACCTGTTCACCACAGCACCACGGCCCCGCCTGAGCTGGACACTGATGTTAGCATTCAACTATACGAGTTTCTCGTGCTTGGCTTACCTCCGCAACGCTTCCTCGCCGACCATGCCACCACCGCCGTCGCCGCCACACCTCGCTGCTCTGCCTATAGAAAGAGAGGTACGCATCAGCATATGTCATTATATTAAGAGAGAAGGGAGAGCGGGTGGGGAGAGGGGAGAGAGTGAGCGTGTTAGTGAAAAGTGAGAAGAGCTGGAAAGAGAAGGAAAACCAGGTCAGAACGTTGTCCACTTTTATTTTATGCTCCATGAGAGCCTCCATCCATGAGAGTGGTGAGCAAAAGATGCTGCGGTTTCAAACATCTTGTATTCATAAAAAGATTTATGAATATGCTACAAAATAGCTTAAAAACCTCTTCTTTAGACGACGGACATGCCTTGCGTTGCTTCACAACTTTCTTTTGCGTGATTTAGCTCGCCATTGTGTGCACATTCAACAGGCAACTGTAGACTTGACAACAGTCTCGATCATTGATCTGACGCGTGTCTTCCCCCATGTCCAAATTTGGAAATACCAGGAAAGGTCGTTTTTATTCTTCACACAGCAGCGGCCCCATCTTTTGTTTCCAGTCTAAAATATACATCTCTACCCGGCGCATGGTCTGGCGAGCATGTACAAACTATCCGCTTGTCTCTACGATGTCAAAATCGTATACGACCACGGTAACTTTCTGTCGATGCAATAAATCCATCCCCCCGAAAGCGGTAACTTTTCTGACCAATCACAGGCCGCAATTTTTTCGCTGCCCTTCTCGAGACTTATCAAACGTTCAGTTTTCTGTCCTCAAAGTATCATATTCTTAATGTGACTACAGGTGCCTCCTTTCAGTACGCAGTCTATCGCCAAATCTTAGATTATGGTAGTAGAAAGGAGCTCTGAAATGAAATTGGAAGACGATAGTAAATCATTACTGGTCTTCTTGATTTACGCGGTCGCCCTACTTATGGGCATTTCCGACCGGTGTCTGTTCTCGTGGGCTAATATTCACTTTTCTACATATCTAAGCGACCGAAACCAGGGCTCATCGATACGCGATTACGGCGTGTAGGCCATTGCCTCACCTAGGACTGAGTGCTTATTCGAGTCACAGTTCCCAAATTATCATCCACGAATGCTTACGGGCAGGGATGGAACAAAATCTGGCGCAGGGCATGTCTTTGGACGAGGCGGGGAAATAGCTTTCAATAAAATGTTGGACCGGGCCACCTGGTACCTAGACTAAAGAACGCAAATGGGAAGGGAGGAAGGAAGGAGAACAAACGGAAAAGAAGGAAGAACTGTATGATAGAGGAGCAAGAGCGGGGCTGAAAGCATTGTCAATATTTCATACCCATAATGCTATATGGGTCACTTCCGCTAAGTGGCCTATAAGAAAGAAAAAAAGACCTCTAAATGAAGGAAGGCCAAGTGTACAAAAGGGAGGAAGCCGCTGATTGAACAGAAGACAGTAGTAGTAGAGGCGTAGAACTGCAAGCTACGTGCACGTCAAAGGAAGGTTAATAGAATGATGTACTTTCGTCGCGGCAACTTGCTATCATGCACACCGATACAATACATGGACGGCAAGTAGGCAAATGGTGACAGAGGCACTTGAGGGGAAGCTGTATGTCTATGTTGTTTTTGTTGACTCATGCTTCCAGCCATGGAAGTACTTACAAAGAAAGAGATTTGAAGAGATAAAGGAAAATTAACGGGAAGTAGATATGGGGGAAAGCAACCGACTTTATATTGAAAAGGGCACGGGTCGATCGACTTTCATGCGATTACATGAGTGATCGGAAAAAGGAGCGCACAAAAAAATTCCTGCTTAAGTCTGTTGATGTCAAATGCGGAAGTGGTGTCAGACATTAAGAGTCTTGTCTGCATTTTCATACCTCGTTAGATAATCAAGGAAAAGGATCAGACAGTCTCGCCCATGAAGTATAGAAAGAGGCTGCTATCAGGCAAGATATTGGCCGCATGTTCGACTTAGTATGATTCGGACCAACATGTCGCGTGCGAGAAAAAGATTATTTGTATATGCTATACTATCATACCGCAAATCTTTCTAATCAGGTGTCGTGCAAAAGACTAAAATGTACGAGATCAGTAGCATACACGCTCACATAATAATTTTCGTTTAGTGAAGACATTCAAGGATCTCCACATGATATGTTTCATACTCTCGTAGATACCAATCTTTCTACTATTTTGGCATGATACACATTCACGCCAAAATGTGATCTCATATCACATATCATCTTGGTTTCGCGTTACAGCCGCAGTGGCAGCATATTATGTATAGCATATAACTTTTCTCTGTGTGTGTATCCGCCTACTCCAGCAATCTCGACCCTCCCAGCCAGGCTAACGTTTCGCAGCATGCATACATACTCCATAGCATAGCATATGAGGGCCGTAGAACCATGTGGTACATGCTATTAAAACTAAAATTATCTCCAGCAAAGGTCCGGCAGGTACTGTACATTGAGAAAGTGAGGGTGCGCCCACCTTGGTGGAACATGAAGGAATCGGATGCTTGATCATACAGTATATGTATAAATTTGAGCGCATCATGCAAGCGATGATTTGACGGAAGTAAGGTATTCTTCAAATGTTTCAGGCTCGCGGCCAAGGAGAATGGAGAGGCCGACCGTCTTTACACCTACTTCTCGCTGGATGGCCACAGAATAAGCAAAGGGGTGTGGCACATGCTCCGCTAGAGTCTCGTAGACTTTTTGCGGCGATACGGTCTGATATCGAATGTCACGACCGAGTGCGCGCGAGAGTATTTTTGCCTTCTGTCTCCCAGTGAGCACTTCGCCCTTCATGTCATAGGCCATATCCCCATGCTTGTCAATGGGGTCTTGCAAGATAATAGCAGCGACAGCGCCAACATCGTTGGGGCTTATATAGTCCACAGGATGGTCCTCGGGACGGGCGTCAAAAAGTGCATCATGTAGTTCAATGGTATGTAGATCACCCCAGATAAACAGATTGCTCATGAAGCGTGTCGGCCGCAGAGAGACAAACGCACCACGGTCGGGAATTGCCCGGACAGCCACCTCTGCCTCCCAGGCTCGTTGTCCCAGCCAACACGTGTAATGTGTGAATTCGATATAAGACGATGAAATATCCACAATTTGCTTGACGCCAGCCGCATAGGAAGCCTCAGCAAATGCGCACTTGATTTCCTTGAAACGTGCCAAGTCGGCGATCGAGAGCAACAGACGCGTGTGCCCAGCGATAGAGTTCTTGAAGGGTGTCAGGTCGTCATAGTCACCTTTGACAATGGACAGAGCTTGCTGTTCCGGAAAAAGCTCTTTGGCTTTGTCAACACTGCGGACGAAAGCTGTGACCGGAACATTGTTTCTGAGCAAAATGCGCGTCGCCACCTTGCCAACGTTACCGGTGGCGCCTAGTATATAGACACGCTCAGTTGACAACATAGAGAATGAAAAAATGGTACTACTGAGTAGGTTCACACCACATTATTTATATGTCCAATTTGCACCAGCTCCTTGCATACCAAGTGCAAGGGTTTCGTCAGCTTCTTGCCCCATTTTAAATTTATTAATGGAATCGTTTCCGTCTTAATCGCATTCCAAAGCCCCAATCCGGCCCTGTATGGTCGCTGCCACATGGAATTACATACACTATACTATTTAATATGAAGCGTGACGCATATGATCGAGAGGGAAGATTTTACCTTTCTCTAATTTGCTATTACAGTTGCGATGTTTCTGATATTTGGAATGCTATCAGAAAACTGTATGTATTTGAATTGAGAGCGGAACGAAGACCTCATAGTTTTCATGGTTTCAAAGTAAAGACAACCATAAGGAGAGGTTTCATTGAAGGAAATGGATCTGAGATGGAGTGAGGATAGTAAAAACAGAAACATGGTAGTAATGGATGAGGTAGAAGAAAAAGGGAAGGGAAAATGATGATCAGCTACCAAGGCATCGAAGAGGAAAAGCACTCAAAAACTGTATACGTAGAACCATACTCTTCAGAATTCGTGGCGCCAATGGTGCTATCATTGTCCAGGCACGCTGGGCAGCAAAGACCATCTAAGACGGGAGGAGATTACTGTCTTATGGTTTACTATTGCGGTCAAACTCGGTAACGCATAGCAACGGCTACCTATTGTATCCGGGCGAATCGAAAGCCTAACGTGTTTACAACACAGTTCTGAAACTTACCAAATGTAATGATTATGTGAACCCAGTGGACCGCCAACTTCTCCGCAGCTTTTCGCCACATCGCCCACTGCTTGATCTAGTACATGGAACTGGTTTGGATTGTATGCATCTTAGGTGAGATATCCAGTTTATCAACATTTGGGCACAGCAATCAGCCAGACAACGCTATTAATTGATCAAAGACATATAGGTCGATGGAAATAGCATAACGTGCAGCACGTTTTTACAATTTATATACTGTACGTATTCTATGCCTCTTCCGCATCTTCCCTTCACTTTTCTTGACTGCGCTATGCCCTCCTCCTATCCATTTTCATCTCGACATTCTTATCAGCAGACTCGTAAATCCAACATTTCGGTTAAGTACTAAAACTTCTGCAGCCTTTTCTAAATACGGTTGCCCACTCATTTACAATAATGGGGTTATTCTAGCCGATACCAACTGCGCAATATTACCATAATATGTATAAGGAAGGCTACCCTATCCGTATGACATCATTCTCTTTTATAGAACTGCTGATGTTGAGTGCGCAGCATCCCGCCTGGAGAAAACGTTATTGAAAGATATACTCCATACATGACCAATCATGTCTTAATCACGGAACGCTCCTTATCCCCTCAGATTCAGGATCATATGCGACACAAGTATCTCAGATATTAAATCACTGTACTGGATATAACATATTTGGATATGAACAGCGTAATAGGTGACATAAGTTCGTGGGTCAGGCGGAATCTGAAAGAGCGATCGAGGAAAAAAAAAGTTTACAGAAGATGCGTTCAAGACTAGGTGAGAAAGGAGGGAAAGAGCAGCTTTCTTACTTTCGATTCTACCTTTTCAGAGACTATGCAGATGTCATCAATGATATAACTCACGGAACAGCGGGCGTTGCAGTAAAGAACAAAGAGGGAGGCTAAAAAGGACCAATGGCAGGGAAGAAGAGAAACACCCAAGCCAGCAAAACAGCGAAGGCTCTGCTGACCAATGAAACCCAAAATACACGGGTCTCTGTGTATAGTAGTGGAAATGCGGATTGTTAGAAGTCCGATATGTCGGTATATATCCAGTCACGGGTTGCGACAGATGAGTTCGTTATCCTTTTGCTTTCTTTTCTCGAAGCTCTTCAAGTGTTCAATCAAAGAGATTAAGAAAAGACTGAACTTTATATGACTTCTACCCAATCTCAGGCTACAACCAATACCAAACCTGCTCTGCATGGTGTTAGAATAAAACAAAGAAAAGTAAGTCGCTAGATGAAGGTCTATATGAAAAAAATATTCAGTTGTTGACATTTAATCTTAATCTTAGGGTGTCCAAAAAGCCCAAGCTAAACACGAGCCTGAAGGTAAAAGGAGTTGGCTTATGATGTGTGCATTGGAGATTGAGATGGATCAAACTGATTTTATTTTTATTTTTACTTTTTCTCTTTGTCTTATCTGTTATTAGTATTCAGGGATAGTCTTCTGTCTCAACTCTCCTCCGTCGAAAAAGGCAACTTTGAAGAGATCCTTGCCCGACTTGATTCTGCTGGAAACACTCTTGACTATAAAAAGTACGGTGATTCCCTTTTTGAAACTCTCATTACTGGTGGTATTCTTGGTAAATATCGTGGATTTAGTATTCGAGGCAATAGCATTTTTCTAACACCTGTCCTTATTAATGTTATATAGAACCAGGAGGCACAATCAGCAAGAGTGCCGAGAAGAACCCATTCTGCATTTTCGATGCAGACGATGATATCACCGTGATCAAGCAGCACATTGGTGTGCTTTCGAAGCTCATCCGTCGCTACAAATATCTGCAGCATACTCTTGAAGAGACTGTCCAGCACATTCTCCAGTTTGTGAACAAATGGCCTGCCTCGGATACCAACAAGCTGGCCAAGACTACCGGCTTTTGCATTACGATGCAGCTCATCAACATCTCCGTCCTCAAGGTTCTTTTCAAGGACTACCTTGTCAAGGATGGTGCTGCCTTGGATTTCGCCACGTCCGTATTCCGTACGATTTTGGCTGAGCAGTCCATTGAGCAGTTTGGCAGAACCCTAATTAATGCCAATTTGGATCATAAACTCATCGAGCTTTTCCCTCCCAACAAGCGGGAGGAGGAATGCCTTGTCCGCCATTTTGAGGCTGAGGACATGAAGCAGCTGGTCGCTTTCCATCAAAAGAATCAGAAGGATTCCATCAAGTATCAGCTTCGGGCTAAGTTGACCGAAATGATGTCTGATGAGACTGCCAGCGCAGAGGTAAGATTGAATTCTTTCTAGGTTTTCTTTGTACTTAACTGCTTCTTACTTTGCAACAGGTTGTGTCCTATATCAAGCAGGAGATGAAGGGGGCTCAGTTGACTGAACCCGAGGTGGCCCCTATCGTGTGGTCTGCCATCATCGGCACCCTCGATCTGATCAACGCCCGTCCTGACCAGGTGGAGTCTCAGGTCTTGCGCGTCATCAAGGTAAATACAAAAATTGGAAGTTTGATAGGGTAGAGTATTTACTTACTTTAAATTCGTAGCAATGGTCGAGTGTTCTTGAGGCCTTTACGAGCTCGCCCAAGACCGAGTTGGTTGTCCTCCAGAAAGTTCAAGGCACTTGCTACGAGGACGCCAAGCTCACCAAATCGTTCCGCCAGATTGTGCAGCTTCTGTACAAGAACGACGTCCTCTCGGACAATGCCATTCTGTACTGGGCGGAGAAGGCCCACAAGCCTCAAGGCAAGACCATTTTCTTGAAGCAAATGGAGCCTTTCGTTTCCTGGCTGCGCGAGAATGAGGACAGCAGTGAAGAGGAGGATGACGATTAAATATCCCATCCCACATGTTTTAGTGCGATTATAATAAATTAGTGGTCAGAAGCGCGTCGCATATCAGAACGCGATTTTTTTTTCTTCCTTTCTCCTTCTTTATTTTATGTCAGATTCTTGTGATAAAGAGGTGGACAACTTGGCTGTACCGACCGAATCGCAACGCTCGGCGCATCAGGTCCAGGTCGACCCTGCTGAGCAGGAGGCACACAAAGTAATTGCACACTGAATGGTTGTTGTGTCGTTATTCTCTAAAGCAATGAATAGATCGCGGACATGCTGCAGGAACGGCTTTCACCTGGTGCCCTGACCGACGATCCCGGGCCTATTCCTTTTGTACGAGGCATTCTCGATGGTATGCGATCTACGCGTCCAAATATATCCCTTTCTCACCTGGACTTTTACAGGTTCCTTGTGTGAGATTGAGGACGCTCAATTCAGACGTGCTATTGTGCTTCAGGCTTATATTGACTGGTAAATGAGACATTGATATTTCCGCCCCTCGTCTAAACCGTCCTTAGGCTGAGCAGATCTGGAGAAGCACTTGCCGGTAACACGTCCGCATCCAACGTGGTCGGAAGTCTCGTGAACCTGCTGTTACCAGAGGTGAGTGAAGACGCTGCTTGGATGAATTTGCTTCTTTGACAAGTGGATTAGATCGAGGTGCTGCCGCCCTCGCTCCTATGTGACGCAGCACATCGCATCGCAGACCATCTTAACGAAGGCGCAACACCTCATTCACGCATTTATGAGCTTTTGACCAAGCTCTGCAATCAAGCCCTGGCGTCCGAAACCTCGCAAGATATCAGCCCTGTTCTGAACCAATTGTTTGCTGCGCATTGGACATCATCCATTGCTCTTGGTCTCGCCTCAGCTCTGAACGATATTGAATTGGCGTCCACGCAACTGGAGGGGGTTATTAAACGTATGGACAGGCAGTTCAAGTACCTCGACCTGGAAGAGTTTCCTCCTTTCATCTATCAGATGCTTCTCCTGTCGCGGAAGGTAAAGCTTTAAACCTGTCATCTCGTCTTACTAACATGTTTTCAGGGTAGTAAGCGACTTGTCTTGTCCACCATTTTCGACTTCTTCAACAAGCATGATCCTGAAGCACTCCAGGCGTCCGAAGCAACGTACGTTGCCATCTTATAACGATACTCTCGACTAATTTCTCACTAGCGTGCGTCACATGGAAGGAACCATCATGCTCCATCTCACTTTTGCAATCAAGCAAGACCAGGTAAAGTTTTCTCGAGCTGTATGAAGTACGTCACGTCTCAACTCTGCACTAGGATCTTGGGAACGAACTCCTCAAGTTCTTTCGCAACAACAGCTCCCATTTAATGCAGACCTTTTCAATGGCTTGCATCCTATCCGTATCCAAGATCCATCGGATGGAAGACGCTGTCAGTACAGTCCATGATGTACCTATACCATTGCTAACTTTTGATAACAGATCTTCGAATTTCTGCGTTCGACTGTCATATCTGCCTTCAAGGACGCGGATAAGGTCGAAAAGAATGCATGGATACTCCGTAAGCTGGCTATAGTAGCCTTGTACACATTTAACCCGCCGCTGTAGAGTACATGAAACTCGGCAAGGATCGCATACGGGATGTCTTGCTGGACATTGCAGAGAAATCAACTCTCGGATGGGATCAGGTGGTTCAGCCCATCACACAGCTGGCACTTTCGCTGATCGACACGGCTGTATCTCAAGGAACGCCGGCACGCTCAACGAGTAAGTCAAAAAGGAAAAAGACTGGGTAGACCCTGGTTAAACTGTTTTAGATATGGCACTCGGTCCTGCATACGAAGCTATTGTGGACCTGGCGACCAATGTACTGCTTCGTCTCTTCAAGGTGAGTAGGAAATGTGTGATTTATAATGATACTGACGTGTACTATAGCTCCAGCGCATTATCCGACAAGAAGTACTGGAGCAGATTATCTCACGCATTGTCTCAAGAGCCAATAGCGCGCCCCAGTTCTTGAAGCTGTTGGAACGTATCTGTAAAGAACAACGACATACTATTGAACCATTCGCGCCGAATGTAGGAACGTGTATGCTATCTAGGCCAGGTGTATCCTCATCGCTACATGACTTTCTATCTAGCTTAAAGAGACGCTTGACTACCTCACGCTGCTTCCGCTTCCCATTGCGGAACGTCTCTTGCTCGCCATTAAACCGTTGGCCAAAGTGGATGATCAGCTGCGCGACACGCTGATGCTCGTACTCCGAAAAAGCATGTTCTCGAGGTGAGTGAAGAGTTCCTATGGACGAAAAAAAGTAGCGTACTCATGTTTGAAACGATAGGGATGTGGACAGTCGAAAGATCTCCGTCACGGGACTCTTGGGTCTACTCGAGGAGCAGCTCGAAAACGGCAGCACAGCCGAGACTGGACCCACCTATGAAGTACTTGGTAAGGTAGCATGCGCTTTGCTTTGATAAAGCTCTAATAATTTTGTTAGCCTTGCTGCGTCGATGTTTTGGCCAGCAGTCGGATATCCGACTGGCGGCCTATGAGGGCCTCGGGAAGCTTGTTAAGTATGAATCCATGCGCGGTGATATTCTTGAGCTCCTTTGTGCCCAGGTACAGTGGCCGCGAATCTTGCTTTGTCTTGTTCTAACGGCGCAGTAGTTCATGGAAGTCTATGAGTCGGATGAGGGTATCCAATCTGCCATCAAGCTTCAGGCTTGTGTGGAGGGCACCTCGAGTGGAACGATGGCCGAGCCTGTGCATGTCTTGCTAGCAGCTCTCCTCAAGGCCCTCCGCGAGGTTCAAAATACAGATGTCGATGCAGGTGCGCCCGAAAATATAAGACTTCGACTACGATCCATTATTGACGCCATTTTTTTTTATTTATAAAGTCACTCAAAGCTGCGTGGAAAAGTGCCAGTCCATGTTCAAGTCGCTCGCACATCGTCTTTCCAAAAACCAGCTGGAAGACTATGCACTAGACAAGTCAGCCAGTTACGATTTGGCCACCCACGCCGGTGCGCGCAACCATCAGTCAGCGCGACTGCTCTTGGGGTGCTACGAGGTAGAAGCTAGATAAAGCATATTTGAAGCGTATTGACCCTTTTCCTTGGTAGGCTGTGATGGAGCACGAATTTTTTGTGCGCGGTGAGGACATGGACTCATTCGAGTTGATGCTGAACCTCTACAAGAGACACGATGAGCTATTGTCCACGCTCAGAGAAAATGTTACCAACGAGAGAGGCAAGTATAGACCGTCAAGAAAGTACCCAAAACTTATGTTTCCCCCCAGGTCGGAAAGTGCCTACACATGTATCGGAATACTCCGTCTTGTCCTTTGCATTCGTGGCCAAAGTGTCACAATGTATGTTTATGCAAGGCAACATACAGACGCCCTCGCGTGTCCTCCGCTCCGATATCAGCTTCATCCAATATATTGTGTCCAATACCCACCATTGCCTCGACATGGTAATGTTTGCTATGAACCGCTGCGAGCGTCCTCTTATACTCTAAAATAGATCGAGGAAGATGAGGCATCTTTTCAGCTATGCGTCGACCTGGCCAAAGTATACATGCACATCTTAAACACAGAGGATTCAGATAGTAGCTTCTTGAATTACCAAGCCAAAAAGGTAAGGGTATACACGAGAGATGCCCTACGGCTACTCATCTCCGGACAGGGCCCATCCGTTTTGAGCATGGTGATTGACGCTCTAAGACTCGTGCTCGAAACCGTGGTACGTGCCTGGTCAGATCAGATGGACGCCTTCATGTCCCGACTCGCCTACCCGTACGAGCCAAACCGCGGGGACGATGCTGGAGACAGTCGCAACACGACTTCGCGCCAGGTCCTCAAACAATTCGAGGTGTGTGATTGTGTATTCTTTCATGTTGTGCGACTCACACTTCCATATATATATATATAGGGTATCATTACAAAGTATATTAATGATCGGCCGCCGCTGTACAAGGAAGCGACCAATATTGTCCGCATCGTGGCGTTCATGTCCGGACAACTGAATCGCAAAGCGGATGATTTCCGGGATTGTGTGAAGGATACCCTGACCTGGCTTGTCGCGTTGATCAAAGATAGGGCAATCGAAGATTCTGGTTTGGCCCGCGAGCTGTTCCACCTCTATATCACCATGAACGCGGACGTGGATAATTTCGATGCGATCCAGGGTATTGCAATCGACATGCCCAAGGTGTTAGGCGATCTAGAGATCACTGAATCGCAAGAAGATACGGAAGCATACGTCGCACATGCCATGTTGAACCAAAAGACCTGCAACACAATCACACTCCTGCTATTTGCGTTCCTGGATGAATCTGTCGATGAGCTCAACTGGTGTGTGGGTCGCCTCAAACAGAAAGGTAACACGAAACCATGTAGTAGAGGGTAGTGAAGCTGACCTCTGGAAAGATACAGGCGGGGAAGAAGATGAAACGGAACGACTCACAGCCTTCGAGGACGATCTGTGGAAGCGTATGTTATCGCGTCTGACGATAGCAGGTGAGACGTGCCGTGTTCTCCTGACAGGCATCTATGCCGAAAATCTGCTCAAGGTCCTTTCCAAGACCTATCGTATGCTGCTGACCTCGGTCAAATTCGTAAGTAGAGAGAGGAGGGAACGAAGAGAAGAACGAAAAAAAAAACATAGTGTACTCACCTCGGTTCTCCCATCAACAGAAATTAACCCGTCCTCGACGGGTGGGTCAGCCCTACATTGATCTGATGGCGACCGCCGGCGTGGTGACGGATCGGATGTACCGGTTCCTGACCATTTACGGACAGCACGAAACGCTGTCGAACATCGAGGGGCCTGTCTTGAGTAAAAAGAAGAAGCGCGGCGTGGGTAGCGTAGCGGGCGGCAAGATGGCCAAGGTGGTACGCGAGTCACGAATGATACCGAACCTGATTTTCGCGGTTGAACAGTTTGAGCGCCACTTGATCCAGCTGTCGCGTAAATCCAAGGTGGACATGATGCAATACATGAAGCGCAGCACGTCCCGCGACTTCAAAATCAAGCTGGATATGTTTCAGCCCGAAGAAGACGAAGAAGACGAAGAAGAAGAAAATGAAAAACAGTGTCATCAGCGGTATCAGCAGGCCGGTAATGACGAAGGCATGGGTGAAGGCGAGGACGAGGACGAGGATGAGGATGAGGAAGGGCGAAGCGTACAACGACGTCGTATCTCGCCCTGAAAAATATCATTGTGAATACTTGCTGCTTCTCTGCGCTTTGTAAATATATAATAAAAGCAAGATTAGACCGGCCAGTCGTGCTGGCATGGCATTTCGTATACGGCTTACTCACTTATTGCTAGATAGCGAGAATGCAATAATAAATTTCACTCATATGTACGTCATTGCTTTTAGTTACTGCTTATAACGATATTCCGCGAGATCTCTTGGAGCTGTCACTGCAGTAATATGTTGAGATATCCCAGTTCTTGCGGGTGAACGCATATCCTGGGCGCTTGGGTTTAAGTCTGGTCCTTGGCTTGCCCAAAAAATCGGCCGAAACTTTTCATTAATTTAAATAGATGCAGGGGATATGTCATGTTTCGCTTTTCATCCGAGAGGCAAGTTCTAAAAGCGAGTTACACAAAGAAGAGAACACGCCGCTGACCTGAGTGTGCGATTTCAAGCTCTGCCAATGTCCTATTCAAGATCGACTCAGCCGGTCGTACTCGCCACGGGCCTCGTGGCACATACGATTCTCATAATATCAGTTATGTATGAGCGTCCATACAAAAGAAATCAGACATATTTTCGGAAAGAACGTATTGGCAATGTCCAATGAAACGTTGACCGCCACTATTACTATGCATACAAAGGATAACAGTGCTATTTATCTTATTATATCTCCTTGCCCTGAATTCTGGAAGAAGTCATGCGATTTTTTTTTAATATGAGTGGGATGTAGCATGACAAGTCAAACTCAAATTTTCTGTTATGTCAACATACCCTGTACATTTGAGTTATCTTACGGTCTCCGTGTGCATAATCCAAGGAGGGACCTCCGCCCCCCGAATACATACCGCAGACAACAATATTTTAGTGGAAGAAGCAGCCCGATAATAACAGAATACGACCTAGGCCAGCTGACGGTGCCTTATGACTTCGCATGTGGTAGTGACAGCCGCGATCAAAAAGGCACTTCAGTAGAAGCGTTGTGGCAGCGATGAATTTAAAGAATTAAAGGGAAGGGAAGAGGAAGAAGGAAGAGAGAAAGAGAAGAGGTTCAACAAGTGTACAGGAGTACTTCGGATAGGATCCCGGAAGGCTTAAACTGAACTCCGTAACGCGACACGACACACCCGACTTTGTGTCTCTCTGTCTCTACTTGCTTGTGTTGCCCCTCGCTCCTCCGACACACACACACACACACACTCTCTCTCTCTTGTACTCTTGTTTTTTTTTTTTTTTTTTTTTTTTCCTTTTTCTTATTTTGTTGTTCACCTTGTTTATATAATGTCAAAACGGTCCAACAGCAGAATCCCTTCGTCTGCGGCCTCTTCTCGTCCTGAGAGTACCGATGGCAGTCGACAACGACAAAACAAGCGAGACGAGGTATATTAATATACTTCTATATATTTGTATTATTGTTCTGACATGAACTTTCCATTCCCCTCGATTAGGCGATTCGCAAGAAGCTCGAGCAAGAGCTATCCAAGAAGCGGACGGGCTCGACACGGATTCGGCAGACGCGCAAGATTGCAGGCACTGTATCTGCTTTGCGTCCTTCGCAGGCGCTGACGGTCAAGGAAAGCTTGTTGGTCATTGAAGCAGCTCAAATGATGGCAGCCAAGCGAGGCGACTGCGTTCTTGTCGTCGACGACGAGGATCACTTGAGTGGTATCTTCACCGTAAGTCCCTTTTCCCTTTTCCTCCAAATTTGGGAGTTTTTTTTTTTTCTATTCTCTGCATACTTACTTGTTTCAAAGGCCAAAGACTTGGCTTACCGTGTCGTGGCCGAATCCCTCGATGCACGAGCGACGACGGTGGCGCAGATCATGACGAAAGGTCCCATGTGCGTCACGGCCGATACTTCTGCAACCGATGCGCTGAACCTCATGGTCTCGCGCGGGTTCCGCCACTTGCCCGTCTGCAACGAAGAGGGCGACATCTTTGGCTTACTTGACATCACAAAATGCTTGTATGAAGCGCTCGACAAGATGGAGCGTGCCTATGGATCGTCGCGCAAATTGTACGACGCCCTCGAGGGTGTTGAAAAAGAGTGGTCGAGCAGTCCAGTCCAACTCGTGCAGTATATGGAAGCTCTCCGCGACCGCATGTCCTGTCCTGATCTGCACAGCGTTCTGGATGGCACTGCCCCCGCCGAAGTCAATGTCAAGACCAACGTCCGCGAAGTCGCCCAAATGATGAAAGAGTATCACACCACAGCTGTCCTCGTCTCGGACCGTCAAGGTCTGGCTGGTATCTTTACTACGTAAGTCCTTGGAGCGTGGCTGGACAAAACGAGCGGGTTACTCATGTATCATTTAGGAAGGATGTCGTCTTGCGTGTCATCGCTGCGGGTCTCAACCCCGAGAACTGCTCCGTTGTGCGCGTCATGACACCCCATCCGGATACAGCTACGCCCGATACATCCATCATGGAGGCGCTCCGTCGCATGAATGGTAAAGAAAACAGAAGAATGAAGAAATATATGTAGGAGATAGAAGAATCGGGCTGATGGTCGAATCTTTGTGTTTCAGATGGCCATTATTTGAATCTTCCCGTGCTGGATGGCGACGATGTCGTTGGTATGGTCGACGTGTTGCGCCTGACCTACGCTACTCTGGAACAGGTACAGTCAATCCGCAGAAAGAGACTACAATGTATCTCCTAACGCTCATATATTCTGCAATTAGATCCACAGCATACAAGGCGATGATGGTGAGGGCCCGATGTGGTCCCGGTTCTGGGACAGTTTTGGCGCGAACGAGACAACTGAATCCGAATCGCAGTCGTCCGACCCACTCTCGTCGCATCATTATTCATCGCATCATCCTCGCTCGCAACTGCACGCGATCTCACCAGAGCCATCCGCATCGCTGTCGCAGCTGCAGGGCTTCCCCGAGATCACGCCCAACGAGTCCGCAAGCATGGTCGCCAACAATGAGGATGCGCTCTCCAACGTATCGTCGCAGCGCCTGTCACGGCAACACTCCCACCGCTTCGCAGATGATGGCACGTTTGCGTTCAAGTTTACGACTGACAGCGGCAAGACGCACCGCTTTACGGGCGCTTGCAGTTATACCCAGCTCGTCGAAACGGTGCGGGCCAAGGTCGCAGATGAACACACAGAAGACGACGACGGTTCGGAATGGCTGACGGTGTCGTATCTCGATGACGAGAACGACCAGGTTCTGATCACATCAGACAATGACGTGGTCGACGCGGTCCAGCTCGCGCGCAAGACCGGCCAGGACCGGGTCAAGCTTTTTGTGCATGACAAGACGCGCGCAGCTGGTCTCGCCACGACCTCCGCCACCGCCACTGTCGCCGCCGCGCCTTCCTCGCCCCTGCCACCGCGCGTCGCCACGCCTGATATTCCTCCGGCCTCGCCGAGCATGCGCTCCGACTCATCGCACCGCCGTCGACATGCTTCTAAGCGACGATCGCGGCTTATTGACAGCGATGACGAAAGTGACGTTGGCGCGAGCCAGGCGGGTTCGGGCTTGCCCCAGGAGTTGATGCTCCCGGCCGCGATCGCTTTCCTGGGTGTTGTCATTCTCGGCGTCTTTGCCTACTCCCGCGTTAACCCGAGACATCGCTAACGCTGGAATTCAGTAGATGTAATCATCGTAATAACCGTCGTCGTCGTCGTCGTCGTCGTCTTAGTAGTAGTAAGTAGTGGTAGTAGTAGCAGTCATCATCATCAAGATTAGATTTACCCCCACATACTAGGCTGTGCAGGCCCTCCTTCCCATCACATGAATATATATATATGTCTCTTATCTTTTTAACATCCTTTTTTTTTATTATTCTTTTTGTTTTGCCTCATGCATTTTATAATGTTTTTTATGCGTCTTTTGTAGTATCTGGTGTGGTTGCGTTGGACTGGGCAGCATCGCCCGAGTTCTTCTTTGTCTTCTTGGTCCGTTTCCGCTTCTTGGTATCCTTGCCATCTGTTTCTTCAGACTTGCGTTTCTCTTTCTTCTTGGGCGGGTCGGGTAACCGTGTCTTTTTCTTGGCAGAAAGCGGGTTGGGTCCCTTGACTTTTCTCTTCTTGTGGACCGGCTTGTCTTCCTCCTGGATGAGTTTGGCTGACTGGAGGCGTTCGGCTTCTTTGGCAGGCACGGCTGTTTTCTCACGTGTGTTGTTTTCGATATATTGCTTGGTAGCCTTGCTCAGTGCCTCCAACACCAAGACAGTCTTTTGAAAGTGGATGATGGGCACACCGGGGATGGCTCTCAGCTTTTGAGCCAGAGGCAAGTCCTGCGTGGCGACGCAGTAACGGAACTTGTTGGTTTCGCCCACCACATCAGCCAAACACTCTGCACTAGGGATCGGCTTAGCCGTGTGCGGGCAACGACGGCGTTCGCACCGCTTGGCTGTCATGATCGCCTTGACATTCTCGTCTTCGCCCTTGGATCGTAATTCCTGCAGCACGCACTCGGTCACGACTGTTTACAACGACTTAACAAACTTTCATTCCCATATACTTTTTCCCACTACTTACACAGCTTAGTCTGATCTTGCAACACTTCGGTCACGTCATGCTGTGGTCTAATGTGATGTCGTACGGCTTCTTCGCAGAAACTCGCATCCACTGGTAAAAGGATACGGCGTTTAATATGGGTAAGATCCTCCGAGATCCTACTTACTCAGTACTTGATACGGTTTGCGAAAACCAAATGTCATGCCGTACGTGTGCATGACACGCCGGTACAAGTGCTGTCTCTTTGGTCTCATGCGTATATGCGTTCAAGCGTCCAAGTTGGGAACCTCTGTAAATGCAAAAGATCTAATAAAAGCCACGCCGCACCGAAATTGTTTAAATTATTTCATGTTTCCATACACTTCTTTCTTTAACAAATGTAAAAACAAAGAAAAGCCAATTTATATATTGAGTGCACAATACGTGTGAAGGGAAGAATGGATGTAAGGAGTTGGTTCATAAGAGAGAGAGAGAGAGCGAATGATGAGGAAAAGAAATGAAAGAAACTATCAAAGAGAGAAAGAAGCAGTAATACACATTTCCCGAGGTAAAGGACACATTTATGCTTCCTCCAGATAACGGTACTCGAATCTGATAAACACCATCAAAATCATCATCGTCATCATGAGTGACAAGAAGGTCATTAATAAGCGCGAGATTTCATTCAATTTACCTGAATTCAGTCTTCTTTCGCTGGCACCATGCACCCTCGTAATCGAAATAGATGTATGTGCCTTGCTCATATTCTTCTGTGATCAGCTTGGGCTCCTCATGTCGCTGGAACCATGTCAGGTACTTTTTGTGGAACCGCCACGATTGCTTCTTGAGCTCCTTGGCCGCGAGATACCTTAAATTTACAAGGTCGCTTGGACATCAATATCTTTCGCTCTCTATCCCCATTCTTATATATAACTTACTGTTGGTAGGTACCCTGCTGGTAGTAAAAGATGAAGAAGAGCGCATCCATGTCGAACTTCTCAAACAAGGCCGGGTTGTCAAAGATCGGAAGTTGCTGCTGTGGATAGAAGCTTGGAGTCGGGTACGGGTTGCGCGGCTGATAGACCTTGGGTCTATTCATTCAAATAATAAGTATAATAAGAATAAGCAACGTCACTAAAACAATGTCCAAGCCTTACCGCTCCGAGTCGATCAGATCTGGTATATGCTGAAGGCTGGCTTCCAGCATCTGATGAGTGTAGAGCAGGTCGCCATTGCCTGCACCCTTGGCCTTGACAGCTTCGAACGCAGGTGCCAGGTCAGCGAGCGACATGGGTAACCGTGCATCAGTCATGTCTGGCAAAGGCGGTTGAGATTGCATATCGGCAGAAGAGGGGAGCTGCGCATCGCGGAGGTGAGAACTGCCGACGGCCTTGCCCGCGGCCGGGTATTGAGATGCCAAAAGAGATTGTTGTTGCTGTTGTTGTTGCTGACCAGCAGCACCCCCTCCTGTGATGGAGGAGGACGCAGATGCAGGTGACTGTACGCGCTTCGCATCTATAGACGGTTGTGTGGGTGTGTGCTTGGCCTGGTCAATGATCTTGGGCGGTTCGGCCCACGCGTTCTCGATCGGCTTGTCGTGCTTATCGTCCTTTTTGGTGTCTACGCCTGCGGCGGCGGCTTGGGCATATTTTAAGCCGGTCAAAGGTGCAGGTGCGTGGCTCGCTTCGGGCGTGGTCTTGCTTGTTATCGGGGTGGCTGTTACGCTCTTGCGTGGGCTCACCACCTTGGCCTCCTCTTGTGGTGATGGACTGGGATCTGTTTTTTCTTTTTAAAAAGGGAAAAAAGAATAGAAAATAAGAATGTCTGGCTCTTTTATCATGCTGGTCAGCAACTGATTTACCTGGCTTTGGACTCGGCTGCGTTTTGCTTGTTCGACTGGATGATAATGACTAGATAACACGTATGAGTACATGTCAAATCGGGTGACTGTGTTTGATGCATTACCTCGTCGTCTTTCTCTTTCTTCTCTTCTTTTTCTTTTTCTCGGGCAGATCGCTTGCTTGTTTTTTCGTCTAGCGGTTCGGGCTTCTCATCATGACCGGCATAGTATTCCTCGGTGGTGCCAATCGCGTATAATTCCTCTTCCTCTTCGAGATTCAGGTCGTCGTAGAGGAACTCGTCATCCTCAAAGTCTGGTTCCTATTCGGGGGGTTTAGCAAAAGCATTCATGTATGGATGTATGGTGCGTATGGGTGAACATACCAGGTTGCACTCGACATAATATTGTACACTATCCTTGATGGAAACCACCTACAAAGTAACGGACAATGAAACTATGCTCTTCACAGGGTGTATTATATGACTTACTCGTTCTGGTGGCAGATGATCGTTTTCAAGTAGACGCAGAGTAAGTTCGAGACGTTGGATGTGCCATTTATTCCTGTCAATGTGCCGCTCGAGTTCAGCAACGCGTTCTGCTTTGCTATGGTCTTTCTTGCCGCGTTTGGTCGTGCCCTGAAGCGTCTCGAGTTCAGCCTCGGCCATCTCAATCTGCCTAGACAGTTCGTCCACTGTCGTCGTAATCCAGTCGCATGTGTCGAGTTTTTCCTTCTCCTTTGGATCCATTTTTTCTTTCTGAAGCAGGCCCTCTTTGGAGTACGCCTTGGTTTTCATTTCTTTTTCTATCGCCTTGAACCGTTCCATTTGCGACTCGATGAGTTTCCGGTTTTCTACCAGCTGCTTTTTGTCCTTGATTTCATTGGAGGAGATCCACGTCTTGATTTGGTCGCGTAATCTCTGCAGTTTCTTGATTTCTTTCTTCAAGTCCTGCTCATATTTCTCCTTTTGGTTCATGTTCGACGTGGCTTGAATCTTGTCAAAGATGGTCTCAAAGGTCTCGACGCCTTCTGACACCTTCTTCAAGACTCTGTCGATTTCGGCTATGAAAAGAAGAAACAAGATGTGGCCGTTCAGAATTCCATCCATGCGATGCCCAGTGACCGTTATGTGGATGGCAAGTCTCTACTCACTCTGCAACTTTTTCATAGACATGGTCGGTTACGAAATAGATGCAAGGATGTTGTTTTCTTGCGCAAATGTTGTCGTAAGTGAATAATGAGGTTGTTGTCGTATAGAAATGGGGAGGGTGGGGAAATAAAGAATATTATAAAAGCGAGAGAATGGGAAGGAAGGAGAGAGAGAGTATATGTAATAAGTGAATAAGCCGCTCAGACAGCTTCCAACGGTTCCCCCCCAATGACGTCGCCGCCCAAAAAATTTATTCTTGCACTTTGCAGTAGTTTGTTCTGTCTCTCTTTCTCTCTTCTACTCATCCCCTCTTTCCCCTTTCATTTCTCTTGATTGGAGTACAGTCCTTGGTCAAGAATGAGCAGCCAAGACACAAATAACCTCAACAACGCCGCGAGCAAACTTTCACTTAACCCAAAGGCCTCGGAATGGAAGCCTAACTTTTCCGCAAAGTCTTTTGTGCCAGGTGGTGCTGCGCCTGCTGCTGCTGCTCCTCCTGCTGCTGCTCCAGGTAGACTATAACATAATATTTAGTGCAAGATTGTGTGTGTACTCATCCATCGGTCTCATTCAGCTGCTCCCCGTGTCATGAAGCTCACGTCTGATCCCAAGCCTGCTGCTGCTCCTGCTCCTGGTAATCTTCACAAGTGTAATCTCATAGAGTGCTCGTCCTTATGACTTTTCTGTTCTATGCTATCTTTTTAGCTCCAGCTGCGGAAACCAAGGCCGAGCCTGCTGCAGCTCCCACCCCGGCTGCCCCTGCTCCGGCTGAGGCTGCTGCTCCCAAGTCTGCCTCGTCGAAGCCTGCTACGCTCTCCAAGTCGGCCAAGAAGGAGGCTGAAAAGGCAGCCGAGAAGGCAGCCGAGAAGGCTGAGGCCGTCAACAACGATCTCGAGCAGGTCGATGACGAGATTGTCCAAGATCTGTACGGCAAGGAGCATCTCAACATTGTCTTCATGGGTCACGTCGGTAAGGTTTCATGAATGTGGGCGCCTACGAATAGTTGTTCACTTTTTGGCCAGATGCCGGCAAGTCTACCATGGGTGGTAACATTCTGTACCTTACCGGTATGGTGGACAAGCGTACGATGGAGAAGTACGAAAAGGAAGCCAAGGAGGCTGGCCGTGAGTCGTGGTACCTGTCCTGGGCTCTGGATACCAACAATGAGGAGCGTGCCAAGGGCAAGACTGTCGAGTGCGGTCGCGCCTTCTTTGAGACCGACAAGCGCCGATACACTATCCTCGATGCCCCTGGCCATAAGAACTATGTCCCCAGCATGATCAGCGGTGCGTCGCAGGCCGATGTCGGTGTCATGGTCATCTCGGCCCGTAAGGGTGAATTCGAGACCGGTTTCGAGCGTGGTGGTCAGACCCGTGAGCACACCATGCTGGCCAAGACCTCCGGCGTCAACAAGATCATCATGGCCATCAACAAGATGGATGACCCTACCGTCCAGTGGGACAAGGAGCGCTATGATGAGATCATTGCCAAGATGACTCCCTTCTTGAAGCAGACCGGTTACAACCCCAAGACGGACGTTTACTTTATGCCTGTCTCCGGTTTCACCGGTGCCAACATTAAGGAACGCTCCGATAAGTGCCCCTTCTACAACGGCCCCTCCCTGCTCGAGTACCTTGACAACATGCAGACCCTCGACCGCAAGTTGAACGCGCCCCTCATGTTCCCCGTCGCTGAAAAGTACAAGGACATGGGTACCATCCTTGTCGGTAAGATCGAGTCGGGTCACATCAAGAAGGGTCAGAGCGTTCTGCTCATGCCCAACAAGGTGAGTTCCATTGTATTCAGATGGAGACAAGTCTATTTATTCATCCATACCACGCATAGCGTACGTGTGAAGTGTCTGCCATCTTTAACGAGACCGAAGACGAAGTCGACCATGCCATCTGCGGTGACAATATCCGTATCCGTCTGAAGGGCGTCGAGGAAGACGTATGTATCAAAAATTTTGTCGTGTTCATGGCCTAATGTGCTATTTTTTTTTTTTTTTGAACAGGAGGTGCAACCTGGTTTCTTGCTCTGTGACAAGAAGAAGCCTGTCCGAACCACCCAGACTTTTGAGGCTCAGCTCGCTATTCTGGACCATAAGAACATTATCTGCGCAGGCTACACCGCTGTTATGCACGTCCACGCTGCCATTGAAGAGATCACCCTTGGCGCTCTGCTTCATTTGATTGACAAGAAGACCGGCCGCAAATCGAAGCGACCCCCGCAGTTCGTCAAGCAGGGCCAGAAGGTCATTGCTCGCGTCGAAACCGCCGGTCCTCTCTGTCTCGAGACCTTTGAGCAATACCCTCAGCTGGGTCGCTTCACGCTGCGTGACGAAGGTAAGTCCATGGGATTCAGTGGAGGAAAATATCAATCTCATATATGCGTGTGTATTTGCGATCTAGGCAAAACAATTGCAATTGGCCGAGTGACCAAGATCATCGAGCAGGACAACTAAAAGCAAAAAATTAAGACGGAAAAAGTGGTGTGCTAGACGTTTTTTACACACAAAAAATGTACATAAAATCAGAAATGTCATTTCTTTTTATTCCCGAGGTACACTCCTGGGTTCGAATAGGTGCGCCCAAAGCGGGGGCGTGGGTCAAGTTGGATGCATTTATAGAACGGAGTTCTGTCTTGAATTAGTAAATGTAGGTATTTCCTACGTGGTAGGAAGGATGGAAAGAACATTCGATGGGTAGCACCAAGTACATACGTAATCATGCATACAAGTGTATACTATACATCTGACTGATGTCAAAAGGATCCAACAGACGCTTGGATGGTTGCACGAAATATAAAGAAAGACATGTAGAATGTAAGTGAAGAGACGAGTGAGTGAGGGATGTTTCGTCTTTGTGCCACCCAAATATTACTTTACGCACGCACACAAGACCCTTCCACACCCCCCCTTAACTTTTTTTTCTCTTTCATTCGTATTTTGTTTGCTCTTCCTTTTCCTTTTATCTCTCTTTTTTATATCTTTGTCTTTTCCAAGTTTTGATACCTTTTCTATATACACGCGATGCTGGCAGATGCTTATGGTATACGAGAATCCTCAATGAGTTCGAGGTAGTGTCTCATTCAGCATGTAGACTTTCTGCTAAAGTTGCTGCTGGTCGGTGATTCGGGGACGGGCAAGTATGTCGCTCATAACTCTACTTAGTATCCCTCATATACTCATTCACACTTCTATTCAGGTCATGCCTTCTGCACCACTTTTTAGAAAACCAATGTACGTCAACCCTGCTACGTTGGAGAACTTTACACTGACTCGAAGTAATAATAAAAAAAAAAGTCAAGAAGGATTCCGTGAACACGATTGGCATGGAATTCGGCACTCGGATTATACACATTTCAGACAAGTCTATAAAGCTCCAGATATGGGATACTGCAGGGCAAGAACGCTTTCGGTAACCATCAGCCCTATGCGTGTATCGATATATATTCACTTAGTACATAGGTCATTGACCAAAAGTTATTTCCGCGGAGCAGCAGGCGCCTTTGTGGTATATGATATTTGCAAGTAGGTAGGAAGGCAAGGCAGGCAGGCCGAAAGAGAAGAAAATGGATCTATTTAAGAGAGAGAAATGTTTTGGGCTGGGATCAGTTTCGGGAAAAGGGTAGCGTGTGCGCATATCAAGAAGTACTCATCAAACTATACCTTTTATAGTCGTGACACATTTCTCGGCGTCCGATCCTGGTTGTCTGACGTGCGGTCGCTTGCCAACACCGAACTCGTTATTATCTTGGTCGGCAACAAGAACGACCGTGCCGACGAACGCGAAGTATCCTATCTAGAAGCAAGTCGCTTCGCGCAGGAGCATGGTAAGCACTGTGACAAAGAAGGTACATTATCAAGTGTCGGTTCTGATTAGCGACTGGTAGAAATGATGTTTCTTGAAGCCAGCGCGCTCACCGGTGATGCGGTCGAAGACATGTTCTTCAAGTGTGCACGCTCCATTCTGAGCAAGATTGAAACAGGCAGGTGTATTATGCGAGTTTGTGTGCCTTTTTCTCACCTAGCAACAATTATAGGCCAAATCGACCCAGAACGGAGCGGCAGCGGCGTGCAATTTGGCGATTCCAGCCTGAGACGCATGACCCAGCGTACGCGGAGCAGGAGGAAGGAGCGCTCTTGCTGTTTCTAGTATACCTTTTTCTTTATCCTTATTATACTCTTCCACGGACACCCAACCTCGATATACACCCTCTCGCATTCGCATAGAATGTATCTCCACACGCACGCGCGCGCGCTTTACAGTCGCATACCTGCCTACCATCCACCGATACACTGCATACATGACACCATGCATACATATACACACCACCATGTGCTTTGCGGACGCGTTGCCTCGTTTCAACCGCTATTTTATTCTTTACCTTTTCGATTATTTACCCTTTGAACATAGCCCCCGTCTTCTTCCTTTTTCTTTCGCATTTTGACATATGCCTTGTGCACAAGATACACGCATATGAGAAGATACTCTCTTTTGTCTTTCGCTATATACTGACAATACTATCCGGCACCCAGCTTCCGTTCCACAAAGTCGATCTAGTCACTGTTATCGCCTATTATTTCGCTATTGCTGGGTTAGGGGATGCATACCGGGACCATGTCGCACAGATTTTAGTGATTCTGCAGAAGGGGCGCAAAGCCTCGCTCGCTATTGGTGCTCAGGGGACTGCTCGGTGTAGCTGTCGGATACATATTCGAGATCAAGCAGCTGTCTTGACGAAATATATCTATCATTTTAATGGACATATTCTAATGTGCGCGAAAAAAAAAATTCAAAGTATATAATATACAATGCAAACGAAGTACAGGTATCTAAATCTATGCTTGAACGAGGTCTACGGGTGCGCCCTGCGTTTCCGTCGTTTCCTCTACGCTGCTTTGCTTTTCAACAGAGTAGATTGGATAATCATTGTAGCCCTTTTCGCCGCCAAAGTAAAAGGTACTGCGGTCATACGGATTCAGAGGCCAGCCATGCTTGAGGCGCAAGACGAGATCGGGGTTGGCAATGTAGCCACGGCCAAAGGATATGAGGTTGCCTGTCCGGTTGGCGGTGTCCTCGGCGAGCTTGAGGTTGTTCGTATAGCCATCGGCAGAAATAAAAGGGCCTCGCCAGATTGCTCTGAAAGGGTCCAGACTTACGAGCTCCTTTGTTTTATCGTCAGGCGGGGCATACGTGTCACGAGGCTCGACAAAATGGAGGTAGGCAAGGTTCGGATGTCTGGCCTGCAGCTGCTCAGTGAGATATCCCCAGGTTTCGTAAGGCGACTCATCTTCCATGCTCTGGAAGCCCATGAATGGTCCGAACCGCACAGCCGTGCGCTCTTCACCGACCGCTTCTACGACAGCGTCAACAGTTTCAAGTACAAGGCGTGCGCGGTTCTCGATCGAGCCACCGTATGCGTCAGCACGCTTGTTGGAAGATGTATTGATAAACTGATCGAGCAAATACCTGTTTCGCTTGTGAGTATCCAGGTTGAGCGCCATTGTGTCTTTTTTTTTTTCTCTTACCCGCTAGCAGCGTGCAACTCCACACCGTCAAACCCGGCTCGGATGGCGTTGTTGGCAGCCTTCACAAAGTCCTGGATTATATCCTTGATCTCGGGAATGGTCAGCGCATGCGGTACGACGTACGGACCGCCGTCAAAGAGATTGTTGCCTTGAGCCGCAATGGCCGACGGACCAACGGGCTGCTTGGTTGCGGGCATCCAGTTGGGCGAGGCAGCGCGACCAATGTGCCATAGCTGGTCGAAGATGACGGCTCCCTGGCTATGGGCGGCTTCTGTCACCTTTTTCCAACCGGCGACCTGCTCATCCGCCCAAATACCGGGCGCACCTGGGTAAGCGCCTTGGTCAGGGGAGATCACCGTCGCTTCTGCGATAAGAAGGCCGCCTGAGGTCGAACGCTGACGGAAATATTCGACCATGGAGGGGGTTGGCACACCGGTGGCGATCGGCGTGCGCATACGTGTGGTGGGTGCCATCACAACGCGGTGTTGCAGTTGGTGGGCACCGACTTTAATGGGTTGGAAGAGTGCGCTTGAAGACAGAGAAGATGCTGAGGTGACCATAGTGTTGTCTAAAGATCGTTTGTTGTTGAATATTGCTGCGCCGTTTGTTAGATATTTGTACACGAGAGTATTTATATGCGTTATCAACGGAGATGATTTGTCAGAGTAGAAAAGATCAATAATTGTTCCTCGTATTTGTCATGCGCTGGGTGAGGATGGCGCAGCCGTAGCAATAGCGGTATGCATGGTAAGGTTCGCGATTATGGTGGGATCCCTTTGATTACAAATTGATCATACTTTTTTCTCTGTAATACGTGGGTAGCACAACATGCTTATCCTTGGTTACATGAACAGCCACGTACGCCTGTGCCACCATGGTAACGCTGACGGTTCCGATGTGCACGCACAGTCCCAGCCCATATATGTCTATTTTCTACCGGTGCCCAATGCCCCCGCGGCACGCAAGTGATCTATTGTCTACACCTAGTGGTTCATCCCACGTTTCGATGCAAATGCCGATCTGACATATACTGTAGGAAGAAGCAATTCCAGATGATGTAGAACCTTTGTGTTTTTCTACGTTTTACAATATGTGTAACTTTGTATGTCCACAGATCCCCAAGCCTTCAATTTTACGTGAAACTAGGTTACGGACAAGGACTCTATTATGTGACCGCGTAACGGTGAATAGCGAAGACACATGAAACGAAATGATATATAGACCGCTGGAGATGTGAGCGTGAGGGACAAAATATCATCGGCAAATTCACGTTAAGGTGCATATGTGCATAAGTGTGTATGTGCGTGCTTGTCCTGAAGATAATTCGAACCGCATGAAGCTAGTTCCGATTATCATCTGGCTAAGCAAAACATATATCTATGCGATGGGAATACAATCAATCCGAAAATAACATAATTCTGAGGTCCAGTACATCAAGTGCAGAAGAACAGAAGCGTCCAAGGACATATGTTCAGTATGATGCATTGCAAGGAGAGCTACTCGTCTATAGGTAGGAGATCAGTCGCAGATAACGGATATTATATAAACGGCAGGCGACGTCGTTTTATCTATAATATGCCTATATCATCATTGGAAGTGCTCTATTGTCTCGCTGTATTTTCCCAGTCCAGTGGACGAGAATGATAAAGCTTGATGCCCCGCAAGGTGACACACCCGAAAGCGAAGCATCTGAAAGCAAGCCAATCTAAATCTGCAGCCGACACAACACAAAATTAGACGGGTCTTGGCATAGAAGACTTGCAATCCAGGACGTTAAGGAAAGCTTGACATAACATATAATTTCTTCGCCGAGATGGAGGTATACCTTCACGGCCGTTACACGGAATCTCCCACTCTAGCCGAAAATTGAAGTCAAATTGGAAAGACTTCTATTACAGCGTAACAGCATGCGCTGCCGAAAATAGAACCTCCCTCACGAGCAAGGAAAGACAGATGCACAAAATGAGAGCATAGTACTATGTATATATATATTGTATGGGGGGGTTGGTGCAGCGTACTTAGGCGCTCAACAGACCAAAAAGATTATGGAAGGAGTGGTTGCTTGCAACCTGGTATACAAGCCAGATCACCATCACTATCAAAAAGCAAAAATAGAGAAAAAATTTGGATACGGAATGTGAGTGACGCACAAAATAAAATGTTCAAACTTACGGCAAAGCAGAGGCACCCAGAACGAAAACAGGCGCTGATCGCGGCGTTTCCGGTCTTCCATGGTTTCGAGGCCGCTGGTGTAGAAACTATCATAGGACGAACTGGCAGCTGGCACAGATGGTATAGAAGAGGAAGTGGACGGAGTGGCAGCAGCGGTGGAGGGAGTGGCGGGGGTGGCTGTGGTGGAGGGAACGTAAGCTGAAACATGGTGTTGTTTCCGATTGGGTCGTTGGGACGTCGTTTCTTGCTGGCTGTTGCTACGTGCGCCCATGGCATAGGCCAAGGCCATGTACCAAGCGAGGGTCTGCTCGGGCTCTTCTGTCCCTGTCTTACGCTGCTCGTTGGAGAACAAGACGGACATATTCGCAATCATGGCGGTGGGACGCGGCAACTGCAACAGGTGGTCTGCGATGTTTTTCAGTCCGAGATCCGATGGTTTGGCTGGCATATTGTTCTTTATATTTTGCAGGAATGAGCTGTCCGACGGTGCCCGCTGATGTTTGGGTTGCTGGAAATGCGAGAGTGTACGCTGCATCCAGGTGCTCCCTTTGGGGCTCTGTTCTGGTTCGTCGTCAGAAGAAGAGACACCGGCGCGCTCGCCGACGGCTTCAGCGTCGAGAATCTCGTCTGCTGAGTTGGACACATTGTCTTCCTGCTGCAGATATTGGATGGATGCCACACCGTGGCCCTTTCGCCGGCGCAGACCCTGTCGAGAGACAGCCGAGCTTAAGCTGGTAGTTGATGCGTCAGAAAGATAAAGGTGCTGCTGAACATCCACGATATCGGGCCGCTCGTCCTCGACATCACTCCCTCCAAGCCATACGCTATCGAGGTCCGATTCATCCTCGCCATCTTCCTCTGCTTCGTATTCGTCAAAAGAAGTATCCACGTCGGCACTCATCGTGTCGGACAATGCGCCATCGTATCCAGACGATTCAGAGGTCTCCTTGTCGACCAGCGGCATGTAACTGAGGAGAAGGGTGCGCATGGTGTTGTCCTTGGCAAGATGCATAGGTCGCTTGCTCGTGATCGAGATGGGTTCCGGATCCGCCTCGCCGTCCTCGAGCAAAATGCGTGCGACGTTTTCGTGGCCGTACAGTGCTGCGTAGTGAAGCGCGGTATAGCCATTTTGGTCTGTTGCGTCTGCAAAGCACCCAAGGTCCAAGAGTGCCAATGCAAGTTTTCCAAAACCGAGCATGGCTGCCAAATGCAGCATCGTATGGCCCTGAGCATTAGCGATAGAGACATCGTCGGGCTGCACGTCCTCCATCGTATCCATGACTTCAAGCACCTGAATGATGCCGCGCTCAAGGTTGGTCACCGAATGCTGTTGACCCTTGCCCTTGTCTCCATTAGAGGAGCCGCTGCTATCCGACATGCTTTGTTGGTTATTCTGGTTGCCACCCTGCACGATGCGCATCGCAATTTCGCGCGCATCCTCTACGCGTCCGGTCATTTTCAGACCGACCACTTGGAGTGCGAGTTCCATGAGCGCCCGGTCGTTCTCGTTGTAGTAGGTGAAGAGCACGACGTCCTGACTGTCCATCACAGGATATTCCTTGAAACAGACAACGACCGCGCCGGGCTCGGTGGCCGGCGGTAAGATGCAGACGAGTGTATTGGGTGACCAGTAATGGGTCGTCGACGCAGCAACTTCACCAAACATGACAGTCAGGCCAGGTCGGAAGTTGGTACCTAGCATTGTGACCTCGATACCGCCAAAGGTAGGTCCCTCACTCGGGATGAGTCTCTGCAGCTGGGGTCGCTCCACCGCAGCGGGTGGTGCAGGTGAAGTGGATGTGCTCGCGCTTCGTTCAACTGACTGCGAATTGGACGGTATGGGCCCGAGCAGATCCGCATTTAAGGACGCCATTTGTTGCTGCAGCAGCGCTTCCATGGGCAACGGCGACGATTTGTTGGATACAGGCATCATATCCTGCTCAGGGCGCGGCTGAATGGATGGCTGCTGCTGTTGTTGTTGTTGTAGTGATGGTGGTTGCTGTTGTTGTTGTTGTTGCTGCTGCTGTAGTGGTGGCTGTTGCTGTTGTTGCTGTATCGGATTAGGAAAGTGATTAAATGCCTGCAGCGCAGGGACATTGGCCATGGTCGACGGGACCGCCTGTTGATTGAAAGGCGGGAAGACGGCAGCGGCCGGCATCATCTGGGGGTTGTGCTCAGCTTCCAGACGCGGGCGCTTGCGACCGGCCTTGACCTTGTTGGATTTGTGGTCGTCGGTGATCATGATGGGCGGCGACATACCCGTCGCCACCTGCTTGCCGGTGTGATCCAGCATCTCAAAGTAGATACTTCATAGAGAAAGAAAAAGGAAGAGAGACGGGCGTGAGCAAGACACATGACAAGCACGAATACGTGGCACTAACCAAAAGCCAAGGCGCTCATTATGATGCCGGCAATAGCATGTGATACGTGTGGGCAGAATTGTGTCTCCCGAGCTGAAGTCAACTACTTCGGAGCAGTTGAACAGTAGCACTTTTTGCTCCTCAAGCGCAAGCGATTTTTCGTCGTCAACAGGTCGTTTATCCTCGTCGTTTTCCGTCTTAACTCGATTTTCTTTCCGGCGCTGGGACCGCTTACGCTTTATAAAAAAGTCAATATGGTGACAAATAAATATGTAAAACCATTCTTCACTTACCTCGCGTTGAATGCAGCCAAGACAGGTGACAACTTTCTTTGAAGGATCACTCGCACAAATGACACGCGCGCGCAAGAAAAGCATCTTTTCAGGCTGAATTGGCATATTGTTATTATCCAGACCGGCAACATTGGCGATGCGTGTGCCATTGGGCGCAGTCGTGAGCATGATCTGGCGTTTGAGTTTATCTTTCGCGACCATGGTCTCCGGTAATTTGAGATGCGACCACCACTGTGCTTTGTCGCCGTCATCGGTGACGAGTTGGATGCAAAGTTTGATCTGTGTTTCGACGCGTGATTTCGCACCGGTTTGCGGCACGCCAAGAACACGAATTTGCATGCTGCGAATGAGAGGGAGAACGAAAAAAAAAATTGAGATAAGAAATAACGTGAATTATATAATATGATAATAATTACCCAGGGCTCTTTGCAATGGAATCCAGAGGGGTTTCCTGTTTGTAAGTGATTTCTCGTGAAACTAGAGGAGCTGCTTGAGTGGCGTTTCCATCAGGAGAAGGCGCTTGCGCTTTTTGGGCTGTTGAGTCGGAATTACTAACAGCAAATGTCAGCGATTGTGCACACTTTTTGGGTACTGTCGGGGAAGCTTACAACGATCCCGGAAGTTGAACGGGATAATTCGACGACAGATAATCTGTGAAGTTGCGAGCGAGATTCGGGATGGCCTGCGGAAAAGGATTGTGCGTAACATTGGAAAGAAACTGTATAGAGCGCATAGTAATATAGTTCAGTATAAACAAAGAAATATGTACATAAAAAAAATAAAGCTCTTTTTTCCACATACATTGTTCACGCCAGACCAGAAGGTCTGGTTCGTTTCGGGTGTAGCAGCAGTGGCAGGCTGCAGTGGGTCGACAATGTTGTCCTGTTGCTGCTGAAGGGACGGCATGTGAGACATGGTCATGGATTGGGGCGTAGTTTGGAGCGGATGGTCGGATTGAGGTGACATGGCCTGGTGGTGGTCTAAGGAATGCTGCGATGGAGGAGAATTTGTGTCCATTCTCGACGGAGACTCGGTCGAAGCCTCAGCCATGGCGTGGTCTTCTTCAAACGACGGTTGTCCAGATTGTCTAGACTGTTGTTGCATAAAATAAAGTGGGTTATCAGGCGAGAGTTGGTCGAGTTTGTAAAAGAAAGATTGCTCCATGAGAGGGTGCTGAATGTGGCTGGACTCGTCTTGGGGTTCACTCGTTGATGATCCTGACGGGGAATCGGGAGAGTCTTCTGAAGGCACATCCAACAATGGGCTGGAATTGCGCATGTTTTGCGTTGAGGATTACAAGGCGAAAAACAAAACCAAAAGAGAGAGAGAGCAAAAGATGATATTTCAGCCATTTTTGTTTGGGACTCTTCTACAAACGCAATCGCAATCAATTTCAGATTCCGATACAGATGTGAGAGAGAGTAATGTGCCTGGGAGTGTGCGTGAGCGAGTAATGAAGACACACTGTAAACATTGCACGAGGCCATCCGATGACTGTGCCACATTTTTTATGTCTATCTGCCTATATGTACGCAATCGATCCATTTCATCCTTTCTCCTGCACCTATATTCTTTCACTGCCTATCATCCGGTCACACTTTTGGCCATCTTACATTCTTTCTTTCCGGTTTTCCTCACTATTTTCTGCCACATATCCATGAACACAATCTTCAAATGGTGGGGCTTGCTCCCAGTTGCTCTAGGTATATCGGATACACTCATATAGAATGGGCAGGGAAGTACCGGGTCACATGGTATAGTTCCTACAAATCCTTCTCCGACGATAATCTTCTTGTGCTCATTCACAGACAGTGAAACCCTTCCAGTACTTGAAGTTATGATTGCCTACTTCCCTTATTCCCCTTTTGTTCGGACAGAGGAAGGTACATTTTTGTGACGCCAGTACCTCAATTTATACTAGCATTATCCAAAACAGAAGATATATATATATATATATATATATCCTTTTCCCAGCAGTTTATCACTGGCCACTACGCCGGCATCTCAAAATGTATGACGTGTATGGACATATATCACAGCAGCTGCTCCATTGCCTCGAAACGATTGCATTTATCTGCCCGACATAGACTTTTAATCAATGTTACAATCTTTATAAGAAAGTGATGTCCTATGTACCTTGGGTATATCCGATTCCTATCGTTTGTCTAAATGGCCACCACAAGAAATAATCCCTCGGACTGCCGTGGAAATAACGAACACCATACCTACGGAAGTGAGTCACACCTGCGCGATATGGGGTTCTCTGATATATGCCGGGGGATGAAGCCTGACGATGGCAGCAGCGAGTCAGGCGGTGAAAGCAACGAGGACAACACGGCCGATTATGTTCGCCGCCAGCGTTTCAGTACACAAGAACTTAAAACCTTGGACGGCGTATTCCGTATGTGCAAATTTCCATCCCGTGAAGTCAAACTCAATCTGGCCGAAAAGCTACATACAAGCCCTCGCCGCATCCAGACATGGTTTCAAAACAAGCGGGCTGCCCTCCGACGAGCAGAGGAACGTTATGCGGTGAGCAGCTCCTTTGAAACGAACGACTCTCCCTATCGTGTCAGCCCACCACCTTCATCCTCAAGCATATCGCTACAGGAACCAGATGCTCCACTTAGCAGTATGAGTGGCCCTAGCAGCGTCCCCAATGTCTTGGAGCCAGTACCGTTGTCAGACCCGACTGAGGTGACCCTGAAAATGAGACCTGAATCGCCTTACAGGGCCCATCCTTTGTTGAGCCACGATTATCATGCAGGTGTTTCTGCTTATAACGGAGATAACAGTGATACTAGCCTGTGATAAAGATGCTAACAAGATCGGCATTTGCAGCGGAAGACTCGATGTATACATTGTTTCGCATATTAAATAATGATATCAAAGTTCGCTCGAGGAGGAGAGGGCAGAGGTCGTCTATACTGAGGGAATGTGTTCAGATCTATAAAGCTAAAGGAAAAACTCTCAGTATCAATGGTACATGTAGAACAACAAGCTATGGTATACCTTGTCTTTTTTCTTCATTGGTGACGTCCGAAAGTGCGTCATTCGGCTCTTTGGAGGCCTGGTCTTCGGGCAGGAATACAGACCTGTACTCATGGACAAAAGCGGTGATATCTCGAGAGAGATCATTGCGCATGATACGCAAGATTTTTCCAACCTCTGGGTTACGAACAGCGAGAAAGAGCGGCTTGATGGACCTAGAGGGTGATAACATGAGCCTAAGATTCGTCATCTCATAATTCCACTTACTTGTAGATATCCAAACCAGTGTCGCCGAGTCGCATAAGAGCATAATGAAGGATAGGCTGGACCCCCCAGATAATGCCTGCTCTTATGAGCTTGTTGAATCGCGAGAGGTCCGGTCGCTGACGCACGAGATAACCCAAATAGAGCAGGGCATAGAAACCGTAAAGCGCAGGTGCAACGAACACGGCGACCAAAATTTTCCATGTTGCCAAGACATCCTTGCCAGCAATTTTGACCATGGATCCTGCCAACGCCTCTGGAAAAACGATCTCACGTTAAGGATTCGCCTCGCTCGAGCTTTCTCGATCCACTTACGTTTTTGCTTCTTTTCGCTGATATATTTGGTGATCCATATGAGCGGGAGATTGGAAACCATCCTATAAAAGAATAATGAGTTTGATGGCACAAGGGCACATGTGCTAAGCAAGCCAAGCAATTCTTACGCTGGAGCTCCCACGCCACAAAGGAACATGAGTTTCATCAGACGTCGTACCAACATGGACGCGGCACGGCCAGGCGTGATGTCAAGCTTATCGACTTGATGATCACGGATACCAAAGAAGCTAAGCGTGTCATTGTACAGCTTGACCTTGCGTGCCAGCGACTCGATTCTCGGCTCGCCTTTGAGCTTTGACCATCCGCAGACAAAATTACGGTTGAGCTTGACGACTTCATCGATGGACATTTTGCCTTTTTGCGTCGGAGGGCGGTAAAGACGACGAGCTGCTTGAATAATCTATAAAAACAATAGATGAGCCTCCTTAATAAGAATGCGGCTATGGCATACCATAAGGGTATCATAGTCGGGCGCATTGGTAGTGACGGTTTTAAAAGCCTCGTCGCTCTGATCCATCAATTTTGTCACTGCTTCTCGCTTGCTCAGACCGCCTTTCTTGAACTTTTCGACATCTTCACGGCCGATAGATAAAGGCGGAGCAAATGATACGACTGCGCGTGATCGAAATTTGTCCGGGTGGAAGTAATTCATGCCTGTGACAGGACTCCAGTTAGATAGGGCAGAAGGATGAAGGCGGTCTCATTACCAACAGGGACAATCTTAAGATCAAGATTCGGGTTTTCTGCCATTGCTCCCAAGGCCATAACAGCAAAACCGGCTATAATATGCATTATTTGAAGCAATTATTAGGAGTCCGTTGCATGATAAGTTCAATGTACCTTTCAGAGGAAGCATCTCGGGTCGATCGTGGCTACCACCTTCGGGAAAGATAGTGATACATTCATTATTGTTCAGATAATCATGCACTTCTTTGTAAACGGCGGTTTGATCCACATGAGGTGCAATCTTATAATCGTAGAAGCAGGTATCATCGGTAGGTATGGCATGAGTGATGTGAAGCTCAGTGTCCGAGATAACACGAGCCACATGGCCCTTGAAGTTGCGACCGAATAAGATGAAGTCTCGTGGCGCGACTTGTTCTGTGAAGCAGGTGCCCTCGCCCCGGATGACGAAAGGCGCCTCATATGACACTCTCCCTGCACCGCGGTTAACGATATCCTGCGGACGAACGACAGGGACTGCGTATGCATGTTACAAATTGTAAATATAATGATTCGAATGTATTCTATATATGCTTACTGGCACTAAGGATTTTGCCGACATGACCAATAAACGGCTTATTGTAGGAAACAGAAGCCATAATAGCATAAGAATGGCGGGGGACGTTACTGAGAAAGACCATGCCATCAACGAATTGGTTGGCATGGGGACCGACGATGAAGATGCAAGGTGAGTTGGTAGGAACAAGATGTTCGCCCGTCGTCTTAATCTCGCGAAAGAAAAGGTGGGATACCACCTTGAAGGCGATTTTAAAGGCGGAGTGAATGACTGGAGGTGGTGGAATATGATCCTTCATGGGATGTGGAGGAGAAGATTTAAATGAATGGAATGGAGCGTAAGGCGAATATGGTAAATGCGGGGTCCCTGACACCCAAGAAGCACATGAAAACTACAATTTGATCCAATCTTATTATAAGCTGTTACAAACCCATCTTCCTCCTTTTAAATCCAATGATAACGGCGAATGTTAGGATGAAGCATATATTGATGCCATAATTGCTTTTGTCTTCTTTTGTTGAGAATAGTAACCTATATTTTTGCATCACCTTTTGCAATAGACATATTCAGAAAAGGACCGTCTTCGCTCTATGATTATTTGGTTAGATTCAAGCACGTGCCAATTTGAAGCATTTTGTCGCTCGTGCCGTTGCACGACAGGACCAGCACAGTGTAACGGATGAAGCTATTATTACAGCTCACTATACTTTGGAGAATCTATTTCGCTATACAGCTGCCATATGTTTCAAACATCTACCATTGGGCGTAGATGATATCTTGGCGAGATAGCCCTAGGTAGCAAATACGTAAGACGATACAACATGGACAATTTATATTAGAAGTATGTAATTACAAACAGGCAAGAAGGAAGTATTTCTACAAGTACACAAGAGAAAGAGCGGAAATGACGAACTTCACCATTTACTGCGTTCCCATCGGTTGGTATATTTCTGGTTCAGTGCGAGCAACTTAACCTGCTCGCCCTCTTTGATATCCTGCCATGGATACGGGTTCGACTTGTGATTCCTGTGAGCATATTAGTTGTTTCAATAAGGCTGTGTTATAATCAAGGCAGCATTTTCGTACCACGCGACGTCGGGCGCTTTGGCTTGCTTGAGACCGATATAACCGGCTCCACCTAGAGCGCCACCGACGATGACAATAAGGGGAACGATTTCAGGCTTGGCCGACTGCTTCAGGAACTGGGCAAGCATAGATGAACTGGTTGTTGAGAAAAGATGGGTTATAACATAATATACCAGAGCAGCTCAATTGTCTTTATATACTGCCTTTGTAAGAAATAAATCATACCACATCGATGATTTCGACGACTATGATCCAGAACAGCTCACTATCGTGGCCTGACAATTTTCGGCGTTTTAGCCAATCAAAATCATCTTCCAATGAGCCAAATTTGAAAATGTCACGCGACTTGCTCTCAAGCGACCGCGCGCCAATTCCGGTCTGTTCCCATGAGCTATGGTAGAAAGTATTCGAAAAAACATGGGAAATGCCATAATTCTGAGTCCAGACATGAATGAACAAGAAAGTCTCACCTTCTTTAACTGCTATTATAGATTTTAAGCGTAGATTATAAGCGTGAGTCTATGCAAATACTGGAGCCGACTCTGTATAGAAATGAGGCTTAACTAAATGAAACTGCATATGGCTTACAAGAACCCAGACTACGCAACGAAGCCCAATTTTTATGCTGTACCAGATACATATATATTCCACCAGAGCGAGAGCTAAATAAGACGAAGGAAGAGTCTATCATGGGCCAAATTCTATCGTCATTGTGATCGATAAAATAATCAGCTTTTCATGGTCTCATTTTCGGACGTCAACTCCATCTTAATAGAAGTTTAAAGTTACTCCAGCTGACATTGCGCATAGACGGGCTAGTGAAGCCGCAACTAACAATACACGATTCCACTACCAAGCATTTATCACCAGACCCTTATCAAACGCATGTCAGATTCAAAGTAAGACAGTTTGTCAGGTATATGTACTAATTAAGATGTTCGCAATGCTACGAGTAGAGCACTGCAATTCGTTGTTTGGGTAATGGACAGCAGCAGTATACTCGCGCATAGATATTTCCATCGTTATTCCTTCATGGTTCTGGCATCTATATACAGTGATTTATAACCTCTTGCCAATGTTTCTAATTTAATCCTTGTATATGCGTTGCCAAACATCCGGAGCACTCTTATGATGCAATTTCCCTCTTGCCAGGTCGCATTATACTTATTATAGTTAAGCATCCGAAATCAAAGACGATGGTTTATCCTTTCAAATGAATCCGTACGGGACATGTGCCAAGGTTTGAATATGTCCAAAGTCACTGAGCAATGATGAACGTAGAATCCATTGCCTTAGATCCATACATCTTGCCAATGTTTCATATTTGACATCAGACAGATATAGACATAAATGATGTGTTACTAAACTTCGACATTGTTCTGGTCAAGAGCAGCTGCAATGACAGCTCGACGGTTGAAGTGATGGTGGCAGTTCCGACTCTGCCCTGGTTGGCGTCGGCTCGCTGCACAATTTCCAGGTCGACGGTAACTGGCAAGGCCGGATATGGGGCTGAAACGGGCCGTGCCTTCTGTGGGGTCAGCCCCTTCACTCACCGAGTTTACCCTTCAATGGCTATGGCGGTGAAGATTTTCCGACGTCAGGCTTTTCGGCTGTTTCAACTCCCTCCGCAGCATCGCTCCCGAGGGGGTGTCAAGGCGAGTGCAAGTCTCCCACTTGCGGCAGCTTGCCTTCAAGTCCAAAGCAGCTCAACGTGAAGACGATACCTGCAAGAGCCCCAGTGCTGCCTCCAACATTGACTAGTACCGCTATCGTAGCGAGTACAATTTGGTCGGGAAATCCACAGCCCGCCAGTGTGTGGATCAAGGATTTCCTGGTGCCTAGATCTATTCTCACGATGACAAGCCCAAGAACTTCGGCTCCGATTGCACAGGTGTATACAGTCGTCTTTTGTCCCAAAGGCGGCGGCAGCCGTGATAATAGAAGCAGTGGCGTCTCCACCAGCAGCAGTAACATGACCAGTAACAGCAGCTAAAATTGCTAACAGCAATGAAATATAGTCTAGCGCAAGTATAGGACATAGAAAATTACCCGTACATTACATATATATACGGCTTATGCTTCGGCTTGTGTGGAGCTACCGAGCATGCGAATATA
Source organism: Syncephalastrum racemosum (assembly GCA_002105135.1). Taxonomy (NCBI): domain Eukaryota; kingdom Fungi; phylum Mucoromycota; class Mucoromycetes; order Mucorales; family Syncephalastraceae; genus Syncephalastrum; species Syncephalastrum racemosum. Next base: position 531,238 of record MCGN01000001.1, read on the forward strand.
AAAAGCTCTAATAGTTATATATTTTATCGACTACCTCTTAACGCGTGAACTCACGACTTGAATATTGGATATTTCTGAAACATATTTATTGAAACATCAGATAGCGGCCTCCCGAAAGGAAAATAATGATATCAACAGTATTATACAACATGATAAGATTATTTAAAAAAAAGCCCTGGAAGTATCTATTGTGTCAGCACCTAATCAAGAACACCATTTTAATCTATCACAGCTATTTGATGTACCTTAAACGTGCTGACACCTTTGCGAACGGAAAGCCATGTTCCTGCAGAAGAGACGCGGGGATAGGGGATGGAAAGAGGGAAGGGCAAGAATAGGGAACAAAAAGGGAACAGAAAAGAAAGATGACTTACCCGGATAAACCGCCACGATCGCCGACCTCGCCGCTTCGACTTACCCGTGGCCTTTACCGTATCTTAAGACCTATACAAACCTGCGTTGCATTATTATAATTTATGTATAAGAGTTTTTCATGCTTTACTTGCCTTAGCGCCGTTTCCGCACCGCCACAATCGCCGACCTTGCCAACTCGACTTATAGAACCTGAAATTCACCAATGAGAGACATTAACATTTACATGTATAAGAGTCCTTAGTCGCAGCTTACCTCATCACCTGCACCGTTGCCGCCATCACCGCTGCTGTTGCTGCTGCTGCTCCTGCCACCGCCGCATCGCTCTGCCTATTGATAGAAAGAGAGAGATACGCGTCAGCATTGATCCTTGTAAGGAAAGAGGAGAGAGAAAAAAAGAGAGAAAAGGGGAGAGAGTGAGTGCGTTAATGAAAAGTGAGAAGAGTTGGAAAGAGAAGGGAAACCATTTCAGAACGTTGTCTACTTTTATTTATGCTCCATGAGAGCCTCCATCCATGAGAGTGGTGAAGAAAAGATGCTGCGGTTTCAAACGTCTTGTATTCATAAAAGATTTATGAATAAGTTACAAAATAGCTTAAAAACCTCTTCTTTAGACGATGGACATGTCCTTGCTTTGCTTCACAACTTTTTTGCGTGATTTAGCTCGCCATTGTGTGCAATTCAACAGGCAACTGTAGACTTGACAACAGTCTAGATCATTGATCTGACGCGTGTCTTCCCTAATGTCCAAATTTGGCAATACCAGGAAAGGTCGTTTTTATTCTTCACACAGCAGCGGCCCCATCTTTTGTTTACAATCTGAGATATACATCAGTGTACGGCGCATGGTCTGGTGAGCATGTACAAATTCTCCACTTGTCTCTATGATGTCAATTTTGTATTCGATCATCGTAACTTTTTCGTCAATGCAGAAAATCCGTTCCCCCGAATGAGGTGACTCTTCTGACCAATAACAGGTCTCCAATTCCTTTTCTTCTGTCGAGGTTGTATCATTTTTTGTGGACTCGGACGATCTTCTTCGATACGTTGTCTATCGCTAAGTGATATGCTAGGAGGATTGAAAACAATGACCTGATATATAAAAATAATGCCGCCATAGTTTCCAATACATACTGCAATGCCGAACTTTACACACGTAAAATTAGGATTACAGTAGAATCCGCTGTTATAGCAGACGACGAAAATGACAAGTGCAAATAGCGCCACAAAGATGACGGATCCTATGTAAGGCCGAGTGCCAAGTCGTGAGCGGCCGAAGCCAGATGAAGAGCATAATAACTTATACTGCGAGCATATGTCTTAGCTAATTTCTATCGGGACCTGCGGCGTCAGTTCCAATCCTGTTTGGACTGCCAGCCATGGAGCTCTTACTGCTGCGTCGGTCGCTGGCGTTCTGATATCTCCTCCAACCACAGCCGACATCTTTTGAACTAACGTTTGAACTGACTTATCCAATAGTTTGATAGAATACATCCGGGACTCTAAGCATAGTAATGGTGCCATTGATTCTTTCTTTGAGAACATACATGCTTCTCTACCCGATAAAAAATATACTACTAACATCACGGCATGAGTCAAGAAGTAAAAGAAATAAAGAAATATACGCAGAAACCGCCTTTTCGTTCTAGTAAATAAGGAGGAGAAGCAGGCATCTCAAATAATTAGGTCGACATGGTATCCGTCGTCGCGCATACAGCATATGTATTATGATTTTAGCGTCGCACTGTTCGCCAGCTTTAACGGTTCTACCAGATCAGTTGAAAAATTCAGGAGCTGCTTCAAGGCTTATTTGTACTTTCCAAGTAGGAGGTGTTTCGATGTGTATATGTCAAGAAGACAGCTGAGTTTGGACGAGGGATCTTCCTTAAAAGTTATCCGTGTAATGAAGTTGTTGACAATACGCTGCCGTTGCTCGGGAGCCACTAAAACACCGACACTAGCAGAACAAAATCGAATAATATAACGAACGCGATGGAGACATGGGCCCGCCACCCAGAGTGCACGGACCGACAAGATAAAAGAAGCGGACGAGCGAGAGATGAGATGAACAAAAGTACATAAACGGATCGACGAGATTGGAAAAAGCAGGTCAACTCCATCATGTGTATTTTTGGAAAATGAGCATACTTTGAGTAACCTTAGTTGGTAAATGTTTGTCCACAAGCTGATAATATTTGCCAGTAAAGTCGCAAAGCCTCGTTTTCTTGTGTCGGGGATCGACGTGATGCGTGAGAGTGGAAGTGCGTGTCTTTTGTGTATGAGTTTGGCACATGTCGCTTGCTTGAAGTGATGATCTCGAACCCCGTCGATCCTTTTTTACCAAAACCGAATGTCCGCCACTCACGTACATGTTATCTCGTTACCAAAGGAATAATACCAACCTCTACGCCCACATATACACGTCAGGACGGAAATAGCTAAAAGACGTGTCATATGATATAACTACATAGCCAATTCCATTCTTCAACCGTTTTACCAAGGGAAAGAAAGATCAGGTTACGATAATCCCCAATGAGTGAAAAAGGTAACTCAATTTAACAGTGTAACACCTCACCGAGCTTATTGTTGCTGGTGACACCTTTTATAGGCGGCAAGTATGAACTTTGATACGGCATTTCTTCTCAGGGGACTACTGCTCCGCTGTGTGCTCTGGCCGCAGTTCGTAATGTCGTGCGTGTGTATGTGGATGCGTCTTATGACACCTGGTAAAGAGTTAAGAAAGAGGACTTCCCGATAGAAGATTTTAGCAGGGACGTCATGTTTATTTCGGGTTATTAGGCGCAGCAAAAAGAAAGAATCGTGGCAGCATCGCTTTCAGATGATACCAAGATTCTGCGAAAGCCAAGCCCCACGCAAAGAGAGAAAAAGAAAGCAAAATTATGTGCGCGTGCCTGCGTGAACGTTTGAGACTTGACCATATTTGCAGGCCAAGAAGATCAGCTTGAGAAGAGTGGTCCTCAACAGTAAGGCCGGACCAATCAATGAGCTGCGCTTAAAATAGGCGAGATCTTCGGTGTTACAAGCTCTCAATTCAGGTCCCTCCAGATACGAAGAGAAAAAGGAAATGCCCAGAGGATTCCTCTCTCTTTTTTTTTCCTTCTCTCTCTCTCATCCTCCTCTCTTTTATCGTCCCTTTCCTTCTCATATTTCCTCCCTTCCATCTTTTGGTCCTCCCTCTCTTTACTGCCTTTCTTATCCGTCAAACACATAAACACACGCCATTATGCTGGGCCTGTCAACGACCGAAAAATACGCTCGCAGCAACAAGCGACTGACTCTTATCCTGTTGGCCGTTGTTTCCTTCATTACTCTGACGCTCTTGACTTTCTCGAGAGCTACTTTTGGTCTGATGAGCTCCTGCGGAAGTGGCCGAACCATTCGCACATTCAACGAGGCTGTGGCCTTTTCATCGTCGTCCAGCTCGTCCCGAGCTTCCTACATCGACTTGAATGGTTTGCAGGCGACACCGAATGCTAAGGACGATGGCGAGCATGTCTTGATCCTGACACCGCTTAAGAATGCGTCTCCGTACCTGCCGCGCTACTTTGAGCTGATTGACCGTATGAGTTACCCCAAGCACCTGGTCTCCATTGCTTTCCTGGTCTCTGATACGACGGACGATACTGTCGAGCTGCTGCGCCGCCAAGCTGACGAATACTTGAATCGTGCCGAGGATCGCTATCACCATATCGCGATCTACGAAAAGGATTTTAACTTTGAACTTCCCGAGGACAAGCGTCACACCTTTGAATTGCAGCCGCTCCGTCGGTCGTACATGGCTCGCTCCCGGAATTACCTGCTCACCGCCGCGCTGCGGGACGAGCACGCCTGGGTTCTGTGGCTGGATGTGGACTTGGTCGAATATCCTTCGACGATCCTCGAGGACCTGATGAGCGTTGATGTGGACGTGGTCGTCCCCAACTGCTTACGTGAGACAGAAGATGGCTCTTTCTGGGGCTATGACAAGAACAACTGGCAAGAGACGGAGAGTTCGCTGTCAATGCAAAAGGATCTGGACCCGGAGTACGTTCTGCTTGAAGGTAAGGAGAAAGTCTGCCGCATAAAGGGCAAATAGGGAGATCTTTTCTCTCGCTCTCGCGTTCGTGGGGAGGCAAAACGGAGTCTGATAAAAAATTCTCCTTTTCTATAGGCTACTATGAGTTCCTGACCAACCGTGCGCTTATGGTTGACATGCCCACGCACCTAGGCAAGCTCAACAAAGTCCCTCTGGATGGCGTCGGTGCGACATTTACCCTTGTCAAGAGCCATGTCCACCGTGAAGGCGCCAACTTCCCGCCGTACGTCTTCCAACACCAAGTCGAGACCGAAGGTTTTGCCAAGATGGCCAAAGCTATGGGTTTCGGTGTTTACGGCCTTCCGGGATATCTGATTTATCATGTCATGAACCAATAATTAGTTTCAGAAAAGCCACGGCCTTATCCCATACGCTCTTCTCTTCCATACACAAATTCTCCCATCACCAAACCATCTACTATAGTCGCATCACCATATTTTGCATTGCATTCTCCTTGTTTTTCTCCCTACTAGTATATCCACGATCTTTGTAATATCATTAATGACAATTCATTTTTTCTTTGCTATGAACTGACTACATGTGCTCAAAAACTGCTGGTATCGCATATAGGAATTGGAAACTGTATATCACGACGAAAATCAAGTATATGGAGGCAAGAAACGCGGCATGAAATGCGGTGGCGTCGAACAATAGAATAATTGTTTTTAATTCCGCTCTTGATCAAAACTATTGTGTGGGTGGATGGCTTTGTGACTTCGGCGACAACCGTAAGTACGTCCGAAAAAGGTACAGAGGCACATTAAGGAGTATGGTAAGTTGCTCGTGGCGGTCGGATCGGCAGTGAGTGAACAAAACTATCGCCGATAATAATGTAATACTGGTATTCATTTGATATGGACGAAAAATTACAAGGACGACGAGTATCGCCCGCGATGCTCTGTTCGATAGCGTTCTCGGGGTTAAGGGAAGTGCAAACCTTCATGTCGCCAACAACGTTTTTTCTTCTATTGGTCCACCGCTGCGGCCGAAAAAGTCCTTAGATGGTAATTCTAGAAACCTACGGAATTCCTTCGTGTACTCTATGTATAGTCTATAACGGAAAGTCGATTGTCGAAATGCACCCAAAACGGAACAAAGTGCCGGCAACAGGGCATTCAACCTCATTTTTCAACGTTTCTTATTATGTATTCAGATAAAGTGCTGTCTTCATATTACGTAGAATTGAGCAAATAATTCCTGGCATTCAGTGATAAAGGTGCCAGAAAAATGCGTCATACAAATGGTACTTCTCCAACCTTTTCCACGAAAAAATGATCAACCAAATGCACGGAGTCTGAAAGTGCGGCCGCCACCCCACCAGTTTACTGCTCAAAAGTGCGAAAGAAATAGAGTGGAAGATGGTTTGAAATTGTCCAATATGAAAGTGGGCATGCAGGATTATATTTAAATTTTGGAGTGCATGAAGAAAATCTATCAAGTGCAATAGTGCGGAGGAATGGGAGTTTGACCAGCAAAACGGTGAGAAGCAGGACCAAAATAGAAGTGCGGATGGAACGAGGTGGATGCAATGGTGTGGAGGGAATTTATATGCTGAGGAGGAGATAAGTGCAGAGGGAAATGGTTTAGATATCGCGGACAATGGCTTGGCAGTCGAGGCCCTCGTAGATGATCTTGTAGACGGTTCTGAAGAGTGGGAACTCGTCGACGAGGTTCCGGGCGGAGAGGAATTCGTGGACTTCCTGGGCGGTGAGGGTACCCTGGAGCTTCTGACCATTGAGGAGTTCAGCCTCGAGCTGTTCGATGGGCTTGCCAGTGCGGGCGAAAGCTTCCGAAACCTTGCGGTTACGGCCAGCGGAGCAGGTGGTGATGAGATCGGCGACACCGCAGCTCTCGAAGAAAGTCTCGGTCTGGATCTGGTCACCAAAGAAGGTCTGGCCGAACTTGCGCATTTCCATCAGACCACGGCGGATGATGGCCGCCTTGGTGTTGGAACCGTAACCCAAACCATCCGAAATACCAGCACCAACAGCAACGACGTTCTTGAGGGCACCAGTAAGCTGGACACCAACAGCATCTTGGATGACGTTGATACGGAAGTACGGGGTGTCAAAGAGCTTGAACCAGAGTTCGCCATCGGCAACGGAAGCACAACCGACAGTGGACTCGCAGAACTTCTCACGGGCGACCTCATCAGCAATGTTGGCACCGCTCAGAGCAGCGCAGGGGATATCGAGGATACGCTGAATCTCCTCGTTGAAAAGACGGGTACCGGCAGGGGTGATCTCAAGACCCTTGATAAGAGAGATAGCACGGGCATTGGGAGCAAGATGACCCTTCATCTTCTCACAAACACCGCGGACGAACTGGTGAGGCAGGACAAAGACGACAAGCGAGGCACCCTTGCAGGACTCAACAACGTCAGGCACAGCCACAACGTTCTCGGGCAGGGCAACACCCTTCAGGTACTTGACGTTCTCGTGCTGCTCGTTGATAATCTCGGTCAGCTTCTTGCCATCGACCTGCTCCTCGAAGACCCACTGGCGCACAGTGCGCTCAAAGACGCTGCTGTGGCGGGCAGTGTTCTCGCCGACAATCTTGGCAATGGCAGAACCCCTTTTGCAAAAAGCTCATCAATGACCCTGATCTACTTCGTGCGCTTGTAGACGTACCAGTTACCCGAGCCGATAATGCAAACCTTTTCGACAGTCATGATGGTGATATAATGTGGGACTTCTGTAAGAGGATATAAGAAAGAGAGATAACGAAAAGGGCATAACGAGCGTTGCCTTGTCTACTTTTTATATCAACCGATTTGTCAAGGCGATTCCTCCGTAAGGTCCGACGCAAAATTTTTACCCAGCTTCATGTGCCTGAAACGTGGCATTTTCCGCCTCATTGGATTCTTTTCTGTTTTAAAACCATAGATCCATATTAATATACCTGCTTTCAATGCCGCCTTCCATCGTTCTGTTATATATACCATGTAGGGATCATCATTTTTCTCGTCTTTCGCCCTCAAGAGTATGCAAAAAAATAAAGCAGCGATCATATGCTTACTATGCCTGAAATGGCGGGTCCCGGCTGCCAAATCCGGATCCCGATTACGGAGTTAGGCTCTTGCTTACACACATTTTACTATCAGCATGCGCGATCTTTTTCAAAATGCAAAAAGGGTCCTCATTCTCGCCTTGCTAATTCGGGGATTTAACATATACGGTAAAGGTGCTCACTTTATTTGGACCTTTTTCGACTGACGTTGGCATTATGAATTTGCATATGTCATGATCATATAAGCAAAAATGTAGCACAGTACACACAGACATAATAGTCACTATTTATATAAAATGGTGTTGTATACATAATGATACCTATATGCACAAAGCAATTTCATTTTGGGGAGGGAGACGAATTATGTGGAGTGAGGTTTCAAAAGAGCGACGCTGAAGCGGAGGGTTCAGATCTGAAAGATCGCACTTGATAACTAACGCATTTATGACCGGAGACCCAACGTACCGCTTGTTGACTCTATGCCGATTTCTGTCGATTCTTTCCCAGATCTTTATCGATGTTGCATTATAATATACATACGGAGTAATTGAGCAGCAACGTGCACGGTAATGTTATCTATTATCTATTTCAGTTTTCTGCGGCAGCGTGCCGATATCAGTTTCTCTATGGTTAAAAATAGCCCGCTGGCCTACCCTCGGATAGCCTGCCCAGTTACGAAACGTATAATAGATATGACAGCATACGTAGTGAAACATGGGTAACGTGTCTTAAACTTTGACATCCGGCCATGTGAAGGCACATTCATAAATATGGTGAAGGCACATTCATAAATATGATGAAAAAAAATTTTTTTTTCCTTGGGATCGTCATTAGGGTGTACAACGTCCAGGAAGAATCAACACATCAAAACATGAGTTCCAAACACCTACAGCACTCTTGAAAGCATCCTAAAGTTTGTCGCTCGGTTCGGGTAGGATCAAGCTTTCTGGACTGATTTCTAAATATGGATATTAGGAGATCAGAGCCCCGATCAGCGCGCCAAAGTTAAATGCTATCGATGCTGTGCGGAAAAGAAAATGAGAAGAAAATTGACATCATCGCAACTTCTTGATGCCCCGCTCAAGCACCGACGGCGCTAATGCGATAAAAAATGCGGGTGGCGTCTTAAGGACATAATTATATGAGCGGGGAGACGTCCCTCTCCGATGAAATATGACGTAGAGACCTACAGGTCTGTGTTGCCCTGGAACCTGGACCCGCCGTTCCCTCATCCATGGAGTCATTTTCTGTTTTTTTTTGGTCAAAGAAAAGAAATTTTTATATTTTGGGGCAACTTTATATTTGGCTTGGTCGTGTATAGATTACACTTCCATTCTTATCATATGCATACTTTCAAGTAATACAGCAGAGTGGTGATATGAATGATAGCAGGGGAAATCTGATATATGTAGAGATAGGCGTCTCCTTATCAAACCTGCATAAAAATACTACATAATGCGACATACAACTTCGCATTTGCTGATCAAGAGGTGAATAATCCTCATGTGTTCAGCGTCCCGCAAATCTTATATGCAAAGCAATGATACGATCACGGTTCAACCATGTGAGCGTCGGCGCCGCATCAGCTTAATGAAATGCAAAACCAATGAACGCGATATTGAGTTGCGTGCCTGAAAATATATACTTAGCGTATCTTTGAAGGTCATACTACCGGTACAAAACTGCTTTCCGACACAGATCATCTGGGTATATCTACGTGACTCTTTGTTGCAAGCAAATACATCCAACGTTGCTCCTCTCTGCGGCCCAGGCGAGCACAATAATGATACGATTCTGTCTCCATCCTATGCGCGCGCTTTCCAAGTGGTCATGCAAAATGATAAAAAGTCGCTTAACGCGATGACGGAATGACTTATATCGACATTGCACATCTAAGATGCTTCGGTGTGTTATTAGTTGAGAAATAGAAATACGGAGCTTTTTTCTTACTATATATGCAGTATAAGCATATATATTTTATTATCGGTTCATTGCGGAAGGAAAGTAACTAGCTGATGTATGGACGACGGATAGTAGAGGAAGATTAAGTCCAATCTTCTCCGGTAACGGAGGAGATAGTCAAAACCATATAAAACATCTTCATCCTGCCACTGACGTTGGAAATATACAAGAAACAGCAACTTCCAAGGTAAAGCTATGTGCACCGATTAGTAATCCACCTGTATAGATACAGAAATGCATTGCTCTGCTACCTACTGATGCACATCTTCGATTGCAGGAATAAGCCTAGCGAACCTGTCGACTCCTATGAATTTACGACTTTTGCTTTCGCCGGTATAACATATTTTTCACACGACGTGTGACCTTTTAGAGGTTCGAATGCATATGATGTATGTATGCTTAGATATCTGGAAACCGTATAGTAGCCTGGCTCACGCCGATTATCTGCTCCTCATCACAAAGCCTTACAGAGAAACTCCTTGGGCAAGTCCGTGGCACCTTGGGAAGCAGTATAATCTCTTATCTGGAGACCTTTGTGCAGCAGTATAGTACTTGTGGAAAAGAGCGTTTTACGCCGGTGAAGTCCGGTAATAGAGGGCGTTAGACTGGCAAGCAGCAGCGCTATAGACCATGTAAGTCCCTATGATTTGCGGCTTCTCTTGAAGGGGGTGTTTGATGATGTCCTTTAATACCTATGCGATTTTGAATGAAATCCCTATACGTCAATCATGCTAGACGGTCATACTGTCTGCACGATTTGCATCAAAAAGATTATGGTATTCATTGGAGATGTGGGACAGTTTCGCCGAGTCACTGGTAGTAGCTAAAACGGTAGGATTTCGTTGATGCCGCGCATTCTACGAGAATGCTATACACGCTTTTAATTTACACAGTCAGTAGCATCATGAGCGTGCTTTCTGATATGTTATAGCCCATCACAGAGTAGTTGTAACTCATTATGAGCCCGAAAGATATGCTTAACTCCATGGTGGTGATAGCGCGAGCTTTTCAGATGAGCAGAGAAAAAGGATGCTCTAAGTCGCAGTAAAAATCGTGAGCCCGCTCGAAAATAGGTTATATGATCGCTTTCATTACTTCATTATCGACAGTCTCGTTGCAAACGACATGAATAGAACATGCATGTAATGTATACCATGCTGTACTGATAACCGGCAATCAAAAAAATGTGTATTTCTTCTCATTCGGATTCAGTTTGCTTCTCTCCGCTCCGAAATAAAGAGCATGTATTGCATGATACTAGAATGATCCAGTATGTTCATATCTGACATATATCCTTACATGGATGACGAATGATGTAATGTATGTATGACGTGAAAGGCGAATACGTGAGGAAGACTTATTTTGTTCCTTGAACGAAGAAGAGAATATACCTAGATAATATCGAAGCGCAACAAAATAGAAATTCGATCGATCCAGAGCAGACAATAACGATGCTATTCACAAATAATGAATCAACATGTGTTTATGCATTTAAAACAAAACTGTTTTGAATTTTATCATATTTTATTCCTATATTCAGCGTCTGCTCGATAGATGAGAGACGGGAATAAAGTGACGCCTTTATTCAAGACAGGAATCTATTGATAGAGGAGAGTATTTGTCATACTCCTGTTTTTCAGGTGATACAAACCCTTAATTTTTGCCACGCAAGACGCAGTCATTTGGGAGTGAATGTTGAGAGTCCTCTCATTGGGCGCGACGTGTCCCACTCCCCATTTCCTTTCTTTTCTCTAGTGACACTTTTGGACTTCTTTTGACTAGGACATGGACAACTCATTTGTCAAGTCTGCCAAAGAGGTCTGCGCTCATTTCAACGTCAGTCCTCACGCGGGTCTGACAGAAGCTCAAGTAGTTGAGCAACGAAAAAAATATGGCACCAACGGTACGTCTATTCCATCTATCGATGTATTATGCGGTATTGACATTGGCGCGCAAAACGATAGAGCTCCCAGAAGAAGAACCCACACCATTGTGGAAGCTCATCCTAGAGCAGTTCCAAGACCAACTTGTCTTGATTCTGTTGGCGGCTGCTGTAGTTTCGTTTGTATTGGCCTTTTTTGAAGAACACCCTGATGCCGAGTCTGCCACGACAGCCTTTGTCGAACCCATCGTGATTCTCCTCATCCTGATCGCCAACGCGACGGTGGGAGTGCTGCAGGAGACAAGCGCCGAAAAGGCGATTGATGCTCTGCGTGAATATTCTCCTGACGAGGCCAAGGTCCATCGCGACGGCGGTGAACTACGCAAGATCCGTGCGGAAGAACTGGTGCCAGGTGACATTATCGACATTGCTGTTGGCGACAAGATCCCTGCCGACGCTCGCTTATTGGAAATCTACTCGTCTGTGCTGCGTATCGATCAGGCTGTCTTGACTGGAGAGTCTGTGAGCGTCCATAAGCAGGTTGAACCCATCCAGGACACCGGTGCAGTTAAGCAGGACCAGATCAACATGTTGTTCTCTGGCACGACTTGCGTCCTCGGCAAGGCCCGTGCCATCGTTGTCCAGACTGGTACCGCGACAGCTATTGGTGATATTCATACATCTATCACGTCCCAGATATCCGAAAAGACACCTCTGAAGCGCAAGCTTGATGATTTTGGCGACATGTTGGCCAAGGTGATCACGGTCATTTGCATCCTCGTCTGGCTTGTCAATATTCGCCACTTCAATGACCCCTCCCACAATGGCTGGGTCCAAGGCGCAGTCTACTATTTCAAGATTGCTGTTGCTCTCGCTGTCGCTGCCATTCCCGAAGGTTTGGCAGCTGTCATTACCGCCTGTCTTGCCCTAGGTACCAAGAAGATGGCCCGTTGCGGCGCCATCGTCCGCAGTCTGCCTAGCGTCGAGACCCTGGGCTGCACCAGCGTGATTTGCTCTGACAAGACCGGTACGCTCACCACCAACCAGATGAGCGTATCTCGCGTACTTTCTGTCGGCTCTGCCTCGGGCAAGTTGAACGAGCTCCATATCGAGGGCAGCAGCTACGCGCCCGAAGGCGATATCAAGACACCCGAAGGCCAAGTTTCGACGCACCTTCCCGCAAACAACAGTCTAGTGCGCGAAATTGGTCTCGTGTGCTCGCTCTGCAATGACGCACGCATCACGTACGATGAGGTAAAATTGGATAAATGATTCAAGGATGTGTGGTTGACTCACTCGGAATGGTTAGTCAAACGATGCTTACCAATGCATTGGCGAACCCACGGAGGCTGCCTTGCAAGTGCTCGTGGAAAAGATGGGCACCGACAATGTGGATGTCAACGGTCGCTTGATCAGCATGACCAAGCGCGACCGCGCGACGGCTTGCAATGACCACTTCCGCGCCGCACACAGCCGCGTTGCTACGCTGGAATTCACCCGCGACCGCAAGAGCATGTCGGTGGCGGTCTCCACAGGCTCGCAGCACACATTGCTTGTCAAGGGTGCACCCGAATCGATCTTGGACCGCTGCAGTTACGTGCGCGTGAATGAGTCGGAGGCGCCCGTGCCCATGACCCAGGCAATCCGCGACGAACTGAACAAGAAGATTTTGGAATATGGCAAGGGCCTTTCACTGCGCTGCATTGGTCTGGCCAAGGTTGACAATGTGAACCCGGCAAGTTTTGATCTGCGTGAGCAGAATTCATTTGTCAAGTACGAGTCCAACATGACTTTTCTGGGTCTGGTGGGCATGATGGATCCCCCGCGCCCTGAAGTGCGCGCATCGATTGAAAAGTGCAAGACGGCCGGCATCCGTGTGATTATCATCACCGGTGACAACAAGAACACAGCCGAGGCAATTGGCCGCAGTATTGGTGTCTTCGATGCGGACGAAGATTTGACGGGCAAGAGCTACACCGGCCGCGAGTTTGATGAGCTCTCGCACGCGCAAAAGGTTGAGGCAGTCAAACGAGCTAATTTGTTCTCGCGCACCGAACCTGCGCATAAGCAGGAGCTGGTGGACCTCCTCCAGTCGCTTGGCGAGATTGTAGCCATGACAGGTGACGGTGTGAACGACGCGCCCGCGCTGAAACGCGCCGATATCGGTGTGGCAATGGGCAGCGGCACGGACGTCGCCAAGCTCGCGTCCGACATGGTTCTGGCCGACGATAATTTTGCCACGATCGAGCGCGCTGTAGAGGAAGGTCGCTCGATTTACAACAACACCAAGCAGTTTATCCGGTACCTGATCTCGTCCAACATTGGTGAGGTCGTGTCGATCTTTTTGACCGTCCTGCTCGGCTTGCCCGAGGCTCTAATTCCTGTGCAGCTCTTGTGGGTCAACCTCGTCACAGATGGCTTGCCGGCCACCGCACTCGGTTTCAATCCGCCCGACCACGATATCATGCGCCGTCCGCCCCGCAACGGCAAGGAACCTCTTGTGGATGGCTGGCTGTTCTTCCGCTACATGGCGATTGGCACCTACGTCGGCGTGGCGACGGTGTTTGGCTACGTCTGGTGGTTTGTGTTCTACTCAGGAGGTCCTCAGATTTCGTACTATCAACTGGTAAGCTCTTGCGAATAGATAACGTTATACTGCTTGCTCACCACCTACTACGCGTACAGTCGCACTTCCATCAATGCTCAGAACTGTTCCCTGAAATCGGTTGTGAAATGTTCACCAACACGTTTTCGATGAAGGCCACGACCATGAGTCTGTCTATCCTCGTTGTGATTGAGATGCTGAATGCTATGAACAGGTAAGCACATTATCCTCCGCGCATGCATACATACCGATTAACCTTATTTTCCTTCAAGTCTGAGCGAGAACGAGTCTCTGCTGACGCTCCCTCTTTGGAGCAACGTATACCTCGTGTTTGCGGTGATTCTGTCCATGGTTCTCCACTTTATGATCCTCTACGTGCCATTCTTTACGCAGTTGTTTGTGATCGTGCCTCTTAACTGGGAGGAGTGGAAGGCAGTGCTGTGGATATCTGCACCTGTCATCGTCCTCGACGAAGGACTCAAGTTTATTACCCGCACCTTTATTGCCCCGCCCACCACAGCCGAGCAGCTCAAAAAGAAGTCCAAACGCGACTGATGTAATACACTAATAGAAGCTCAACACCTTTATATACATATATACTCTCTCATACACGTGACACACTTGGAAGATATAAAAAAGAAATAAAGATCAACGAAGTCCAAGGCAAAAGGGGAAGTTACGAAATTGAGACTGCGAACGCGTCGGGAAAGGTGAAAAACAAAAATTGATTGTACCTTTTTCGGTTGCAGTCACTTTACTTTTTTTATAATATACTCTTCATTCTTCAACCATGGCCAACATTGGATGGGATCGTGGACAGATTTACTCGACGAGCGTGCTTCCAGGCGAAGAGCACCCGAATTCGCATGCCGAGGTCATTGGTCACTTTCAGGAATTCGTTCAAAACTTTCGCATCGAGAGCTCGTTTGTCTACCGTGAACAGCTCAAGGATCGCCTGTTGCAAAAGCAGCACTACATTGAGGTCGACACTGCTCACTTGATTACTTTTAACCGCCCTCTTGCCGACGATCTTTTCGCCAAACCCAGCGAACTGCTTCCCTTGGTAAAAATGAGAAAAAGCAAAGAGAGACAACACCTTGGAAATTGACAACGTGGTCTAGTTTGAAGCAGCTGTCAAGGAATGCGCCAAGCGTATTCTGTTTGTGAATCCACACAAGGTCAAGACGTCCGATGTGCCTGATTGTCAGGTCATGCTCAAATCGGACGCCAATGTCACGCCCATTCGCGATTTGGACGTAAGTCTAGAGAATATCAGCCACGAACGTCCTTACAATCTTGATTTACTCTATTGTTCTTCTTATTAAGTCGACCTACATTGGCAAACTCGTCCGTATCCCTGGTATCGTCATTGGTGCCTCAACCCTGACTGCACGCGCAGTGTCCGTCACCATCATGTGCCGAAGCTGTCGCCACACCAAAGTAGTCGCTGTCACCGGCGGCTTTTCGTCCATCACCCTCCCGCGCACTTGTGACTAGTAAGTATAGGAAAAAAGAGAGAAGAGAGAGGAAGACTCATGTATCTTGCAGTGATCCCGGTGAAGGCAGAAATAAGGACTGTCCGATGGATCCTTTTGTAATTGTTCACGATAAGAGCAAGTTTGTTGATTCGCAGACCCTGAAGCTCCAGGAGGCACCTGATATGGTACCTGTCGGTGATCTGCCCAGACATACCCTCTTGAATGCGGACAGGTAAAATCAAAGGAACGGATATAAAAACAACGAAAAGGGTCTAACATATATCAAAGATGGTTGACGAACCGCGTTGTTCCTGGCATGCGTACAGTTGTCATGGGCATTTACTCCATTTTCCAAAACAAAGCGGCAGTAAGTTCGATGTCAGGATCTGAGAAAGTAACTCAGTCGTCTGGTAGAAATCGACCGGTGCAGCCGCGGTCCGGACGCCTTACATTCGCGTGATTGGCATCCAAACCGACCAGCACAGCGCCGCACTTGGCAAGCCTGTCTTTACCGATGCCGAGGAAGAAGAATTCATGCGCATGGCACGTACTCCGGACCTCTACGAGACATTTGCAAGCAGCATTGCACCCTCCATTTTCGGCAATGGCGATATCAAAAAGGCCATTACCTGCCTGTTGTTCGGCGGTTCGATGAAGCGACTTCCAGATGGCATGCGTCTCCGTGGTGATATTAATGTGCTGCTGCTGGGTGACCCAGGTACTGCCAAGTCGCAGTTGCTCAAGTTTGTCGAAAAGGTTGCGCCCATTGCGGTCTACACCTCAGGCAAGGGCAGTAGCGCGGCCGGTTTGACGGCCTCTGTGATTCGGGATCCTAGTTCGGTTAGTACGAATGCATCAAAGCCGTCGTTAATGCATAATCCTAACTTTCTTTTCTAGCGCGACTTTTATCTCGAGGGTGGTGCCATGGTCCTGGCCGACGGCGGTGTCGTGTGTATCGATGAATTTGACAAGATGCGTGACGAGGATCGTGTCGCTATCCACGAAGCCATGGAACAGCAGACAATTTCAATTGCCAAGGCCGGTATCACGACGATTCTCAATTCGCGCACATCTGTCTTGGCCGCGGCCAACCCTGTGTTTGGTCGCTATGACGATTTGAAGAGCGCAGGCGAGGTACGTTAGACCAATCCGCGACTTACGGAAACTCACGTGCAAGCAACAATTTCTTGTAGAATATTGATTTCCAGACAACTATCCTGTCCCGTTTCGACATGATCTTTATCGTCAAGGATGAACATAACGAGGCGCGCGATATGGTAAGTGGGCATGCACATTCGTATCTGTCCGTGTAACTTGACCATCGCTTCTTTTTCCAGTCAATAGCGCGCCACGTTCTCAACGTACACATCAACCAACAAGTGCAAGACATTGCCATGGGCGAAATTGATCTGGAGAAAATGAAGTCATATATCAGCTACTGCAAAACGTAAGTGTCAGAAAAAAATTAGGATGTGCAGTAAACGCCTACGGTTTCGTACATGCGTGCGCGCATATAAAACACAAAAGGGAACAGGACGTGAGAGCTGACTGATAAATTTTCATGTATAGGCGCTGCGCCCCTCGTCTCACACCCGCAGCGGCGGACGTCCTAAGCAGCCATTTCGTTGCTATCCGCAAGGAGGTGAAAGAGTCCGAACGTAATACAGATATGCGGTCGACCATTCCTATCACAGTCAGGTGCGATCTTTTAAGAAGGAGGGAAAAAAGGAAGTGTACTCACAGCATTGCACATACTACGTTATTTAGACAATTGGAAGCCATCATCCGTATCTCAGAATCGCTCGCCAAGATTTCATTGTCACCTGTGGCAACCGAAGAGCATGTGGCCGAGGCCATTCGCCTTTTCAAGTTCTCTACCATGGATGCGGTTCAGAGCGGTGGCGGTACGTTCCCAAATTATTTCTTATTGTGACAAATGGATGTCTTACCCTGTTGTTGTGTTTATTGTATAGTGGACGGCATGTCGCGGAGTGACTTGATGAAGGAAGTCTCGTTGATCGAACGTGATATCCAGAAACGGTTACCGATTGGTTCCCGTGTGGGTGTTGCGCAGATCAAGAATGACTTCTTGGCGAAGGGTTACAGTGAGGCAGCGATCATGAAGGCGCTGATGGTCTTGGGCCGACGGGAAGTGCTCAAGTTTTCTAATCAGAACAAGTACGTGTTCCGGCAGTCAGCTTAGAAGTTGGAAGGCGGGGACGAAACCAAAAGGACAAAGAAAATCCATAAAGAATTTACATGTGTACATACTCTCTATTCGTGAAGCATTGAAAAAGAAATATATTATTTTGTGTAACGTAAAACCATTCACGTATACATATATCAAAAATGATGTAGAAGTAAAGCAAGAAATAAAAGGTGATTATTGTAATGCGATTAAGATAGAAAAGATAAAAAGTAGCTAAGGACTAAATAGAAGAATTATAAGTGTGGAAGAGTGAAAGGAAAAAGAGAGCTAAAAGTAAGCAGAAAATTAAAAAGTCAACACACG
This sequence comes from Syncephalastrum racemosum, assembly GCA_002105135.1. Classification (NCBI taxonomy): domain Eukaryota; kingdom Fungi; phylum Mucoromycota; class Mucoromycetes; order Mucorales; family Syncephalastraceae; genus Syncephalastrum; species Syncephalastrum racemosum. Next base: position 549,154 of record MCGN01000001.1, read on the forward strand.
ATGACTCGTGTGTCAATGTATATGTGTGTATCGTACCGAGGGCACACACCGTAAAAAAAGGAATGATGGTTAAGCGAGCAAAAAAATATCAAGCGGGGTGTGCCGTCGTGCATATGCGTTTTGTATGCCATTGTTGTAACATTTAGGCAGTGGCCTGGACGGGAGCAGGTGCGGCAGCAGAGTTGGCAGCAGCGGCCTCAGCAGCTGGCTCGGCGGGCTTGTCGTCTTCCTTCTTGTCCTCCTCAGGCTTCTTGTCGTCCTCCTTCTTGGGCTCCTCATCGGCAGCGGCCTCGGCAGCGGGAGCAGGCTCATCTGCCGCCGCAGCGGCGGCCGCAGCAGGAGTTTTCTCCTTCTTCTCCTTCTTTTCTTTCTTATTGAAGTTGAAGATCTTCGTCAGACGACGGCCAAGAGGGGAACCGGATCGGGAAGGCGTGGTCTTCGTCTCAGCGGTTTCCTCAGCCTTGGGCTCTATGGAAAAGAAGAGCGGAATATGAGTCATTGATACAGCTAAAAAAAGGTTGCGCATGACTTACCGGTAGGCGTCTCAGCAGCCGGAGCAGCGGACTCTCCAGCAGGCTCATCCTTGGGAGGAACTTCGGGCTTCTGCTCCTCCTCAGCAGCGGGCTGTTCAGCCTGAGCAGGCTGTTCCTCTGTCGCGGAGGCGGTAGTGGGGACCTTCTCAGAGGATTCCTTCTTCTTGTTACCAAAGAACTTGCCAACGAGGACTGTCGAGTGACGCTTCAGCGAATCAATGGCATTGGTATCCTTATTGCCCTTCTTCTGGGCAGGCTCTTCCGACGCAGGGGCGGCGGCCTCCTCGCTGGCAGGCTGGGCGGGCTCTTCCGCGGTCTCAGCAACAGCAGCAACCGGCTCTATTGAAAAAAAATTTTTTTTTGATAAGGACATTTTGCATATAGAACTTTTTTAGATGTCGTACCTTCAGCAGCTGCGGCAGGGGCTTCAGCGTCAGCAGCAGCCTCAGTGGTCTCGGCAGCAGCAGCTTGCTCTTTCTCAGCCTCTTCTTTCTTGGGTTCCTCCTTAGCGGCGGGACTCTATTAGAAAATTGCGAGGTTAGAAAAAATTTTGAGTTCGCAATAAGTGATCAAGGGTGGTGTGAGGTGTACAAAGATGGGTTGGTAAATGGAGTATATGTGTGTGGCAATGTCACACAATATGCCGACTGGGATCATCCTCAACCAGATGACAAGGAAAATACAAAGTCCGACATGATTGTGTGCGTGTGCCGGCATGCCCAACAATAGGTACGGCTCTAGAAGATAGGAGATGGGTTGGTCGGATTCTTTACCTTGCTACGGTTGAAAATGCCGTTCAAGAAAGTCGACTTGCGCTTCTCCGATTTGCTGTTCGACGACTCGGCAGCAGCAGGAGCGGCAGTCTCCTCTTTCTTGGCCTCGGTGTTCTCTTCGGCGGCAGCAGCAGCGGGCTCTTCCTCGGGAGCTTCAGGCTTGGGCTCCTCAGGCTTTGCCTCCTCCTCTTTGACAGCCTCAGGCTTCTTCTCCTCCTTCTTCTCCTCCTTCTTGTCAGAGAACTGTTTCTTGGCCTTGTTGATGAAGGTCGAGAGGCGCTTAGTGGTGTTAGATCGCGAAGGCGAAGGGGCAGGGGCTTTCTTCTCCTCAGCCTTGGCCTCTTCAGCCTTAGGTTCCTCAGCCTTGGCCTCTTCGGCCTTGGGCTCTTCATCGGCCTTGGGCTCTTCAGACTTGGATTCGGCGGCGACGTTAGCGGCATCGGTGGCAGGCGCGGCATCAGCAGCAGCCTGGGCAGCCTCAGCGACGGGTTCGTTGGTGGCGGTGGTGGGCTTAGTCTCCTCAGCAGACATGATAATAATTGAAAGAAAGCGAGTCGAGTGGGAGAAAAAAGAGAGAAAGAAGAAAAAGAAGACAGTCGAAAGCCTTGTGGCAATTTTGTAGGGCGGATCCGGTTCTACTCTGCTCAGTATTACACGTGATATGATATTTTGGGAAGGTTACACATGTGTTTCACTAACCAGTTCCCGGGCGCACGAACGCACAAAAAAGAAAAAAAAATGGTTTGATTCTATCCCTTATTTCTCTTGTTTTCTCTTCGCAGTGTGTGCGCCCGACGCAGTGGGTTGTCATCCTGCATTGCATTGCTTTGCCCGTCATCGGACAAAAGGTTTGCATATCGAATACCCCTCTTTCCCAAAGAAAAAAGCTTGGCCCATATTGCTTGTCAATCCTCGTTGCACGGGCACCTGTTTCTTTTCATTTCATACGAACTCAGCTTTATCGCCACACTTTTCCTTTTTCTCCTTCGCCGATCCCTTTTCGTTTACATTTTTGATGGCCCGCACGTTGTCTCGAACAACAAACAGCCAGCGAAAGCCCAACACAATAAAGCCGGCCAGTTCCCGGATCATCACAATTATATTATTGCCCTGTTTTTTTGATCCGACCTAATGCGGTTTATAATATTGCCGTCCACACGCCATCACTTCTCTTATGCTTTGGATATGTTACGCGTGCCGGCTCTAAAATAGACACCGCAGTCCCTTTCTGTTTGCCGCGGTATATAGGCGTGCTTTTCCATACTGTTTTTTAATCGACCTATTACGTGGGCTGTCAGCCAACGAGCACATACGAAAATAGATACATATGGAATTGTCAAATCCACTTGCCTTGATAGCCCCATATATCTTGCGAATAAACGTATACGTAGCGGCGAATCCAATGGACCCCATGCAAAGTCCGTACACGATGCAAAACATGAGGCTGTGACCAAAATAGACCATGGCCGGCACGAACCCAGTGACCTTGAGACGGTTAAAGTAATAAAATATAGAATACCTATACAACACATCATCACGCGTTCAGTTGCATACTTGCTTATGTCGTGCATCAGACAAGAGAAAGAGGAAGAGGAAACTTACAAAAACACGTAGACCGCCGAAGCCGAAGAGACAGCGAAGCACTTCCACCACCAGCGGTAGTCCTATCCAAATTTGTCAGCCCACCTCTGTAAGAAAGAAAAAAAGTATGTGTGACACGAGCGCTATTATATACCTCGCTACACAAACTAAAGTAGGTAATAACAATGGCGATTTCAATAGTTGTCAGGGCGAGAATGACAAAGACGAGCGCCAAAAAACCAAACATGTAGTAATACTGATCACTCCAGATGGACTTGAAGATGAAAAATAGTTCGATAAAAATCACTGCGAAGGGCATCAGTCCACCGACGGCCATACTACATAAAAAATGATGAAGTGAAAAAAAATTTGAAACGAGCTCGTGTCAGTCCAAGGAAGTGAAGGAGGGAGGCGGCGGATGCGAATGCGCGCTATATTACCATATAGCACGGGCACACGCGCTATCCTGCCTTCTTGTCTTACCTAACGTGCAATTGGAGGTAGTAGGGTTGATCGGGGATCTGGCGTGGAATCTGGTGTGTTCGTACAGGCTGGTCGGCGATCGGTCTCCGCGCGCCAAACACTGCCCCCGCGAAAACGAGAGGTGTCGAGACGCCAAACCAGAGTGAAATGAGGGCAAAAAAGGTACCAAACGGAATGGCCGACGAGGATTGCTGACCCCAAACAAACAGGTTGAGGATAAACACAATGATAAACATTGTGCACGGCACCAATGTCGCGGTCTATACATAGATTAACTCATTTCATTATCCATATTTTTGGATATAACTTGACTCACGATAAGAGCATTTCTGAACCATGATTGTCCCTTGAGGATTTTGTAAACTTGTGCACTGTAGTACCCGGCGAATGACCTAATCCCAAATTTAGCCACATTGGACTTTTTTTTCGGCTTGTGTGCATTGTTGTGTGCGGCAGCTTTCATTCCGTTTAGCCAAGCCTTTTCTAATTTACACTTACCCTGCTAAAACATAGATCGCTAGACCGTAGGAAATCAACCCGCCTCGGTACGACGGATTGAGCAATCCGAGGGTCGAAAGCACTAGAAGTAGTATGAATCAGACTAGCTTCTCAATTTTTTGCACTCGATGCAAGAAGACAAGTACCGATGGTAGCGGCGACCATGATTAAACATTGGAAACCCGAACCCAGGAGAGGAGCCAGGATGAGGGCGTGCTTAGGTGGACGAAAGACATCACCATGGACGAGCTTCCAGCCGGTTGCATCCTCATCGATGGCCTAAATCACAAAAAAGTCAATAAAACAAATGTGACCTTCATGAGTGCTCTGTAATGTTTGTCCTAGGTTGCACTAGGACCAAAGAAAGCCTTTTTCCGAACGCACCTCCACATCCTCTTCGGCATTGTATGACGTGATGTCACGCTTCAACGTACGGAGCATGATCATGGCGACCATGCCGGTCAGGAACATCGTTATGACGAGTGAATTGCTGATCGAATACCAATGAATACGCGACTCGAATATTTGTAGATATCGATCCCAGCGCGTGGCCCAGGTGATATCAGTCGTCTGTACACGGTTTTCATTTTATATCAGATCACTTCGTATTTCAGACGTGCTGAAGAGAGCAATACATACCTGCTTCCACAGCACAGTATAAGTATAGGTCACTGTGGTGGGAGTGCCATTGATCTCTTTCATGGGTGCGCTCGTGGCATACTTGCCACAAGCTGCCGAGTCAGCGAGCCTTTTTGTCGAAATGTTTAGTATGCCTGGTTTAGGATCCGGGTTTCCACTTACGAAGCAGGATAGACTTCAAAGCCCACGATATATTTGTCGTCAGGATTCTTGCTACTGATTTGATAAAGAAGCTGAATGGTGAAATGGTTGTTCAGGTACGCCTTGTCATCCTAATGGAATAAGTTCGATTGGGGGCGTATAGTTGTTAAGATTGGTGTCGAGGATGCAATGGATATAGGGCTGATTTAATTACTTTGATTTGACCGAGAGCAAAATAAGGTAACAACGCGGTCGTCGGATCGGATGTATTAAATTTGAGGACGGTAGCTCCTGGCAGGTTGTCAACGATCCTGTGATGACGTTTACGCGTGAGTGAGATAGATTAGAAAGAAATCATCCTCGAACCAAGATCAACTACCACTCGACTCTATATTCATCCCGAATAAGTTTATGCGCCTGCTCAGCACCTTCCTTGTCAATGGAAGCCGTACATAGGGTTTCACACATCGTATCTTTGCCCATGACAAGCTAAGCACCCAGTGAAATATTATGTGCTTAACATCAATACGACAAGGCGTCTTTCTTGTATTTACCTTGAAATCACTATTCATTAGACGATCACCACGCAGCGCTTCACCCAGATTGAGCCAAGTATGTGTGATTTCTTTGGGCTGGCAGACAAAGGGCAGGCTGCCGTACTCAAAAGGAAGTTGAGTGTTTTCAGAGACGATCTTGTTGACCTGAAGAGGAACGAGATCATTCAAATGGTATTTTTTGGGCGTCACACCCGGCACATAAAACGCATGGGCTGGACTAAAGACCCATGCCACGAGTGCAATCGCCAGAAGATGCATCAGTTGATAGGAAAACAAGAAGGGACGCGATAGTTCACTTCGCTTCAAACTGCCTTACGCATGACAATGACTTCAAACTCAGACTCGCACATACAGTACGGTTATACTACATATACACGAGATGAGCAGCTGGCAGGTAGCGGCGATGCCTACGAGACGCATCACTCCTTTACTGTCCGATATTATAGCATTTTATATTCGTTGATGGCTTTGATTCAGGGAACCTGATGTATGAATATAATACTCAGAGAATGCCCCATCACGCGTTTCCTTCATCTGTCTGGTTTATATAAAAAGAGTCTATGTCGGGTTTGAGCGAATCGCCAAGTGATAAAGAGAAAGAGGTTATGCATATTTCACGAGAGATCCAATAGCGAGTATCCCATCAGGTATGCAAGTTCGCCTGTACCATGCGAGATGTGTGGATATCGTCACTAGGAATTTTCATTGCTTAGCATGGATCGTTGCTCGGATTCGAGGCGCTCCCTCGCTTGTTGCTCGCGCAGCACTTGCAGCTCTTTTTGTTTCTGGAGGTCCCGAGCCTGAAGTTGCTCTCGATCGCTGTACTGATCTTCATAGAATCCTGGACGATTCATATTCTGAGCAGCGGGAGTCGCACGATGAGTGCGACTATGGTATACTATGGGATCATTGAGTTGTTTGGGACAAAGTGCTGTATAAACTTACACCAATAAACAGCATAGAGAACACTGGAGCCTGCTGCAGCATAGCCTGCGCGTCGGGCGTGCTGCTTTATGCGGAACATCCGTTCAGCATGCTCTGACGATCCAGGTGGGCCGAGCGCTTTAGGCTCAATACGATCCAGCACGGCCTTGATTCCATAGATCGAGACGCCACCGATAACAGCGAGAAGTAAAGGAGGCAATCGCGGTAGCATTTTTCGAGGAAAGTGTGTTGGAGCGAAAACACTCGCGATTTTGGTGCTGCGCGCACAGATCGGGAATTGCGACAGAGGCTCAGCTACCCGTCATGTTTCACTAGCAGTTCGCATTATCGAGTACATGAAAATGATAATGCAATCTGTGTCAGGTGAAAGCAAATCTTGCTTTATTACTACATTTTGGAGACACTTTCCTATTGTAATATGAGGCATAATGCGCCAATGCTATTTCTACGAGAGGATATGATATTCTAAAGTTCTTCTGGTACGAGCATGCGCATCATTAACGATACTTTTGACAACCTTTCATGTATTGTAACTTCTTTTGAGCATTCGGCAGAAGTTGGAGACCGATGCAATCCAATATATTTCTTTTACAAGTGACATATTAAATTTGTGGCCTTCTTAGCCTGTAATCCAGTAGTCTGCCCGCGTCTCTATTCATCGAGACAATAGCTTATGCTGCTTGCACCTGTAACTATCCAAAATACATGCAAGACAAACGTCGAGATCATATGATGATGTCTTAAAGAGAAATTAACGACAAGTACGACAAAAAGATCAAGAAATATCTAGTCAGCAACTATTCAACAACACCATTTTAATCTATCACAGTTATTTGATGTACCTTAAACGTGCTGACACCTTTGCGAACGGAAAGGCATCTTCCTGCAGAAGAGACGCGGGGATAGGGGATGGAAAGAGGGAAGGGCAAGAATAGGGAACAAAAAAGGAAGGGAAAAGAAAAATGACTTACCCTGATAAACCGCCACAATCGCCGACCTCGCCGCTTCGACTTACCCGTGGCCTTTACCGTATCTTAAGACCTATACAAACCTGCGTTGCATTATTATAATTCATGTATAAGAGTTTTTCATGCTTTACTTGCCTTAGCGCCGTTTCCGCACCGCCAGTATCGCCGACTTCGCCGCCTCGACTTACCCATGGCCTTTACCGTACCTTAAGACCTATACAAACCTGCGTTGCATTATTAGAATTCATGTATAAGAGTTTCTCATGCTCTACTTGCCTTAGCGCCGTTTCCGCACCGCCAGATCGCCGACCTTGCCAACTCGACTTATAGAACCTGAAATTCACCAATGAGAGACATTAACATTCACATGTATAAGAGTCCCATAGTCGCAGCTTACCTCAACACTGTACTCCCATCACCTGCACCATTGCCGCCATCACCGCTGCTGTTGCTGTTGCTGTTGCTGCTGCTGCTTCTGCCACCGCCGCATCGCTCTGCCTATTGGTAGAAAGAGAGAGATACGCGTCAGCATTGGTCATTGTAAGGAAAGAGGGGAGAGAGAGAGAGAGAGAGAGAGAGAGAAAAGGGAAGAGAGTGTGTCCCTTAGTGAAAAGTGAGAAGAGTTGGAAAGAGAAGGAAAACCATGTCAGAACGTTGTCCACTTTTATTTATGCTCCATGAGAGCCTCCATCCATGAGAGTGGTGAACAAAAGATGCTGCGGTTTCAAACATCTTGTATTCATAAAAGATGTATGAATAAGTTACAAAATAGCTTAAAAACCTCTTCTTTAGACGATGGACATGTCCTTGCTTTGCTTCACAACTTTTTTTTGCGTGATTTAGCTCGCCATTGTGTGCACATTCAACAGGCAACTGTAGACTTGACAACAGTCTAGATCATTGATCTGACGCGTGTCTTCCCCAATGTCCAAATTTGGCAATACCAGGAAAGGTCTTTTTCTATCCTTCACACAGCAGCGGCCCTACCTTTTGTTTCCAGTCTAAAATATACATCATTGTACGGCGCATGGTCTGGCGAGCATGTACAAACTAACCGCTTGTTTCTACGACGTCAAAATCGTATACGACCATGGTAACTTTTTGTCGATGCCAGAAATCCATTCCCCCGAATGAGGGAACTTTTCTGACCAATCACAGGTCTCCAATTCCTTTTTTTTCTGTCGCCCCGTGTTATGCGAGGATGGTTAAAGACAGGGACCTGATATAAAAAATAATAATGACGGCGTGCGGCGTTGTTTGTATAATGTAATACGTACTGCAATGTTGAAGTTTTACATACGTAAAATCAGTCATATTCGAGTGTCCCGTAAACGTTATAGAGGTTGCATTATAGCAAATGAAAACGATACGTGCAAATGGGCTGACTGGGCCCTGGCGAATGACATTCATACTGCCAGCATACGGGTATAACTAATAAAATTCGTCCTCTGCTTCCTATTAATTCACTATCATCATCGCGGTCTGTGGGATACTGTCCAATGCTGGCTGGGTGGCCAGCCATGGAGCTCATATTGCTGTCTTCATCGCCGCAGGGTCGGAGGTTTCCTCTAATGAAAGTCAACATTCGTTGAGCTGATCTTTCAATAGACTTATCCAGCAATTTGATAGAATGGATCTCGGCCTTCAAGCGCAGTAACCGCGTCATTGACTTCTTCTCCTGAGAGTATTGGCGTTCGCGTATATCATAAAGAGCCATATTGTAGTGGTGCACGAAGTGGTCTTCAGCGTAAGGTGCCGCAGCTTAGTGGAGGAAAATAAACTTCGCATCAGACATCTGCTTCTATCAACTTTATAGTCGTTCTGCCACATTGGGTGATACGTACATCGAACATGGCGCTCGTTTGCAATTACTTCATGGTACTCTGATTATTGATTGCTCCTCAAACGAAGAGTTATGAAGTTTATGTATATTTGCATACGTGGAGGTAATACAATAATGCAGTGATGCTTAGGTCTAATGTCCCCTGTTTCACAAGAATAGACATATGCATCCTGGGATATTGCGTCTGAAGAAATTAGCGATAAATAGGAAATACTCTCTGATCAGGCTTTCGGGGTGGCTCTTTTAACAGCACTGAGATCACCTTTATTATGACAGCACTAGTAAGCCGGACAACTCTATAGACTGCGACAGAAGTGTTTCTATATGTTCTGCAGCCGGGACCTGTACCTCCCTGGGTCGCCTCCCACCGGACCATAGACGAGTGAAGAATGACAATGAGAAATAGCAACCCTGATAATATCTGACACGCAACAGTTTCTATTGCAAATGGAACGTTTCGAATAATGGGCAGAGTTACCGGGAGAAACAATGTCCGATTCGCTAGTTGTCAACACGATGAGTTCCTGATCGACCAATCAGATGAGCTGGTTTCATCTTGAGTCACCCTAAGCTGGATTTCTGCAGAGTTACCATAGGTTATAAACCCTATGCGGTAACTACTTGAACTGTTCTTCTTTTTAACTATTCCCCCCACTCTTCTTTTTTTTCATAACCTTCCATTCCAATGGGACGCACACTCTATGACAAAGTCTGGGACGACCACGTGGTTGACACCCAAGAGGACGGCACCTGTCTGATTTATATTGATCGCCACTTGGTGCACGAAGTGACATCGCCTCAGGCCTTCGAGGGTCTGCGCAACGCCGGCCGTGGTGTCCGTCGTCCGGACTGCACACTCGTTACAGTGGACCACAACATTCCTACCACCAGCCGCAAGAACTTCAAGAATGTGTCGACCTTTATTGAGGAGGCTGATTCGCGTAATCAGGTCGAGACTCTGGAGCAGAACATCAAGGCTTTCAACCTGACCTATTTTGGCATGGAGGACGATCGTCAGGGTATCGTTCACGTCATTGGCCCCGAGCAGGGCTTTACGCTTCCTGGCTGCACCATGAACTGTGGTGATTCGCACACTTCGACACACGGTGCGTTCGGTGCGCTTGCTTTTGGTATCGGTACCTCCGAGGTCGAGCACGTTCTGGCGACCCAAACCCTTTTGCAAAAGAAGAGCAAGAACATGCGCATCAATGTCAACGGCAAGGTCACTCCCGGCGTTACTTCCAAGGATATAGTGCTGCACATCATTGGTGTCATTGGTACGGCTGGCGGCACGGGTTGTGTTATTGAGTTTGCTGGATCGGCTATCGAGGCCCTGTCGATGGAGGCTCGTATGTCAATGTGCAATATGTCCATTGAGGCTGGTGCTCGTTCCGGTATGATTGCCCCCGATGAGATTACCTTCGAGTACCTGAAGGGCCGTCCGCTCGCTCCCAAGGGTGCCGAGTGGGACAAGGCTGTCGCGTACTGGAAGTCACTCCGCTCCGACGAGGATGCCAAGTTTGACGTCCAGATCGACATTGATGCTGCTGATATCGCTCCCACTTTGACCTGGGGTACCAGTCCGCAGGATGTTGTGGCCATCACCGGCCGCACACCCGACCCGTCCACCGTGTCTGACCCCATCCGTCGCCAGGCCATCGAGCGTGCACTCGACTACATTGGTCTGGAGCCGAACACCCAGATGGAGGAAGTCAAGATTGACAAGGCTTTCATCGGCAGCTGCACAAACTCTCGTATCGAGGATCTTCGCGCCGCTGCCCAGGTTGTCAAGGGTCGTCATGTCGCTGACTGGGTCTATGCCATGGTTGTGCCTGGTTCGGGTCTGGTCAAGAAGCAGGCTGAGCGCGAGGGTTTGGACAAGATCTTTACAGATGCTGGTTTTGACTGGCGTGAGGCTGGCTGCTCTATGTGCCTGGGTATGAACCCCGATCAGCTGTCGCCCGGCGAGCGCTGTGCCTCCACGAGTAACCGTAACTTTGAGGGTCGCCAGGGTGCCGGTGGCCGTACCCATTTGATGAGCCCTGCTATGGCCGCCGCGGCTGCCGTCACTGGTTACCTGACTGATATCCGCAAGCTTCTTCCCGAGGGCGATAACGAGAAGGGCGCTGCTTCGCCACCCAAGTCCATCGAGATCGACGAGGCCCCTGTCGAGGACCATGCCAAGGCCGCTAGCCAGGCTGATCCCGTCACTGATGCGCCCGCCACCGGCAGCCCATCTGCGCCCAAGCAGGCTCCGACAGCCGAGGGCATGCCCAAGTTCACCACCCTCAAGGGCATTGCGGCCCCGCTGGACATCGCCAATGTCGATACCGACATGATTATTCCCAAGCAGTTCTTGAAGACCATCAAGCGCACTGGTCTCGGCACTGCCCTCTTCTACAACCTCCGTTACAAGGATGATAAGGAGCGCCCCGAGTTCGTCTTGAACCAGGAGCCTTACCGCAACTCATGTATCCTCGTCAACACCGGCCCCAACTTTGGCTGTGGTTCTTCCCGTGAGCATGCGCCTTGGGCATTCAACGACTTTGGCATCCGGTGCATCATTGCGCCCAGCTACGCCGATATTTTCTTCAACAACTGCTTTAAGAACGGCATGCTGCCCATCGTCCTGCCGGAGGACAAGGTCGCGCTCCTGGCTGAACAAGCCAAGCAAAAGGCCGAGCTTGAGGTCGATCTGGTCAACCAAGTTGTGCGCTACCCTGGCGGCGAGGTCACCTTCGAGGTCGAGTCCTTCCGCAAGCACTGCCTCGTCAATGGCCTCGATGACATTGGCCTGACTCTGCAGAAGGCGGACAAGATTGATGCGTTTGAGGCCAAACGTACCGAGAACTGGCCCTGGTTGAATGGCAAGGGCTACACTGGCAAGGCCACCAAGATCAACGCTGTTCCTGTTGGCCAGAAGAAGCAGAAGCTCGACTGGTAAACATAGCTTTTGATGGACTTGGCAGATAAACACCTATCTATATCTTTCGTTTTGCATTCATATAAAAAGATTTTTGATATTTTGTAATGTTTTATTTTATCCCGTTCATATACGCGTGCTGTTACAATCAAGTGTGTTAGAAGAGCTCAAAGAAACGACGGTCTTCCAAGTTTTTTGAATCCTTGAGGTCCATGGCCCACATGGCCGCACTATTATTACAACGACGGTAAACATTGTTAGTTTCTGTGAGTGAGACGAAATAAAAGGTAACCTACCCAATGTGGTTGGTATAAGAGAAGACGAATCCTGCAAAAGGAATCATTTCAAGGACAGTTGCTACGATACCGAACTGCAGGTAATTCCAGAAGCCTTTTTCGATGCGACGCTGACGACGGGCGGAAGACCAATTGTGGAGGTCAAAATAGCGTTTGTGAACGGTGCCGCCCTTGGGGAGCGCCTGAATGGTAATAAAAGCCGAATAACCAACGACAGGAATCGCGTTCAGTGGCAGCGTCACAAGGAACAAGGCAGGGCGCATAAAAAAGAGCTGCCAAGCCGAGTCGTTTTGGGCGTTGCGAACCATGATATTGACTGGCGAGAGGAAATGATGGGCTTTGAGCGCAATTTCTTCAGCTGTCATTTTCTGGGCGTCCGTCAAACCACGCTTGGCATCTTCGATGTTTCGCTTTGCACCGTCAGCTGCCACCTGAAGCTCTTTAACGAGCTGATCAGCCGAAGGCGGTGGAGTTGCTTTTTCGTTATCCTTTTTCGGCAAGCCGCCGCGTTCCTGCAGGATGGCATCAAAGAAACGGTCTCGGACAGAGCCAACAAAATAGTCGGAGAGTTGACCCATGATAGCAAATGACTCGACTACGCAGAGCAGTCCCGCCGAAAGGACTGCTCCACTGCTTACAAACGAGCGGCCTTGGTCTTGAGGGCGCAGCTCGAGAAACATACGCGTTAGGAAGCGCGTTTGGGGCCCCATTCCGTATTTGAACAACGGCACGATCGCAAGAAGACTAAACAGACTCGCCTTGAGTGCCGACGACAAAATAGGCAAAGCGATCGGTTTCGGGTTGTGTGCCAAGTGAAGCAGACCTCGGAAAGGATATAACGCGGCTGGGAGCGGTTCCTGACGTTTACCACGCGCAATGGAAGTTGACATTGTATAAAATGGGAAGGAGGAAAACTGAAAAAGAAAGCACAGGCCCTGGACGTGTCAGGACGCACGCTCGGCAATGTCTCTCTTTTTGTCATACTGTGCGTAGTTTCATGTCGTGCAACAGTACTCAATCCCGCAGAGATATAACACATAAGGGACGGCTGCCCATTGTTACCTGCGGTATGTATGTCATGTCGGAGTGCACTCTTTTTAGCAGATAATATGACTCGAAATGCCGTGGGACGAACCACCTCCTATCTATTACCGTATGGTATTGAAAACTTCAAAAATGAACTATTTTCATCGATAGTGCTGTAAATCACCTCATTTACTATATGTCACAGGAGAGCCTTACCGATTTTTGGTTTTGAAAGCAAGCACCACAGCAATAATTCCAGGACCAAAATAGACGCATATTATCTGCATTTTACTATATTATTACGGCTGCACTTCTTCCATGACTGCCATTGCTGGAGATGGCGCATCTTCTTTTTCGTTCTTTTTTTCTATAGGCTTTGGCATCCATAACTTATGCTGGATACCGTAGTACATGAGCAGGACAACTACAACGTTGGCTAGGCACCCAGCAAAAGCTGTCAACTTGCCGATGCCTGTGTAACTCGTCAATTTAAAATGTTCATGTGCCGATACCATTCATGCTTACGGAAATCAGGCGCGGTTGACACGTCCCAACAAGCAGGGGCCAGCATATTCGCGGCCAAATTGCCCAAGGCATTAACGAACGCCACAGCAACGGCGCGGCCGTCATGATCACGTGCGTAAACGGAGCTTAACCACGCCATACAGATCGACTGATTGGATAGACTTGCCGTCGACAAGTAAGCGCCCACAAAGACCCATGCCATCGCTGGATGACCGTTCTGGATCAAGGCAGGTAACGCGCAGCCAAAGGCCACGACGATCTGCGACCCAATGATATGCCAGGCGCGGTCATTCAGCCTGTCAGAACTAACGCCCAAGACCACACCCATCCCAGCCGCTAAGAGATTGGGTGGTATTTGGAGGTAGTTTGCCATTGATGCCGAGTATCCTTGTTGATTCAACATAATGTTGAAGTTACTAACAGCAAAGTTGCTAAAAATGACGGCGGCCCACACGAAACTGAAGCCATACACATACGGGGTGCAGGCGAGGTTTTTCAAACTGGAAATATAATACAGATAAAAGAAATATGAGTTGGCTTGCAGATTGCCGGCGGAGGACATTGCGGGTTCGCTTGCCTGGCTTTGCTGACCTTACGCTCCGGCGGATTGGTCCCACTCATGCGCGTCATGATTACTACGCGCTGGACAGCGTTTTCCAAGTGTGCCAAGGTGTTATGGGGAAGTCAGGCAGGACAAGATATCCAATCAATCCAATCAGGATGGAAAAGACCCCCTGCAGGATAAACAGCCACTGCCAGCCTCGCAATTGCGCGACGCCATCCATGTACGCTACTGCACCCGCCCACAAGCCATTGGCTGCGCCAGCAAGAGAGACACCGGTTTGGAAGATGGCCGTCCGCTTGCCGAGCTCCCGCTTTGTATACCAAGACCCCAGAAGCAGGATAATCCCAGGGTAGAAGCCCTAATATCAAGACGCGTTTGCTTTCGAGCGCTATGCTTTGTTTACATAAACATATGTATATCAGGTACGAACCCCTTGAACAACACCCAGGAGAATCCGGAATCCGTACAAGGCCTTGTATGTGTTTGCTAAATACATCAAGCATACCAGAACACCCCAAGAAACGACACAGGTCGGCAAGAACCATCGCGGACGCACACGGCTGATGAGAAGATTACTCGGAACTTGGAACCTAAATATTTTCCGAAAGGGCGCAACGTTTAAATAGGTACAACGAAAAGCACGCATTTCAGGCGGTATCATACCGACAAAGATGAAGGTAATTATCATTTCTCTACTTACACAAAATCGCTGACAAAATACATGCAGATTGCCCAGTTGAATAGGGATGAATCGAGATCAAGGTCGGTGTCCATGCCCGTTGTGTACGCGTTGGCTGATTTGCAGAACATTAAAAATGATGTACATTAACCAAGACTTTGTACTCACAAAGGTTGTTGCGCACCATGCGATTTGACAAAAGCGCAAACGTAGCCCAACATAACAGGAAGACATCAAGCCGCCGAACGAGCTTCCGATCGGTCTCGGCACATTGCTGTTCCATGGTTTCTGTCGGAAGGTTGGCTGCCGACGCTGTGCACATTTCCTCGTGTCTCATAATTATATCTATAGCGCTCCGCGTATGATGGATAATGTGAAGAAGGCAGATAATGAAAATGCTGGAAAAAGGGAAAAAGAAAAGGGTAGATGAATCACAATCAGTCAAAGACGGCGGGACATATGCCTAAATGGTTGCACAAAGATCGTCATGTCACGTCGAGCCGTCTTTAGTTCGCTGCATGAATACACAGCTCATTTAAAGTGATCCCCATATGCGTTATACTACTTTATACGCAATATAATAAAGATTATAAGCTTGCGATGTTAAATTAGAATGGCATCTCAGTGGTGCTGGATTACAATATTAGTACTACATTTCTGAAATGCCTACATACATCGCTTCATTACTATATCGGCTTGTATTTACATAATACATACAATCTGCACGTATCGTTTTCATTTGCTATAATGCAACCTCTATAACGTTTACGGGACACTCGAATATGACTGATTTTACGTATGTAAAACTTCAACATTGCAGTACGTATTACATTATACAAACAACGCCGTACGCCGTCATTATTATTTTTTATATCAGGTCCCTGTCTTTAATCATCCTAGCATAACACGGGGCGACAGAAAAAAAAGGAATTGGAGACCTGTGATTGGTCAGAAAAGTTCCCTCGTTCGGGGGAATGGATTTCTGGCATCGACAAAAAGTTACCATGGTCGTATACGATTTTGACGTCGTAGAAACAAGCGGTTAGTTTGTACATGCTCGCCAGACCATGCGCCGTACAATGATGTATATTTTAGACTGGAAACAAAAGGTAGGGCCGCTGCTGTGTGAAGGATAGAAAAAGACCTTTCCTGGTATTGCCAAATTTGGACATTGGGGAAGACACGCGTCAGATCAATGATCTAGACTGTTGTCAAGTCTACAGTTGCCTGTTGAATGTGCACACAATGGCGAGCTAAATCACGCAAAAAAAAGTTGTGAAGCAAAGCAAGGACATGTCCATCGTCTAAAGAAGAGGTTTTTAAGCTATTTTGTAACTTATTCATACATCTTTTATGAATACAAGATGTTTGAAACCGCAGCATCTTTTGTTCACCACTCTCATGGATGGAGGCTCTCATGGAGCATAAATAAAAGTGGACAACGTTCTGACATGGTTTTCCTTCTCTTTCCAACTCTTCTCACTTTTCACTAAGGGACACACTCTCTTCCCTTTTCTCTCTCTCTCTCTCTCTCTCTCTCTCCCCTCTTTCCTTACAATGACCAATGCTGACGCGTATCTCTCTCTTTCTACCAATAGGCAGAGCGATGCGGCGGTGGCAGAAGCAGCAGCAGCAACAGCAACAGCAACAGCAGCGGTGATGGCGGCAATGGTGCAGGTGATGGGAGTACAGTGTTGAGGTAAGCTGCGACTATGGGACTCTTATACATGTGAATGTTAATGTCTCTCATTGGTGAATTTCAGGTTCTATAAGTCGAGTTGGCAAGGTCGGCGATCTGGCGGTGCGGAAACGGCGCTAAGGCAAGTAGAGCATGAGAAACTCTTATACATGAATTCTAATAATGCAACGCAGGTTTGTATAGGTCTTAAGGTACGGTAAAGGCCATGGGTAAGTCGAGGCGGCGAAGTCGGCGATACTGGCGGTGCGGAAACGGCGCTAAGGCAAGTAAAGCATGAAAAACTCTTATACATGAATTATAATAATGCAACGCAGGTTTGTATAGGTCTTAAGATACGGTAAAGGCCACGGGTAAGTCGAAGCGGCGAGGTCGGCGATTGTGGCGGTTTATCAGGGTAAGTCATTTTTCTTTTCCGTTCCCTTTTTGTTCCCTATTCTTGCCCTTCCCTCTTTCCATCCCCTATCCCCGCGTCTCTTCTGCAGGAAGATGTCTTTCCGTTCGCAAAGGTGTCAGCACGTTTTAAGGTACATCAAATAACTGTGACAGATTAAAATGGTGTTATTGATTAGGTGCTGACACAATAGATACTTCCAGGTTCTTTTTTTTAAAAAATCTTATCGTGTTGTATAACACTGTTAATATTATTATTTGCCTTTCGGGAGGCCACTATCTGATGTTTGAATAAATATGTTTCAGAAGTATCGAGTATTTAATTCGTGAGTTCACGCTGCTAAGAGGGTCGTCAATCAAAAATATAACTAATAGAGAGATTTATATTCGCATGCTCGATAATTTCACACAAGCCGAAGCATGAGCCGTATAAATATGTAATGTACAGGTAATTTCTGTATTGTATGTTGCTAGACTGCGTTTGACTGCTATTGACTGTCTTATGTGTTGCTGGACTTGCTGCTGCTGCTGTTGGAGCTGCCACCACGAGTGCCAGAGGAGCAAGATGAGCCACTGTCGCCACTGCCGCTATTATTGCCGCAGTCACCGTCGGGACAGAAGATGACGGTGTACTTCTGGTGTCTTGCAGGCAAAGGTGCTGATCTTGGGGCCGTGAGCAGAGTTGTAGGCGTTAAGGCATCCTTTTTGGAATACGTTCCACATATGGGTTGACCTGGCATTTTTCCAGAATCGTATTCGCTACGACAGCAGTACTCATCATTGTTGAAGACAGCGCAGGTGACCTTGCAGGTGCTGTCTTCACCCTTGAGTTGGCTTATGTTTTTATTTATCTGTTGTCAAAGGTGGAAGATAAGCAGCGTGCACGGACCTATGCAATGGATCACATTAGACTCAGCATCTTTGGAAACGAGGTAGTTGCAATGTTAAAAGTTTGGAAACATGTGAACAAATGATATATTTCGCGTCAGACAAAGCACGGATTAGGCTGTTAGCGGATATCCTGTATTTATCCGCACGAAAGCATGGAGATCACGGTATTTGTTTTTGTTTCATGGACTTGTACTATCGTCTGGAAATTCCTATGTGCTCCTGTCCATGTAAACATACACCTGCAAACTGGCAGGAAAACCGCAGGAGAGCTCCTTCTCTTTGCACAGAATAGTGTCAAACCGTTAATGGGGCATAGAACAGAAAAAGAACGATCAAGAGACTCATCGACAGGAGTGAATGTGTCCCATTGTGTTTCATTCCCTTGATACGAATTCATCATCTTCCGAGTATGTATCTTTTTGGCTGTGATGGCTGATGCTATAGTACTTTTTTCTTGTTCTATTTTATTGCTTGAAGAAATCACGTGTGGTACCACAGCTATCGAAAGAGCAGCTTGGGCATCTCAGATACCAGAGGGAGGAAACTTTTTCGTTCGAGTCAAGATGCTCTTTGACAATATCAGCCATGGCGCGCACAAAGGTCGGGTCATCGTTCAAGGACTCTGCACGCTTGAAGCCTGTCACTCCGCATTCCTCGGCCTCCTTTCCGTATTCCAAGTCGAGCTCGTACAAGGTTTCAATGTGATCCGTGGTGAAGGCAATGGGTACAAGGAGCAGGTTCTTTTTGCCTGCTTTTCCGTAGCCTTTGATGGCATCAGATGTTTGTGGACCGAGCCAGGGTTGCGGGCCGACCTGAGATTGCCAGACCAGTCGGAAGGGATTTTTGATGTTGAGTCGCTCCATCACGCGATGGACGGTGTTGGCAACTTCACCCGGGTAAGGATCGCCTCGGTTTACGACTGACATGGGAAGTGAGTGCGCCGAAAAGAGGATGATCGCTTGGTCACGCTCTGCTTCCGGATACTCTTTGAGCTTGGCTTCAATGCGACCCGCAACTGCCTAAAATAGACATGAGCAATGACAAAAATTATAAAGAATGACATACGTCAATAAAACCGGGATGGCCACTCCACCGATCAATGATACTCCAACTCAAGTTTTCGAGACCAGCACGTTTGATACCTCGCTGTAATTCATTCAGACTGCTGCCGGTCGTGGAGCACGAGTATTGAGGGTACTGTGTGAAGACGACAGCACGCTCAACCTTGTCAGCCTTCATTTGCTCGAGTGCGACGTCTGTCGAGGGTTGCACATAGCGGAATGCAATGTAGTGTTTGTGCGGGGCTAACAATTGGCAATATCGCAAACAGGTCAAAACGTATACCGCATAAGAAAACGAACGCAATATTCGTACCTGTTTCCGGAGATATTTTATCAAGAAGCTTCTCCATAGCTTCGCCTTGCTTTTGAGTCCACTCGAGAATAGGCGACCCACCGCCTATTTCTGCATACTGTTCCTGTATGCTGGGTGTTCTTGTCTTGGCAATGTACTGTGCCATATACTTTTGAAGAGGCAGCTTCATAATGTCGCGATCGGAAAAGAGGTTGTGGAGGAAATCATGAACGTCGTCGAGTGTCTTGGGTCCACCCATATTCGTCAATAGAACAGCGGTCGGTCTAAAAGGTTATTAGGCTCTGAGGCACCCATGACGAGGTGAATTCACCATACGGCTTGTTTGTGCTGAGAAACCGAGACTGAATCCGAAGTGCCGCGCACCCCATCGTTCGGCCAGAATGGGCTAGTGCATTATTCCAACACGCGTCAGACAGAAAGGTTTCGAGATTCACCACACATATTACCGGACAAACGTGTCAAATTGAGCAAGGCGCTCATTATTAAATAATGCTTGAAGAAAGGTAAAGAGTGGGGGAAAAGAAAGACAACAAAGGGAGCTGAAACCGGGCGACGCGAGGATAAATGCCAAATTACGGTCCGACAGTTTTCCCATATCCTCTTCTTCTACCATACACGCATATTCAGCCATGGCAGGATCTGACAGCGAAGAGGAGGATTACATGTCTGAAAAGTTTCTACTCGAGTCTTCAGCGGATCAAGAAAAGACGTACACACAAATTCGGAAAGATCGTTTACGGCAGGCTGAGCAAAAGGCATACCACAAATCAAAGAAGCAGCTGGAAGAAGAAGCGCGTGAAGCTGGTCTCAAGAAACAAATGGACGCTGGCAACAAAGGCATGCAAATGCTAATGAAAATGGGATACAAGTAGTAGAAGAATTGTTGCACGTTCGGCGGCTGGTACTGACATGCTTTGTCTGCAGGAAGGGTAGTACACTCGGCAAGACCAATAGCGGTATCGAGCAACCAATTGGCATCGAAATGAAGCAAGGTATTACAGACGTTTTTAGAAGATAGATTATCTCAAATTAACCTCTGCTGCTGTAGGACGAATGGGTTTAGGTACCCAGACGGCCATGAAGAAACGGGCAGCGGAAGCTCAAGAGGAAGCAAGCAAAAAACAAAAAACAATGGATCCTGATGAATTTCGCGACCAAATGGCTGCTCGTGCCAAAGAAGGCAAACTCAAGCGTCGGATCCATGCTGCTGTTGGACTATGTGAGAAGCTCGATGGGGAGGACAAGGTATATACTGCTGTATATAAGTATCATGGAACCGACTCTTAACGTTCATATACAGCCTAATATCCTTCGTACCCTTCTGGTGGAGGAGGAGCAGCCGGAAGAAAACCCTACGACAGAACCGGATCAGACAACGGATCGGAAGGAAAAGGAACCAGAGGATGAAGAAAAGCATGAATACCCCCCTGAAGAAGTAGAGCAACTGAGATCCTTACCTGTAAGAGTCTAACAACCGTAATGCGTTAATTATACTGACAATATTTAATACACACAGCTGGAGGAACAGCTGGAAAAGCTCGTGACGTACCTACGCTCCGAGTATGCGTACTGCTTCTGGTGCGGTGCTGCTTACGAAAACCAGCAAGACATGGACGAAAATTGCCCCGGTACATCCGAAGACGATCATTAGCTTCACAAGGCCCGAGGAAAGGATCACCTTCCTGCAGGCATTTCGCTGGACCATTGCCTGTATTCGAGTCTCTTAGGCTCCACATTCGCATGAGGAAAAAAATCCATACCATACACCCGATACGCATTTATACGGATACACTATCAGCCTTATAAGTATCGATGGCTAAATGTACATACATAATAAATTTGACATCCGTTTGCATGGTCGTCTTTCGGAGGAACATTGGGAATATTCGAGCAAATCGGTTCTCAACCTTTGCATGTTGGTACTCATGGCCTCTGGTCCCTAAATTCTGAATTCTACTTGTCTGAGCTTTCGTTATGTGGTGCTTACTGGTGCCCATGTGTTATTAACAAATGCTGCAGGTTCATTGCATATATGTCTTCAGGCTTTTATATTTTACGCATCCAACATGCGCTTTTCTTCTCTCACTCTCCTTGCGACTGTCTTCCTGGACGCTAGCGCAGATGTTGCTCCGGCAAGAGAATCTGAAGGAGAATCTGAAGGCGAAGCTGCCGGTGCCAGGGAGACAAAATTGGGAGGCAGCACCGTACAAGCGGCAGGATTAGTCAAGCGCCAACCCCGTTGGTGGCGCCACCGACCAAGGCGACGATGATCTGGAGAAGGTCAGTATCACCAAACATTGATATGCTGTTGCCGCCACCGAAGAAGGCGACGATGATGCGGAGAAAAGGTCAAAATCAACAGAAGCGACCCGCTGTCGTTAGAGCCGAGTAAGATAGCTACCAGAAGTACATGTTCAATGCGGTGAAGTATCATATGTCGATGCATATTGGAAACAAATCGGTCCAAAAACTTTAGGGGCCTATGCTATACAACAGATGGTCATACGCAAGCTTATGACTACATCAGCTTCTTTTTTTATTTAAATTATTAGACTCGTTAAAGAAATCTTTGGAGCATGCTGTGCATCTGTGCAGTTTTAAGCTCCCTACACGTACATACTACCGAATATTCCATGTGTATATCACTCGAAAACCACCCGGAATAAAAAGCTATTATCCAGGTGGATGTATGCAGATAGTTCGCGCGTGAGACAAGCAGAACTGCTTCATAAGATCAACGTAAATAATAACTTAAGATAATATGAAGGAAAAACGGAAGCCAATACTGTAGAACGTAAGTAGTGCTATGCTGCAGACATCAATCGAACATGAACTGTATCAAATGCAACTTTTATAAGCTAGTATAATAGTCTCCAATGCATGTAGAGGACGAATTTGGTAGACGAGGACGACCTCTGATCTCGTGCAGATATGCAAAAGGACTACGAAGGAATAGAGGAGCAGATAACAATAGAAGTATTCATCTGACAATATTATTTAACCACATGGGTCCACCGTGCAGGGAGGTCCTGATGTATATGGTAGTAGAAAGGTTTAGATCATGATAACCTGGTAGTTACTTGGTCCTGTGATTTAAGGCTTTAATAAAGTACAGTAGAGCTGAGAAATATACAGAGGCTTCCTTTGTGAAAGCAATAAACGAGCGTACAAGTTGCACCCATGGCGTCATATAAAGACGATAGTTTTAAGGAGAGTCGGTCGAGCAAGGGTCGTTCGCGTCTGGTCTCCCAATTTGGCCCAATTGCAATGGATAATTAGATATTTGTGCGTTTATTATTTATGCTTCTCTTGCGGCTACTTGAGCACCTTGACACAAGTTGTTTTATTCCTTTTCTGTCTTACTTGGAATGTCGCAATTGACAAACTTCATCGTGCCCATGTCCAAAGTTGCTCATATGACAGGGTAAGCCTCTACAAACACCCGCGAGATTGTGCGTTGTTTTTCAGAGACTAAGCGAAAGTGTAACCGTATGAAATAAGGTAAGATTACTATGACTGAAAAGCTTGGGTGTGCAACCAGAGTCAATTCAGTAGCCAACCTTATATGACCTGTTTTTGTTTTTGGCTGGAACAATCCCATTTTATTGTTCGTTTTGTTTGGATAGACCTTCTCTATTTCTTTATTTCTTTATTCCCTAAAACATGCCCTCTTTTTATTTTTGTTTCCTCCTGATGCAAACAAGTTACAGGTCGCCTCCTTTCCAAGATAAACGTTTTCAGTCACGTACACATGCTGAATGAGAATGAAAAACAATACTTATCCGTGTATGGGAACTCATCAAAGTCTTTAGCCTGCAGTCTTTGTGTTCCCTCATTGGGGTTACACATCATTACACTTTAAATTTTCCTTCTTGTGGTGTCTGCCAAATACACACATGCAGGTGCGCAGGCACAGGCATAGGCACAGGCACAGGCGCAGGCGCATTGCAATACTCGGATGCGCTATTCCTGCTGCTACTCAATCAATCAAAAGGACTTTGCAGCCCTCAATCCTAAAAAAAGGTTTGGATCTCCCTCTTTTTGTTTCTCTTTTTGCAGTCTCTTTCGCTTTTCTCTTTGCGCTTCCTCTTTTTCCCCTCCTTCCTTTCCTTTGACCTTTATTGCAGGCGTAGCCTTTACGTCGCATCCCTTTCCTTATAATGTATCCGCATCAGAGCCCACCACCGGTGCACAACCAGTATCCCATGCAAGAGACCCACTTCTCGCCTCGCCATGTGGATAGAGGATCGCCATTTGGTGATCCGTATAATCATAACGAGCAGGACTCCTTCCATACACCGGGTTACGACAACCAACCGCTCTTACAATCGCACATGTCTCCAGGTACTCCCGGCACCCCTGGTTCCGGAGGTATGAACTTTCGCCGTCCATTCAATGACCAGTCGCCTGGATCTCCCCATCCACAGTTTGGCGGCGCTCCCGGGTCGCCTATGATGTACGGCGGTGCGCCTCGCCGCCAGCCACGTCGCTATAAGACGAGTAAGTTGGACAATCCTAGTGTCCTACTTTAATTAATTATTTGAAACACAGCCAAAAAGGTCAAACTCACGCGCGGTAACTTGGTGCTGGACTGCCCAGTGCCTACTCGTTTACTGCGCTCGGTACCCAAGCGCGACACCAAGGAGTTTACCCACATGCGCTACACTGCGGCGACGTGTGATCCAAAGGATTTTGCCAGTCAAGGCTATACCCTGCGTCAGCAGCTGCTTGAACGCCACACCGAACTATTCATTGTCCTCACCATGTACAATGTATGTTACACGAACCTATTCTTATACATCGTCAAGCTTATCTTTTTCTCCTCTTTCTGTCTGTAGGAAGATGAAGTCTTGTTTGCACGCACTATGCATGGTGTCATGAAGAACATTGCCCATTTGTGTGGCCGTGATCGATCCAAGACTTGGGGCCCTGAAGGCTGGAAAAAGGTCACTGTCTGCGTTGTTTCCGATGGTCGTAACAAGATCAATCACCGTACCTTGAACCTTCTGGCTGCCTTGGGCGTTTACCAAGAAGGTGTAGCCAAGAACGTGGTGGGTGAGAAAGAAGTGACGGCTCATATTTATGAGGTAAATTTTGTATGGACATGAAGGGGCATTTTTTCTTATGTTCTTCGCGTTGTAGTATACGACCCAGCTTTCCGTTGATCCTGAGATGAAGTTCAAAGGTGCCGACAAGGGTCTGACTCCCTGCCAGATGCTGTTTTGTTTGAAGGAAAAGAATCAGAAGAAGATCAACTCTCATCGCTGGTTCTTCCAAGCCTTTGGTCCTCTAATTAATCCTCATGTGTGCGTCCTAATTGATGTTGGTACCCGACCCGGCGGCACATCCATTTATCATCTCTGGAAGGCATTTGATATCAACTCCAACATTGCTGGTGCTTGCGGTGAAATCCGTGCCATGACAGGTACCGAATAATGTTTCCTTCGGACATAATCACCATCATGCTAACACGTCAAATACTATTCAGGTACAGCTGGTGTTGCGCTGCTGAACCCGCTCGTCGCTGCCCAGAACTTTGAGTACAAAATGTCCAACATTCTGGATAAGCCCCTCGAGTCTGTTTTTGGCTACATTTCCGTTTTGCCCGGTGCTTTCTCGGCTTACCGTTATACCGCGCTCCAGAACGACGTGAACGGCCATGGTCCCCTCGAGAAGTACTTCCTGGGCGAGACGATGCACGGAGGTGACGCCGATATCTTTACGGCCAACATGTATCTCGCTGAGGATCGTATCCTCTGTTACGAATTAGTGGCCAAGAAACATGCCCATTATGTTCTGCATTATGTTAACAGTAGCTACGGTGAAACCGATGTGCCTGACCGCGTGCCTGAACTGATCTCGCAGCGTCGCCGTTGGCTCAACGGCTCGTTCTTCGCCGGTGCTTATGCCCTGTGGCATTGGCGCAAAGTCTGGTCATCCGATCATTCCTTCTTCCGCAAGCTGGTCTTTATGGTGGAAGATTTTTATAACACTATCAACATGATTTTCTCCTGGTTCGCTATCGTGAGTACATATCGAAACGAAAACGCAAGCAAAGCTGATGTCATCTATCCAGGGCAACTTCTACCTGACTTTCTACATCTTGACGCAAGCTCTCAGCTCAGACGATCTCGACCCGAAGCCCTTCTCAGGCACCATCGCCAATATTATCCATCTTGTACTCAACTATCTATATTGCCTTTTGATGATTATCCAGTTCATCATCGCTCTGGGTAACCGTCCTCAAGGTTCCAAGTGGGCTTATACCCTCAGTATGATCTTCTTTGGTCTGGTAATGGGCTACATGATGTTTGCCACCGTCTGGATTACGGTGGTCGGTGTCACCGCTGCCATCGAGGACTCACACGGATCGATCACAGCCATGCTTGGACAGGAGCTCTTCCGCAACATCATCGTCTCGGTCTGCGCAACCTACGTCATGTACTTCGTTGCCAGTTTCATGTTTATGGATCCGTGGCACATGTTTACCTCGTTTGTTCAATACGTAAGTTTTGGGATTTGGATTGCCGGATGGCATAGCTTATTTTATTGTTTTAGATCTTCTTGGCGCCTAGTTACATTAACGTTCTAAATGTTTACGCATTCTGTAACATCCACGACGTTTCTTGGGGTACCAAGGGTGATTCCAAGATCAACACCGATCTCGGTGTGGTCAAGCACAACAAGGATGAGGCAGGCGAGCATACGGCCGAGGTCGAGCTGCCGACGGAGGAAAAGGATTTGAACGCGGCGTACGAGGAAGCCTGTATGGAGCTCCAACGCAAGCCAGAGGCACATGAGGAGCACCGCGATGCTCAGACGAAGCAAGAAGATTACTATCGTTCTTTCCGTACTCGCCTTGTCCTCTTTTGGATTATTTCAAACCTGATCCTGATCGTTGCCATCACAAGCGCAGCCGACTACAAATGGTTCGGTGACTATCAGACCAGAAGCACGCTTTACCTGGGTGTGATCTTGTGGTGTGTGGCTGGTCTGTCTTTGATCCGTTTCTGTGGCGCTACGCTTTATTTGATTTTCAAAATTTTTACCGGTTAAGACCCTATCCATGTATACTTATTCTTCCCTCGCTCTCTGTCGAGGCATCATCCTTTTTTTCTCCTTTCGTTTTAGTAGATATCCATAACTTTTACCAGGGTTTACATTCATATTCTGTATTAAAAAATCCGCAGCGGGTCTGTTGTCTTGACCTTCTTTTTTTCACTATTATTTTTGCGTTATATACGTAAGAAGCGAATGGTCTTTTAAAAGGCATCCAATTTCAAAAATAGGCCTTGCAACATCTCTGCGTCGCGTTGTTTGTACTGGGCATAGCAAATACTCGTCTCAGCACTATGTTTTCATTCACAAATACTGTATAATAGTTACATTAAGCTATATGCATTATGAAAGAGTCCACAACTCCATCGGTCTGTATCGAATTATTTTGTGATACCCAAATGATCGACATATGCGATTTGTTTCACCTATTGCCAGCCTAAATCACGTAATCAGGGCATGGTTCGTATCACATCTTGAAAATTAAGCGCATCCATATTGTGCCATCATGTCTGGCCCTGGATGATCGGATCAAGATGAGATGGACACGCCTTGACTTAGCCAGAGGATCTATAGATAAAATGAATGAGCCTTTTTTTTTCTTTGGAGTATGCTTATGACAACAAGCCGGCGCCCGCGTTAGTCGCTTCCCAGAATGTGGGATTCGCAGATATATTCACCAGGCATTGTTCTTGGCATTCGACTAGTGCTATTCTATGTGGGGTTACAGTGAATGTGGAGCACGAAAATGGGTATGGTGCGGAGGAAAGCGTGGATAGGTGACGCTGAGGGAGCTTGCCCCGGGTTACACTGCTCTTCCCGCCTGTAACACAGCTCCAAGGGACAACTGGAAGAAATGCACGATTTTGTTATGCATATCGATTCGCTCATTGCACTGTATGAATAACATGAGCGATAAATATATATCGTACGTGGCCATGCTTCATTTATCGTGAATAGTTTTGAATCCCCTATCTTTCTCTATGAAAAAAGAAGATATATGTGGTACTTGCATGCAGTATATTATAGAACTAACAGTAGGCATTCCATCAAAATCAGCAGTAGGCATGTTGAATATGAGGCAGACACCGCAATCAATGCATAGTACAGCGGTGATTAGCGCCCTGAACCATACCCCTCGCGGTCTTTGTTCATTACTAAACTTAAAGCGTACATTATTTCCTGTCAAAAATTTAAGATAAGGAAGTATTATCTGCAAGGCATAAAGAAGGGTTATTGCACCTCCTTTGAGCTGAATCCACGCAATGCTAAACTTTATTCTGTATGGTGCACATGGGCCCAGTCTCTACTGAATTACAAGCACATGGCTTTACAATGCAGGCGATGCTTATTGACATACGCGCTTGTACATGAATATCACTATATTTCTTTTGCGTTATACAGCATGGGGGGGATCTGACAACTGATGCCTTCTGTGAGCCAGTTCTTGCTAAATATGCATCATAATGGCGCGATCGAGATCGCGCTGCATCTCTGATAATATATTTTCACTGATCTTCACTCCAGAGGAGAGGGCGAAGTAAAAACCAAAGGAGGAATGGAAGGACCAAAACTAGACCAATGTTCTTGGTAGACACGCAATACGTCCTTTGATGCGTAATATCTGCTGATCATTTACTTTCTGATGATGGAGGAGCCAAAACTGGGAATACAATGGCCCCTCAAACACATAGGCACATGTCCAGCTATATCAGCACAAAAGTGATCGAGAAACCACTATCTTATGACGACGGTTAAATGATACTACAGTATCAATGTACGGCGAGGTTAGTATATAATTAACCAAAAGATCAGGTGTTCATGTTACTGAGACGACCGACACAGCTGAGAAACTGCAGGCATCGAATGATACAAGCTCATTGCTGGGCGTCAAGCACAGCGGAGCTTCGCGCGGCGAAATTTGGCCGTCTTTTGGACCGATGAGAAAGGCAAAGATAACATGGATAAATAGAAATACACTTACAGCAACGGACAGGGGGGAGGTTCCCGACCTGCTTTTTTCTCTTGTTTACTTTGTTTCCTTTGCATCAACGCCACAATATAAGGATGATCTCGTAACGATTGATTAGTGCCTGTGTATGTAGTGCGTATGTTTGTTGATGCGATCGGCAAACGTATGCACCCTGAAAGTTTCCAACTTTGGTCAAACCACGCAAGGAGAAGCAAAAGAAAGACGCGTTGGAGCAGTTCACCGACGGTCACACAAGCATGTGTGGAGAGACAAAAAATAAAGAATTGGATGTCAAAGAGCCCACCTCTCACCCACCATCAATATGGTCACACGTTACACACGTCGAAGGCGCCAACGAAGAATAAGAGAGAAACCGAAAGTTTTTCTGAAAACGTAAATGAGCATGTCTTGGCATAGATGCGTGAGAAACTGAAAGTATCAACGGATAAGCATATTTTTTTCTTCAGTTTGTAGTATAATGATTTGTTGAGGTGAAGTGGCCGAGATTCAGCTCTTTTGTTCAACATGATCGAGAGCGAAAAGGGAAAAAAATGAGTTGGTGACACTGTGCTGAATTAGCGTGGATATGACGTTAAGCGAATCATGGACAGACACTTTAACCAAAATAAAGGGAGGAAAAAGCAGGACATGAAACCCAAGGCGTTGGAAATAAATAATACAGTCCAGAGGCATGGAACGATCATTGTCGATCCAGCAAGAAGAAGGGGTGCCATTTGCCATCCACATTCGCCCAACCCGTACCTACACCATCCCCACTCTTCCTCAACCCATACCGGCCCCCGTCTTTTCTTTTTTTACACTCTTCTCCCTTTCCCCTCTCCTCCTGATGAACCCTTTTCAGTAGCACGATTAAACCCACCCTACAGCTGCCCGCTTTCCCCTTTTCGCAAGAAGCGAGGAAAAAAAGCAGAGAATCCATTTGGGCGGACACCGATTCTTCTTCTTTC
Source organism: Syncephalastrum racemosum (assembly GCA_002105135.1). Lineage (NCBI taxonomy): Eukaryota > Fungi > Mucoromycota > Mucoromycetes > Mucorales > Syncephalastraceae > Syncephalastrum > Syncephalastrum racemosum. Next base: position 578,479 of record MCGN01000001.1, read on the forward strand.
TTTTCTTCTTCACCTTTTGTACATACACTTCTTTTTTTTATTTTTTATCTTCATATCCTCTTTATCCTTTACGTCGCCCCTTGCGAGCTCACCCCCTTTCCTTATTCATGCCCTATTATTCATGACTCTGCGGTCACCACTCGTAAACACCACCACTACCACTACCACCACAACCGTCGCCAGCAGTAGTCCAACTTCACCACCGCCCACCGATCCTTCACCCCTCTCGCCGCCATCCTCGCTTCCTAGCTCACCCCGCAACACCTCACCGCCCGAACCATCGACGCTCACATCGCATTTTGTGCAAGCGCTCCACAACTATCTGCCCACGAATGCACCCGCCGATCAAGCTGTATCCTGCCTCTTTTTTCGCAAAGGTGCCATCATCGAAGTTCTCAACCGCGACGACTCCGGCTGGTGGGACGGGTCGTCGGGTGGCGTCCGTGGATGGTTTCCAAGCAACTATGTGGGTCGTATCGGCGAGGCCGTACGACACAGCGCCGATTTTGACGACGAGCAATCTCAGCAGGAATACGAGGCCTGGCGCCAGCATGCATCTTCGCGTGAAGACATCGAGGTAAAGAGCTAGACAGCACTATGATGCAACCCAACAATGGAAAACTCAGCGTCCGTTTTCTATTTTCATTTCGTTCATTGTTTATTACGCTAGACGCCAAGCATGCAGAGTCGGGTCGAACTGGCACGCGCCTTGTTGAACGAGGACCGAGAACGTAGCCGTTCGGGGCCGGTCGACGATGATGATGCCGCCCTTAGAAAGAACGAAGGACCGTCTCCGTTTATACCCGCGTGGGACACTCTCATGGAGGAAGTGTCGCGACGCATGTCTGAGCTCGTGGATGCCTGCGCGTTACCGGCATCTTCGAATATCCAGCTTGTGATCTTCCAGGTGGTATCGTCCATCCGAGCGGTGCTGACAGCTGCCAATACTGTGAGCAACGACTCGCCTTTGCTGAGAGCCAACCCGGAACTCGCACGGCAGCGCAAGGTGATCCTCAGTACGCTCAGCAAACTGGTTTTGAAAGGCAAGGAGCTGCAGGCAGTGCCCGAGTCGGACGAACCACTGGATGAACAGGTGCCTGCACTGGCGAACCAGCTTCTCAGCGAAATGGATGGCTTTGAAGATATCTTGCGGCGCATTCCTCTCGAGGATACGGACTCGATGAGCTCAGAAGATGACAGCAGTAATAATCACCACAACAACGATGATGATCAGCAAGAGGATTCAGTGTCACCACGTTCGTCTCTCGTGTCAGTCGAATCGACCTCGACCTCATCACTCCGCCAGCAACTGGTAGATGCGCGTCTGTCCAGCGTATCACTGATTGCCAAAGCCGTGCCCCTGTCCGATGCGCAACACATCCTCCAGACCCTTTTGGAGCACCAGGCTACGATCGACGAGCTCATGACGGGTCTTTTGACGACGATTGAAAAGTACATGGCGAATCGACAGCGAGCGACGGAGATGCTGGAGATGACGCGCAAAGGGGTGGAGGCTATCCGCACGTTTCTCGCTGTGGTCGAACACGTGTGCTCAAACGTGGGTGACCTGGATTATAAGCATTACTCTGTGATCCCCGAAGACCCGCACCTGGTCGCGCTTGTCCTCGCCAAGGAGAGTGTCTACAGCGCCATCACCGCCTTGGTCACTGGCGTCCGTGCACTGGCTGGGCCCCGCGGGCAATACGCGCAACAAGACTTTGACCACATCCGTCAAAGCTGCGAAAACGTGGTTCGGACCACAAACGAGAGCGCCGCACGTGTTCGTGCATGTCTCCAGGTGGAGTCGCCTACCACCGACGAGAACGTCAACGACATGCGTGAACGTCTTGAAAACTCGGTCGACACGCGCCGCAACCAAACCCTCAGCATACTCGGACGCAAAGCCACTGCACTCAATGTACTCCAACACCAGTACGACGCACGCAGTCCATCCACGCAGCAGCAGCAGCAGCAGCAGCAGAACTTGTCCCTCGCCACGGATGAAAATGATGTTGAGAATCTTGCAATCCCTACAAAGGAAAGCGCCCACTATACTGCACCAGCGATACCGACCACATCTCAGTCTACCCAGATGCCACGTCGCCCGCGCGCTTCGTCCAAGGCGAGCCTGACTGGCCGGAGCAGTAATGGGAATAAGCTCAGTCGAACCGACAATGTGCGCCGTTCGAACGCGAGCAATACGTTGCCTGCTAGGGTATCGTCTGCCAGTTCGAATCGTACGAGCAGTGCAAGCAACATGCTGCGCCAATCCCTTGAGTCGATGAACAACACGCCGCTCACCACCCCAGAAACCATGAGCCCTGTTCTCGAGACCGAGCGGCAGCACCATCAGCAACAGCTGCCGCCTCTCCCGAACCAAATGAATGCATATTACGCTCCCCCGCCTGCTCCTAAACATCAACAGCAGCAACATCCACCAGAGCTCAAGCTCTTGAGCTCCAAATCGACCCCTACCATTGACCAACGTCCACGGCGACCTCGTGAACTGAGCGTATCCGGCTTTCGCATGTCGCTCAAGCAGCGCCATCATGATACCCCACAACCTAGCCAAGATCCTCGTCTGCGACGCACCTCGTCATGGCTCTCCATGAACGAACGACGTGACAGCGTGATGCAACCACCGCAGGCCGAGAAGGTAAATACCCATATCTTGCGTGAAGGAGCATCTTGATTGATTCATTCCGCTTTTAAGATGACGCCTTCCCCTACCAACGACCCCTGGTTCCTGAAACAGCGTGCTTTCTCTGAGGACGAGATGATGTATAATGCCGAAGGTCAGGTGACAGGTGCAACCATTGAAGCACTCGTCGAGAAGCTCACCCAGCACGAGAAATCACCTGGTAAAGATCCGAGGAGAAAACAAGAACGAGAAGCTGTCACTCGACATGTTCTAATTTATATTCATCGTCTAGAACTCTTGTTTACACGGGCTTTCTTTTACAACTTTCGACTGTTCACAACCCCAACCACCTTTGTACAGCTTTTGATAAATCGCTTCAGTATTTGCCCTCCGGAACAGCTCTCGCAGGAGGATATGCTAGCATGGACCAATCGTGTCTTACTTCCTGTGCGCTTGCGTGTGTACAACGTTACCAAGACCTGGCTGGAAATGTACTTTAGCTACGAACACGATGCATGCACCGAGTCGATGCTCGTCGACTTCGCCACCGGTGCCATGTCACAGGCCATGCCGGGACCTGCTAAGCGCATGCTCGATCTGATTCGTATCAAGGTAGAGCGCTGCACCTTATTGTTGTTTCTCTTTCTGACTTTGCTATCTAGTTTACCTCTCGGGGATCGGTTGTCACTGGCCGCAAAATGTCGTTTACCAACAACAGCCATCATGACCCACAGCTACTGCAACAACAAATCCAGCAGCAAATCACACCGCAGCGGCCTTTGCTTCACAAGGCCGCGAGTAGCTCGCATTTGTCGCTGGCCTCCGGCTCGTCTTTATTCTCCTCCACCTTGACGCTCTTCGAGGATCACTCTGACGCGTCATCCTCCTCGGCTGTGCCGCCGACGCCCAGCATTGCACGCTCCCTGCGCAACACGCTTCGCAAGACTATGAGCCAGGGCTCTATGTTGACCGGGCTGCCCGTCTCAGACTTTGAGCCAGTGGAGATCGCGCGTCAATTGACACTGATGGAGAGTTCACTATTTTGCCAGATTCAGCCGAACGAGATGATCGGACAGGAGTTCAAGAAGAAAGTGGGCCAGAGCTCGGCGGTGCATGTCAAGGCTATGATTCAGCGCAGCACACAGATCACGAGCTGGGTGACCGATACGATCCTGCGCGAGTCTGAGTTCAAGAAGCGCGCACAGATGATAAAATTTTGGATCAAAGTGGGCGATGTAAGTGATGAAAGAACAAAAGAGAGAAATTAGATTCGAAGTCTCATATTATGAATTAGTGCTGCTTGCAATTGAGCAACTACAATACGTTAATGGCAATTCGGTCTGCGCTGGCGTCTACAAGCGTAGCGAGACTAAAACGGACGTGGGAGTTCGTGTCGGCCAAGTACAAGAACATGTATGAACCGATCTACAAAGCAACTGACTCGGACCGCAACTTTGCCGAATACCGCCGACGGTTAAAGAACGCAGTGGCGCCGTGCCTGCCGTTTTTGGGCGTGTACCTGACGGACATGACGTTTATTGACGACGGCAATTCGAAGCAGCGGACATCTCCTGGCGGGCAGCAGCTGATCAATTTTGACAAGTATATCAAAATCACGCGGATTCTCAACGAGATTGACCAGTTTCAGATCGCGTACAAGCTACAAGAAGTGGACGAGATCCAGCGATATCTGCTGCAATGCCTCGAGACAGGCGAAAAGGACGATCAGGTGTTTTATACCCGCAGCCTTCACCTGGAGCCACGGGAAGAGGAACTGGACATCAAAAGCTTTATTGCGAACCTTGCATAATAGGTTTTTTGCCTCTTCTTTATTTGCTTCTGCTTTGTTTTTTTTTTGCATTTTTACGTTCTTGCTTTGTACTATTACAAAAAGAAGGGGATTTTTCTTTTATATAACATATCCAATAATGAATGTGCGGTTGAAAGAAAGGCACAGAAGTATTGGAACTGTCTCAATTGTTGATTTGACGGGCTTTGAAACAGAAAAGGTGTTTTCTTTCTACCTTCTTCAACAACTGCAACATTTTTTTGTCAAACGGACAAAGAAAAAGACAAGAAGAATGTCAATTTACAGCGATGAAGACGAGTACTACGAGTCCGAAGACGAAGAGTACGCTCCTCTTCAGATGACGAGCTGGGGAAGCCGCGGCGAGACGGCCACCAATGCCGGTGTGCCCGAACTCAACATTACGAAAATGGGTTGGGACTCGCTGATTGATCCGAACGCCAGGGTGGGACCCGGTGGCCTTGGCAGCGGTGGTCTTCACCGGAAAGGCGCCAACTACAAACCTGTCTCAGAAGAATACATCTTGGCGCAGCGCTCCGGTAAGAAGCCGCCGAACCCGCCAGGTACGGGCAAAAAATCCAAAAAGAAGCGTGCAGAAGGATCAGCAACACCACCGCCTTCAGCCCGTGGCCGAGGAGGAGGACGCGGCGGCTCTTCACGCGGTGGTCCTTCACGCGGTGGTTTCTCCCGCGGTGGATATAGTAGCAATACACCGTCACCCGCACCACGGCCCTCCACCATCCGCCAGCCTGCGAACAATGCCTGGGGTTCCTCCAAATTGGCTGATACGCCCTTCTGGGAGCAGCCTTCCGGCACAACGACCCCCGCCTCCAACTGGAGCACACCCACCCTTTCCTCTAACGCGTCAAGCACCTCTAATCGGGCTCCTACTCCTGCAACTGCTCCTCCTGCGCCTCGCCCCGGCGTGGCTGGTCCTGGTACGACGTCTAGCGATTCCAAATGGGCCACAGCCTCGAATGCGTCCAAGTGGGCCCCTCAGAACCTGCAGTCCAACCCGGTCCCCGCCACCTCTCAGTGGGCCCCACCTCCGCAGCCTGTTCAACAGCCTCCCCAGTCATACCAGCAACCTCCTCCTCCTCAATCATCACAACAACAACAACAATACCAACCACAACCTCAGCCAGTGCAGCAACCTGCAGTCGGCTCTTCTGCCTCAAAGTGGGCTTCGGCCACGTCGTCGTCGGCCGACTCCAAATGGGCCGCCAAGCCAACTGCATCTCAGGCCCCTCCACCACCCCCAGAAGCAAACCCTATCATGTTCACCATGCGTCTGGAAATTGCGGACGGTGTGTACGCCGAGATTGTCGTTCGTCGCGAAAACGATATAAACAGCCTTGTCGACGAATTTTTGACTCGTCACCATTTGCAAATCGACCCGGAGAAGAAACTTGTCTTTGGCAAGCGTCTTCAAGATATCATCGACAGTGTCCAGATGAACCAACAGCAAAATTAAGTACTAGCAACAAAATAGACCTCATATTCTACTATTCCTAAGCTTCAGTTCCACTACACACCCATCCGCATTCAAAAAGAGAAGACAAAAACAAAACAAAAACAAAAACATTACATCTAATCATGCGGCATTTGGCAGCATTTAAAGCGTCCGTTTTCCTTACATGTGTATAATTTCAGCTGGTCACTATTCTTTGTTCTCTGTGGAAATCGTTTCCAAATTTGTGCCGTCAATGAGGATACAGGAGCATCCGTTAAATATGACTGCATTATGATATTGGACCATTACTGCGAATTACAGAGTCACGTAGTATGGTACAGAAGAGTATATATTGTTCAGGAGAGTAGTACAAGATATGGTAAAGGATGAAATGCAAGTAGAGAAAGGATAACAGCTGAGGTGTGGAGGTGTCATGGCGAATATGGAGGAGGAGGCGGATGTTGTGAGGGCAAATCGGAGCCAGCATGGAAATGCTGTTGATGCAACTGATATTGGAGCTGCATCTGTTGACGAGTAGGTGTATCCAGATGATTCGATGGATTTAATACTTCATAATTGGGTTGATGCCGTTCTTGATGTGATGCTGAAGAAGAATGGGACCGAGTGGAGGACGTGGGTGAAAGCGAAGAAGGGGATGGTCCAATTTGTTGTCGTTGTTGTTGAGGTATGGATGATGATAATAATGCAAGAGGCATGGCTTGAGATGATGATGATGATGTTTGGTATTGAAAGGTGATGTCCTTGTTAAAAGCCGCCTGGGTCTCTGCAGCAGCCGCAGCCATAGCACGTTTCCTCCGGTACAGATAGTAGAACACGTAGGACAGCAAAGCCAGAAGGACAACAACCGAAATGACGACGGCGATAATAATGGCACGGTGAGTGGTATCACTGGATTTGTCTGAAGAAACGTGTGAAGTGGCCCAAGGGTCGTCGCCCGTAGAAGACGATGCTGCAGACGAACTGGCACACATCCCATTCACACAGCGATTCGAGGTACATTGATTAGAAGACACGCACTGGCCGTTTGGTTGAATCTTGTCCGTGCACATTGCATCCTCGCAAAAGGTAGCTTCGTCGCAGTCGCTAAGGAACGAGTCAAGCGGTCTTTTAGGATCGCTCGGTGGCCATGCAATGACAGTCTGATTATTAGACACGACTTCTTCTTCTGCGTCGTGCTCGGGAAGGCTGGGGAATGGACAGGTAACGCATGGAGTGAGACGGCGGGCTATCTCACCCACAAAGATAGGTGACCGTGTCGGTTGTGAAAGAACCCATCTTTTTTAATACGGATAAATCAAAGTTTTTTTGTTGTCGTTTAGTGTCAATGTCTCAAAACAATAGAAATTAACAGACATACTGTGAGTTTCGTGGTGGACCACATTGGACAGTTGTGTTTGTGACGACGCAGACGTCGCCTTGTACCGGACAAGGCCAAGTGCAGTTCACAACCACTTGGTGTGCATAAGAGGACGGCAGCCCGAGAAATAATATAAGGAGTGGGGTGGCTGCTGTGATTGCTGTGGCGTGCATCACCCCTAACAAAATAGATGATTTGTCAAAACGAAGAAAAAAAGTAGTAAAAAAAAGGGTGAAGAAGGAAGATTAAAGCGAACGAGTGTGTGCAATGAATAATTATTGTGGGTGAAAGAATCTAAAGAAACAGAGGAAGGAACTCAAGATTCCCGCTCGTACAACCGGCCGCGTTCATCCGAGCGCGCGCCTCTGTAGAATAAAAAAAATGTTGCTCCTCGCTGTTCTACTCCACCGATAGTCTCGTCAAAGCGTATATCACATATACAAATGTATTCCACTCTTCTGATGCGGAAGTCAAGAGTAGATGATTCATCAAAAATCTGAGAAGAGCATGAGAGAGAAGAAAGAGGTCGTTGATTAAAAAAGAAAGCAGGGAAGGGTCCATGTCTTTACCGGGATTTGCAAGTTTCCTTCTTTGGGCATCATCCTAATTAGCAAACTGTCACAAGGATCTTCGTTCACCACATCATTCAATGCAACTATATTAGTTGACGAGCAGCACTGTTGATCCCTCCACTTGTCCAAATGAAATCGGCTAAAGTCTTGATAGTACGGTACGTCATTAGCATACAAGATTTGGAAATTCATGACGGCGGAAAGACAAGAGGCAGCCTGGGGAAGACAAAAGATTACCGCTACAAAAAAGGCTCTAATTTCCAATACCATGCATACACGAGCATATCCTCGTTCTGTGAAGATGGCTAGAAGGTTGCATGCTTTGTATAGGCAAAACTGTGGCGTATGTTTTGTAAACACGTTGTCCTATACCCCGACGGGCGATCGGGACCAACAACAAGAAGCACAGGCGTATGAAATTTGTAATATTTTAGTGCGGCTTTCCACTGACATGCAATGACAGGAACTCGTGTTTGAGCGAGTTAGAGTCTCCATCACCGAGAGCGTCTGCGTAGAGGACAAAGAGTACAATGGTCAGGCCTTCTCATCGACAGATGGACGAGGGCGCACTACTTACATGGTTGATGCTACTCAAATACTGTGTATATTTAAAGCAACAGCATGAGGGTCTATCATCTTGATTTAGCTTATAAATGGCCGCTGCCGTTTATGCATGTTTGTGCTTGCCCATAACCATAAATCATAATGTTATCGTGTATGTAACGTATCAAAGATGATGAACGGCATCAAACCCCCATAAGTATGCCGTACTGTATCTTGTCTACCGATTGTGCAGAATTGGCTTCAGCCAGATAAAAGCCAATTTAAATATCACGAATGTTCAATAGCTCTATATTATGCGGACCCTCAGCCATGGTCCACTTTTCGCTCCGCAAATTGTACGACGCCGAGTCTTACAGGTATTGATACACGTATTCGTTTGCGAAACAATGAAATGTTGCGTTTCGCGATGGTTAGAAGCAGGCACACATGCGTGGCTCTCATGTATTTATAGACAGCTCAAGAAAAGGATATAAGCGAATAGCAAAATAGTGGATACATAACAGAATGCCCCGCTTTAGGAAATAAGAATATACGCAACCTCATGGCGTGTTTGCCAGACGTTCATATGCGATTATTCTTTTCTGCTGCATACGGTTCCTTCTGGAAAGTATATGCTTACGTGACTTACACAGCTTTTTCTTTTTTCCTTCTGCAATACAGCTGATTCAGGGTCCGACACACATGTTGGAAACTCGTGGTTGCATGAGGATCGCAAAGCAATAAAAAGGATGGTTGAGCTGTCTTTCAAAAGAGTTACAAGGAATAGACAAATGTCCCTCCAGAATATAAACTCTGGGCTTGACTGGATAGGTCAAGCTTACGAGATCAAATTCTCTCGTACCATTGGTAGAAAATTGAGGAGACTATGCGGAAAAAGGGAGCCCAAAAGGGGCGGGGGAGGAAGGTGTGATTGAGCTGGCGGGGGAGTGAATGTGAATGGGAAGGGAGCAGGAGACGAAAGAAAAGTGACGATAGAATATAGAGATAAACAATCCAGTGTATTCATTTGATACTCTTTTATACCCAAAGGTATATAATGTTGGAGCTATTGTAAAACATGCTTATTCTATGTCTTTGATACGAAAGGAAGTGAAGATAGAAAAGCTGTCGTTTTCCCAAATCACGCACATCATTTCAACATGATTCAGGATCCGACTTGTTTTTGGGCTTATTTGAGTGCGTGATTTGACGGATAAAAGATTTGCCCTTCTCGCCCTCTCTTTCTGTCTCGATCCAAATGCAGTCCATCAAATGTGTCGTGGTCGGCGATGGGTACGACTACCGAGATGATGACTTGTCTAGGTTGTTAGATTGACCCTTGTTCTATATAGTGCCGTTGGTAAAACCTGTCTTTTGATTTCTTATACCACCAATGCCTTTCCTGGCGAATACGTCCCCACCGTGTAAGCATCCCTTCCCGTCGTCATTATTACAATCTCTCGACTCATGTTTATGGTTTTGCTTATGCGCCTTGTTCTTGTAGGTTCGATAACTACTCTGCCAACGTCATGGTAGACGGCAAGCCTGTCAGTCTAGGCTTGTGGGATACGGCCGGTCAGGAAGATTACGATCGACTGCGACCTCTTTCGTACCCGCAGACCGATGTTTTCTTGGTCTGCTTCTCGATTGCCAGTCCGCCATCGTTCGAGAACGTGCGCACCAAGGTAACCTCGCCTCTATCGGCATGGTAATTTTGCGCATAGATACTTATTTGATATTACGGACATGATCGCTCCTACTATTGCCATTATTAGTGGTACCCCGAGATTAGCCACCACGCACCCGATATACCCATGATCCTGGTCGGTACGAAGCTCGATCTGCGTGAAGACAAGCAGACTGTCGACCGTCTTCGCGAGAAGCGTATGTCCGCGATCACCTATACACAGGCTGTCCAGATGGCCAAAGATATTGGCGCCGTAAAGTACCTCGAGTGCTCTGCCCTGACCCAGACCGGTCTCAAGAACGTCTTTGATGAGGCTATCCGCGCCGTGCTCTCTCCTGCCCCAAACAGAAGAAGAAGAAGGGCTGCATTGTTTTGTAAAAAAAAAGAAGAAAGAAAACCGAAAAACAAAAAAAGAGCAAGAAGACAGAAGATTGTCCAAAGAACATTACGGAGATAAGCTAGAAAGAGAGACAGAGTGAAAAGAGGTATCCATGTTCTGCTCGTCACTTCTCGTTCATCATCTTTTCCCTTTCGTTCCTTTCTTTTTTCGTTCTTTGTTTCTTTGTGCTTTCCTGCCTTTTTTCTTGCTCTTTTTCTCTTTTTTTTTTTATTTTATTTTTTTTCCTCACTGTTCTTGTTCCTCTCTCTCTTTACTCTTGTTTCTAACGTCACTTTTTCCCTAACCCCAAACTTACCCGTTACCGAATAATCAATCTGAAAAAAAGTCCACGATTCTGTGTATCTGAAGGGGTGCTGAAGAGTGTGCAATATGGAGCACGTATATCTATTCCAGAGATTCTACGATATCTAGGACGGGATTCATATTGGCGTCTCGCATAATCACAATATCAAATGCGTCCATGTAGCGAGGTTCGAGAGCCTCGAAATCATGGTTGCAAAAGCCAATGGTCAGGCACAGGTCATGGCGCACACCCTGACTCATCTGGAGATCACCGAGAGAATCGCCCACGAGCACGACATTGGTCCGGTTCTCTATTTGTGGATAATAAGGCGTGGTCTCGAGCTGGAATTCTGACTTGTTGAAGCAATGGATCAACGGGTCCTCAAACCCGTCCACCACGCCTTGCTCGTTGAAATGCATCATGTTGGACACGATGTGCATGTTTGGATACATGAGTTTGTGTGCCTTTAACGTCTCGTCAATGACGTCGCCGATACCGGCGGAGAAGACCAGGAAAGGGACGTTGCGTTTCTGACATAATTTGAGGAGTGTATCAATGCCAGGGCGCAGTTGCATCGGTGACTCTTCCGCCATGGCCCGTATATCTGGGCAAAACGTGGTGTAAGCAGATAAAGGCGAAAGAGAGAGATAGAAAGACAGAAATAAATGCTGTGATTTTACCTTGACGTGTCAACTTCTGTGAAATCATGGCAGCGTGGGACTTCTCCCACCATTCAACCATAAAGGGTATCTTTTCATCGTGTGTCATGGTTTTGTTGATTTCAATCGGGTAGTATGTATGAAGCAGATTATCAGTCACTTTTCGAAACTGAAGAGGACTACAGGGTCAGCTACCTATTATACCCCATCACCTTGCCCTTCTTTGCTTGTCCACTTACGTTTGGATCCAGTTTCGAGTACCGTCCAGGCACACCATGGCATGAAATGTTACGTGTCAGGGCACCCGTGACCTTGTCCCTGATCCAGTACAACGACATGGTTTGGTCAAAGTCTATCTTGAGAATAAGTGAACTATACGCTCAAAGGACAAACAGATACTTGCCGCATATGAAATGAAGATTCTTATCGCCATCTTCCACGAGTTTTTCAAGTTTGGTACGCGTCGCTTCCATGTTCTTGATGCGCACGGTTGGATTACGCAGAAGTTTCTGCACTAAACAAAGACGCCCTTGGCTAATGAGCTCCAATTCATTTGAGCGCCTGCTTAATGGTACCCAAGTTCTCTACTGCTGCTTTCGCGGTCATGGTGAACAAGTAAAAAACAAGTGGAAATAGGATATAGAAAGAAGGAAAGATTGGCTACTGCTATAACGAGCAGGACAAAATGGGAATTCGGACTTGACGTCATGTTGTACCGACTCTGATCATTTGAGCATGCAAATGTTTATTGCGGTCCTGATGGGAATGATCCTGTTTGAGAGAGGTATAAATTATTTTGATCAAGTCAATGCAGAAAAGAAGCAGAGAGAGAGAAAAAAAGATATCATGGTAATATTCTTTATACGATGGTATACAAAAAGAAGTGCTTGTACAAGCAAAGCGTATATGGATACTGTATATGAATGTAAAAAGGTTCAATGAGATCAAGTGGAGGGTGGTTCCTGGGCAGCCATGAGCTCAGCAGCCGCAGCAGTGAAAAGAGGCACAATGAGCGGCAAAACCTTGAGCTGCGGCTTCTGGATGGTCAACTCGTGCGCGACTTGGCTACTGCTATTGGAAGAAGAGGAAGACTCATCATCGGAGCTATCCTCGTCGTCCGCCTGGAGTTCAGCCAGGTCGTTCATGACACCGAGCAGCTCGGTACGGTTCGGCAAAAAGTTGAGCGCCTCATCCTCCACTCCCTCCTCTTGGCCCATTATGAGCTTCTGTCGCGTGCGACGTACATGCTGGGCCTTGCGCTCGCGGTGGTAGGCGCAAATGGCATCAATATCCTGACGTAACTCCACCTTCTGCTCGGGCGTGATACCTGCTGCCTCGACCGTCTGGTCAAGATCGACACGGCCCGGCAAGCCGTGCGCGATGAGCGAAAAGCAGGCATCAACATATTTAAGGAGCTCGTCAAACAGGTGCGAGGTATCATTCTTGTGAACCGAGTGGACAAATGTGTAAAAGTTTTGCTCATGGCGCTGGACAAGGTCGATGAAGGGCTGAGCCGTGTTGCGCACGTCCTGAGCATTGAGCGACTCGACCAAGGTAATGAGATCGTCAAGGAACGCCGAGAGTTGCTGCATCGAGTCGCCAATATTAGCGGCTTTGTAGACCTCGGCGAGCGGTTGATAAAAGATAGCAAAGATCTCGCGAAGCATTTCACCCGTCGCGCCCTGGAAGACCAGGCCCATAAGCAGTTCATGTTCGCGCTTTTGAGCGTACAGAGTCCAGAGCCGGTGGAGCTGCTTGACCAGCTTGCGTTGCTCAGCATCATCGGTCGCGTATGCAACCTTCTTGATCTGGTCGGGTGTGAGTGCTGGCTCAATGTCGCTGTTGCGCAGGATTTCCAGGGTCTCTTGTATCGAGGAGAGGGCTAAGCAGACGATGTTAGGACAGGAGGTCAGCATTCTCCATGGCGTACACTTACAGGAAAGCTCGTTGTCTTCGAAGACTGGCGTCTCGACCGCATTTTGAACCTTTTTGCACAGGATGGCATCACCTATCTCTGCCTCAAGCGCTGTAATATCCGACTGATACTCCTTGACCTCATCATTCATGTTGGCTGTAATAATTCTGCCGGAGCGGTGAGACTTCCTGATGTCTCTTCTTCTCTTTGTCGTTTCCTTTTTTTTTTTTTTTTTTTTACCTTTGGAACAAGCTTCTTCTGCCGAGGGGTTGCATCAAAAAGAGATCGAGGATGCCCTTGACCATGGCAAAGGGGTTGGAAAGCTTGAGGAGCTGGGCAATGGCGCGGTAGGGCATGAGTGCGTGCGTGCGTTTCAGGTTAGCGATGTTTTCGGACGCGCGATCCGAGGTCACAAATTGTGTATGCAGGACAAACGCAAAACTAAAGCGAGATAAAATAATTCAGTCAAAGCAACCAATAACAATGATATGACACTCACTTGATACGACCCCATTCGAACGCCTTGCGCAGTGGCTCAGGCAAATTCTCGATGCGATCGGTGGACTTGATGGTATCAAATACTTCGAGGAGTCCACCGGGCTGAAGAATCTTCTTTTTAAGCATGGCCAAGAGGTCGTCAAGTTCAGACATGCGCTGATCGACCTGTTCCTTGAAACGCTCTTCTTCCTCGCGGCGTGCATCGTCAAAAGAGCGGCGCCTGTCGGCATCGGCTTTTTGGGCTTCCGTGAGCTCAATCGGGTCCTGAAACAGGAACCGCTCGAAAATATCACTCCGGGCAAGTTTCGGCTGAGCTGCGATGCGGTGCAAGAACGAGCGCAGTAGCAAGCGGTCCTTTTCGCGGTAGAGATGGCTGGTAGGATCGCTTGAACGGCGATGAAAGTGACTCGTGTTACCGTCATAGGAGGAGTCACTCGCTTTGCTCGGAGGCGAAGGGACTTCCTCCGTGGGGAAAGCTGCTCTCAAGTCGAGGCAGAGTTGTCTAAACTGGCCGTGGCGTCGCGCGACATGGACTGCGGGCTGGTCCTGCTTGCTGGTCTCAAGAATAAACTCTGCGTGCGTTTTTTCGCGGAGGGTGCGTTTCTCGGTGACCGTGCGGACGGTCACGACGTTGATATCGAGACCACTGAAACCGAGCCATTCCAGATAGTGATCATCGTTCTCGAGCAAAGTCAGATCCTGCTCGATAGACGTCGCGAGTTTGTCTGCCACTTGGTTCTCTTTATCGTCTTCCTGGCCGGGCTTGACGTGGATGCCTTGTTCCTGGCCCTGAGCTGTCTTGACCGTGGCGCACAGGCCGACTGTCATGAGCTTCTCAATCTTGTAGGCGAGAATGCGGCGCTGTGAAGCACCGGACTTGCGCGGAGTGTACGTGTCGAGTTTTACTTTGGACAGCTCGTTCAAAAAGTCTTGGCATCGCTTCCAAAAGTCCTCATGGCTGCCTCGCTTCAATAGAGGGAAGTCGACCACAAATTTTTGGGCAATATATTGCAAGAAAGGATAGTCTCCACCCGCCGTTGGTTGCAGCACGGCTGATAGCTCGGGGCTGCTTTTCAGCTGGTCGAGCTCTTTCCGAATCTCGAGGCTGATGAGTTCGCGTTTGAAGTAGTGCAATTGCTGAGGGGAAAGCTCCATGGGATTAGAGTAAAACAAGGAATACGCTGAAGAGAAAGAGATGAACAGAAGGAGGAGAAGGTAATGAAGTGTAGGTAATGCAGTTAAACGGAAATGGGACAAAAGGTCGCGGGCAAAAAGGAAGCTGCGCGCATGATTTGAATAACCGCGTGGCGCTTCTGAATGGTTGGCAAAATGGACATACAAGTGCACGGGCCCGATTTACGCAAGGCTTTTATATCCCTTTCCTTGTTTCCTTTCCCATTATCTGTCAAAATATGACAAAGCAGAATGAAGCATTTTATAATGGAAAACGAATGCATGGGCTGCAGTAGAGGGTGATCTACGCTGCAAGGGATCTGCAAAGGTACGAGGCTGCTGTACCTTTTGGCGTTGTGCATTACGTCATTGTAGCCGAAGCCATACACGCATGCTAAAAACGGATAGTTCGATACACAGAGTCTATTACGTCGCTTGGCCGCAAAAAGCAGCAATCAAATAGAGTCACTTTTCACCGTGTCTTCTCACAAGGAATAACGCTTCAGGAAATATGCCAAAAAGTATACTAAAATTATGCAACGCTTTTCTATCGCAGGACGGCGAACTCATGCTAACTCTTTTAGGCCATCATCAGTTGAAGACCGCCTTACTTAATTTCTGAGATCCACCATAAGGACGTGCGATAGGCTATGTTTACGAAACGCATAATGGAGTGCTCTTCTTTCTCGACGGCCTACACGGTGGTATTCACTGGAGATTAGGTTGGCAGCAAAGCTTGCCTTCCTCCTCCTCCTCCTCCTCCTCCTTGTTCTCTGATATCTCTTCGCCAAATCTCGACTTCATCTTTGTCTTTGCTTTGCGGGTGCCTCAAAAGGATGTTTTAGTACTAGCAAAAAGGAAAAGGAAAGGAATCATTTTGACTGAGTAAAAATGCCTGTAAATGAAATCCGGGCTAAGCTGAATTATGCAACCATAAAACCAGTCCTGATGATGAAGTATTAACTTGATCGTCGTTTATTTCTTTCAAATCCACATCGCCTGCATAGTAATGCAACGCATGGTCAATATTGCAAGACGCTCGCGGGAAGAAACAGAGTAGCTGAAGTCGTCCCGTATAACATAAGATAACAATCTCATGTCTTTGACAAGCACTCCCCCCTGTTGCAGAGTCTTTGGATCGCCCGGCTGATACATACTGGAATTTGATTCGTTATCGTTATCAACGCACAAGCTGACTCTGATAAAGGATAGAACCTCATTTATATAAGATGCAATACTCGAATGAATCATTATTAATGACCTAAAATAATACGTTAGCAGATACGTACATAAACATAACCGAATAAAGAATAGAACCCGTCAGACGATTCGGGTGGTATTCGAGAATGCAGTAAAGAGCCATCGTTTTCTCATGCATATTCGGCTATATTTTGCGAAAAGATAACATAATATGGAAAATCCACATCATAGACAAGCTCGGGTGTCTCAGAGCAAAGTAGTTCTATGCGCACATTGAAGTTCTCGGCAGAAGTGAAACCGATTCATGTTTCAGAACTAAAAATATTTTAAGCTCGTTTATATGTATCGATGTATCGAAGCAGCAAGGAAGACAACCCCATACCGTAGGAATATAGCTGTATTCCTTGTTGCTACCTCCATTAGGAAGAAAGCAGTACACAGTCTTTCTGTTGGAAACGTACTCAGAAGACCATGCCGCATTGGACTGTCACGCCCTATCACGACACAGCTCATATTGTGATGCGGCCGCCTGTCGATCGCTTACTCATTTTAAAGTCTGTGATTGACTCCTTCGCTATTATCTTGCTTGCCCTGACTCTAGTTCAGGCTTTCTAGTTCAGGCTGTTCTTTTTTTTAAAAGAACTAAAAGGAAGGAAGAAAACCCTGCCGAGGCAGAGTATTTCGGCAGAAGCCAAGAAAAGCGAGCGTTGATCTAAAAACCCAGCCACAGTGCCAGATCCCTGCCTTGGGTTTGATTACGCGTACTGATATGAACAAGGTAGAACTATAGTACCTATAGTACCTATAATATACTCTGTGTCTAGAAAACAAGGAAAGGGCCAGACCGACGGGTGTGATCGACGAACAAGCATCGTCTCATTAAAGTGCTTACTCCTTTTAGACTAGTGTTAAGCGAAGAGAATGGATCGTCCATTGTTGAACTGAGTGGAGTGCAAAAATCTCCAAAGAAAAAAAAAGGCCAAGCAAGGCCAAGTCCGCGCCGATTGAACAGGTTCCACGCTAAAAGCTCAGAATAGCATACCCGTCTAATAGTAGAAAAAGGGAAAATGGGTCCAGAAATCAAGAAAAGAAGGGTCTTTTTTTTCATCCTACTTTATTTTTCTTTGACACTCGTCCTCTCGCTTCTCTTTCCTTTCTTTCACTTATATTCATTTGTATAGAACTCTTACATCGCTGTCATATTATTTATTACCCCTTTGACATGAAATTTCCGTCTTTTACCAAGTTCCTACTCTTTACGCTTGTAATCCTCTACTTTTCAAGCGCAGTATGCCAGGCCCAACTCCTGAGTGATGTTCTTGGAGGAGGTTCGGATAGCGGTTCACAAGCATCTAACACAGGTGGAGATACCCAGCAGTCAAGCAGCCCCACGCAGTCCCAGGACGATAGCAACAATAGCGATAATAATCAATCCGCCACACCTACCAGCGATGCCCCGCAGTCTTCACAATCTTCGGATAACAATAATAACAGCAACACACAGGACAATAATTCAGCTACGCCCGCGCCTACTTCTTCGCAGGACAATAACAACAACGCTAGCTCGAGCAACAGCCCGGACAAGACGACTTCAAAGGATGCCTCGCCTACCTCGGATAAGAACAATAATCATACCAGCGACCAGCAGCAATCAAACACCGACAGTGCCTCCCAGACAGACAATACGAGCCAGAGCTCCCAGTCGTCGAACCAGCAGCAACAGAACAACAACGACAACAATGATAACGGCGGCAACAAGACAGGTACCATCGCTGGTTCGGTGGTCGGCGGCGTTGGTAATTTTTTTTTTTTTTTTTTTTTGGTATTAAGTGAAACCTTTCTGACTTGATGGCTTTTTTCTATAGTGGGCCTGGCTCTCATTGGCGGTGTCCTGACCTGGTTGATGCGCCGCACTGGCTGCACCAGCCGCACCAACCGCCGCAACAAAGATGGCTTCGAGCACCAGCCCGATGACTATACACTTGATATGAGCGAGCCCAACGCGTCGCCTGCCGTGGCCGCAGCTGGCCTTGGTTCGCCACTTCACAGCCACCAGAACGCGCGTCCATTTGTGCCCGCCTATGGCCAGCAGGACATGCATTATGATTATAGCGATCCCAACGCCGCCGGTGCCGGTGGCTACTACTATGATGAACGCCAGGAGCAGGACTTGGGCAGCCAAAAGTATTACAACCAGCAACCTTACTACCAGCAGTCGTCGCCCATGATGGCCGCCGCCGGTGGCAATAATACGCAAGACTTCAAGCCTGATGAGGTGGTCGAGCACAAACCCAATGTTGCATAAGTTTTCTATCGACTTTTCCTTTTCTTTCTTTGAACATACTACCCTGTACCATATTGTGTGTATTTAAAACGATATTCCTTACGCTACAATAGCAGCGATAAAATTCCATTCTACTCCCATCATCTTTTACGCATCCTACGGCGTTTGCGTAGTAAGGGTACTAGTTCTACGTAGGCTCTACAAGAGTGTTCTGTCCGTATCACAGAGACAAAAAAGTCAGAGACCTATTTTTGCCGCCATGTCCTCGTTCTGGGCCTATATTCATATGCATGGGTCTATTGGCATGATGTCGGTTGCACATACATGTATCATGTTACAGGTCAAAGCGAATTCATCAGATGACTGGGCTCCTATTTTTCACTGTGTATATTTTTCTATGCATACCCAGGCACTGTGCTTTTCTGTGATTCTGCGGCCATAAGGTATGGCCATGAAACTAATGTGCAGGATCGCTCTGCTGTCAAGGTCATGTTAAGCATCAAATTAAGGGGCTGGAGATTTGTATGGATTAACAAGGAAGATATAGTAAATGCAGTAAATGTTCGATCCACATGAGAACACAACGGATATAGGTCAGATCAGTAACATGCTATGGTTCACAAAAATAAATATAGTTACTGCCTAATGTATAAATAAGTCGTCAGTTGCCATGGAAAAGCAATAAGAAGCAGTGTCCTAAGTCTTCAGTTAATTAACAAGGAATGCTGACGTCTGCAGCTTGCATTGAATGGTACGAGATATGGGAAATTCTCGACCACTTGAACAGCCGCTTACCTGAGAAAAACAGGACGTAAATGGAAGTGCACGTTCACAAACATGCTGGATGGTGCTATGCTCATTGTTTGTGGCGGCTTGTGCCACCCGAAGCAGTCTCTCGTAGTAAGCCGCGCACGGTTGTTTTCATGATGCACGCGGGTGGCGCCCCTGACAAATATAAATGGATCAACAAACCCCTGCCAGACTGTCATCCGCGTCCATACGCCATTTTGCTACTAAGCACTTGCGAGAGCAAAATTATATCCTCTGAAGAAGTAAAACTAGTGGCGATCCGAAAGTTGCACAAGGTGGGGAGAATCGACTATGGAGTTCGAATGTGCGTGTGTACTTCATGAGGGTTGTGCAACGAAGAAATTGGGTATCAAGGCAAGTCAAAGAAAAAAACACAAGCACTTCTTTTTTCTCTTTATTCTCGTTTCTATATACCCCATATCCCTCCTTTCCTTCCTTCCTTAAATCATAATGGCTCGATTCCTTTGGGCTACAGTCGGATTGTCGCTCCTTTCGTCGGTCCTTGCTCAAGATAGCGGCACTAATTGTCCAGGCGGACCCACGAATCGCAATGATTTCTCGCCCGTGATTCTCGGGCAAAAGGTGTATATTGTGGGTGGCAGCCATGTACGTACATACATAGAGTATAGATACCAATAGTGCACGTCGAGGGACTTACGGATTCGATTAGGAACAACTGGATATGTATGCGCTCGATTTGTCGGAGGGCGTGGACGCCAACTGTCCTGCATGGGTGCAGCCGAACAATGTGACGACGAATAGCCAGTTCCAGCCCTTCATGTATGGTGTAGCGTTTAAACAAGCGGACAACAGCATTGCGGTTCAATCAGGCGATGGCGGTTCGAATGAGATGAGCAGCTTGGTGGCGTACCGCGAAAGTGGAGGATGGCAGATCGGTATGTGAAAAATTTAGTCTCATTTTTCTCTTATCCAAGATGGAAAACTCATGTTCTCATATCCTGCAGTTTCCGAGTATGGTCAGGCACCTGCACCTCGTGCCGGTATGTCTGCCTCCGCAAATGCGAGCGGTACCGCATTTTACTTCGGTGGCCGGTCCGTGCATAGCTCGAACAACAAGTACTATGTAAGTTTTGTTTATGTTTGACATCTATACAAATGTAACTCCTCTCATATTTTATGGTAGTACTATGACTTCTACGAGTTCGATAGCGCACGCTCACAGTGGAACTGGCCCTCGATAAACTATGGCTGGGGTCAGCCGCCTGCGCGCTACGACCATTCTTCCCACTTGATGCAAGTATATCCATGACAGCGTATAAGTTGCGCATTCGCTAATATTTTTTATTAAACAGTGGCGATCAACTCTTTATAATGGGCGGGACAGCCGCATACGATGATAGCTTAAAGTTTTATGCTGATTTTGGGAGTGTGCTCGGTAGGTTTAAAAATAATGAGAATTGTGTTTCTATGTTTCTAACTCCAGTCTTCCGTCTTCCTTCACTAGTTTTCGATGTGGTGAATTACAAGGCAATGAGCATGGCCACCATCGGTGATATCCCACCTACTCGTTATTCGTAAGTCATGCCTTGTTAAATAGGGTAGACATTTATAGAGTTCACATCATATTCGACCGTAGATTTGCATCGGCGATAGGAGCGGACGGCCACTCGATCGTCGTCTTCGGCGGCCAAAACACGTCGACGTCGACTTTTGACTCAAGCACAGACGTCTATAGCCTCGATACGTGTACGCTTGAATGGACAAAAAAAGACGTGAGCGGCAACGGTCCGGCAGGTCGCGTTGGCGCTCGTGCTGTGACCTACGGCGACTATATGGTTATCATGTTTGGCCTGAGCAACGGCACCGTCGACGACCAAGGCACGTTCAACCCGATGTATACCAACGAAGTGGCGATCCTGGACACCAAAAAGTGGGAATGGGTCAAGAGCGCCCCCGCGGGTCAGTCCACGGCACCTGGGACGCCCTCCTGTAGCTTGGACTTCCCCAACTTTCCGGAGGCAGGCACCTACGGCGGTGACGCGGCGAAGCCCTACGACCCAACGGTGATCAAGAACCCGCGCGCGCCCAAGGGTCTTAGCACGCAGAATAAGGCCATTACAGTCGTATTTGCTCTACTCGGAGCGGCTCTGATCGGCGGCCTGATTTGGTGGTGTCTTCGTCGGCAACGCCGTCAAGCTCGTGCGACTAACCCTCGCTGGTTGCCAGGCGCCATCGCAAATAACAAGAGCAGCAGCAACAACAGCAGTGCGTCAAATAACGATTACCCACTCTTTGTGTACAATAATCTCGATGATAATGAAAAAGCCATTGGCGGTGATAAGGATACCACGAAAACATACACCGCTACCGACCATGCGCAGTGGGAACGTGCCCTTGACCAGGACGCTGAGCGGCCTGAAGATGGACGCCCCATGACGCGCCACTCGGAGCTCTGGGAGCGTATGCGCAATCTTAGCGAGAATCACACCGAATCTGCCATGTCCGAGCCCAAGCAGGGTAAGCTCGTGGATGCGTAAGAACCTTTTTCTTATTATTTGTTTGCGCTGTCTCTTATTTAAACTTTTCTGTAATCAATAAATATTTCAATTATTCCGCCAAACGAGGTCTTGGATTTTTTCTGATGGCGCCAGACACCGTACAAACATTAGGCTCTCTCTTTCTCACCTCCGCACGTCATGGATCGCATGAGTGATAACCGCGTCGATCGTGACCAGGAGCATGAACAAGATTGGGAGGACGACCCGAGCCCGCTTGAACTCGAGGCGCTGCGACAGATTTTCCTACAGAGAAACCAGCCGAATGTACGCAGTAACGACGGCGCCGCCTCGTCTGCAACAGGTCTGCGGTCTCCTCCACCACGGGAGCAGCAGCAGCCCCAGTCGTCGGATGCCGAAGGAGAGACGACGCAGGAAACGACTACAACATCGGCGGACAAACTCGCAGAAACGGCGTCTGCCCACTCCTCTCTAATAGAAGAAAAACATCAAATGAATTATGACGATATCAACCCACTCGAGATGGAAGCTCTACGACAGCAGGTGCTGACGACACATGAGGATAGTTATGAAAAGAATGTGCTCGAGGCAGCGCGTCTCGTGGATCGCAATCTGGGCGGCGGCCTGCGTCCGGCAGCGGGTACCACATCCTGTCGTGGTATTCAATCGACTCTCAACGCAAACCAACAGTCAGCTCTTGGTTCCGCAAAGGCAACTTCTATTGCGACCTCCAAGACTCCATCACGACGCAGAATTTCCGATGTAAGAGCGCAATAGGTGGGATAACAAAAGAAAATAGTATTGAATATACTGCCTGGATTTCCCTAATATAGAAACCCAAATTCACGCCCCCACCGCGGAGGAGCCCCGCACAGCCTGGCAAACCATGGTGGAGCTCTCGCTCGGCATTCCGGCGACGCTGGCGGCAAGATTATATAGTACCTCGTATCAAGAAAAAGGCTGCAATACAGCCTTTACAGAAGATGCCGGGGAAAGATCTCGACGAACGTATACGGCTTACCTTTGAGATTGCCAATTATCTCCAAAAGCAAGCACTGATACGTAAACTCGCGATTGCGTTGATGCGTTACGGTTCGCCATCGCATCGACTGATGCAGCTGATGCGGCAGACCACGCAAGCAATCGATATTGATACCGCATTTGTCTACATGCCAAATGTGATGCTGATCAGCTTCTTGGACAAGGATGCGCACACGACCGAAACATATTTCATGGGCGAGATGCAAGGCTTCGATATGCACCGGCTTAACGAAGTATATCGTCTGAACCGCTTAATTATGCTTGGACAGACGACAATTGACCAGGCAATTTCGTACCTGGTCAAGGTCATGGATGCGCCTGGCTACTTTCCAGAGTGGGTTCGATCTGTGTCTTATGCGTTTGCTGGCTTTGCCTCTGCTATCATTTTCTTCAACGGTGGTTGGCCCGAGGCAGGCCTCGCGGCTGCATTAGGTTTCTTTTTGGCCTTTTACGAGATTTTATCGAATCACTGGGCCGGTCTCGGACCACTGTTTGACATCTCTGTTTGTATCATTATTGGTTTCATTGCTACCGGTAAGCTCACATCGCATCTATGCATTATTTATCTCTGACACATAGACTATTGTAGCTGCCAGTCATAGTAATATATGTTATACACCTGCTGCTTTTGGTGCCGTTGTCGTCTTGCTACCAGGTACCAGAATGAAGCAAAATTTATGAGGGTGCTTATTTGGCTTTAGGTTGGCCCATGGCGTCTGCCATCATGGAGTTGACGAGTCGTAACGTGATTAGCGGCATCATCCGGTTGGTCTACGCACTCATCTACTCATATCTTATGGCATATGGCTTGACGACCGGTCAAGCTTTTTATCTGACATTTGATCAGACGGTGACGTTTTACAATCCAGAAACATGCCCCTCCCAAGTCTCAAAATGGTGGTACTTTTTATTCGTGCCGTGGTTCTGTTCGTGTTTCTGCATCTTTGTACGCGCATTACCGCGTCGATGGCCGTTGATGATTGTCGTCGCGTGCGCTGGTTATGCGGTCTCGTTTGTGCTCAGCAATTACACCAAGGCGACTGCTCAAGTGACGCAGATCGTGCCTGCTTTCTGCGTGGGGTTCCTTGGCAACTTGTACAGCAAAGTGATGCAAGACCTCTCGTTTGATGCCATCTTGCTCGGCGTAAGTCCGCGATAAACCGAACGGAACTACGTCAGTTAAGCAATTACATGTACATAGGCTTTCTTGCTTGTCCCGGGTGCGGTGGGTCTCCGAAGTGGTCTGGAAGCATTCTCAGGCGTGGAAAGTAGCAGAGATACCGGAGCCGGCTTCGCGCTTTCAATGATCCAAGCATCCATCGGTATTACAGTGGGCCTCTATCTGTCTACATTGCTGTTTTATCCCCGTGGTACCCACCACACCCCACTCGCCAGTTTCTAGAATAATATGGAACACGGATATGCAATAAAATATTGAGGAAATCATGACTTTGTTTTGACCGTCTTCTCGCCTAGTAAGCGACCTGTGATAGCCCCTCCCGCTGCTCCACCATAAAATACGGCGCCACAGCGCCACAGGAGTTCCAAACCGAGTTTGGCAGCGAGCACACGCATATTGGCGCCCGGAGGAGCGCGTTCGAAAAAGAGTCTTTGACGCGTAGCTGGCGTGAAGGTCGCTTTAGCGAGGGCAACCATGGAAATGGCTGAACCGGCTACTGCAGCACCGGTCGACGTGGCTGGATAATACTCTTGCAGTTGCTGTTGACGACTCCATTCTTTTTTTTTTTTCGTTAAGGATAAAGTAATGACAATACAATGGCTTCGTGTATTGTTACCTTTCATAGCAGACGGGGGTTCACCGATTGTGAGTTTTGCAGCCTGGTAATCCACTCCATTAAAGACGGAGGCCCATGTAAAGTAACCCACAGGTGCACCAATGAGAAAAACAGGCAGGAATACAGCCATGACAAAATAATATGCTTCTCTGGATAGCAACCGCGCCTTAGCTCAAGTAATTGTTCACCCCGCTCTTTTTCCTATGCAATTAACGTCACCGGAAGCAGGTACCGAATTTTGATAGCCCTTTTTACATAGCAAAGCAACTCACGGCTCTGGCAGAACTTGTCATCGCTCTCTTTCTACTGCTGGCAGCAGCTTTGAGAAATGCAGTATTTTCGTACATCTGCTCTTACATGCACTGTCCAGTGTATGAAAGACCGCTTTTTTCTCCCACCCGATGGAGCGTACTATTTCATGGATGTATTTTTCATCCCGTCCTCTATTACTCTTGCTGCATGTACATAGCATGTTTTCATCATTGAGGAAAAGTGGGCGCAGTATTACCGGGACAATGGTCGTGGGGAGCAACGCTTAGCAAGAGTTCCGTTGCTGTATTATTTCCCTAAATGGCTTCTTCTCCGTTATCTCACACGAATGTGACATGCATCCCTGGTATGTACTGCGAATGGGGCTGGGCTGAGGTCCTACTGCGGCACGTCCCGCTGAATCGGATACCAACGTGATATGTTCCGCTCAGCGCAATGTGCCGGCGAAATTTCAGAAATTTCGTAGCAATGGGGGATTAACGAAACTAGTATCTACATAGTTATCTGAAGCATGCTTTGTCAAACACGAGTAATATGCGGAACTGAAATACTACATGGTACAGCATTTGAATGCCTAATCAATAATTATAATGAGGATTCTTATTGGATTGGGAACCAGTCTTACTTCAGGACTGATAGCGTCCTCACTGTCGTCAATAATCATTGACTGATATTTCAGAAGTTATCCAAAGGTCCTCAATATCCACACTGTATGTTATGAAGTCCGCTTGCCTTGTAATACAAATGTCAGTGGGCTGAAGACGCTATTCCTTTAGCAGAAGTTGTAAATAGACTTTCAGACCTGGATGCTGACAACACTCCGTAGCTGAGTCTTCTCGTGATATGCTATAAAAGCTTCTAAGATTTCCTTTGTATCGCCTATCGCCTATCAAATTCATTCTACAATGTTGATCTCGACTGCAGCGCTTGCCGCTTTCTCATGTCTCGTCTCTCAAGTCTCTGCTGCGCCTGTAGTGGCTGACCAAGCCAATTCGCTCTCCTCCGCTCCCGGCCTCATCACCACGCCGCTTTATACACGCCACATTAGCAAAGAAAACCGCCTTGCCCGTCGTGCCGATGCAAATGATACTGTAGACGGTGCTTATCCTATCCAGCTGACTGAACTCGTGATCCCGGCAAAGATCGGCACGCCTGCCAAGGACTACCTCTTGATTTTTGATACCGGCAGCTCAGACACCTGGGTCGGCTCCAACGACTGCGACGGCAAAGGGGGCTGCGCAGGCCTCAAGCTTTACAACCCTAAGGAATCATCGAGTTATGAAAAGAACGCATATGAGTTCAATGCTGCCTATGGCTCCGCCATTGCGAATGGTAGCTACTTTTACGACACCTTCACGGTGGGCGGCGCGACGCTCAAGCACCAGACCCTGGCATATGCCGACCGGACGACCGGTACCGTGGCCGAACAAGACTCGTCGCAAAAGCTGCGTGCAGACGGTCTGCTGGGCGCCTCGTTCCGCGCAACGACGGCCATGTATGATCAGTACAACAAGTCCTACGACCCTGTTCCAATGGCACTCTACAAGGCAGGCCGGATCGCCGAGCCCGTGTTCTCAGTGCAGATCGGCCCCATTAACCCAGACATGAGCGCCAAGGAATTATCCAGTCTCACGAAGGGTAACCAGAGCCTGGCGGGCTCGGTCACGTTTGGCGGCTATGATGCCTCACTTGTCAGCGGCGACTTCCTGTATGCTCCCATCTACGAAGAGCAAAAAGAATTATTCGGTGAGATCGGCGCGTGGTACATTGGTGCAGAGTCCTTTGGCTTGAAGAGCAAGAATGGCTCGTCCGAGCTCAACCTGAAATTGCCGAGCGGCAGGTCAGTGCCTGTCCTGGTCGACTCGGGCACCACGATGAATATCTTCCCGGAGTACTTTGTTGACAAGCTCCTTCAACACTGGTTACCCAGTGCAGAGAAGCAAGAGGACGGCTCTTATGAGCTCAAGAACTGCCATGCGGCCAGCACCAACAAGACCCTGACCTACACCTTTGCTAACGGCGACGAGCTTCGTTATCCGATTGATGACATGCTCGTTCAACTTCCCGATGACCAGTGCATCATCGCTATTATGGGGTCGCCCGATAACCAGACTATCATTGGCAACGTCTTTATGTCGTCCTATGTTACCACTTTTGATTGGGGCAAGAACCGCATTGGTTTTGCGCCTGTCAAAAAATAATGGGAACGGAAGCTCCACTTTGTATAGCACATATACCCTCGAACATTGTACAAATACATATATGTGTAGTATATACTTATCTGACATGGACACACCTGCACCGACATTACTATATAGAAGGAATAAAGCTGAGATGTGCATGAGCTCCTGGTTGGTCCCAACTGATATGTGTGCTTATGGGGCCAGTATCAAAGCACACCATTACATTGTAATTAATCTTTGGGTTGCATCATATAGCACCCATATTTTCTATTTACAGTCTCTGAACGCATCTTCCATCACATGAGGTTACGTCCAAAATTTTGATTCCATTTGAGTAGCTCGTTGATATCCTGAGCCCAATCCTTGCCTTCGCTCACGCGCGTCACGCAGGGAATCGGGTATTTGGACATCCGCACCTGCATTATTGTTAGCTCACATTTTTGTCCTTTCCTCCTTTTGTAAACTGCTTACACGCAAGTACTCCTTCTTGTCAAGCAAGAATATCTCCTGGCCATCCATGGACACCTCGACCTGGCTGCGGCTAGATTCGCCTATGTGTAGTTGTATATCTGCGCTGGGCGGAAGAAGAACAGGACGGAATGAGAGCGATCGAGGGCATATGGGCGTCATAATCAGGCTCTGGACACTTGGATGTACAATAGGTCCACCTGGTGCATAGTTATGAGGGTCTACTTTTCAAGCTTATGATTTAGACATACCTGCGGAAAGGGAGTAAGCTGTGGAACCGGTCGGTGTCGATACAATGAGACTGTTGAAATGAATTAGCAAGAGAACTTCGGCGGTATCTCATGTGGAAATTACCCGTCTGCTACGCATTCTGTCAAAAATTCATTGTCAACATAGCATCCAATGGCTGTCAAATGGGGGTATCGCCCGCGATGCAGCGTCACTTCGTTCATGACTTGTTGATCATCTATGAGCACTGTTAGTCATATACAATGTACTAAGATTCTAGACTTACCGACTTCTTTTCCATTATACGATATCCTCCGCCCGTCTGCTTGATGAAGCGAACAAAAGAGACGCATCCGGAGCATCAAAGAAGCATGGCCAGCTTTCATATCGGTTATCACGCGTCGAAAGTGCTTGAATTCTACAAATAATCAGACCTAATATGTCATATGCCTTTTATTACTTACGAAATGACATGAGGAAGCCGAGAGTACCGAGTGAGAAACAAATGACAGGAGGAGCAGCCTTTGGAAAGAGAGAGGATAAATGGAGCATGGTACCGTCACCGCCCAGCGTGATGGCAAAATCCACCGTTCGTGTATATTCGTGCTTCATGTCTGTCATGAATCCATATCAGCCTGGAAGGCATGTTATAGAATAAGGAGCGCGTACCTTGAGGTGCAGTATGAACAAAAGGTAATCGGTCGTAGTATTGCTCAGCGACGTGCGGCTCGACAATCAAATTCAGCTCAGGATGTTCCTTATGAAGCCAGCTGCTTTCAGTGAGTTTCATCACATTACTGTTTTCTTCTTTTTCTCTTACTTGCAAACCTCGATTAAGCCGTTTTCGCTTTTGATATCATTCTGCTTTTTAATAATCAACACGTTCCGAGGCTGGTGAGCCCAGTCGAGGGTGAATTTGCCTCCATAAGTACTGCCGGGTACTTGCAAAATAGCGTCAGTTTTGCGTGTCTTCAACTTGTCAAATGCAGATTGGACCACTGGATCTGAGGAATCTATACGAAAAGAGAATGAGGCGATCGTTTATGCAAAAACGCCAAAAAAAAAAGTTATTCTTTTTACCGGTGGCCCATTCCTCGCGTGTCAAGTTGAGTTGCACCTTGTCAGGAAGTTCTGTCGTCTTTCCAGCATGGTAGAAACGGGACAAGAATCCAGGCCGAAAGACTGAACGCGATCGCGTTACAAGTCGGGTGCAAAGCATGAAAAAGAAAGTTCAAAGTAATGATTAGATCTTCGTCAAATTTGGATGAGCGGAGCGGGCCTTTTTTCTCCGGTTGCTCATTTGACAGGTGGGTGACTCAATTAGCTCGCCCTATGATAATCGATCTTCCTCTTCGCCTAATTATGACTTACACCGTATTTTATCAGTCTGCAGCAGCTTACCTGTCGTTGCTCCCGTTTTTAGCCGGAGCGTCGTGCAGCTTCTTCTTATAAGAATTTTGCTTCTGTGCATTATTAGATGTCTAAGTAGTATACGTTGCTGCTGAACAGGGCGACCTTTCGTGGGCTAGGCAATGCCTGCTTCTTTTCTGCAGTATAAAAAAATTTAAGCTCGCTATGTATACTTTGCGCGGTGAGAAAGGCAAGCAATAATCTCCATTGACAGGGTATCCTGATCCAGCCCGATCTAAGATACAAGTTAGAAAAGTAGACAAATTCCATTCTTCTGTCCGTTTTGAGATAGACCATTTGTACCCATAGTCGACGATATTTCGTTACGATATTGCATTTTTATCTAGGTAAAGAGCTGCAACATCATGCATCCAACGCTGACAAAAACTGCATGCCTACAGTGGACTCGGTCACAAAGGTGACGGTGGCAATAAGGAATATGAGGCGGCTTCAGGACGGCTTCTGGTATCTCACGCAGGTAAAGTTTAAAGGTAGAAAAAATTATACGTCCTTTAAATATGTATTTATTAACTACACGTGTAATATAATGATGTAATTTGCTATCACTGATGCTAGCTAAATGGCTTACGCCTTGATCCCATCTACAGAATCAGAATACTCTTCGACTTTATCCTCCGCGGCTTTCTTGCGCTCTCTGAAAGCCAGTACGGACCCGCTGAAAACCTGGTCCATCTCTTCAAGCGAGCGACCCTTTGTCTCTGGGTAGAATATAAAGACGGCACAGCTCATCACTTTCAAAGTGGTATATCCCATATTAGTATGATCATCATTGAGGATAGTCCTTTTGCTTACCAAAGCAGCAGCAACCAAAGAAGATGTAAGTTCCCCAGGTGATGGAAGCCAGCATGGTAGGGACAACTTGAGAAATAACGAAGTCTGGAAAAGAAAAGTGAATTTCGAATGACTTCTCCCGTCTCCCAAGAAAAACTTACTCATAAGCCAGTTGGCGGCTGTGCTGATGGAAGTAGCCTTGGCGCGTATCCGAAGCGGGTAGATCTCAGCAGGATAGACCCAGCCAACTGAGTTGTAAAGATGTTTGAGTAAGATAGAGTAATTAAGACAATTGAGTAAGCGTACCTGGTCCCCATGAATAGGCAAATCCGGCCACAAAGAAATAGATCATGACAATACAAAAGTAAGATGCACTGCGGTTGTGCCCCATGTTGACAACGTTCTCGCCGGTCTCTTCATCATGAACAACATTGCCCGTGCCGCCCATCACAGCACCGCAAAGGATCATGGCCGTACCCATGAAAAGTGCACCTGATATAAGCGTCATGCGGCGGCCAAGTCTATCAAGGAACAGGATGGCAGGGACAGTGGCAAGCATGTTGAGTACGCCATTGACTCCAGAAGCTATCAGACTAGCTGAGTCTCCATCGATGCCTGCTTGCTGAAAGATACGAGGCGCATAGTACAAGATACTACCCGGGCGAATTGGTAAGTATAAGAATAGCAAGCAAGTATAACCTGCTTACCTGTTGATACCCGTGAATTGCTGGAAAATTTGGATAAAAACACCCAGAATGAGCCGCCGGCGGATGGTACCACGAAGAAGCTCAATATAGCTCGTGACAGCGACGGTTTTTTCGAGCTCGACTTGATTGACAATTTCATTATATTCTTCGATCACCATGGATGCGTTGAGGTCACCGTTGGCATGCAACTTGGCGAGAACTAACTTGGCCTCGTCATGTCGATTGCGGCTAATAAGCCAGCGAGGCGAAAACGGCAAAAAGAAGGCACCAACACAAAGGACAAAGCCAGGGCCAATCTGAATACCAATAGGGATGCGCCAGGACGCCTGGCCCTCGATGTGCTGCGTACCAGCACCAACCCAGAAAGCAACCTAAAGAGAGCGCTAAGTAATTGAATGTGAATATCGCGGAATAGCATTGCGTACCATGAGACCAGCAGTAATCATGAACTGCTGCAGCGAGATAAGACGACCACGGATATGCTTGGGTGCGAGCTCAGACTACGGTGAAAACATCAGATACGTGCGAGATGGAGAGTTGAAAAGTCAAATGCTTTGTCT
Organism: Syncephalastrum racemosum; assembly: GCA_002105135.1. NCBI lineage: Eukaryota > Fungi > Mucoromycota > Mucoromycetes > Mucorales > Syncephalastraceae > Syncephalastrum > Syncephalastrum racemosum. Next base: position 609,714 of record MCGN01000001.1, read on the forward strand.
TACCTGATACAAGGGAACGATCATAGAGAGCGATCCGACGCCCAGACCTGCAATAGCACGACCGGTGACCATGAGAGCATAGCCGTTGGCAGCGGTTTGAAGAGCACAACCGATCATGAAGATGATGGAGCCAAGAATGATAGTGTACTTTCGACTGAGTCGCTCCGCTGACTGACCTATAAAGACAGACGCGGACGTTAAGTACGTGGAAATTGGCGTGATTAAGGCATACGTACCTGCAAGCAGCGCACCGACGAAGCAACCTGCCAGAAGCAGGCCGGTCAAGGTTCCTTGCTCGAGGGCTGTCAAGTAGTCTCTGCCTTTCATGGTCATTTTGAAATCAATCATAGTCAAGACACCCTACAGAATGACTTTAGTATAAAAGCTCATTGACAAGACTTGTTCAGAGCTTAGACGTGGACTTACGGACAATACGCCGGTGTCGTAACCAAAGCAGAAACCGCCGATGGCTGCGAACAGACAGACGACATAGACTCGCCAAGAAGTAGCAGGCGGGGCTACGGCAGACATGTGTAGGTGTATAAGAGAGAGAGAAAGGTGCTCGAAAAATAACCTGAAGGCTAGGTCGCTTTTATAAAGGCCGTGATTCTGTGCTACCCCAAACCAGGAAAAATACAACACGAGCTTGCTTCGCAGGGTCCACGTTGTGTTGTCCGGTGGGATCCAGGGAAAATGCGGGGTAAAGCATGAACAAGGCCTTGCGGAAGTGCGGTACGAATGGGAGCCAGCGGAAAATCTGAATCGTGTGCATGAAAAAGACAAGCGCAGAATTTCCGGTCGGATCAGACTTCTTTTTGAGTAACGCAAGATACAAATAAGGATGCTTATATTGAACATAGTTGGAAGGAAAGAAAAATAGAAGGGGAAGAAGGTAAAAAAAAAAAGAGAGTGATGATATACAATAGAGCCTAGAGAAAGAGAGAAAGAGAGTGGAGAAACGAGAATAAACAAAAAACAGAGGAGTTAGGATATCACGTAATATCCATGTTAGGCTCTCGAAGAAGAAGGCACGCGGCGAATGGACTTCCACCGTCCTGCAGCGGCAGCCTTGACATTGTGTGCTAAATAAAAGGGGAAAAGAAATATCAGCTGGAGAAGTAATGGGAATATATGTGCTTACCATTTCCGTTGGTATGAAGGGAAGCTGGAAATTCTGGTAGCTGGGATTTACCAATAGTGCCGCCATTGTTTCGTTTGCTCGGCGCGGTATTGGAGCGTCTCAGCTGATTTGATTTGGTGGGGATTGAGGAAAAGGAAGAGGAAGAGGATGATTGCCGTTGAAGCTCAGCCTTGTAAGCTTGTGCGACGGACGAGTGCATAGTGGAGGAGCGTTGGAGTTGCGGTGTAGAAATCGAGCCAAGGTCAAAGTTGTGCAAGCTCAAGGCTGCCTTAGAGAACGAGGAAGAGCGGCGTCGTTGTGGCCGACGAGTGCTGAATGCGGATGCCGAGTCTTTGCGTCGTAAGGAGGAGGATTTGGCTGCATCTGTCATGGAACAAGGTGAACAAGAAAACAAAGTATATGATTTGTGCACGTACTGAATTCGTCACGTGAGATGAGAGACTGGTTTTGCTGCAGGCAAGAGCGCGGAACGGAGAACTTATCCTGATGCTGGATCAAAAACTCAAGGACGCGCTGTGATTCCTTGTAACCGACAGGATTGAGCTCGTCGTCTGGGTGAGATAAGACACCAGGTGCAAACACAGCTGCAAGGGCGGGAATATCCATGCGGGTGGTATCGCTCGTCATGGCAAATAAGCCGAGGAGATCCATGATATAAAGAAGAAGGTATTGATGGACGAGAGGCAAGCATTCGATGAGGTTCTGAAAGGCGTCAATCTTGGCATCGATAGTGGGGAATTCTTCTTCTATTATTTGCACATGTTGTGTGTGGGGTAAATATGTGAACTAAGCAATGAGATGATATGATTTGTTCCTTACGCATGGTATCTTTGAAGGGCCGATAATAATCCAGCGTAATGACGGGCTCAGGCAAATGGTTCAGAAAGCGACGCATGACGTTGGCCGCGTCGTGGACGGTGTACCCTCCCGAGGACCAATCGAATTTGGCACCAAAGTCATGGTCGCTGTCAAAGATTTGTTGCAGCATCCCAATACGCTTTGCACTTCCTGACATGCGAAAAATGCCCTCAACGAGTAGACCTATGCAAGAATTGTTGATATCTGCAAATGTCTTCTTTTTTTTTTTTCCTTTTTCTTTTCTTTTTCTCTGTTTGATGTGTATGCACTAACAAATAAATTTTTTATTGCTAAATTTGTACGTACCTTCTTCCTTCAGGAACGAGCCGCACTTGGCAACGATGGTTGGAATGACGCCGTAACAGCGTTGACCATTTCGCTCGTCTTGGTACGAGATGCTCGAGTGGGCGTATTTTATCGATTCAGATAAGGGTAGACCAAACACATTCTTGGCTGTTCAAAAGATGAGTGCTTCTGATTCAAGGAATGGTTGTTGTCTTGTTCATTCTTTACCGCGATCGCGAAGGTCGTCGTTTCCTTGCTTATTCGGGTTGGCAACAGTAACTTTCTTCCACCATGCCCGGATAAGCGTCTTTTGAGCGGGAGAGAGGACGCCTTCAAAGGAAGACATCAGAAATAGTAGCAGCGGTAGTAGTAGCGGGTCGTAGTGAGTTGTAAGTGGTATTTTATGGTGTTGGAAGAAAAGGTCTGAAAGGCTGGCGAATACAAGTTAAAAAAGGGCGCAGGCTTTGTGCGAGGATGCTGTATTAGGCATTCGGCAGGGCATGGGCCATTACAATTTGGGTTCAAATCTTCATAATCTTCATTGGTCGAGGCCCGTGTTCTACTCTTCCTGTGGTACCTTTTTATCTTCTAACCCCTAAATACCTTTTTTTTTTTCTTTTTACTTTTCTACCTTGACTAACCTACATATTTATTCATACAACCACACATGGATATGTACGTACGTATGTAGGACCCCTTCATGACCCTGGCCTCCTGTCCCACCTATACTACCGGCCCGTGCTGATACCGGTAATTCTTCGTTCTTTTATCAAAACGGGCCTGAAAGATTGGAATTTGAAAGAATCGCTGAGCATAAGATGACTTCATGCTGTATCCACAAAAGTAACAATTCGCATTGCCAAGCCGATTCAGCCACACGTCATGCTTCCTGTTAAAGGTATGTATGTATGTATGTATGTATATATCTATATATATAGTGGGTAGTGACAGACCAACGGCGAAACGGCGGAGAACAACAGGGAATACAAAAGAAGCAATTATGCGTGCGAAGGCAAGCCCGAAAATATGTACGATGCCGTTCTGGAGTGTACTATCGTAATGCATTCCCATCTGGGGCACACCGCAGCACTAGTAGGTCTGAATGGGAAAATGGAAAAAGGGTCGATACGGATTAGATGTCCAGGCTAGTTCTTGCATTAGCTTCGTTTCCAATTGCATCGATAGCTCGGACAAACGCTTTGCTGCTGAGCGACTTTTGGGAATCCAAATTGTAGAAAGGGTTGCATATTTGAGTAAGGTAAGCCGAGTGCACTTTACGAAAGATCTATTACAAAAAATCAAAGAAAGAAAGAAAGAAAAAAAAGGAAAGATGGAATGAAAAACCAGAGAGATTAATTCATTTCTTTTTATGCTCTACTGCCTATGTTCTCTATCCTTATGCACTTACTGCTTTCATATCTGCGTCTCGAATGATGCCATCTGTGACAGACACAACTACTACGAATTTGACGCGTGTGTTTGTCATGAAACCATATCTAAAACCACGTGAGTTCAGGCTGCGTTCAAGCTTCCTTCTCTACTTGATTACACTGCCAAATCTTCCATAGCGTAAAGTAGGCCAAGGTACAGCTCGAGGTTTTTGGGTCCATTGGCGACTACAATACAGTAGTTTATAAGTGGAATGCATATACTCGGCCGGAAATACTAACCGCGCTCTTCAATGACGTCGATGGAAGTATGTGCAATGTAGTGGTATTTCAGGTCCGGATGTGTCTTACTGAAGTTCTTGATGTATAACGGGTTATTCTAATAAAGCATGTCAATGCTGTTATGTTTCTGAAAAATATGGACTATGAAATATGGAGATTACTTGTTTGCCAATAAGAGCAATACAGTTGATTTCGCTCGACATTGTTATATAGAATAAAGGTTAAGAAGTTTAGAAGTTTAGAAGTCAAGTCGAACGGGCGGGAAACCAAATATGGGCGACACGACATAAGATTTCAAGCGCTTTTTAACGTTTTCGTCGCTCGACTTTTTTGTCCCTTTGGGTATTCATAAAATATATAAGAAACAAGCAGAATGGATGTAGACGCTTGCATCGAGTCCATCAAGGCCTGCAAATATCTTCCAGAAAATGACATGCGTCAACTCTGCAACAAGGTATTTTAAACAAGAACATATAAGCTTAGAACGTATGCTCATCCTTGCATTATTCAGCTAAAGGAGATCTTGGCAGAGGAATCCACGGTTGTCCCGGTGAGAGCACCCGTTACCCTGTGCGGTGATATCCATGGCCAGTTTTATGATCTTCTTAAACTGTTCGAGGTCGGAGGCGACGTACCTGATACTTCTTATATATTCATGGTAAACTACCTTACTATCAATATCTTCCGTATCTGTTGTCTCATCCGTTCTTCTTGACCTTATAGGGCGATTTTGTCGATCGTGGACGCTATTCACTAGAAACACTCACACTTCTTTTGCTTCTCAAAGTCAAGTAAGTCCCCAAGATAGATAGACAGTTCGAAAGAGATATCGATATATTCTGCATTGCATTTGATTAGATACCCAGACCGTATCACTCTGACAAGAGGCAATCACGAGAGTCGAAATGTTACGCGTGTGTATGGATTCTATGGTAAATTTGACTATATATCCAGGCTCTTGCGATCCTCTGACGCTCTTTCTCTCATTTATCAGATGAGTGCCTTGCAAAATATCAGAGCTCAAAAGTATGGGAGTGGTGCTGTACAGTTTTCGATTATCTTCCCCTGGCCGCAGTACGTATTTTGATTTCCTGTGTTTACGGCTCTCTCTCACGTTACCTATTCGCTAGCTTGTGGATGGTTCTATCTTCTGCGTTCATGGCGGTCTGTCGCCTGAATTACCCTCCGTAGATTCTATTCGGTACGTCTATAATACGAAATATGCTGGATATCCTTTCTCAGTCCTTTTCCTTAGTACCTTATTCCGTATGCAGGAGTTACCACAAACTGGCGGTCCTTGCGGTAAGCCAACAGAAAACAGCAAATACCATAGTCTCATACGTTTACATAGATCTGCTATGGTCGGATCCGGAGGGACAGATCGATGCATGGGCCATCAGTCCACGAGGTGGTGGATTCCTCTTTGGTCATGTCCCAACCGACGCTGTACGTATATGTCGCATCCGTACACTTTTGCTTACTCTTCTCTGTAGTTCTGCCATAACAACAAAGTCGGCCTTATTGTGCGAAGCCATCAGCTAGTCGACGAGGGATACAACTATCCCTTCCAGGAAAAGAATCTTGTCACACTTTGGTCTGCGCCCAACTACTGTTACCGCTGCGGTAACAAGGCTGCCATTCTCAAGGTGGCAGACGACCGAGACCATGTCGTGGAGAGTGATTACCGGATATTCTATGAAGCCGAAGTGCAAGGTGACGCCTCTGTCTCGAATGGACCGGGCAGCCAGTATTTTATTTGATGGCAAAAACGAAAAAAGTATATGTATGAAATACACGCGCAGTTACTGCCCCTCCCTGCTTTACAGATTTTTCCAAAATCTTTCTCTCTCTCTCTTTCTCTCTCGCTTCCTCGCTTCTTCGCTTCCTCTCTTCCTTTCCTTCTCCTTCCTCCTTCTTTCTCGCATACTTACCAATTTTTGGCAGATATACTCCATACCGATCGTCGATGCTATACATATAAATATATCTATCACATTACGTCTTTTGGTAATTTGCCAGGCGGACCGGTCGTCCGGCATCTTGGAAGTTCCTGCTAGGTTTTTAATTAGATAGTGCCTGTATCCCCGGGTTATGCAATAATACAGACTTGCATTGGTGTACATACGGATCAACAGAGCCCCTGCTGGTATGGTGCATTATGCAAATATGGCAGACTCGTGAAGGACTTCGTCCGTCTCTATGGTGGATTGTGTCAAACAGCCACATTGTGCTGTTATTCATATCCCATCTCTCATTTGCAGATTCTCATTTTTGCAAGTTGGGATTGAAACAAGATTAAGAAGCGGATTCGGTCTGTATCACCATTCTCAAATATGTGTTGAAGATGTAGTAAAAGGAAAGTTTGAATTGGAAGTTGATTACTTGGATAAAGTACAAGATACCTGGAGAGGGTGCTTTCGAAATGGGGCAATATTTCTGGGGGGGCAAGAGGGGGGATAAGAATAAGAAGCAGAATAGAGAGAGAGAGAGAGAACGGAGAAGAGGAGCCGTATAGATCCAAGAGATAGAAGAGATCGAAAACATAGAGAGAGCATGACGAAGAGGATGATTGAGAGACGAAGAAAGAAAAGAAAAGAAAAAGAAAAGAAGAAACAGATAAAGCGGTGTCTACAAAATGGTGCACTTCTTGGTCTTCTTCTTGACGGGAGGCTCAAGGGCAGCAACGATGGCCTCGTCAAACACGTTCTTCAATCCTTTCTGGGTAAGAGCGGAGCACTCAACGTACTTGACTGCGCCGAGCTCTCTTGCCAGTCGCTCACCAGCATCAAAGCTGATGGGGCGCTGCTTCTGCCGGGCCAACTTATCCATCACACCAGGGTCATCACGCAAATCGATCTGGGTACCAACGATCAGGCACGGTACGCCAGGGCAGTGGTGATGCACTTCGGGAAACCATTTTTCTTTAACGTTTTCAAAAGATGCAGGCGAAGTGACCGAGAAACAGACGAGGAAGACATCGGTTTGCGGATACGACAGTGGACGCAGACGGTCGTAATCTTCTTGACCGGCAGTATCAAACAGACCGAGCGTGTATGGCTCGTCGCCTAGTGACATATACCATTGTTTCAGTACAGTGTTCGTTGGATACAGCCATTAAACAGAAAAAAAAACAGAATAAGGAAGGAAAGAGATGGGTTTACATACCAATCATGACTGTTACCGCATAATTATCAAAGACCTACGAGATAGAGCAGAACAGAATGAGCGGAAATAGGAATAAAACAAATGAACGATAAACGAGCCAAAGCAAGGACGAAGAAATAAACGCGCGAATGATAATAATGATATGATAGAAAAGAGGGAAGAATTGCTTACGGTGGGTACGTATTCGGAAGGAAATTTGTTGGTAGTGTAGGATATCAAGAGACAAGTCTAACAAAATGGAATAAATCAGTACGGTCCTTTTCCAATGAATGAGGTATGCATACTTTGCCAACGGCACCATCTCCGACTACAACGCACTTTATTGTCTGCATTATGTTTTCAATGGGGTACCTAACCAAGACAAGACCAGATGAGTCAAATTGGAGAAGAGTCAATGGCAAGATTAACAGAGAAAAAGGGATATACCTACGACACACAGGCACACGAGACGCCGTGGAAAAATGGAAAGAAAGAGAGAGAAAAAGAAGAAGAAAAAAAAAGAGGCTAGGAGCGCGCGCGAGAGGGCTGCGAAGTTAGGAAAAAGGGGAGGAGGAGGAGATAAAGATTCTTGTAATTATATTTCACCGCGGAAGGTGAATAAAGTCAAGCAAGACCAAAAGCCGTGCAAAATAATAATAATAATAATAAAAAAAAAAAAAAAGAAAAGAAAATAGAGGAAGTTTGGCCAGTGTATACAGTATGCCAAACACCCGTACACCCGTTTTACTTTTTCGGTCATTCAATATCGCTATTTCACATTCACACTACGCAGGGCCCGTACCTGGGGCTTTCTGTCTCAGCTGTCTTTTGCTATTCATTTCCCCTCTGTCGCTCTTCTTTACTCTTCTTTTGCCCTTTCCTCCTTTCCAACCCATTATGTGCGATGTGCTATGTGCTATGTGCGATGCGCCATGTATATATACATATATGTGTGTGCATGGCTACCTTGAAGTACATGGCCCAGGGTGCTTCGCCGTAGCTCGCGCTTCCCTCCCATGTGAACTCCCCCTTCCCGAATCCCTGTCCGAGATATATGTACAAAGGACTCCATCCATCTGTGTCACCTTAAGTATCATCCTCTTTCTGTGCCTTTCTCTCTTCGCGTCTGTATGCATTCTTAAAAATGTTTTTATGATTATGATGTGAAAATATGAGAAATGGAAACTAGAAGCGGATATGTATAAGTTGCACGGATAAGATCCTCTGTGACGAAAGAATAGCAATGCATCTGGATGTCACTCCAGTCTTTACTTGCGGAAGAGATGTTTCTTGAAAATCGGATGGTGCTCTTTCGACGACCCACCGCCCTGTCCACGACCGCGGCTAGCAAATTGGCCGGATGGATTGCGAGCGTACTCAATGTACGCCATGTGTTCACCACCCGCCAAAGACTTGCTGGTCGTGACCGATCGTTTGACTCCACCCTTGGCAGCTGCTTTGCGGTCGGTGATGCGACCAACGTCATCCGTCATGTTGAGATCTTCATCCTTCAGGTCTGCCTCGTTTGTGAGCAAGACGGACTTGAGAAGATCCATCTGTTCTTGGTGTGTCCGGAATACCAAATTGGGATCCTGATCCATGCCTTCCAAGCTGGTAATGACCTTGAAGGCGTAGCCCTGGTCTATCAGAAACTGTTGCCGTTTGGTCGAATAGTACATTTCTTGTGTATCCCTCGATACGAGTGAGTAAAAAAAGGCGTTAAAGCCTTCGTCATTACGTCGCTTGGCACGAAGAATACGACCCAGGCGCTGCGCTTCCTGGCGACGCGAGCCATAATGGGACGAAATCTGGATGAGGCACGTCGCCTCTGGCAGATCAATGCTTGTGTCGCCGACCTTGGACAGGAAGATCGTGTTGACAACTGGGTTATACTGGAAGTTTTGTAAGATACGCATGCGTTCCTGCTGGCCTGTACCACCGTAAATGTATGGCTTGCCCAGCTTCTTTGCGTATTCCACTAGGGCATAGACATTGTCCGAGAATACAATGATTTTGTCGCCACGTCGCTCGTGGAACTGAATCAAGTACTGACACGCCTGGAATTTCCTTGGGTTCATCACATAAAGCAACGTACGCTTCCGCGAATTTTCTTGCAGATATTCTTTGTAAAATTCAGGCGTCATCGGACACCACACCTCCGCGCACTAAAGTGGATTGAGTTTCTAACTTCCCCTATCACCCATTTACTATATACTTTACCTGTACGTTGGCGATATGACCGCGGCTAGCCAAGTCCATCCAGTTGGCCTCGTACAACTTGGGTCCAATCAAGAAATTGAGGTCATCGATCTTTTCATCCTCACGGACCAATGTCGCTATCAACCTGTGTAAGCCATGCTAACTGAGGCTTATTTATATGAACATACCTGTCAGGCCCAATTTAGCGTGAGCTGCGATGGTGGTCACAACGGTTCTAAACATATTGGCGGGCACAACGTGGACCTCATCAAGTAAAAGGAAACCCCATTCGCGTGATTCGAGGAACTCCATCATCTTTTGGGCATCGTATGAACGCTTGCGTTTGTTGGCGACCATGGAATAGGTAGAAATGACGATACCCGAGCTACCCGAGAACTTCTCTTTGCAGTCAGATGTGAACACGGCGATCTGGTTTTCCTTGATATTGCTCCATTGAAGAAATTGCTGCTTCCATTGCATGACAGACACGCTATTCGACATGTGAATGAGCAGTATAATAAAAATTTGGTCTCACTTACGAGGAGGTGCAGAGAACTAGACAGCTCTTTTTGATGGTACAGGCTGCGGTGATGCCCACAAGTGTTTTACCAGCACCACAGGGCAACACAATGATACCCGAACGGGCACGACTATCAAGATATATCAGAATTAAATGAAATGTCATGCGGACGCACTCATTTACCCGTTGCCAAACATCTTGGACAGACTCTTCTCCTGATAAGGTCGAATGACGGTCGTAGGTCGCAGGTCAATCTCAAGGTTCGCATTGACCGTATCATTGCGGAAATCGTATTCTTCCAGCATGGGATAGTCAATGTCATTACAGCGTTTCTTGATGACCTCGACTTGCTCTGCAGCAATCTCAAAGGAGTGAACTTGCTCGCCTTCATCAAGATCTTCTTCATCCTCGTTTTCAATGCCGACCACCGCACCAAAAAGTTTGGCCTCCTCTTTTTTGCGTGCTTCTTCTTCCAAACTGGTTTTTTGATCCGGTTTGTTCTGGATACCAGGAATCGAAAGATCTTTCCCGGTAGGTTTGGCATTGGTGATGAGTGCGCTCGATCCGGATGGCGCGCTGATAACCTGGTCGTTTTCGTCGCGAATGATGCGGCCATTGCTGATGATAGCATCTTTGAGAAGCATCTGTAGTGTTTCGGGATGGGAGGATTCAACATAATATCGGTTGTGTTTCAAGACGAGCTTGACTTTGCCGTAGGAAAGGGTGCATTGGCGAATAAAGTGGGTGATTGAATCAGGAACAGGGACTTTGGAAAGGCGGTTGAGAACTTCAATAATATCTTCTGTCTCGAGACCGACTGACACAGCGGCATAGAGGGAATAAGGGGTCAGTTTGTATTCGTGGATATGGGCGGGTCTATTATTTTAATGCGTCAGAATGTACATTCATAAAAAGCCTTGGACTTTACCTGCTGACAGGTTCGCTAATGGCGACAAGGAAATCCTGTGCTTGTTCTGCGATGGGCGAAAAGCCCTCCAGAATAATATGACCGTCTTCGGGACTGATCCACAACGGTCGAGACAGGTGATCTTTCTTCAACGGCAAGTAAGTGTAGTCTTCATTGCCAAACATGTGGGAAATGTAATCGGATCGCTTTCCATTCTCATCGTGATGACTTGTATTGAGCTTGGAAATGTCCAAATTGGCGTTTTTCGGTACTGTAGTTTTATAGGGGACATACATGAGTCTTTCAGACTGCTGCGGCAACCGACGACAATAAATACCATTTAGCTTGATAACCAATCGATCGTCCAATTGAACGTCGTCGTCGTCTTCATCACTCGAGACATCTAGTCTTTTATTACTCTACTGCGCTTATCAAAATATGAAATATGAATACCATCGTGCTTTCTCTTGCTCATGATTTATAAGAAAGGAAGAAAGACAGAGAGAGCACAGAAACTTGCGTCTCGCATTGGCAAATACTCGATATTTTAAAGCCCGCACCTCAAAAAGCAAAAAAAGCAAAGCGCGTTCTCTGATGTCCAATTGCACTCTTTATCTTTTTCCCTTATTCTGTTAAACGGCATGCTGCGACGCGGTACTGCCAATGTGCGATCAGATCAAAAGGAGAATGAAGACGTCTCGATCGCTGGGAAGCAGGCGTTAGAACGGGCCAAACCAGTCGATCCAGCCTTGAGCCAGCTCAAAGAAAAGAATGCCAACCGATCGCCTCTTGCTGCGAAATCACTCCAGGAAAAGAAGCGACAACCTCTCAGCCCTTCTCGCCATGCCAACGTTAAACCCACCATTCAGACACCATCCAAGCGAATGGCGCCTTCCTCCCGTATGTTGTCATGTTGTGCATTCCTATTCATGGACCTGACCTGTTTGTTGCCGCTGTCTTTATTTCTTTTACAGTGGAAGCAAGGACAACCAAGCAACGTTCCATTACCATTCCCCGTGATGGTAGGCCGAGCAAGTGCCACATATACAGTGTAAACTCAAACTACAGTATAGGTGCAGAGCTGTTGTCGCAACGGCACGTGGCCAAAGACGTAGAGGCGCGATATATTCCAGATGCACTTGAGGGCCTTGACGATGTTGACTTGACGACGGAATTGGTTGCACACGACGATCTGAGCGGATCTATGGAGGACGATATGCACCTATCACTCGACTCGATCCTTGATGCGCCCAAGCTGAAGACTGAACTCTTTGAACCCACAGTCAACAATGATATCGTTGACGACTTTGACACCTGTCCGAGTTACGATCTCAAAGGTACACCAAAAAAAATTAAAGGGAAACGAAGAGGAACTTAATCCCTTTTAGATGACGTTGATCCGCTAGGCACACAAGAATCAAAGACAATGAGAGATGTGGAGCAAGGCAACATGCCTGTTTTCGATGTTAGTGACATTTTTGCCGACTTTGATGCAGCCTCAGTCGGGAAGTCCAAAGGTACATTTTGATCCGCATGGAGGGGACCCCTCTCATCATGACATGCATTTTTCCAGATGTAGTTGATATCGGAGACAGTCAAGATAAAGCACAGGAAGAGCGGGAGGAGGAGACACCCGCGATCGAATATGCACCGCCCGCCGAAAAAGGTATGGCATCATCCGTTTTCTAGAGAATCGCGATCTCATATGACTTGTACAGAACTTCCATATGTGCCTGAAGCTTTGCTGGATCTACCCGAGGATTTGACAGACTTTGAGCTTTCACCTTTGGATGACTACGAACTTCCTCTGGCTCTGACGTACGAACCCGATGAGGAGATCTCTTTTCAAGGCAAGTATGCTTATTTTGCTCACTGTCATGCTGACGCTTCCATTTCTTACAGATGACGATGTGGAACGGTTCTTGCAGCGACTTCCCACCGGAGACTGGCTTGAAATCGGTAATGAGGAACCTGATTACAACCATATCCCTTACAGCAACTTCTCCGTCGAACTGGAGCTCTCCACCCAACTCAGTGCCGTCAATTAAACATGCACACATGGCAAAACATAGCAGAAATACATTCATACATATTGCATTATATATAAAAAAAAAAGCGGTGATGAAATGGACTTCCTTCTTTTGGTTTTCTTTTTCTTTGACTGCTCGAAGGTGGGAAAAAAAGGAAAAGCATATAGAAAATATATGTGTATGATAGCGTAAAAGATGCAGATGATGAACTTGCAGAGTGCGTGTGTTGAAAGGAAGAAAACGTGTGCGTGTGCGGTGTGTATACTATGTGCGGGTGTTGTTGCTGTGTACCTTTTTGTTATGTGTGCGTGTGGTATGTGTATGTGTGATATGTGTATGTGTTTGTAAGGGAATTGCATGTGATAATAACTTACTAAATTATAAAGAAAAAGTAGTAGAAAACGTAAGGAAGGAGCAAAAGAGAAGGAGCAAAGAAAAATAAAGAACAAAAGGGTAAGGGGAAACAAACAAGAATGTGAATGAACTAGTAAAAAGTGGGAAGCTCGCTGGCATGCTGCATGGGCCGGAACTCCTTTGGTGAAGACGGCTTTTGTACGACGAAGGAACGGGCACCGCTGTCGATGGCCTGTGGTTGCGGCGGGTAAAAGGCATGTCGGTAGCGGAAATCATCCTGCGATGTAGGGTGGTGTTGCCAATAGGGGGTCTGAGGCTGGGAAGCAGGCTGTGCATCATGAACCGTGAAAGGCGACGACGTTTTGGGCGGCGCGATCGCGGTAGGATAGACGCCAAAAGGAGAGGGCGGAGGAGACGCAGCAGCGCCGGCGGCCGCAGCTGTCGAAACCGTTACGGCATCGTAGGGAGGCACACGGTGATCCATAGTAAACGCAGACGAAGACGCAGGCGCGGCGGTCGGCTGTCGGAAGGAGGGGTGCTGCATGTCGCCTGCTTGGGCTGTTGACACTGGGTGTTGTGGCGACGACTGTTGTGGCTGTGGCGGCTGCTGTGGCGGCTGTTGATGCTGATGGTGCTGCTGTGCATGATGAGGATGACCCTGCTTGTGCTTGTTCGAGGTTGGTGGCGAGGGCGAGGACATCGGCATCGTATTATGACCGTACATCATCATAGATGAAAAGTGCTCTGAGCGTGCAGCTGACTCAGTCAGATCACCTGTGGAGTAGCGCAAGGGAGGAGGACGATGACTTGAAGGATGAGGCGCAAAAGACATGGGAACATAGTCGTGTGGATGAGTGGGGGATGCACTGTTCAGCGAGGCGTAGATGCGACAGTCCATACTGGTGCGCGAGGCTTTTCTGGGATGATCCGTCGAGATGTCCGAGGTGCGGCGGCGGATACTGCCTGCACCATCACCAATGAGGAGAGACGTGTCGCTCTCGCTCGAGTCTCGGCTGTAAAAGGAGGGACGCACCAACGAGTTCTGTTGGTGTGCGTGCGCGATGCCGTAAGCCATCATGCTGCTCGACGACGATTTGGCCGAGGACGAGGACGAGGAACGAGGCGACAAGGGCGAGCAACGAGTCGCGACAGAGTCAAAAATATCGCCACCGCGTTCCATCATAGGCGGCACGCGGAAGCTCTGACGCAAAAACAGCTCGGGCGAGATCTCAAGCTGCGAGAGTTCGGGGATGGACGAAGGGGTAGCGAGGCGGCCGGAGAGAACGTCATCTTTGGTATAGTAACTGATCAGGTGCTGGGGCGATCCGTTGACGATGATACTCATAGTCTTCTTAATCAGCCCTCCTTTTTTAAAGTTGTACGAATTTGTCAAGGACCCAACGAGAGCGCGTTCGCGATTGCGGTCCATAAGACCGTCATCGGTGAGGTCGTCCTCTTCAGGATACAGCGCCTTCGGCGTGACTTGCTGGTAGTTATAGCCCGAAGTGTTGCGCTGCACGCGCCGTTTGTCACCGCTCGGCATGTCTCGACCGTCGAGTTCGCGATAGATGAGGAAGTTACCCAGGATTCGCGAAGGGCTCCAAACAAGACCGTCTGTCCAACGCTTAATACCTTTGTTATAAAATTAGAATTTCAGTCAGTATACACGGTACTGTGGTGGCCACGTTGATAATAGCCCTTGATTCTCCTACGCACCTGATTCCCTTTCGTCAAATACAAAGACTGTGCCCGACTGCACAGCCCCTCTTTCTTGCTCCTGCAAACGACGATTAATCTTTGGCAACATGCCTCGTCGGCATGCTTCAAAGATCAATAGCGTATCAGTTGTCGTTTCGACGAAGCCGTGAAAAGTCTCGTTCGTTGCCATCGATAAAATAGAGTATTAAGAGAAGTGATTAGAGTGGCGTGGCAAGAGAAGTAAAAGAAAGAAAACAAAAAAGAGGCGCTAGCAAAGGTGAAGCTTAAAAAGCGAACGGAAATAAAGCGAGAGAGGAAATAAGAGTGCTGAAAGTAAGCAAGAGAGAGAGAGAGAGAGGCGAAGAAGGGGAAGGGACAAGGAGATAAATATGACAAGAATAGACATAAACGAGGGGTTTCTCGTATACAATTACGATACCCAAGCAAGGACCAGGATGAATGAAATAAAAAATAATAAATAAAATAAAAAAAAGTCATATAATATCGAATCGTTGGACGGGATATGAGGTACGTATGCAATGTTAAAGCGGGCGAGTCGAATAATGTGAGTACAGGCGCGCGCGCGCGCGCGCGTACGTGGATGAGGGATACTGATCACTCTTTTAAGACTCCCTTGCCGCGCGTCTTTCACACATACACAGCATGCGAATGTGCAATTTAGATAGATCCTTCTTCGTTACCATGTTCCTGAGTCCTCTTTTCTGTTTCGAAAGACAACACGGACAGAGCCGAGGATATTTGGGAAACGAAGCGTTACGTGCTGGCCACATATAGCAATATCCATCATGAAAAGGTTGCTCGCTAAAACGTGGAAGCGCAAAGGAGGTGTATATCGTCCTGGGTAGTCATCATTCAGCCCGGCCACAACTACTGCAGGGGCTGGAAACACTTGGATATCGCCTTGTTCCTTACATCTTATACAAGGCATTCGCAGCTATGTCCTTTCCCTCTTCTTTCCGTGATCATCCCTTTTTTGCTTACGCTTTAGCGTAGCATTGACCTTTTTTGTGGATGCTCCCTTTTGCCCCTAAGCACACATCATAGCCGACATAGCCTGCTAACTCGAAGAAGAAAAAAGGACCTCCGCCCCTGACGGGCAAATTCTTCCCTTGTGCACACCTCTCGTTTCTGCTGCCCAACTACAATGCATGGACCACCACATGTATCGATTATTGACGCGGCATATCGCCTTTTTTCTTTATTTTTTTTCTTTCTGACAGTATTTAGCCGCAAATGTGGACTTCATGTAGGAGCTCAGTTCCTATACGCAGACGAACACGTGTCCGGCCGCATAAATCCTTCTCTTGACTGCAAAAGAACATACAAACAATACATACATGATATGCAACCGCTTATAGGCCCTTCTACTCTGGCCAAAGTCAATTAGATGGGTGTGGATCTGTGCGTTCGAGCTTTTACCCAGACAGATTGTCTTTACCCAAAAGAGGCATCCACGGATACTGTCCAAGATCTTTCATCTGTTGCTCACCACACTTCTCACTCATTTCTGTTTCTCCTTTTGCGCTTCAGGGATGCATCTTTTTGTCTTGTTCTATGCTTTCTCGAAAAATCACAGCACATGTCAGGCAGGGCGGTCACCGTTTGGTCCGTCCCCAAAAAGAAATCTGCTATATGCGCATGATACAGCCCTGCGGAGGAGGCATTACATGGCATCGGGCGCAGTTATACAGGATGAATGTGCCCGTCAACTAGGAAACATCAAATAATTCAACTCAGCTTCCCAATGCTCCTGCATATGCAAAACAAGACATACACACGCTCTGACATTCGCAGAATGACGATCACAGGCATATCTTTTCTAGCCCCGACGCACACACCTCCTCGCTTTCATTCCCCTAGCAAAACCCAAGCATCTTCCCCTTCCCGGACTTAAATCCGGGCATGGGTGAACTGGTGAGTGTGTTTGTTATGCCGCTTCATCAGGAGGCTGGGAAGCGCGTTGAAGTCGATAGACCTTATTGTATGTGTATATGAGAGCATCATCCAAGAACTTCTATTTTTTTTGCACTAAATAAAGGCGCACAATTTACCCGATGCCAGTCACCGCTTGTGGCATATATGTCATAAGCGGTCTGCCCATTAAAGCGATGGATACAAGAAATTGTAGATATGTCATGCTCATAGCTTTCTTGTGAGAAGGATGGATCATCGGACGTATACTTGATGGGTGTTGTTGCACTGTTTGTCCGTCGTCTCCTGGAATGGTTTATTTATTAGCTCCTCAATGTCGCGTGTAAGCCGCAGGACCGTCGGCGCCTCCTCCGCGCGGCGCACACGCTAGTGAACACACGCGATACTGCCACAGCCGCGTTGTGGATGCGTGTATAAGTAACCCCGTCTCCTTTCCCCTTACTTTATTTGCTGATTAATTTAGTAGAACTGATCAAGCAAAACACACACATATGCAGGTATTACATATTGTCCGGCGCTCTTGTCGTTTACCATGCTGGGCTGAGGATCAACTAGATTACTTGCAGGATGCCTATGCAAATTCGCTCGGCGTACGTATGTGAAAGGGTAAACGAAATTTCTCTTTGTTATTGTGTTAATACCGGCGTTTTTCGCGGGAGCAACAGCCGCAGGCGTATCTAAAATAGAGAATAATCCCATTGTGCAAAAGAACACGGGGTGCTAAAAAATGAAAACGTCATGTCATGTCCTCGACCGACCGTCGAGCTTGCCTTATTGCTCTGGGCTTGGAGTGATCGTCAAAACAATTTTTTTTATTTTTAGTTCTGCCCCTGGAGCCAGTTATGTCCCCCACTTCATTGCCCTACACCAGCAATCTTGAGTAATCCAACTTTGAAAAAAAAAAAAAAAAAAAAAGATAAGAGCCCCCAGCAGGGCAAGGAAGATCCGTGCGCGGCATTCCAAGAAAAAAAAGGCGTATCGTTAACTATAACCCAGAGGATGGTAAGACAGAAAATAAGAACCCATCCGCGAAACTTTAAACCATAGTTCTGGTAGCTCATGCATACATACATATTTGCGAATCAAGATACAGCGACAGACGAAATTTTCATATTCGAAACAAGGCGACAGGATGACAGGTGAAGCTCGTTATCTCGATTTACAACACGCAGTAGAATAGCATATCTTATTGGTCTCTGTTATGTTATCGACTGATAAGCGCCGTCTCCTGCAAATAGGCACAGGACCACCATCTCCGAGACATATGCATGGACATGTACGTACATCTAGCAGGAAAAAGAAAGAATTGGATGGAGTGCAGCAAGTCATTTAGGTCAATTTACGAGCTGACGTTCTTGGGAATGAATCATGCGCCTTCGAAAGGGACGCTAATCTCGATTGAATAGAGACGTTGGAACGCCCCGCGGCGAATACGTACTTACAGGTTTGACCCCCTTCTTTCCTTTGTGCTTTGATTTCCTTCCTCCTTCACGAACCGACATACGATAAAATAGAACGTTCCCTGCGAAATTAGCGACGCGACTGAGCACGACGGGATGTGCATCGTACGACGTCGACATCCAAGGAGGGGACCGACTCGCATTGTCAGCCGCATTGCATAACTCACGTCCTCGTATGTGCCGGTGCATATCGAGATCTCTCCTCTATTATTTTGTTTTAGCTTTATATCAAACGCGGAAAAGCCTATGTATGTAGTGGGCTCAATCTGGTCGAGAAAGTCGGGGTACGCAAGTGTCAAATATCAGTGGAAACGGTCCGAGGCATATCACAGAGATAAGAGCAAATTATATTAACTCTGTCCTGATTTTCGGTGATAGTGTCTCTGGTCATATTTCTTCTTTGGGCAGGAACCTGTACACGCACCATTATTTGCCTTCCATTCATAATTTGACTTTTCCTCGGTATGTGTTTGTGGAAAAGAGAATTAAGGTTTCTTTCTTTTCTTGTAGTATTTGAATTCTAGACCGAAGCCGGCATATCTTGAAACTTCTGCAAAGTTAAATATCTAACGGCACAAATACAAGTATAAAGAAGAGAATCCGGGTGCACGGATGTTATGAAAATGTTCAACTTAAATCTTACAGGCGATCTACTCAAAATATATTACACAATTCTTTCTGCTCTTTTTTTCGTCGCAACTGAGTTATGGTCCTGCACAGAAGAAGCTATGCAGCATAAACTATACAAGTCCCTTGACCTAGATCACGATCAGGATATCACCATACTCATGAAAATGTATATGCTCCTCATGCATGATTTTACGGTTAAATGGAACGATGGGAAGTTGGCGTCAGGGGGTACGATCCGTTCCTTTGGTTTACGATTTTACCGTACCTTCTGTATGGTCCCGACTCGACTGCGAAGAGTCAGTGCTTACAATATCTCGTGGCTGTGGTGCGCTGACCTGCTACAACAGATTCAAGCATATATCATATAACTTAAAAAATTTACATTGGATCCCGCTTGTTTGTGCATACTACTCAATTTCATGATGAACAGCGTGCGCATAATTATCAAAGGTAAATGTAGTTATTGGTATGTTCGTATTCATCAAGGACTATATACACGGTCTGGCTATACAATATGACTATGCTGTCGCTAGCTTGTCATTGATGTCAGGTCCACTAGCGGAATTATCATGAGACGCATTTGTATTTCTATTAGGAATAGACGATGACATGAGTGCGTTGCCCGTATCGTAGGATGCCGTAAGAACGGGAACAGACGCGTTGTCTTCTGAACCATCAAAATCGGAAGGCGTCTCGAAGTCTTGAAGACCAAACGGCCGCATACGAAGAGCAAAGATAACAATGACCCCCGCGAGAAGCAAAGCAGTCATGGACAATGTTTTCTGAACATGTGTGTAGGCGCGAACCACACCGTCAAATTGCTCTGACGGCAATGACAAGATGTAGTCGATGTCAGCAATAATGCGGCTGAGGTCATAGTCGCCTGGGACATTCTCAACTATCTCGGTGGGTAACATCGTGTTCCAGATAGCACCTGCCATGGACGAGCCTACGCTAGCCGCAATGCTTCCGCCGACGGACAATAAGGCGGTGACGATGGCGAGGTCTATTTTTTAAATTTATGAGCTACTTGTAAAAAAGAGATCTTCACTGACATACCGTCATGTGAGACACAGCTCTGTGCAGTGACCGTGGACGGGATGGTGATAATACCCGATGCGACACCAGCCAGCGTCTGGGAAACTGCTACAATAAAGTCCGACGTATCAGGCGAGCGAGCATAAATCATCATTGCCACGGAGGTGATGAGACAACCGACGCCAACAAAGATGTACACTCTCCACCGCTTCGTGAACCGTTTCATCAGGTAGCCTATGAGCATCTGCACGAGAATAAAGCCGATAGAGTAGCCGCGCTCAAGGTAGGTCGCTTTCTGTGGGCTCGCCCTGCGCGTGACCTGAAGAAAGGTCGTGAAGAACTGCCAGTTGACCGCTGATACCATCGTAACGATAGAGAGGATGAGGATGGCATATTTGGCGGTTCTTAGCGCATCGTTTTCGGGCCATATCAGGCGCGACATGACCGGCAGAAGCGGGCGCGTCGCGTACCGGGTTTCCCACACGCACAAAGCAATCCATGTTATCAGGCCAGCAAATAGGGCGCCCAACGTGGTAGCTATATTCATTGTTAGTTGACGCTGTTGACGCGTATGTGTACCTACGCGACTGCCAGCCTCCCCAATGGGAAACGGCAAGCACGGGCGGGATGAGGGTCAGGCACAAAGCAGCCACCAAAAGAATACTGCCGACCAAGTCAACCTCATCGACCCAGTGCACGCGTCCAGTGTCACCAGGCGTGGGTGGGCTCAGAAGCGGCTGAGACTCCTGTTTATTAATACGGTCGACTTTAAGAGTGACGTGCCAGAGACCCAGGAGGAGCGGTGCACCCATCACCGCCATGAGGATTGGCAGCATACCGTACACCCAGCGCCATTGACCGTGATCTAGGAGAACTTGTGCAACATAGGGAGCGAGAAAATAACTAACGAGGCTCGGCCCATCGTAGAGGCCGCGGAAAAAACCGCGGTTTGCGACACTGGTCATGTCTTCCCCAAATGATCAATAAGAAAGATATTGCAGAAGGTCACGCGTTCTGTTATACCATCGATAGTTACCTCCGATCAAGATAGGACCGAGCACCATCGTACCGGATGAGCCAAAGGCATAAATGATTTGTCCGATCTAAAGCGTAAAGGTGAGACACGCTGGGCGTCGTTGATGTCAACAAACAAATCGTAGCGTCTATCAAATGATAGGCGCAAAAAATATGGGAAGCAACATACCATAAGAGTGGCGTAAGAATTGGCGACAGCCATGATAATAAAGGCGAGGGAATATATCACAATGGATAGGGTATAGGCCTCAGCACGACCGATACGGTCGCAGAGCTTGGAATACATGGGCAAAAGGGCAGTCTGGAGGATGGATACGATGGTGTAGAGGATGCTAGAGATGTGGTTGGCGCCGAGCATACTAGTGACGTTGGGCGTAATGCTGAGCACCATATTTCCTTCCCAACTAATGGCGCATGAAAGCAAGACGAGGCTAAATCGGATTGAACGTGTATATAAATTGTTACTGATTGTATCCATTTGCGATCTATGCGCGTTGACAGGGCGTACCCAGAGAATATAAGGATTTTGTCTGTCCTAGTCCAAACGGACTTGTAAAGCTCAACCTTTTTAACACCATCCTTGAGAGGCATGGTGAAGGTAAAACTGACAGATATATATAAAACCGTATAAAATGGGAAGAGAGAAGGGGAAATAAAAATAAAAGGAACACAATGCGTAATAAATTTATGTGAGCTCACGACTTTGCCATGTGCGCCACTGAGTCTGAATCTTTTTTTTTTTTGTTATCAGATCATCTTGATTTATAAACATGTAAGCCTTTAATGCAAGGAGCAATGGCACTCACTCCCGTGTGTCTGTGCGCGAAGCGCAGGTAAACTAGAGTTTTAAGACGAAGAAAGGGGGTTCTGGGGGGGAAGGAAGTAGAGTAAGGAAAGCAAAGCCAGGCAAGGGAGGACAGCAAAGGAAATCTGCGGGGTAAACAAATGACGTTAGACGAGGAAAACTACGTAGAGTCAGAGAAAGGGAGTATGAAAAAGGCAGAAGGGGGTGGCCATTGTTTAGCAGCTGCATGCATCATTCCCTCCGCTGGAGTAGGTGTTGCTTCCCGATGACACACGGACATTGGACTCATTGGATGATTGTTTTTGCCAGAGACTGGGTGTTTCTATGATCTGTTCCATGTGTAAAATATTTTGCTTCAAAAGAGTTCTCTTTCTGTTTACCTTGGTGACGAGTTCCTCAAATGCATCCTTGACCGCGATATTGGTCTTCGCACTGCATTCAATAAAGAGAGTTTGGAGCTTGCGTGCCATCGCAGCGCCTTCATCGTAGCTGACCACTCTCGATGCATCCTGATAGAAAAGTTAGCGATTACACTTATACCAAGAAGGATCTACCTTGTCGACTTTATTTCCTACGAGCATTTTGACAACATCGGGACTGGAACAGTAAGTGTTGATTTCGTTCCACCAAGTTTTCAAGGCATCAAATGTTTCACGGTTCGTGACATCATAGACTACAAAATTTAACTCGTATGGTCAGAAGGATGTAATGCGCACATGATATAAGTCCCCTTGGCGAAATCTCGCTGATGGAAATACTATATAAATAAGTATAAGAGGATGGCATACCGAGAATGACACCTTGTGCGCCGCGGTAGTAGGATGAAGTCAAGGTTCGGAAACGCTCCTGCCCGGCGGTATCCTTTTTTATGACGATGGGATTAGGTGAAAAGATAGTACGACAACATTGTAGACTTGCCCATATTGTGAGTTTGTAGCGCTCTCCATTGATTTCCATTATGTTGACCTTGAAGTCAACACCTATTGGTCTTTTAATATGAATACAAGAAGAAGTCCATGAAAAGAATGACATTCAATTAACGGGGAGGAAGAGATTTACCGATTGTCGCAGAAACTTCTTCTTGAGGAAGAAAAGTATCGTCTGTAAAACGTAGAAGAAGAGAACTCTTTCCTACGCCAGAGTTGCCAATGAGTAATGTCTTGAGAGTTGGGATTTCATTTGCCATGGTCGTAGTGAAAAAGAAAAACTGAGAACATATATGAGCATAAACGCGCATGTCCAAAGTTTATGCCTGCAAAACTCAGCTTGTGTCCCCAATTTCATGAACAGACATGATGTTACATTAGCGTCGACTATTAGACACAAGCAAGTATTGGTTATTACTTATGCATAAAACCATAAAATACATACATACATACATACATACATACATAGAGAAGGACATTGTACTTTATTTTTACCTTGCGATGGAAAGAACGGTGAATAATTAGAGTTAACAGATTAGAGCTTGCTCTCGAGCTTGCTCTCGGACCACCAGGATCTGCGGCTGGCATGATCGAGAAGGAACTCTTTGGGAAACCAGTCATCCAGTGGCTGATCCGTCAAAAGCTGGGCAAGAGCCCGTCCACTCAGGTAGGTGCGAGGCATACCTAGATATACATGTCAGACGTGCCCTCTTTGATATCCTATTCCTTCCTAACTTACCATGGCCGGTAAAACCAGCCGCAACATATTGGCCTTTAACACTGCGAGAAGAGATATCAGCCAGATGGCCGACGAGCGGCAAGCGGTCGCGGGTGAAGCCCATGACACCGACCCATTCTTTCTCAACCGGCGCCTTGAGGACATCGCGCATAAATGTATTGAGGGCCTGGGAGACAGCTGTGTTGAGGCTCGAATCATCGTCCTCGTACTCTTGCTTAGAAGGCACAATGTCACGCATACCACCCATAATGAGGTCGCCGTTGGGGCGAGAGGAGAGGTACTGGTAGCCATAGTTGGCGCTCACGACATAGTCAAGCTTGTGAGCGGACTTTGTAGAGCTCGTGACCTGGTTACGCACGGGTTTGACGACGGGCTTCATTTCGGGGAGAAGGTGCGGGGTCCAGGCGTTGGTGCAGAAAGCAACCCGGCGTGCACGGATGGGACCACGCGAGGTATGAACAGTATTGTTCTCATCCACACGTTCGACCCGGGTGTGAGTGGCCAGATAAGGCTTGTTGGCATGGGCCATGACCTGGCGAGTCAGGCAAAAGACGATCTTGGCAGCCCAGGCAATGGCGGTCGTGCGAACATGGATGCCGCCGAACCGGAATAGAGGCAGCGTGGGAAGCATCTGCTGGAGTTGGCCGGGTTCTAACACGTTGATATCGTCCACAAGGCTCGCGAGTCGCTTTGCACCGGGGAGCGCATCGGCAGCTTCTTGTGGAGAGGACCACGCAATGACGGTGCCCTTGGTCCAGGTCAGTTCCGGATCAAAGGCGCCTCGGTCCTTGTCGCTATGCTTGTCCAGGAAGTCAGACAGCATTTCCGTATTGCGGTAGTCAAACTGGATCATGCGCTCGGCAGATTCCTCGCCATAGTCTTGGGTCATTTTCTCAAAGTCATCGTTCAGGCCAGGGCTGATGATACCGCCTACATTGGCACCGTATAAATACGCAGATAGAATCTTTTTTTTTTTGGAATTAATCAAGGTACACCTACCATTGCGACCAGTTGCGCCGCTTGAGACGCCACGGGCATCGACAATAACGACCTTGAGGTCAGGACGGAATTGCTGAAGCCAGTAGGCGGTGGACATGCCAGTCAGACCAGCTGCGATTTCAAAAGTGGAACTCGATCAGCATTGAATGCGATTACTGCACCGATTAAAAGGTGAATGTACCTCCCACAATGACAATGTCGGCTTCAGCGGGAAGCGGGTCCGAGTTGGGTGCCTGGTAGGGGGCGTCTTGGAGCCAGTAGGATAATGTGCTTACAGGGTTGAGATGCATTCAGGGAAAAAGCTGCAATGGTTTCACACAGAAAGGGGTGTTGTCGCCGACTCATTTTTTATTGAGATATAGATCGTATGCAGTGACATAGTTAGGGTGAAGCTTATTTGTAACTAGTGTGACACTCGTTATTCCATATTGCTACGAAAACCATAGGGAATCTTATGCATATGATCTTGTAACGACAGCTTTGCATGTCCCTTTAACCGAATTGCCGGATCCATCATGTAACCTGGAATAGATACCATATCCGGAGCTTCGGAATACGGTTTTTCATTTTCATTTTTTTTTTTTTTTTCATAATATTTGCAACCTCAGGTACGCCACTTCCACTCATTCGTGCCCATGTATAATTTCAGTTTGAGCGTTCGCCTGGATAACTTAGCCGTGAGAAAATTGTGTAACGCGCATGAGAGCTTTTCCTGCCAAAATCTCACACCTTTTTGTTTGGGCAACAAAATGCCAAAAAACAAAAAGCGTCAGTTACCTTAAAAGGAAATCATGTCTTACCGGATTGTGATGATAGAAACGTTTTACAGCGATGATCTCGTTGTCATTGTAGAACAGAAGGATACTCGACCCTTAAACGGGCGTTACTCGTCTGTGAGGTTCAATGTGAGGGCAGCCCCGCCTGTGCAAAGCGTAAGGTAGAAGACGAAAATGATTGGCTGAATGATTGGGGCGTGACTTGCGAATGTAAGGAACATCAAGCTGGGAATTCAGTTGGATATATCAAAAGGAATAAGGAAAAAAAGAAAGAGAGGACAGACTATGCGGCCGCACAACCGCCTATTTCAGTGGATGTTGGCAACACCTCCCAAGATACCCCGGTTATTCTCCTTAATCCCTCGTCGGTGTCAAGCATGCGGCTGTCAACAGATCAATCCATACGCATTTCTTTCGAGCTTGACGACCAATCGCAATAGTGCGTCGCGAAGGATTATTGAACTTGCCAAGGAGGGCCGTACAAGAGAAGCATTGTCGTATTATCTGAAAGAGTCGGAAGCGCAGAAAAACAATCCACTCCATCCTCGGCCGAGCGAGGAAGCGCGATCGCAAGTGATGCGACTGTTGTACCACAAGTCAAATCTGGCCGGTCTTTATGCACTGCATCTCGACGATGTCCAGCGAACAACGCAACGATCGCGTCGATATACCCGAGCACAACGGTACCTCTACGCCATGCTGACCCGCCTCGTGATTGATCGCAAATACGAACCGACAAAGGTCGTTGCCCTTTTGGAAACCATGGAAGAATACGACGTGCCTGTCAACGTCGTTATTTACAACATGGTTCTCGAGCTCCATATCCGCCGAGGCATTCCGAGCCACGTAGAAGCCGCCTTTGATGCCCTGACCAGCGCTACGCTACCCAATGCCTACACCTACGGTCTCCTCTTGCGATTCTACGGCGACCGCCGTGACCTGGATCAAGTCGCAAAATACCTTGACCATATGAACCGCAACGGAGTGCGGCCCGACAAGGTCATTGTCAGTGTCTTGGTCTTTCATGTCTTTTGCAAGTCACGGCAATATGACTTGGCCAAGTTATTCGTGAATGAAGTCTACACCTACGGCAAAGATGAACGCGAACTCATCACGCGCAAGCATCGTGACTTTTTGTTAAAACGCATTGAAGAACTGCAAGCCGAACGCCAGAAGATGACACGCAGTCGATCTCTTTGGCAAGCGCGCAGGCAACGTCGCATGTTACACTCAAAATGGGAATTGCGTCACTCACAAGAAGCAGAACCACCGCAGCCGGAAATACCATATCCAAAAGAACACTCTGACGTCTTATCCTCCAGCTTTACGCGCAATGATTCTGCAATAACATAATTCAATGTACCTTGTTATGTATGTTTTCTTTATACAAAAACTTTGGAGGTGCCGCGTGATGCAACTTGAGGGGCATGAAAAAGATTGCTGCTGTGTTCCTTCTCATATGATAGCGCGATACTTGATTAAAGAGAGGATGTGTCGATTTGTTAACATGGCTCCAAAAAAAAAAGAGTTACCATCTACTGTGGCGAGTTTAACAGCCGCAATTTGATGCAGGCGCACTGCAACTTTGCCAAACGTTATTCCCATGGAAGAGATATCGACATTTACGCATCCTATCCTCGTTATCTGCACTGAGCAGCGTGTCGGGCTGTCGGCAAATGCTCATCGACAGCAAGTCAGCAACTCTGGCTATGCTCATCTTGTCGGCTCCAAATATATTGGTGGTCAAAGGTCGCAAACCTGTTCGTAATGAAGCCATCAATACCCAGATACTGGACTTGGGAACCATGACTGCAGCCTGACTTTATGGCAGGCCGTGAGAGCTGTTATTTTAATCACGGCATACAGATGTGTCGCAGACTACAGTACGTATGGCGATACTTTATCTACAAAGTTTTCAGCATGAAAGGCCAGAATAGCCATAGATCTTCCGGCTGAATTTATTTTATAGACTCTCTTTCCAATGTCGGTTTTCGTTTAGGAACACTAAACCAGAGCATAAAACGACTGGTCTGTTCGGCATTTACGATGCATGCAACGTCTCTGCACTTTCAAATGGCATATCTTTTAGAAAATAAGGTTATCTTATCTTGTGTAACATGCATTCTTTTCTATGAGAATTCTGGCTGTCATCGTATGCATAAACGAGGCTGCATCCCCATCTAAGACGACCCTCCTTTTCTTCCTTTTCTTGTTTCTCGTAAATATCGCTGGCGACGGCGCTATGTTTTACCAGAGGGCAGTCTGAATCAGCAACTTCGCTGTAACTTGACGATCGACCATTTTGCATGATTCCTGGCGCGAACTGCATCAATAAAACAAGGAGGCAACAGAGATGCCGTCTGACGATGAGCATGGCGACAGCTTTGTGGGTGCTGTCGAGGAACAGCGTTGCCAACGTCTCTCACGCGCGAATATGGGGCTCTAGTCGGAAAGGTAGGTGGGCGCCGCCAATAGGAAGGAGTCACTTGGCGTGGATTTGCAAGAGCACCCGTTTAACGAAAGCCATGTTCCTGACTATACGGACCATGACCGACCACAACGGTGACATGATGCTGTCGATATACAGCTTCTGGCTCTCGTCCGCTCCCGGGCAGACATCTGGTCGGGTAAAGAAGCAAAAAAGAAATGTCAGCAAAACATTCGAGTGTCGTCTTAACTGACCGTCAGAGTCATGGTCATTGATTTTACAATTCAGTCTAAGTCATTTTCGTCCTCGATAGTTTTCGTCCTCGATCCTGTGGTGGTCATTTCTTGCGCATAAGGCGCTCGATGCATTCCTCGAATCTGCTAGCATAAACAAAATGCAAGATGCGCTTATATGGTGAAAGAAACTGATCAGGGACATTACATCCTGAACGTGTATATTCGGGCTATAGATCGTCAGTTGCACATAGTTCATTTGCGAGACGATATGCATTTATCGTTGTATCTTCGCTTCTTGCTGATTTGAGATACACTCAGTTATCGCGAATGATATCAGCTCTAAGCTAGATCCGTCAGCTACTCTGAGAGAAGACAAATTAAATTTATGACATACGTTCGCCAGGTTAGGCCACTTGTCGTAAATGGACATGTGCGCGCCAACCAAAGAGGCGATCGAGGGGAGCGGAGCATACGGATTTCGGGATGATACTCATTCAGAATTTGGGCCTGGGAGAAACCCGGGATGTCTGTCGTCTAAAAAAGACTATCCACACTTCCTGAATTTAGCGATATGCTTGATCTTGCCTATGGGTGTGCAAAATGAACGACTATATAGTATTTATAGTGACCATGATATACAAATATTTTGGCATATAGAGGAACGACGTGAAAGAAAGGGTGCTTGGTTTATTTTTTTCTCTTTTATGTCTTTATAAGTGAATGAGAGTATACCGTATGTTTAGATGTTCAAAAAGAGTTCAGTGTACTTGGGCAGGGGCCACAGCTTGTCTGATACAGACTTCTCCAGCTGATCGGCAAGGACACGGGTAGCCTCCATGGCGGGCAGGACCTCGTCCGCAGCAAAGAAGGCGAGCTCCTCGATATCCTCGAGGGCGTTCATCTTGTTGGCGACCTCCTCGAGGTATCTGACCTTGTCCTGAAGCTCTGAAACGACGGGGGTGAGCTCCTTGAGGAGCTTGACCTCGGGCTCGTCCAGACCCAGGTCCTTGAGCTTAGAGGCCGAGTCGGCGAGCTCGGAGCGGTACGCATACGCGGCAGGCAGGACCTGCTGCACCACGAGCGTGTACATGGTCTGGGCCTCGATCATGACATCCTTGGCATACTTCTCCATCAGAATGTGGAAGCGCGAGTGGAGCTCGGCCTCAGAGAAGACACCGGTGTTGCGGAGCATGTCGGCGTTGTGCTTCTCGAGCAGGCGCTTGAAGGCGTCAGGGCTCTTTGTAATGTTGGGCAGACCGCGCTTGGCAGCCTCCTGGAGCCACTCGTCCGAGTAGTTGTCACCCTCGAAGCGGATCTTCTTGGTCTTGACAATGTACTCGCGGATGACCGCGAGCTGGTCCTCCTTGGAAGCAACGGGCTTGTCGCCGGCCTGCTTGCGGAGTGCAGCAGCCACCTCTTGGAGGGTGGACGCGATGGCCGAGTTGAGGAGCGAGACGGGGAAGGATACTGACTGCTTGGAGCCGACGGCACGGAACTCAAACTTGTTGCCGGTGAAGGCAAAAGGCGAGGTACGGTTACGGTCGGTCAGATCACGGGCAATGGCGGGGAGGGTGGCGACCTTAAGATCGAGGACGGTGCCCTTGACGCGGACATCCTGGAGTTGAGTGCCGGTGGCATCGTAGTTGACGGGACGGCCCTCTTCAATGGCGTTGAGGACTTCGTTGAGCTGGCTACCCAAGAAGACGGAAATGATGCCAGGGGGAGCCTCGTGGGCACCAAGACGGTGGTCGTTCGAAGCGGAGGCGATACCAGCACGGAGAAGGTCACCGTGGTCCTGCACGGCCTTGAGCACCGCGACGAGGAAGATCAGGAAGCGGTAGTTCTCCTCGGGCTTGGCGAAGGGGTCAAGCATGTTATCGCCCCGGTCGGAGGACATACTCCAGTTGCAGTGCTTGCCGGAGCCGTTGACGCCGCGGAAAGGCTTCTCGTGGAAGAGGACCTTGAGCTTGTGGCGATGGGCAATGCGGTGAAGGACGTCCATGGTCAACATGTTGTGGTCGACCGCGAGCATGGCCTCCTCAAAGATGGGGGCAACTTCAAACTGGGCGGGAGCAACCTCGTTATGGCGAGTCTTGATGGGCACACCGAGCTTGGCGAGCTCATACTCGCACTCGCTGATGGCGGCCAGGACACGGGTCGGGATCTTGCCAAAGTAATGGTCCTCGAGCTGCTGGTGACGCGGGGGCAGACCACCGACAAGGGTACGGCCGGTGATCTTGAGATCAGGGCGGAGGGTGTACAGACCGCGGTCAATCAAGAAGTATTCCTGCTCGGTACCGAGGGTGGTGAACATGTGCTTGGGACGAGGGTGATCTACGTCGAGATATCAGTCTCTGGTTCCTCTATATTGTATATTTCCCATGCACCCCTGTTCTCCTTTTTTTCTTTTAGAAGAAAAAAACGTACCTTCATCATATTCTTCAATCAGGCTCAGGACGTCAAGAGCGGCCTTGTTCAGGACCTCAGACGAGCGCAGCAAAACGGACTTTTCATCAAGGGCCTCGCCGTTGTATGAGATAAAGACGGAGGGGATATAGAGAATGGCAGTGCCGTGCGGACCTTCCTGGATGAACATTGGGCTGGAATAAAGTTTTGCAATCAGTTTATCTTATCGTGCATTGATCAAAAGCGAAAAGGTGGGTTATTACCTCTTGGTATCCCAGACGGTGTAACCACGGGCCTCAAAGGTGGTGCGCATGCCACCGGAGGGGAAAGATGAGGCATCTGGCTCGGACTGCAGGAGCTGCGAGCCGGAGAAGGTCTCGAGCGCAGTAACCTATAATAAACAAAACAACAACAAAAATAAGTATGACTGGATTATCTATTTGTGTTGTCATAATTTAAATTATTACTGTCACTTGCCTCTTCAAATCCACCAGCAAAGCTGCTCTTCAAAGTCAGGAATGAGTCATGCTTCTCAGCTGTCGAGTCGGTCATGGGCTGGAACCAGTGGGTAAAGTGAGTGGCACCACGCTCGATGGCCCAGACCTTGACAGCATGTGCGATAGCATCCGCGGTCTGCTTGTCAAGCGTGAGATTGCCACGAAGCTGATTGAGGAAGTTGCGGAAGACAGGCTTGGGGAGGTGCTTGCCCATTTCCTTGAGCGAAAACACATTCTGACCAAAGATTTCAGAGACGCTCTGGAGCTGACCATTGCGCTCAGGGAACGCAATGTTGCGGGGTGCCTTGGTCAGACTCTCAACCACCGTGTTAATGCGAGCTTGGTGTGTCATTGAGATTGGAGGGGAAGAAAAAAAGAGAAAAGAGAGATAAGGAAAGAGTTGTCAAAAAGGACGCGTCCTCTTGTCTGATTTGTTGTTTGAATTTTTTTGCCGCGCCTACTGGATGTCACTTTCAATTCGTCCTTTCCCTCCTCCTCTTTCCGGGGCTGATCGTGACACAAAATGACACATACACGCAAATATAACTTTTTCCTTTTTCCTTTTCTCTTTTTTTTTTAATCGTAGGATCATATTCTTTTAGGTGTGGCGGGAATATATGTGGGACATGTCTATATTTCCCCCCCTTTTATTGCCCTTTTTGTTATCTATTATCTATCTATGCGGTTGTATCTTCTTCGTATCCCACAGGCTTATTGGCTTCCGACTTTTGCGAAAATGCCATGACCTTGTATATCCTACCCATCATGGCCGGATCAACGAGCCGTTGGTATCCTTGAGCGATATTTGTCCGACTTTCGGCGGATTTTGCGTTCTTGAGAAGCACCTGCAGGCGGGTCTCGATACCCAGGGACTGAAGGAACCGTCTTTGTGTGATTGGTCCATACACATCCACCGCTATAATATATAATTAATTCATGGTACATGATACATGACGCATTTAATCAATATCAACTGCCTTCATCGTCATCTTCGACCACACTCAGTCGCTATCCAGCCCATCACTCCGACGCACGCATATTTTTTTTTCTCACATGCTTTCCTCCTATTCTTCCCTTGGACTTACATTCTTGCATCGCGCGCCGTAACGCACAAAAGTCAACGTCTGCACTCAGATCCGCACTACCGGGATCCGTCATGGGATGTACAATTTCGTGCTTCCGGATCGCCTAATGTTTTGAAAAAAAAAAAAAAAAAGAAAAGCAAAGTATAAACAAACACTGTAACCGTAATTCATCCGTTACTGCATTACTCGGAGAGTATCGCCCTGCGCATAGTCTTGTCCGTAATCGATGATCAGACCCGTGCCACCGTTTTCTTGCACAATCTGAGCCATTTGTTTTGAGACATTCCAGCTGTCCGGTGATACTTCGACACGGTCACCCGTAGCCACCGTGTCATAAAGCGTGTTCTCGTCCATCAACGCCTTGCTTGCCGAAGTCGGGTTCGGAGACTGGACTATACGAAAGTTGTACGGTCTAATTCCAGCTTAGATCGATCGATCGCTTCGTTACTTTCTTTTGATACTCACGTCTCATCTGTGTCATCGCGATCAATTAAAAGCTCACGCCAACCTTCTTCTGTCTTTGCAAAGGAATGAATGGCAAGGGCATCAAAGAACTCGTGGGCCATCATAAACGACCACCCCTCTAAGTAAATATGAATATCTATAAAATAGAGTTGGGCTAGGATCTTACGTGGGACAAATTCGATACCGTCATGCCAATGGACCTTAATTCCATCCGGTCGCGTGGCAGACTCGAGTGCCTCTTGGCCATCGCCCGCAGTCAGCGTCTTTTGCTGCACTTTACGCAGTGTTGGACTGGCTTCCAACAAGTGCACGCCCGTGATGGTCTCATAAAAGTACGGGAAGCGCGACATAGCCTAAGGTCCATTTAATATCTGATTACAAAAGACAGAAGGATATGGTTTAAAAAGAAAAAAAACTTACACGCAGCATATCGCTCATGAGAGTACCTCGACCAGGACCGAGTTCTACAATCTGAGTCTTGTTTGGTTTGCCCAGGCGCATCCACTCAGTCAGATACCAGATACCGGCCAACTCGCCAAACATTTGACTGATTTCGGGCGACGTAATAAAATCACCTTGTCTGCCAAACACGTCGCTGTGCATGTAATATCCGCTCAAAGGGTTCAGCAACACTTGCCGCATAAAGTGCGCCATCGTCACAGGCCCAGCAATCTGCACAACGATGCTGTCTGTTCAATTGAACACGCTCTTCCTTTGTGTCTTCTCCATTCAATCATACCTTCATTGAGTCCACGAGATGCTTCCCCAATGGTGACAGTGGCTCCTTGGCTTGCGAAGGAGGAGGAGGAGGAGTCGTGGCTGTAGTGTAGAATCGAGCGCATCGTTGCCGACGGCAAGCAAACGTTATGGACGATCGTACTGCCAAACGAAGCATGTCAAAAAAGTAGTGCAGTAGGAGCAAAGAGTGGTGGCTGAGAAATTTAATGTAGCATAGCTGCATATTGCTATGCCCTGTTTGCTATGTCTCAAATACATATACATTACATTCCCTCTGTGAATCCGAAGAAGATGGCGAAAGGGCAATAGGATATGGAATACATTTATGTCAATCAGACAAAACAGCGTTTTTTCTAACCAGCATGCTCGACCGTCGTCGTGACAAGCTTGCCGTTCGACACGGTCGTCTTGAACTGCTCTGGCACTGGCAACTCCTTGAAATCAGTCTCACCCTCGCCGATATCCTCTGGCAAAAGCACGTTGACCGAGCTCGATTTGGCAGACAAGATCTCAACGTCCAGACATTCCTTGGACAGGTAGATCGAGCCCGAGTCACACTTGTCGACCGCAATAGTAGGGGTGACATGGAAAACTTGCAGACCAAACGAACGGCAGTTGACCAGATCGACCGTCGACACCGTCGAGTCGATTGCAATACCGCACTTGGTGCATGAATCTACACAGCTGTGGTTATTTTCCATGTTTCCGCCGCCCTCAACATTTTGTTTTACCCATTGTTACAGCATTCACTTTGCCTTTGATGCAAATCGTCGAGTTCTTGCATCCATAGATATAGACGGCCTGGTTGATGGCTGTGTCTTCAATAATAATCTCGTGGTTGTTCTCGTGGTTCTCAACCACCCACTTGTTGGCCTCGAGGGTCGTCTTGGCCGGCTTCTTGAGTACATACTTGTCGGGCTTATTAGGCGTAGGTGGGCCCTGCTTCTTGATGGGTTTATCGTTATTGCTCCGTAGTTCCGGGTTCTTGTGTGTCATTTCGCTCTTGTCGACCTTGCGCAGACCGGCGGTAATCGAAGAGCCTTTGTTAATCTCGGCAAACACGGCCGCGGCGCCCGTCGGCTTGTCATCTGCCGAGTCGTCAATGACCATCGGCGGCGGGGGTGGTGGCGGGGGAGGGGGACCGCCAGCACTAGGCGCGGGCGGGGCGGGTGGAGCAGCGGTTGCAGCTGAAGATTGCTGATCGAGTAGCGCGTCAACCGCTTGACCTTGCGCGTTCCAGGTTAAACCAGTCGGGTAGTTTTCTTTGACATAGCCACCAAGTGTCTCCAGAATGGCAAGGAAGGTCTGTGACCATTCGACTTGCTTTGGATCCCTGCTATCTGTTAACGACCCTTCTCCTTTCTTCTGTATGAATGACTCCGCTTACTTTTCCTTCCACTCCTTGATCACGCGGTTCGAATAGAACTGAGCCGCATCTTTCATGTCGCGAATGAAAGGCACAGGCGTGGGTTCCTGTTAATAAATTAAAATTAGACACGCTTTTAAAACAAGGCAGATACGACACTTACGACTGTGAACCAGCCCAAGGCAGGGATACCTTCAGCAACGACGCTGAGGTTGTTAAACTGAGGATCACCACGGCCCTTGTCTTTGATGTCGCCAATCGCGCTCAGCGCTTTCTGGATAGGTTCGATGAGCTTCATGAACGAAGCAGAGCCCATCTCGGGCTTCTTGGCCTTGCCCGACAGGGCGATGATGGTCTTTTCCGCGTCAAACGCCTCGTTGACGAGTGCAGCCTGAAATCATCAACCATCCCAAAGGGGTTAATAAATCTCACACTATTTATAAATTTATCAATATCATCGCACCTGGTTTGCAACGGCACCACCCATCTCGTTGGAAATGGCAACGAACTTCTGCAGTAGAGGTTGAATGGCACTTTCGAATTTTTGAACGGAGACGGATTCATCCTGAGCACCTTGTGGAGGAGGTTGCAATGGTGGAGGAGCAGTAGCAGCATTGGGTTGGTTGTTTGAAGACGAAGCAGCCACGGCAGAAGCAGACGAGGCCGACATGGCCAAGTCCTCGAGTCGCGTGGTTGCGACTTCGAGTCGCTTGATGAGACTCGCAAGCGAGTGGAATTCTGACATGATGAAAGAGAAGGGAAGAGTAGTTTTGGTGTCAGACACCGAAAAGCTTCCAGAGCTATCCTGCGCTGCTGAATTCCACCTCCGCTCATCATCGCCATGTCATTTAGTACGGAATAACGCAAGAAGTGTGCATTTGTGCATATAGACGTCACATTACTTGATCATATTATATATTTGTGCTATATTACTTGTGTGGTGTCATCTATATGACTTGGAATACAATTAGAATAAGTACATGTATGCAATAATAAAACTAAGGATTAAGTGATGTATCGGAAGTCGGGATGCAGGTCACACAGGTCCTCGCCCTTGCACGCCGCTGCGTATTCTTCTGGCGACAGATTCTCGCGTTTTTTGTTGATACGATGCAGCAAGAACTTGAAAATGAGCGCGATTACGACCGCACCTGCCATCAGACATGCGCAAATAGTATGACCACGCACATAGTGCGGTCCGTCGTCCGCCCGGTACACCTGGCCGCCAATTGCGCCACCGATATTACCCAGCGACACAATGATAGCAGTCGCCACACCGCGCTTGGTATGACCACCAATGTTGTTCGAAAACCACGACAACATGGCTGGGATCTGGCCAAACACGCCCGTCGCGGTGATGCAAGTTGATATGTACAGCGCCACCGGGCCTTTGTCCTTGAGCGTCACCAGCAGAATGTATCCCACCATACCGAGCAAACCCGGGACAGCAATATGTAGGCCACGCTCCCTCTTGTGGTCCGCGTGGAAGGCCGTCAAGATTGTCGCAGCACATGCTATATTCGAAGAGGCTCAGTCTACTAATTCCATCCAACAATCCGAACTTACCAAATGCATACGGCGGCGCAGACATGGCCTGTGCCTTGAGGCTCGTGAAGCCCATGCCTTGGATAATGCTGGGCAAAAACATACTCAAACTATACAGCGGTGTCACACTACAAATGTAGCCAGCCGCATGCATGTAGACCTTCCAATCCAGAAAGGCTGCTCGCAGTTGCTTCCACGAAAAATGCGTCTCTGTCGATGGACCAGCATCTTCTCTCAGACGACGGATGATAATCTCGCGCTCGCGAGCGTTCAAAACTAAGAAGGATGCGTTCGCGTTAACAGAAGGAAAAGTATGTAGCACGCCACAACCCCTCCTGCATGTCTGTTTGTAATGATACTTACAGCGTTTGGCCGTTTCGGGAAAGTCAGGAAGCACAAAGTAAGTTAGGCATGCAAATAGCAAAGTTGGGATAGCCTCAATGATGAAAATCCATTGCCAGCCGTGGAGCCCTCGCAGACCTTCCATCTGCATGATACCATATGCCTACAATCATATAGAATATAGTCTGAGCTTCAAACCTGCCATGTTTTATCCCTGGGTTGTGTTGAGGGCAGATATTTCTTACCAGTACACCTCCGAAAGCCTAAAAAAGCGGAGAAAAAGTCAGATCACAGGTTTCACAAAGCAAAGAACCAATCGCCCCACAGTCCTGTACTTACGCCAGCCAAGGTAGAACAGCCAAAAAAGAAGGCCAAACGTGTCGCTTGCTCCTTCCGGGTATACCAAAGGGTCAGATAGAAAATGCAGCCTGGAAACAAGCCTGCTTCTGTAATACCAAGAAAAAAGCGGCTTGCCAGGAGACCCGCGCCGTTATGGACGGCCGCCATGGCTGCCATCGTCTAAATATGATCAAACAATGCATTCAAAATATGCAGACGTGCATATTTAGCCTTATCATCCTACACCCTGCTTATTGCAATACGTACCACGCCCCACGCCATCATAACGATCGAAATCCATCTGGAAGGGCCAATAAACTTCAGCATCAGATTGCTGGGCACTTCAAAAATGATCTTGAAAGTGGGGACGAAAAAGATCAGCATGAATGATATACTCCGCGCCAACCAGAAACTCGCTTCAGCGATTACTCACATAGCCGATAAAGAATATAGACAAAGACCAGTTGTATTGGCTGTCTGTGATGTCGATCTGTTCAGTCAAGCCAGCGACTTTAGCGTTGCCTAAATGAGATGCGTGAGAAAGAGACTCTAAATTGCTGGGAGGATACACGTACCAATGTTGACTCGGTCCAGGAAACTGCAAAGGTACAGAATACCAATATATGGAATGATACGTCGATCAAGTTTCCAAAGCAGCTTGCGCTCTTCCTTTTTGTCCGGAGGTATGAACGAGTCTTCTCCTTCAAGTTCTTGAACGTCATGCTCCACATCACGTTCGATCTTCTCGTCCACCTTGATCTCTGCCATGCCAGAAAGGAAAAATTAAAAGAAAAAGTTCAAGAAGGAGAGAAAGATGCGTGAGATGAATGTGGGTGTGGGGAACAATCTTTAAAAAAGACGGGCGTACCTCTTTTCTGAAAAAGGAAAACGCGGGCACATGACAAGGTTTCGGTGACTAATGGATTAAGTAAGGCCAATGTGGCATACGTCTTGTATATTAGCGTTGTCAATCGTTGTGTGATATCCTATTCTCTTCCATGAATAAAAAATCAGTCCCCTATAAACAATCACTATCAATCTAAATAAAAATTATGCTGTATAGCATAAATATTTAGTGTATGGCGACGTCCTGCCATTGGCGCAGTCGTTCTCACGCACCTCGAAAAGGTTACAACAGGCATTTCACGATATCTATCAAAAAAAAAAAAAAAAAAAAAAAGAACCTTTCACTTGGTGTAGGCTTATTTTCGCAATAAGTTATATATTTGCTTCGCCTAACCTGATTAATGCAAGTATTCAAGAATTGAGGCAGCATTCTCCCTAGCAGGGTGATGTGACTCACCCTGTCACCATCCAACCACAAGGCCAGCGCCGGCTTTTGGACCTCGAAATAGATAACCGACGGGAAATCATCTCCAGCAAAAACTTCAATTGGAAAACGCAGAAGGCGGGGAGGAGACCGAATCCCAGCCAACATGCTTTTTTTTCCCAAGATATATCATTTGAGTTTTCCGCGGAGATCCGTGTGCTGCTGTACGCTTTCGGTGAGAACGTAGTCGGCACACGTAGTCAAGGCTAAGAAGACGGAATACTTAAAAATTAAGC
Source organism: Syncephalastrum racemosum (assembly GCA_002105135.1). Classification (NCBI taxonomy): domain Eukaryota; kingdom Fungi; phylum Mucoromycota; class Mucoromycetes; order Mucorales; family Syncephalastraceae; genus Syncephalastrum; species Syncephalastrum racemosum. The sequence goes on from MCGN01000001.1 coordinate 647,894, forward strand.
ATGATGGACGCCTTTAGCTAAGATCCCAATTGTTTTCTGCTCATGCGGCACGGCTATGATAGAAAAAATGCAAATGTAGCTTACAAGCACCGAAAAAGTAAAGTTGTACCAAAGACTCTTGAAGTCCATTGATAAAGGAACGAAGTTCCGCACGATTGGATTATGTCGATACCTATATGTAGAGGATAGCATAGGTAACGACATTAATTTCTAGTCCAATGTGAATATAGCAGCCATCGCAACAAAGACCTATGCTGCAAATGCAGCACGGTTATACGATACGAAAGAGCATCTGAGCTCATATATATCTACGCATGCGCGCGTAGTAAACAACGGGATATTAAATATCTAGATTTATGATCAGGGAAGTAGCAAGTATACAGATATGCCAAGTTGAGTTGGACGATAATACGATCTTGTCAATAACTTGGCTTGATATGTGGTTAGGTAAGTCAACACATAACGAGATTTGCAACGACATACAAACCATTGGTGTGTTGCAAACTTGCCGTCCTTGACAGATGATAGTATACCTGAGTAAGAATGCGATATCAACATACATATATCATGTGCTTTAATGGGCAATAACTGCTTCATGTACTGAATAGTAATTACTCACCAGTGCTTTTTCAACTGCTCCGTGCTTCGCATAAAGTTGTTTTCCATCTTCTCACACACTATGTTCTGTCCATGTTCTAGATCCTTTTCGAACATGTCAAGTTTTGTTGTCTCTGCTCTTATATATTGACCAACTTGGTATAATTTACATGCAATATACATGTTGCAGGCAACACTCTTTCTGATATGCTTCTTTCCGATGATCGGACGGTCTAAACAGACATTGTTAATCCCTGCGGATAGACATATTAAGGAATGTGCGCTCTGTAGAGCTTGATTATACCGTTTTTGATACATCCATATCTCGTGTTTCGGCCGGTGAGGGTACCTGTCATTTTTATTATTCTCGTCTATCTTTTGTCTGCGGACAAGTACTGGCGCTCCATGACATGCTCTTATTCATGGCCTTACATCGTTTGGGAGTTTTTTTTTTTTTTCTGTCTTCAGAATCGATCATATTTTTATTCTGTCGCACGTTCGGAGTGGCCTTAGCTGTGGCGCTTTGGAACTATTGCATATAATGCCAACGTTCGCCAATCGAAATGCTTGACTCACAGAACAGGCATTCTCTGCTGGATTTTCTCTACTTTGCCTTACACGGATGAGATAGATAAGGAGACAAGGTAGAAGGCAAGGTGCTAGCAGACAAGCGTAGGATGAGAAGGAGAGCGCGGTTTATTTCGTTTATCTTAAGAAGAAGCATGAGCATTTTGCACATACTGGTAAAACGGCGGACAACCCCGTTTGACACGGTAGGTTGATCGTTCATCTATAAAGTATAGCTTGTAGACAAAGCTTATGCAATAACAAGCATGCTGTGCTCGCATTTACCTTCCGGAAGTCGAACGAACTGCTATGGCTCTCTGAAGAGGACTGTTTCGTCATATGCAGGCGCAACCGATAACAAAATGCCAATTGAAAAATCTGTATGAATGTATTTACATTTTATCATGCATATGCATGTATATATATCTATATGGGTAAGGCAGGATAGGTATGGTATATGTATACAGGAGAGGTCGCCTTCAACGTTTCTTTTTCCCTTTCCCCTTTTGTTTATTCCTTCCAGCCGAGACGGAACCGCCTTCCATTTCTGGGTTTGTCTGCACCTTCTTGCGGGCCTCCAAAAAGAACTGGAGGTCACGGACCTGATCACTGAGCTCTGCAAATGTCTGCTGACTCGCATCAACTGCGCGTTGATAGACCTGGCTTTCCTTTAGGAGAGCGGTGGTTGACTAACGCAGAACGGACAAAATCAATAAGAAGGTCAAATAGAACAACAGCAATGGATGACAGCTCACCTGTCTTTCACGTTCGAGCCCAAGCCGGGCGTCCTCCAGCTTTTCGCGACTCGTGTCGAGGATCTGCATATCTTGGTGGTGCTGGTTTGTGATGTCTTGGAGTTCCTCTCTCAGCTGAGCATTGCGCAGGGTATCAGCTTCATTTTGCCGGAGAAGCGTTTGCTTTTCGAGGGCAAGCGAGCGGAGGCGAGCCGAGAAAGTGGAAATCTGCTGTGCCAAGGATTCGAGGGTATCTTGGTAATATACACGTTGGGAGTCGAGTTGGGATGATAGCAAATGAGTGTATTCGCGCGACATGGCTTCGAGCTTATTGTTTTCATATGCCGAGCCATTCTCGTTCGGCTCCAACGGTGGCGGAGTGGTAGAGTCCTAGAAAAAAAAATTGGGCATGAATGCATGAATTTGGAGGTGTCATGTCCATGCGCAGAAGCATACCGGATTGGACGAGGAACCGGGAAGCTCAACGAGTTTGCCATCGACGACGTTTTGCAAGAGCCTGTGAACGTAACCGTTGCCGGCATAATCCCAGACACGTTGTGTCTCTATTTCGAGGGCATAAAGATGGTGCGAAGCAGCGTAATGGTCATACGCGTGGCCATCCGACGAGGTACTGCTGCTACTTTCGTGCCGATTTTGATCACTGCTATCAGCTTGCTCGCTATTTCTGCTCCCACACGCCGTATGACCGCAAATCAAGCAGATCCAGAGATTATCTGTAGCTGCGCAAGTCAGACACTGGGTCGCATCCGAAGAAGCAGAGACGGTGTTTTGTAAAAGGGATGACGAAAAAAGAGAGTTCGGATCTGTTTTCTTGCGAGTATGGGTCGCCGAGTAACGGCAAACGGGACAGCTAAAAGATTTAAACCCAAAAAATCAGCTTACAGTGATGCGGCATGATACGGTACGGTACTACCTTCCATCACCCCATTTGGAAAGACAATGGCAGTGGAAGGTGTGGTGGCAAGGAATGGTCAAGAGACTGGTGGTGGGATCATCCATACGATCAAGGCAAACGGGGCAAAAGTCGCTTGCGATGGGAGGAAAGCAGTAAAGGTCGGTGTGCGTTAGAAAGTAGAGCTGGCAAATGTGGTCATCCATGGACGAAAAACGACGCCCGTTATACTGGTTATAAAAGTCAGTCGCAGCCTGCTTGGAGTTGAACTTGAGCAAGACGAGATATTCATCCATGCTCTGCCGAATGATATGATAATGAGTCACAAACGGGTCCACAGGTCCCACAAAACGAAGGAAGTCGGGTGTAGAGACAATGTCTTGAGGAACGTCGACGCAGACAACGATCGTGTCCTGCACTGCAATGAGATCCTGGTCATTTGTCTTGTCGTTTGTATCGGAAGAGGGCGACCACCTGAGAATGACACGTTTGTAATCGCGTTGGATGTGGCCCAGCCGAGGTCCTTTGATCACCTGTGCATAGGTGCGTTCTTCCATTCTATGTAACGAATTGAATTAAAAAAAATGCGGTTCTTTCCAAAATAAGTTGTTTGCTTACATTTTCGCACACCCTTAGAGAGAGAGAGACAGAGAGACAGAGAGACAGAGAGAAAGCGTGTGTGTGTGTGTGGTCGTTTTTCTTTTTTTTTTTTTTTTTTTTTTTTTTCTCAGCCCATTTCCTCTTTTTTTATTTCCACGCTCCCAAACTCGCCTCTTGCTCTTTCCCCTCCTCCCCTTTTTTCCCATTTTCTTCCTCTCTTCTTTAGTTGGCTCCTAAAGCCTTCTTAAAAAAAGAAAGCAAAGGCAGCAAAGAGAGAAAAAGAAAAGACGAGTGTTTTAACCTACACTTGATCTTTTCTTGAAACCCTTCTGTTGTTATCTTGTTCTTTTTTGTATTTAAGCATGTCGAAGCGACTGCACCGTGAGGCCTTTGAAGGGAAGAGCGAGAAAGCAGACATGGAGCTAGTCGAGCGGGCGCCTCCCCTTACGACTCGACTTATCCGACCTCTACGCTCCATGCGTACCTTTGTCCACAACCAGTGGTGCCTTTGGCGCTTGGACTCTTTCCATAACAAAGATGACAACAATAAAGACCACGGCCAGGACGGCGACGATTTGGACTATGGGAACTGTATGCCCCGTCACCTACGCCGCGGTCATGCTTATGACGACATGAAAAATAACAACAACAACAACATCGACGCAGAGGACGTGCATGCTCGCCCTGCCAAGCGCCAGCGCTCGCTTGCGTCCACCTGTGTCGACCGGGTCCAGCGCACATTTCGCTACTATCTCCACCCTCCGTCTTCGCAGACGACGCTTGCCGGCACGTTGAGCGATGCGAAGACGAATCCCTTTGCCCCTCCCACTACAACTCAACGCTCTTCTCATTATCCTGCCGCCCACAGACACAACCATACGAAACGGTCACGCACCGCTGCTGCCCTCAAGGCGCGCGGCTTTGATTTTTCGACGACGTCCTGGTCGTGGAACTTGCGACACGTTGACTCGTTCGTACGGCGCTTTTGCTTTCTTCCGCCTTCAGGTGTCAACCACTTCCAGCACGAACAGCCGAAAGAAGATCCTGAGGAAGACTATTCTGCCTTTCCTCCTGTCGCTCGTGCAGCCATTCGCAAAGCCGTCTCTGAGGATAACGAGAAATGGGGTCTCGTTAACGAGTCGTCATTAGATGTCCATTTCTTCGTATGTACATCCATATTTATCCAACATATATGGCTCACCTTGACCGTAATATATCGTCCATATATCTAGTCGCCTGCGATACCTCCGCCCAAGCCCATGCGCACCTACGCTGCCTGTCCCCGTATGGGCTATTCACCTGCTCACCATCCTCATTAAGGGAAATAGGGGCGCAATAGGAGATATATGGGACAAAGCAATGCCTGTGTTTCTGCACCGTCGACCTTGCAACTTTTATTTCTCATCCACCAAACCACACGTATTCCCCTCCATCACCCCCGCGCACGCGCATCCGCCAAAAAAAAAAAGACTCATATATATACTTAACCTTATAGTACTATCTTCCTTTTCCTATCTCTCTTCCCTTCCACTCTCTCAACTGATTGATTGGTAACATACATTATCCTTTTGTCGTCTAAAACGTCTCACTTGTATAGACAAGCACAGAAACGCACATGCCTCCTGTGAACTTGCTGCGTGTACGGACCATCATACAGCTCGACAAAGTTCGGGCATGTCATGTGTTTGCAACCCCAAAAATCGTGCATGCTAAGCTTTCAAGGATAAGGCATCATTGTTTTGGGTTTGTGTCCATATGCCTTATTTAATGAGAGTCATGTGTTATACAAGCTGGCTAGGGTGAAGCTTGATTGGTACTGAGGCACGTGCAGACACAATCCGTTGATCAACCAAATATATGTATACGCCAAGTTGTGTTAGGTGTTATAGCATAATGAATACTTTTTGAAGGAGCGAGCGCCACAACGGGAAACAGCGTCATATGAACCTCATCCGAAAAGACTGTTTTGGAAAGCCAATACAAGCCGGAGTCGACAAAGAGCAGCCAGGAGAAATAGAAGAGGCATCGTAATCATGAGCAAGATGAGTCAGCAGACCATTTCACCTTCAAGAGCTCGTTGTGCATCTGGTCATACGTCTGTCTGTAGCTGACAAGGAGACCAGCAAGTGGGGGAAAGCACGCTTCTTGTCTTCGTCGGTACTATAACAGCATAGACCAGCTAAATGCACAAGACATTTGCTGTGATGCACGCTAAAATGAAAAATAAGCTATAGCTGATCAACGTCCCCTTGACCCTTTGACACATATGATGCTCTGGTTTTTTATTTCTCGCCACAATGCAAAAAGTGTCCTTAACGATATTCTGTCCAGTAGTCCTCATGCGTATTACGCCGACCGGGTTGACTTTGGAAATATTAATCCGACTATAATACCATATTCGCCTTTCGATAAATGGAGGATAGACTCTTTCTTGCATGTTTCTCATTTGACTGAATGCGTAAAACGCAGTAGAGATACGCCGCACATAGGTGTCAACTGAGAACACTGCAAGCATATATAGGAGAAAAGACTTAAGTGGAGAGGAGGACTGTGAAGCTTTTGTATTGGCGCAATCATCCCAAAGCCCTACTAGACGTATCATCTTAGACTGAATCAGATACTCTTTACTCGCGCCAAAAGCTTTGTGCGCGTAGAGAACTTTGACTACATGAAGATGCAGAGCATGTATCTAAAAAATATATACAGAGTCCTCGGGAATCTGATACTTATTTTGAACACGTACATTGTGCTGCAGCGTCCATCGTATGGATCATTTGGGAGACGTTGAAGCAATCCCCCATAACAACATGAGCTCTGGGAAAAAAGGGTTGATATGAAGATCAACATAAACATTTCTGCCCTGGGTTCTACGCATATTTATGATTTCTGGCGTAAATCAAAAGGATTTGCGCAAATATATAGCGTCTCGTGCGAGTTAGCTATTGCCATTAGTTGGATATCTATACGACACGTTGCGCACGCGCAGCAAACTAGTTTAGTCGATTCCGGTGATATTTCTCTCTTGAGAGGACGATTCCACATTGGACGAGATACACTGGCGATAAGCTCCAGAGTCTGCGTCGCCTGGTCCTCTCCATCGAAATGCTACTAATGCGCTGCTATGTATCCAATCTGATTACCATACATGAGTAGACAGCTACGGTAACCAGGTTGACTGTTATGGCAACAGTGTGGGAGAGTTCTAGGATGGCACGAGAAAAGGAATGAAGAACACACGCAGCTTTCTCTTAGAACTCCACTTCCTTGGAGGGGTTAGCTTTCTTCATCGGCATTATTTAGCTTGCCATAGCTTTATAAATAGACTGCTGTTCATTACATGGCAGTCATGGATTGAACGTAGCAATTTCTCTGCTTTGCGGGCGTCCATTGTGAAGTCAAATAGATGAATATTGGAGACGCTCATATCCAGCAGCCCGTTCCAGAAGAATATCCCTTTCCCGTCGCATAACCCTCTTTCTCAGTTGGTATGCGCAAAATAAAAGGAACAGCCTCATATCTAGAACACCGCTGTCATTCCAGGATTCTTTTCCATCCTTTGTCCGTAGCTTTTACAGATCCGTACCATAACTGTGACGCGTTGTCGCTACTTCCACTGATATTATGTATGTGATTGAAGTTCCGTCAACGCATTACGCCCTTGAAGTCTGCAATTGATGGCTTCGTGTATCAGTCATGAATCTTCCGTTCTTCAAACAGAGATTGACGTTACATTAGCTGGTTGTGAACTCGTGGTCCCGTTTGTGTCGTATCATTCTCGCTATTCTGTCTCATTCCTCCACATGCTAAAATATGGCATTTAACCGGACGTATTCACACGGTAACGTTTCTTTTTTTTCTCGAACAAAGCCCCTATCAGTGCCACTTCTGGGCGGCCGAATTCTGGACGGGCGTTCCCACAGATGAAAAAGCTTGTAGGGGATGAGCTAATAAGAATCAAAAGGCGCGACTACCAACAATTACTTCATTTCATTTGAACTCCCATGATGTTATAAACAAAATCTGCATTCGGTAAGTGTGCCAAAGAAGCGCCATCCTGAATAGGTAGGAAAGTCGTAACCGGGATATGTCTATTATAACTGATATTCGCAGATAATTTTCAATTCTTGGTATATTCATTCCAAAAGAGTATAGTGAGACTTTGCCTCATCCAAATTAGCACCTGGTCCACATCCTTTTGCTGTGATTTGTCCAGTGCTACATGACATGTTTAATGTATTTTTGTTGAAGCAGGGAAACGGTCGGGGCGTTGACGCCGTCTGCCGAATATTTCACGCGTGGTCTTGTCACGCAAGGCCAAATAAAAATGGAAGCATGCAAAGCCTGAGAGGACGAGCATGAAAAGAAATCCACTGTACAGAGAAGGAAGGGAACAAGTTAATAAAAGAAGTAAGACATTCAGGTATAGATATGCAAGACGGGGGATACTTGCATGACGAGTAAGGCCAGCCAATGCAGTTCTATACCAGCATAAACAGACCACTGTGAGGTGAGCGACGGAGAGAGGAAAGGATGCCACGAGAAAGTGATGATACTCGTCACCAGGCTTTGAACAGCAGAAAGGAGAGACCAAAGGTACAAGACATAAACTGTCCATAGACGCGATAAGGTAAATATGTCCTTGCCAGCGATGGATTGGATGACATCGAGTATGGCAGGGACACCTGTCATCCAAATCCAAATGACGTAGCTGGCCGTATACGCCAAGAACTGCAGAAATAGCTTATGATTGTGCAGTCCAACGCAACCTCCTATCCACGGACAGTGACTGCAGTAACAGAAACAGTAAATCATTATGTCATCATTCTTATTTATTTTTCGGTTTATCTTCGTTTTAGTGTATTTTGTTGCATGACTTACTGGTCCATACGGAGCACACACGCGTCACACTCCCGACAATGCTTCGTTCTAGGAAATCGCACCAAATCGCATTTCTGGCAGTATCGAGAGTCATCGTCTTTAGCTCGACCATCCGGGACTTGAAATGAGCCGTTCCGTTCCCAGAGCAAGCGTGTGTACGTAAGGACACTCAAAAGAAAGAGTCCACAACCAATGGCGAGTACAGCATCTTGTATATAAACATGAGCATGAAGGAGGAAGAATAACTATGACACAGTACCTTGCTGCAGTCCGAGACCCGCTTTACATTATTTTTAGCTATGAGTATACCTATGCACATGGATCTTTTTTTTTTATTCTTCCACATACCATGAACTCGGACGGTGTAGACGTAGAGAGAGTAAAAAAGCAAGCCATACCCCGTCAAAGGGAAGATCACTTGTATCATGTACCTTTTATTACAGCAACAATCGGACCCGAGGAAGAAGGTGGAACTACTTTTTTCTTGGCATGAAATTTCAAGGCGAAATTTGAGCTTCATCATCCATCGACACACCACGCATACCGGCGTGTGACTACACATCTATGCAATCATCAAATAGCGTGATTCAGCTAGGTACTTCTTATTTCATATGGAAACGACCTTTGTCGGGCATTGTTTGAACTATGTAACTAGTGTCATATGTACATTCTATATATCAAAAATAATGGAATGTTAGTAAACAGTAATGTCAATTGCATCATTAAGCAAGGCAAAATATCAGGTAGGCCTACTATATTTTAATCATTTGACTAAGTATTTTGGGTGCTTTGCATGCTGAGTGACTACGACATATGGATGATTGCCTTTTTTTCTTCCCTCTTCATGCTAATAAAGGGATAGAGAATATGCTGTGAGTGTGTGTACGTGTGTGTGTGTGTGTTCGGTGCTGCGCGTGCTGTGTGTGTGCATGTGTGTGTGTGTGGAGTGATGCTTTTGAGTATAAGAGTAGCTCAGCTAATAAGGTCATCTATCCATCAGTCGCCACCATCCTTCTTCTTGATCCGTTTGGCCCATCGCAGTCCGCAAGCATTGCATAATCTACGTGTTCTTGTTTAGACGGATGATAAAAGGATGTTATGCGAAATAGTAACATACGTCTTGGGACCTTGAGGACCTTTTCGCCATTCCGGAGAGGACGTAGTACCGCAGTCGGTACAGACAAAATCGTCCGTTTCTTTCTGCTTTTTCCTTCGCTTGAGCTTGGTGGTATCTTTCTGAGCGGTACTCGTATTATTTGGGGCTGTCGTCTCAATGGCATCTGTGGAGGTGGATTTATGAGATACTGCGCCTGCTGCTGCTGCTGCTGCGCCCGCTGCCGCTGCTGCTGTCGCTGGGGTGGACATTGAGGATACAGTTGTGGTGGGTGCAGGACTGACAGATGCTGCTGCAGCAGCAGCAGCAGCGGCAGCGGCAGCCATGCCAGCCGCTGCAACTGGTGACACATCTCCTGAAGGAGGTTGTGCTGTTGGCATCGACAATAGATCGTCTTGGAAAACAAGCATGGATGAATTATAGTCAGCAGATGTCGTCTGTTGCTGCTGTTGCTGCTGTTGCTGTGGCTGCTGATGTTGTTGTTGATGATGTTCCCGACGTGTGGATGGTAACGGTTGAGTCTGCTGCTGTTGTTGCTGTTGCTGTTGTTGTGTAGTATCGTCCATCCAGATGTCAGTTTCGTCGTAAACCGGCGCATGACTGACTTCTTGAAGACGGTGGCGTAACCATTCGTTCTCCATCTTGAGCTCGAGGAATGAGTCCAAAAGTCCGCCCATACGGGTTGGGTAAGGCTGAGCAATGGCGAAGAAGGATTGTGGAGATTGGCCAGGTACATCGACACGTGGGTGGCCAATCATCTCAAGGACAGTGTATGTATTATCTTTTTTGCGAAAACGATATAGGGTTTTGATCTGAGAACGCGCATGAAAGGCCCGATTGAAATCGCGGATAAAGACATCAATGTCGTCGACGTGTAAAAAGTCCATGAGCGTCTGGCCGATAAGCTCGTGAGCCGCGTATCCAGTCAGGTCGAGGCAACCGGAACAGTGCATGATTTTTCCAATGGGCGATAGGACAACAATTATGCCGGTGATCTCGTTCAGAATGCGTTCCGACCAGTTTCGTCGTCGTCGGAATTCTCCCGTTCCTGCCCCTCCCCCTCCCGTCCCTCCTCCTCCTGCTGATGAGCCTCCTGGATTAAGACTATTATTATTATCCATTTCACTTTTCATCGCTATCGTCGACGTCTGTGGTTGCGCCTGCGCTGTTTGCATCGTCATAGACGGTGTGGGTATAGCGGCGGCTATATGTGGTGGAGGCGGTTGCTGGGGTAGTCCGAAACTCCCGTAATCAAAGGACGCGCCTCCGTCAAACAAATAATTGTACACGTCTGAAGGCACCTGTTGTTGTTGCTGCATTCGTTTTAATCGTGCGTGTCCCGTGCGCGTGTGTCAATAAAGGTTGTATAAAGTGACCGTCTGTGTGTGCGTATGTATGTATATGTGTACGTATGAAAGTGTGAGAATGTCGCGGGCTGTTGTATGTGTAGCGTGTGGTGTAATCGTGTGGCTTTCTTTTTTTGTTGTTGTTTTCGCGCTGGTCGTGACTTCTTGCTGGGTAAAAAAAGGAAAAGAGAACAGGAAAGAGAACAGAGAAGAGATGAAAGAAAGAGTAGACGCAACTCGAGAAAGAGAAAAAGTGAAAAAAGAAGAAGAAGCAACAAGAAAAAGTTGGGGGGTGGATACAGTGAAAGCGAAGAGGAGGAGGTATAGCATCATCACCCCAGATACGCGTACCATATTTGGGAATCTATCCCAACCTCTCGGGCCTATGCGGTCATAATTACCGTTTCAAGAATACGAACGTCATGGAGCGAACTTTGATAATTGGGGAGGACATGACATCAGCGCATGCTTGGAGTGACAAACACCGCCAACTCTCCCTTTCCGGGTGGCTTACAGAGAACTTTAATTTACGCTACATTGCAGGTATCATTATCAAAGAACGTTGACCCGAGTCGCTTTTAACTCTTGTGAATCCTTGTTCTGCTTCCTTTCTCCTGCCTTTTCTTTTGTTTGACTTTATACATGCGTGACCGCCTTGGTGTGTTGAGCGTGTAATCATTTTCAAGATTTCTGTACGGGCAAGAAACCAGATGAATGTGCATTTACAGTGCCCAGGATTGTTAGGGAAAAAAATCAGGTGCATAAAAGTATATGCAACTTTGCGCTTCTTTCTTAAGCATTTATATACATACTTTTGCCGGTGCTGGACCCTGCGCAAGCGTTGTGCGGGTCTGTGCCCCATTTGGAATTGTGAGGATCGGCCCCGTACGCCAAGAGAAAACTTTATGGGTTTACAGCGTGTTATTAAAGCGCCACAGTAGGTATGAGCCTGTTTACTAAATATTATTTCTTACATAAGAGGTCAACAGCCTTTGATCGCGATACCTAAGTACGGAGGTCGTCCCCTGTCAGGAAGTCTTAGGCCAATCCTCTTTCTCTGTTAATGCTATATTAGGCGGATATGTGTAGCGCTTTTATAAATTTTTGGTATATGATACCATTGGGAGAAGCTTGTTCCCCAGGCATGCCTTGTAGTTTTTATATTCGACTTGCTCTTTTCCTTCCGGAAGAAGCGTGATGGTTGGTGTTTTCAATTAAGGCTCAGATTAGCCTTATAAAGGTAAAGAGACACGCGGTGTCAGTGCACCGAGCTCAACCCAGCTTCACTTCCCAAAAAAAAAAATTCGCAAGACGATCTCCGCGACGTGATTTGATGGTCTTCGGAATATTCAAACAAAGTAAAAACAGCGCCGATCGAATAGGTTGTCATGGGTCCATTCTACTTGGGTGGCAACTGTCGAGCAGAATTTGTGTATATCGTGCAGACATGGCTTTTAAACAAGAAATATATGCCGTATGTATCCGATAAGTATGCAGTTATAAGGAGTAGATAGATATTCTTTAGATGTGATTTTCCACGTTACTCAAACGCAGAGTCCTACTGGCTGACGTTTTGATAATGCATAGAGTGCTTGTAAATTAGACGTTCTTCATGCGTACGCCACCATTTCTGCGTTTCCTTCTAAGTTTGCCTTCCCCAAGGATATAGCCTTTCTTCGTTCTTCTCTTAAAATTACGAAGGTACTTTTTCTCATTTTTAGGTACAGGAACGCGACAATGTCAGATGAATCAAACCAAATAAAACGAGCATTAATAAATACCAGTATCGATCTAGGAAATCAAGATCAAGCCCATTCGAATATAAGCAGAATGATAAAGTATAACTTTCTATAAATATGATGCGAAAGCAACCACATTGATGGAATATGTATGTCGGAGATTAAGCAGTTTAAGGTACCTATTGGGTTACAGCGAGATCGATGGCGGACCTCTCGTTGGCTGAAAAGGGATCCTTTTGATATTACCAGTCACGTGCGTGCAATCACAGGCCAACTTTGACTAGCGATGTGCATTTTGGTACGACCAATCATAATGCATCGAAGCAGGGCATGCCTTCTCTTCTTGACAAGAGACAAACCCCTTTCAGCTAAACGTGCCCAGTCTAATCATCGCACTCGTTTCCCTTTTTTTCCTTTTCTTTTATATATAATTTCGTGTCTATCTATTACCCTTCTTCCCTCTTTCATTTATTTCATTTCTCTCCTTTTGCTTTCACACAAGACATAAAATATTCCCCATGACGACTCTTTTGCTGCCATCGACGACGTGCGAAACAACACAACAAACACAAGACGCTGCAGCATGGCCTAGCCGATACTATGGTCGCACACGCCGCATTGACCTGCAGCAAATCTATACCGACCTCGTCAACGAACTCCAGCAGCAAGAACGACCACAGCGACGGGTCAGCTTCAGTGTGGCGCCCCCGAAAGTGCACGTTTATGAGCCCGTAGAATACGAAGACGATGATGAAGAAGACAGTAAGCCCTTCGCGGCCACGCGGTTCATTCGCACGGACGAGGCCGAGAATTTTTCAGAGATCTATTGCAAAAAGAAAAAGGCCAACAAGTATGACTCGCTCGGTCGCCGGTACGACCTGCGCCCTGTGCCCAATGTGAATTACACCAAGAAAGAGAAATCGGCATCTGCGCCCAGTTCGCCCGTATCTGATAAACCAATCGACCTGAGCGGCGCATTGAGCGAAGAGCCGGCGATAATTGAAGGGGTCGTACCTTCAGTATCTACACCTCCTCGTGGGCACACGAAACGGGCTCGCCTGCTATGGCTGAACAAGACACCCTCCTTTGCATCCCTTCGGAGGAAAATGACCATCTAACGAACAAAGAAAAATGGGACACCACCAGTACCGTCGCCACTAATTGGTACTACTATACCACTTTTGCCCCTATGTGTATAATCTTTTTTTTCTTTCTTTCCCTTTCTTCGTACCCTCGATCCCTTCTTTTACTTTCCCCATATTCGCTTCCTTTCTTTCTTCCTTTCTTTGTTCAGCTCTGATCGCACGTCTACTCTCGTTATTCCCGTTTTGCCACTTTTAAGACTTGTGGATGCGCCAGTCTCCATCTTATGTACTATAATCTATTTATCTATAAAATGTATATGAGAAAAAAAGTTATTCCATGGCGTGGTGACAGATTCAAGAAACTTGGATAGAATATACAGCATCACCGTCATAGGTGATGGACCATGGGAAATTATGAGTTATGATCATCAACAAAGCGACAGAGCGCCGTAGACGAGAAGTACCCGTCGAAGACTGGATGGAAACACCCATGAAGTCCTGCATGACGGTTTGTCACAGGGGCGTATTTCTTTCGAACTTTCAGTCAGAAGCCAAGGAGATATGGGCCTACCGCTTCACTGGTGCCGTAGGTCGCACAGTGACTTTACTGTGTGATCCCGTAGTATCTGGAATAGGAAGCCATGCAGTAGAGTGGAGACTGCAACATTGCAATAAAAATCCTGTCAATCGTTTGGAGTCATTGACAATAGTTGTTGTCACTTTTATTAACGTTGTGAAGAAAAGCGCCGGTACTTGTCGTTGTCGAATCAAAAAACGCGTCGCGTGTTGAAACGCGTATTAAATTTTGGGAAGTGCTCCTTGCTCTTTTTCTTTTTCTCTTGTTTTTACTCGATTAAGCATGGTGGCCGTGCATGAAGAGAAGCAGTACCTGGATCTAATTCAACACATTCTTGACAAAGGCGAGCACCGCGCTGACAGGACCGGCACAGGCACTCTGGCTGTATTTGCCCCGCCCCAGCTGCGGTTCTCCCTAAGTGACAATCTGTTTCCATTGCTGACCACAAAACGAGTCTTTTTCCGTGGCGTACTGGAAGAGCTCCTTTGGTTCATCAAGGGCGATACGAACAGCCATCACCTGAGCGAGCGGGGCATCAAGATTTGGGATGGCAACGGTTCACGTGAGTTTCTCGACTCTCGTGGACTGTCCCACCGCAAAGAAGGCGATCTCGGCCCCGTCTACGGATTCCAGTGGCGCCACTTTGGAGCAGAATACAAGGACTGCGATACGGATTATACAGGACAAGGCGTCGACCAACTCCAGCAGATCATTGATACCATTAGAAACAACCCTACTGACCGTCGCATCATTCTATCCGCATGGAACCCAGCCGATATCCCCATCATGGCTCTGCCACCTTGTCATGCCTTTTGTCAATTTTATGTCTCAACCCCTCGCGAGGGTGAGCGTGCGCGCCTGTCTTGCGTTTTATACCAGCGCTCGTGCGACATGGGCCTCGGTGTGCCCTTCAACATTGCATCGTATGCGCTGCTGACATGCATGATCGCTCATGTCACTGACCTCGAGCCGGGCGAGTTTGTCCATACCATGGGCGACACCCACATCTATGTCGATCATATCGATGCGCTCAAGCAACAGCTGCAACGCGAACCGCGACCCTTTCCCACTCTCCGCTTTAAGCGCAAGATCAGCTCCATAGACGACTTCACCACCGATGACTTCATCCTCGAAAACTACCAGCCGCATGCTAAATTGGACATGAAGATGTCCGTCTAGTCCAGCCTAGGTCTAGTCTAGGCCTGTCTGCTTCGCAGATAGAGTAAAGTACAGGATAGCATACGCGCAGAATACTCCCGCATCCACTTGCATATACATACATTGCCCAATACGAGACGAGTTTTGAGTTGTTTGTACAATAGACAGAGGGGCATGAAAGTGACTTTTTATTAGTATTAAGCCTCCACTGGCTCAGCAGCCGGGGCAGCAGCAGCAGGCCGGAAGTCCTGAGTGACGGGCTCAGTGATAGCAGCCTCATCCTTGGGCTCCAGGATGGTGATGACATCGGGCAGAGGAGCCTTAGGACCCTGTCGGCCAGTGGGGTCGTTGTCAAGCATGATCTTGACCTTGATACCAAGAACACCCTGGCGCAGGAGGACGTGGCGGGTGGCAGTGACGATGAAGTCACGGGCAGGGTTACCGGAGTGGATCATGAAACCGTCGCCGAACTTCATGGCCTTGGCACGAGCAGCACGAAGCTTACCAGACACGACGACCTCACAGCCCTTGGCACCCGACTCCATCACGAAGCGGACAACACCGTAGCAGGCACGGCGCACAGCCAAACCGTTGAGCAGCTTGAACTTGACAGACTCAGCCTGGGCAATGGCACACAGACCACGGTTCTGGACACGCTCGGCGTAGAGCTCGACGGTGTTCTCGGGGAAGCGGAAACGCTTCTGGACAAGAGTCGTGAGCTCGCGAATGCGGCGGCCCTTCTCGCCAAGAACGTTCTGGGTGTGGGTGGCACGGATAATGATTCTATTGGTTGTCATTGTCCGTTTAGCATTGTGTACATATTCTGTTGTCAATCGCCAACGTACTCGGTGCGGGCGGGGGTCACACGGACCTCGACACCAGCGTAACCGTCCTCAGCGAGCTCGCGGGTAAGGAACTCGTTCAATTCGGCGTAGAACACACCATCAGCGACCTAACAATGACCCATTCAGTCAATATTTCATTTCAGGTATGAAATGCGATTCACTTACGAACTAATAATATTATCCAAGTAGAGGTCGAATATCGAAGTATATCAAACATTAAATGAGTTCATCCATCCATCCATCCATCCATCGCTTGATGTATTGGTTATACCTTTCTCTTCTTGGAGATCTGTGCGGCGGCAGCAGCCATGTTGGATGGATTATTTAGGGAAAGAGGGAGCTTCTTCCGGATGGCAACTTCAATTCCCAAATTAGGTCTTCGCTCCCCCACTCAGAAGCATCAGAGTGGCCCCTACCAAATCCGACATTATTTCATTTTCTATTTGATTTTTTAAAAAAAAGATAACTGCGTAGTAATGTCTCTATATATGTATTTTTCAACACCTTGCTAATATTTCTCTTATTTCTTACATACTCTATTTCGCTATGTGTACTATCTCGAATCGTCTCAAAATACCAGGTGTATACTTAGGCGACCCAGAGAAGGCAAGACTTTAGGACATAATAAACCAGCAAAAGCAGGACCATTGTCATCCAGAGTCCTTGAGTAACCGCTTATAGTATGTAGAAGGCACTTCTTCTTAGAACGACGATTATCTTGAAGTGTATACTGTAAGTACTTGTAAGCGTGGCTGTAATGAGTATAGAAACATAATCAACACGGGCCATGCTTAGAACATGCCGTCATATGGTGGTACATATAGTTAAGACTGAAGTAGATGAAAATCTATACAAAATCACAGCTTTTTATCGTCGTAATATAGGTTGTCCGCATACGTGCAGAAGCTTGCCTGGTTTTCTAATAGAAGCTGGAATGCTACTGAGGCATACATATGCGAGACACAAGAAAAGCCGAAACCCAAGTTTGCAGAGGTGATTTGTAAATATTTCTTCCACCGTTGAATTGGATTATCTACTATCATGGGTTCGCTTCATATAGATGATTAGCACGTAGGTAAGAGCACTCTCAATCATACAAAGAATGTTCATGGCTGTATTTTTTATCATATGCTACTAGCACATATATTTTATTTTACAGTAGCTATCAGCGGGAGTCTCGGTTTGCCTCTTCGATTGTGATCTAAGCAGCTTAAACATTGCACATTTCAATGCAACGCAGGGAGAATCGTGTAGATATGTTAAGCTACACTATTTCTACCTAAAAATCTATATATTGTATACTATGCATCCATAACCTGTTCGCGTATACATGAGATACCCTACGTGACTCCATTCTTTGCTATGACACGTGCATATATATGGCTCTGAGCTAATTATAAGAAATGAGCTCCTCTCCCTTTTGAGCTCAGGGAAGCAGAAAGAAGAGAGAGACAAACTCATGCAGTGTTCTACATATATATGTCGCTTGTAGTACTGGTACTATATATCACTCCCTCCTTTCGCTCCTCTCTCCTCCTTCTCGATCTCCTCGCGTCTTGCTCCTGCGAGCCTCCCTGGCGTTCCTTTTTTTTTCAGACCGTTAAAGGCATCTTTTTTTTTCTCCTTCCTCTTTTCCACACCTCTTCCTTATATCATCCTTCTAATTCCCGTGTAGCTTTTTCGGACCAACTTCACTTGATAACAATGATGGCCGATACGCGCATGAACACCAACCCATACCTCCGCGGCAAGCCCTCCAAGCCCTCGATGATGATGGATGATCGGAGCAGCAGCCATAACAGCACCAACGGCGGTTCTACAAGCCCGACTAGTTATCATCCTCAACGTGAGATGTCGACAACAGCGATGCTTTTGACGCGCGAGCACCAGTTGAGAGAGGAAATTGCTCGGCTCCGGAAGGAAGAACAAGAACTGCGCGAGAAGGACCACTGGATCAAACAGAATATCCTTGCCGTCCGGGAAAAGCTTGCAGGCAACGACAGACGCATATAAATTGTGCCCTCCTGCTACGTGTCCCTGTTCTTTTCTTTATCCTTTTCTTTATATCTTTTAAATAATACAATGTCGAGTCTCACGTCCACCAACGTATACTGTATTTGAAACATATGCATTCAACAATTAAATCAACTTCATTCGCGACGTATACTTATGCGCCCCAGCGTGCAAAAGATCAGGCTTATACGCATAGTTCCCCTTTTTCTAACCCTTTGCCCCTGTTGCATTACCATACATGGTGTGAAAAAACGCTATGAATACGTGCCTATCTCCCTGAAATTTGGCATGTGGCCATCTGCAAATTTTCGGACTAAAGTCAAATCATCTGCTAGTACCAATCGTCCCATGTATGTTTGCATGACAATATAGTCCTGTCTCAAGTATCGTAAGACGCTGCGCTGTTTCATAGGACTAAAATGGGGCAATAAATATAAGCTTTTACTTAATATTTGGTCGAAGTAAAAGCGCGCGCATAATGAGACATGGTGAACACTGTCCTCGTTCGGTGACAACTTCCCAACCTAGCAATATAAGCCATAGCACTCTTATAATGTGATAAATATATCAAACAACAGATCCAGACATATACGGTTATGCGAATGCGTCACATCACTTTTTTTCTTTTCCTTTCTAGATTGAAACTTAAGCACCGGGTTCGGGACCCTTCAGAGAGGTTCTTCCTGCACGCATCATTTCATCCACCAGCAGCAAGTTGCTTGCGATCACGGAGCTGAAAGAAAAAGGCAGTATGGAGTTAGCCAATGCACAATTTCAACCCATACCCCTCTTTCTCTCTATGTGTCTCTCTCGCTGTTTCTTTCCCTCTTACCATGAATGAAGCATATGACGGTGAACACGGTAGTTGTCCCACACGCCATCCAGCTTGGGATCCATTGTCTCACCCGTCTTAAGGTCCACACCAACGGCGTGGCCGTCCTGATGTTCCTCTTGCAAGGCAACAATGACATCTTGTGCATCAAAACCGGCGTTCTGGGCAAGGACCTTGGGAATGATCAGCAAAGCATCGGCGAAGGCCTGGACGCCCATTCGTGCGCGACCCTTGACCGTCTTTTTGAACTCCTGCAGATGCTGAGAAGCAGCGACCTGGAAAGCACCAGCACCGGCCACAACGGATTTGTCTTCGATAGCATTCTTGACCGCACGCAGACCGTCGCGGACGGCATCGTTGATCTGAGCAATGGTGTGGGGGTTGGGGCCCTTAATGAGGAGGGTAACACTGAAAGGATCCTTGACTTCCTCCACAAAGGTATATTTCTCCTCGCCGAGGACGTGTTCATAGACCAGACCCGCGTAACCAAGTACCTCAGGGGACAGGTCCTCGACCGAGTTTTGAGCCGAGCCACCGCAGGCGAGCTGTAATCGCTCCATGTTGCGTCTCTTTGCACGGCGGAGAGCAAAGATGTTGTGCTTGGCAAGGACATCCAGCGAGAGGGGATCAATGCCTTTTTGGTTGATAATGACAAAGCCCTTATTGGCGTTTTCGCCAGAGCAGACTGTGTTTTTGAACTCGACGATCTTGCGGATCTTGTCGTCCACGTGCTTGCGCTCGCTCTCCACGAGCTTTTCACGTTGCTCAGGTGTAGAATAGAAGAAGCCCGAGTTGATTTCACTAGGCAAACCCGAAACAAGAATGTAAGGTATAGGCGAAGGAAGAAGTAGGAAATGCATTACCTCTTCTCGTATTCCAGACTGACATTCAGAGTCAAGACGAAAGCATCAGTGACCTTCTTTGGCATATCGGGGTGGCGGGCACCGTGGTCGAGGACAAGACCACGAACGAGACGAGACTCGGTTTCAGTACGGTGCTGCATCTTCATGATTTCGACCATGTGCAAGTCGATGGGCTCGCCCTCGCGGTGGATGGCAAGAACGGCATCAACGACAGCCTCGGTGAGTGTGTCAGCCAAGACACGATGGACCTTCGTGCGCAAAGACGTCCGTGCGACCGAGACGAGCAGTTCGCGATCAATCTCGGCTTTTGAGGTCTTGAATTCCTCCAGGAACTAATGAATAATACAGATTAGTGTACCGTTCTGCTTGCAATATACATGTATGTATATCGCTCTTCCTCTTTCTCCCGTTGATTTTACCTTGAGTGATTCCTTTTTGGCGATATCATAGCCCTCGGTAATGACGCGCGGATGAAGACCTTCCGAGACATAGCGCTCGGCCTGCTTGAGCAGTTCACCCACAAGGAGCACAATTGACGTCGTACCGTCACCAGTGATCTCATCTTGGGCAGTCGCAGCCTTGGCAATCATGGCCGCGGTAGGATGTTGAATTTGCTAATGATGAACGTGTCAGCGTACATATTATAAATTATGTACATATACAGGATGAAGGAAATACCATCTCGTTCAGCAGGACTTTGCCGTCCTTGGTGAGCTTGATGCCACCTGCACCATCGACAAGCCTAGAATGATGAAGCAAATTGATAAGCCAGAAGATGACAGGAAAGGCGAATGTGTTACATCTTGATGGTGCCTCTCGGGCCGAGGTTGGATCTGAGGACATCTTGCAGGCCGATCGCAGCAGTAATGTTGAGCTGCAGGGCCTGACCGCGTCGCGCGACGTCTGAGTTGGGATTGATGACCTTGAGAGCAGAAGAAGCCCTTTATAAATGGCAACATTGGGTAGGGTAAGTAACCGAGATGGGGTTGACGCGTCACTGTTCTTACATTGAGGAGATGACAGCTGGTCAGAAGTGGCTGGCGTGCACTCTGACAGCTAAATCCCCCCCTCTTTTCACCCAATTTTAAGGTCCGGGGCGGAAGTCATATTCCCATTGCTCAAAGCAGCAGTAATGGATTGCTTTATC
Organism: Syncephalastrum racemosum; assembly: GCA_002105135.1. NCBI lineage: Eukaryota > Fungi > Mucoromycota > Mucoromycetes > Mucorales > Syncephalastraceae > Syncephalastrum > Syncephalastrum racemosum. The sequence continues at coordinate 668,902 of MCGN01000001.1, forward strand.
TCATTCTATTTTTCTTTTTCTTCTCTTTACGCATGCTTTTGCTTTGCGGGATGTCAATAAATAGTAGCTTCTGGACATACCAACCTTAGTAGGTAGAAAATAACAAGGAAGTCATATATGCTCTCACTCGCGTTGGAAGCCCTATGAACCCACCACTTATCTTCTTCACACCGAGTCACGCGTCACCATCCGCTTGCTGTAGGATTTTGGGGTTGCATGCTCTTCTCCTCAGACTGATCTTCCGCAATTCATAGTGAGACTTTGGTCGCAGCATTCTGTGCTACACAGGGCACTGGCGTGGAAAAAGATTATTACCTCGTTGACTCTCGGTTGCATTGGAGGCCGCGAAATGATTCCTGGTTCAGATATCATTGAGTATACGTGGCTCCAGAGGAGTTCTTCTACTGTTTGTGGTTATCGCATCCATCCCGGTAAAAGACTGATCATAACTTGCGCCGAGAATTGTTTTGAATGTATCAGGCATGGCATGAATACTTTAGAATAAAAGCGTCTATTTTTTGCCATGTCTTATATTTATTAGACGGGTTACCGTTGGAAATCAGCATCGGAAAACATAGTGAGCACAGTTTCTACTATGCGTAAGCAGGACTTGGGCACCTAGATGCTTCACAGGTCATGCCTTGCGCTTTTAGTAGTGTATGATTACAGCTTCTTCCTAGTACTTATCATCCTATACTCGTGGCGAAAGTCGTCCACCGCACGAAAGACAGCGTCCGAGCAGTGATTAACTACGAATGTAGAGACGGTAAATGATACAAATGATATCGAACCTAGGGTTTTTGAGGCATGAGCCCCTTGATATATGTGGTCAACGTGCGCCGGGGTCTTGTAGTACCGAACGATGAGGACTGAAAAATGACATTGTCCACGAACTTAGGGCTCTGAAAGCATGTCATTCCGGATCGCTCGGACCTGCATGGATATGAGTACTCGGAAGATGAGAAATGGACTCTCCCGGACCCCTACGACTCCCTCGATCTATTTCATCGGAAACAAACGTACGTAACTCCGGGTCCTCCGCGCACGCAGGATGTTGTTGCGGTTTGCTTCGTGAGACAAGCATAAAATTGTTTCCGGGCTTGACCTCGTTGAACGAAATTCTACCAGGTATCGAAGGCAGAGCTGGAGTCCGGAGCTGGGGAGCCCGCACCTACGGACACTTTTACAATTCCCCTGTATGGTTGGCAGTCTCTTATGTGTCTATCTTGGCCAAAAGACAAAATGCTGCGAGCGTCAGTGGCCATGCTGGAAAAGGGCATTTTGTAGGCTTTGAGAACGGCGTCATCTATGTCTAGAGAAAGTATCGTATCGCAACATTACGAATAAATATATAAGAATCGGCGGGGGCTATGGTGGGAGTCAAATCGTTTTGACAGGAACATGCTTGCACAGGCTGCAGGACTCTCTTTTTCTCCCATGGTTCAATCATGCCAAGCGGCATCAAATAGTACCTCATTTTTCTAGTTCTATGCGCAGGGACAGCGGGTTGGTTTTCGAGGATGGCGCCGACTTTTGAATCTATTTGCAGCAGGCAACATAGTCCAGAATGTCTTTTTACTTCTCGCGGAGCTTCATGTCGGCCGGGCCCGATATGGCGAGGGATGATCTCATGGCGCATTTTGCACTTAGTAACGCCACATACTATCCACATACTCAGAACCTCAGTCGACCAGCGACATTATCGTAATAGAATGCCCTGACACTGATTGCGCCTCTCATGGAAGACCAGGAGGGCTACGAGAGAAAGTGAAAACAGGTACAGAATGCCAGAAGTTTTTGTCCGTGATGGCCAATATGAATCGAAGCGCGAGGCATATCAGGTCCCCCAACCGTGCCTCTCTAGCGCTATTGATCCCCTCGGACATTGTAGGACGTCCATAGTCATACGACTGGGAGCGGTTCTCATGTTGCAATCCCCATACACTGTAAGGGCATGTTGCGCTTCTTGCCGCATGACAATTTAAATTGTAGATTGATAGAAGTCCCTGAAAGAGTCCAGGCCCAGGTGCTCCTCTTAGTCTTAGCTTCCTTTCATGGGCTTGGACTCACTGTCCGTCAGGCTATAGGGAGGAGAGACCGCGTAGCATTATTGACTTCCTCCTTTCCATGCGTTTCTCAGCAATAGCTGCGGCGGATCTTTCACAATCAGATGCCTTATATTATATAAGTCCAAAGTCATCGAAAAATGATACTTAATATACAGTACTATTACATTAGTACTGCCGCGTACGATCGATACTATCCATTTCGTTTCAAATTGCAGAGCTGCCCAGTCGCAGCTTTTGCCAGACCATTACAACCAAACAGATATCCTCCTCCACGCTTTTTTACCGCCTACTGGTATCAACTGCCACACATATGTAGAAAGTATGATAGCTATACGGGTATCATAGTACTTTCATGGATAATTCATAATACATGCCGTATCCCAGTTCAGGCGGAAGCACATCTGACTTGGGACTTTCGCCACACTTTTGCGGTGCATAGATGCATGTATGAGTCCGACATAGAATCTTTGTCGGATGTATTCGTGCCGCAAATTCGAGCGCCGCTCACGGGATCACTTAAAGCCGATCTACGCATCACATACAATTTTCCCTTTTTCTTCTTCAACCATGCAACTTCCTAACTTCCCTATCTTTGCGAACGCACTTCGCTATGCAGCCAACGACAATGGCCTCGCCATCGATGATGTTCGTATCCAGACTGAATTTACGTACAAACAACTTGTGCAAGCTGTCGGTGCTTTAAGAGAGACACTCCTGAAAGGCAACAGGTTCGTGTTGGCTCGAGCATTTTTCTAAAACTAATACAGCCGTATAAAGCGATCTTCAAGAGAAGCGTATTTCCATATTAGCTCCAAGGTAAAATGAAGGAGAGGTCTGACCTACCAAAATGTAAAGGATGATTTACACTTTTTCTGTGTAAACAAAAGCGGTTTCGCGTATGTCGTTTGCCAATGGGCCGTTTGGGCCGCCGGTGGAGTGGCTGTTCCCCTTTGTAAGTTTGCAAATGCGTCGCAAGATACTAGTCCATCGTCTCATTTGGAAATTTAGGCACTACGCATCCTTTACCCGAGCAACTGTATAGCATCCAGGACTCGCAAGCCGGGTTGCTTCTGGTCCACCCCGTGTTTCAAGAACGCGGCGAGGCTCTTGCCAAGGAGGCTAATATCCCTCATGAAACGGTAACGGAAGAGGCGCTCAAGGTGGATGAGGTAAGCAATGGGCGGAGGTCTTCAATCTCGTGATATTCTTACATAGAATTAAAAAAGAACGCGGGACTACCGACACTCTTTGATATGGATATCAGTCGACGTGCTTTAATCATTTTCACAAGCGGAACAACTGGTAATGTACATGTCGTAAGCAGAAAAAAACATAATGTTGAGACAGTGCTTGCATAGGCAAACCTAAGGGTGCTGTATCAACCCATAGAAACATCAACGCACAGACATCTGCTCTTGTCAACGCGTGGCACTGGACTTCCTCGGACCGTATCCACCATATCTTGCCTCTGCACCATGTTCACGGCATAATCAACGCTCTGACCTGTCCTCTGTATGCTGGTGCTACCGTCGAGATGCATCAAAAGTTTGATCCCATTCAGGTGTGGGACCGCTGGCTGGCCGGCTATGAAAAGAAGCTTCCGGCGCTGACGACATTCATGTCGGTGCCGACGGTTTATTGTATGTGACACAGGCAGTCTCCTGCTCTCATTCTGCATTTTTTCGGATACAAAGAATAACCTTTTAATCTCTCCTCTACTTCCCACGATTTAGCTAAATTGATCAGCCGTTACTCTGCCCTCGAGGACGAAAAAAAGCCAGCTTACTCGGAAGCATGCAAGCAGTTCCGGTTCATGGTCTCCGGCTCGGCGTCGCTTCCCAATCCTGTGCGTGACCACTGGCGGAAGATTAGCTCCGGTCAGATCCTCTTGGAACGGTACGGCATGACAGGTGAGCTAATATCCATCCGACCCCTATTCAGCTTTAACGTTTTCTACGTGAAGAGATCGGCATGGGTTTGAGTCAGCCTTACGATGACCGTGCTGAGGTAAGCTTTCACATTCATTGTCGTTTCTTGCTTCCCTAATGGTTTGGTATTTAAAAAAAAAAAAGGGAACAGTGGGTTTGCCTCTTGAGGGCGTTGAGGTCCGGCTGATGGCTGAGACCGAAGAAGGCTCTGGTCAGTATGACAAAGATATCACGGATACGCGTGAAGTGTCTGGCATGCTCCAAATCAAGGGCGATAACGTCTTCTCCGAATACTGGCAACGCCCTGAGGCTACGGCCAAAGAGTTCACATCAGATGGATGGTATGTGGATATAAAGGAGTACAATTTATATTTACGTAGAAGCACACAGGTTCCGTACAGGTGACATCGCTATGCGCACAAAAGAAAAAGGATACTATCAGATCCTCGGGCGAGCCAGCACTGATATTATAAAGGTAAATATGGAAACGAGGAAACATGCATAAATAACGGCTGACACGTGGCTATCATCACGTAGACGGGCGGTGAGAAGGTGTCCGCTTTGGAAATAGAACGCGAGATCCTGTCTTGTACGGAGTTGCATGTGCAAGATGTTGCCGTGATAGGCGTTGAAGATCCTGAGTGGGGCCAAAAGGTTGCTGCGGTCGTCGTCCTGCATCAGAACCAGGTACGATGAATGTTTTTCTACTTCTTCTCACCTTCCTCCTCACCTTTTCGTCGTCTTTTGCGGCAGGAATTAAACCTGGCCAAGTTTAGGACCGCGATGAAGGCCCGTCTGGCTGTATACAAGGTCCCGCAAATGCTAAAGGTCGTAGACGAATTACCCAAGAATGCCATGGGCAAGGTGACCAAGAAGCAGCTTGTTCCTCTCTTTGCGAAATGAATACACGCTACCCAAAATCCTCGACAATAACTGTAGAATACTTCTATTTGTATATCCATTTTGATCCTGTTGCCACACACATTAAAATATCGTTGGACGAATTGGGATACACGCATGAGATAATATACATAGATCCGCACGTAGGTCCTATCGCATTGTACTTCCTTCCTGCCTTTCGTATTATACGCATGTACATGAACCGCTATGCAACACAAGACACATTTATTATTGTTTTGCCTCGTGGATACCTAGAGATTCTGAAAAATAGAAGAGAGGCTGACTTCCCAAATCCAAAGGATTGCCGGACCAGACAGCCATATTGGCTTCGGAGTTGACACCGTAGATATCGAGAAGATTCGTGGTCACGAAGCGAATGGCATCCTTGCTTTTCAAGCTCTTGGCAGGCGACGTCGCAGCAAGCCAGCCTGCGTCCCACGCCAAGTTGCGTGCAAGGCCGTCATCAGAGACACCCAGGCCCACCTTGACACCATGGGAGTGGAGGACATGAGCAGCCGTGCCATTCGACAGAGGTGCGCCGGTGAGGCAATGGATGGAATCAAAAGCCTCAGGTGTACATAATGAAGGCGAGAGCACAACAGGGATGTCAGCCGCAGCAAGATGGCGCGCAACAAGGTGTGACTCGGCGCCGCCGAGGACGACGAAGCGTGCATTGGGCAAGTGCGTATTCTTGAGGTGGATCAGCGAAGCGATCTCGTCCTTGTTGTGCACAGCAATAATAGTTGGGATCTCACCGCGGGCTGCTTTGCCGTAATAGTTGTCAGATTGTGCATTCTCTGTCAGAATCTGACGAATGAAGGCAATCTGGGATGATACAGTGGGAAAAGCGTCTGATTTGAAACGATCACCGACTTGCAGGTGCAGGGCAACGGCAGGGGATAAAAGGGCGCCTTCCGAAAGGACTACGAATAGGTGAAGTTATCACTAAAGGCAAGTCTTGAAAAGTGTTGTGACTTACGTGTGTCTGCGCCTGTCTTGAAGGCAGCGCTGACGCCAGCGACCACGTTATCGGATACTGGAGCGCTGATGGCAGTCAGCACACCGCCTTTATAGGCTTCCTCGAGATGGCGGGTACCGAGCTTGATACCATCTACAGCCAGCACTACGTCCTTAGGATCGCGAGACGTCGAAGGCCGGACGATGCCGTCGCCGGTGGACGCTTCCGAAGGGATCTCAACCATGCCTAGCTTGGATCCCACAGCAATAAGGCCCTATATCAAGTCATGCTTTAGGAGAACTCTACGTGCCCACCATAAACTACTTACAGGTACGACATAGCCTCCCTGCACGTCCAATTCGACGAGCGCCTCGTCCGTGGCCATTCTCAGCTTCTGCGCAGTACAGTCCTCGGCAACACAGACGACACGGCCATCTTCAACTAGAATCTGATGCTGCACATCGCTGTAGCTCTGATCAGCCGTCAAGACATAAGCAGCGTTCTTGATAAGGAAAGATTTCTTGCCCTCGGCTTGCTTGAAAGCGGCGGTGATGTCTTGTGCGACCGTAGTCTTGATTTCATCCCGAGGCTCGGCATCGAGAATAGGCTGCTCATCAAAGAGCGGGTATCCATCGACAAATACTTGCAGGGGCGTAGCACCGAGGTCAAGCGGCTCACGGTCCCAGATGACCACATCGGCGTCATAGCCAACTTTGAGCGAGCCGACGCGATGGCCGAGACCCAGGGCATTGGCGGGCACAGAAGTGACGGCCTTGAAGGCTTCCTGGAGGGGCAGGCCATAGTGGTTCGACTTCGCAGCTTCAAAAGCGAGGTGTTGGGCATTCAGGACAGGGTGATCGCTCTTGAGCGCGACAGGAATGCCTGCATCGTGCAAGATTTTGGGAGCAAAGGGTGAAGCCTGGAATGCCTCTTTCTTGTATCCCCAGTGATCGGCAAAGGTGGCGATGGTAATGTTATTGCGAGCGCGCTTAATGATATCTGGGACACGATAAGCGTCAAGGGCATGATGAAAGGCGGTGATATTAAAGTCAAACTCGAGCGAGTGTCGGACCATGGCCTCGATATCATGGGTCTCGTAGCAGTGAACATTCAGACGGACGTCGCCGCGCAGGAGAGCCACCAGCGATTCGAGACTGAGGTCTTCGGGGAAGGGCGTTTCCATGCGAGCACCACCGGACGACTGGAGGTCAGTGGCAGCGGCACACCAGTCATCCTGCTTTCGCAACAGAACGCGTGCATCATCGAGGCGTTGGCGGAATAGATAAGCTTCTCCAAGACGCGTCTTTGGCATACGCTCCTGAGCGCCATAGAAACGTTTCGGATTTTCGCCGCATGCCATCTTCATCCAGCGCCATTTGGGGTCCGTGGTACCGGCTTGGACGAGCATGTCCTCGTTGCTTGTGGTGGGCACGTCGCGCAGCTTGAATGCAAAGGCCTCGCCGCCCATGAGGTTACCGGAACCGGGCAGGACGAGGACGGTGGTGATACCGCCCGAGGCAACGATGCGGATGCCCTTATCGGACGGGTTAAAGGCGTCGAGAGAACGAACAAAGGGCGTGAGCGGTTGCGTCATCTCATTCGTATCCTCCGTGCCCGCGAAAGCTGGCCAGTTGCCAACGCCTAAATGACTAAATTTGGTAATTTTTGACTTGTTCGTCAATCCAAACGGCAGAAAGAATCAAATTGACCAAGTGCTTCACACGTACCTATGCATATCGACAAGGCCAGGGCTGACCACATGGCCCTTGACATCAATGACTTTGGTACCGTTGGGAGCTTCGATGGTAGAATCGATCTTTTTGACGATGCCCTCCTGGAGAAGGACACTCACGTTTTCTTGGACGCCGCCCTGACCGTCCCAGACCACAGCGTTCGTTAATAAGACAGGCTGACTGCCCTGGCCACGCGGGTTTGTTCGGTCGTGGGAAGGATGATTCTCGATAGGTCGTTTGTTGGCCAGAGCAGCACACTTGTTGAGACCCGCTTCCATATGCGCCGTTGAGATTCCAGGCTTGACGGGTGCGTCTGTGCGAATGGGCAGGACATTGTCAGGGAGCAAAAGAGCTACGAGGAAGGCCGCCAGAAGCGCGAGGGCAACAAGTCCACAAAGAATGGTGCCCACATGAGCGCACAAGAAGCGTGTGAATGGCGACTGTTTGACGCGTTGCCAGCGAGAAGAAGGAGACAAAGGAGAAGAACTAGGACCAGAGCCAGAGCCAGAGCCAGAGCCTCGCAAATCGCCTTCTTCCTCATCGTCACGATTTGGAATGGCCTCGTAGCCTTGCTTTCCAAAAGGCATACTGTGAGGTAGAAAAGGTACAAAGCAAGGAGAAAAGGAGAAAGAAGCGTGTTTCGTTTTTTCGTCGCGTGTGACACGAGATAAGAAGCTTGCATGGCGCCACATACAACCTTCGTTACGTGTACCTTTATTTTATCCTTTAGTAAACTATAGACAGAGTAACATATGTATATATATATTATTTATTTGCGTGTACTCCACATACTTCAAGTATATGTGGCTTTGGTTAATAAGAGGATAAGAGGGTACTCTATATACGATATGTAGGCAAGAACAAGTGGAAGACAGAGGAACCATCATGCATGCGGCTCTTCACTCTATATCAAAACATGTACACAGGCGTACGGGACGCATAAAGGCAATTCTCATAGCATAAAATAAAGGTTAAGGGTGCGTTGCGTTCGTCGAAATAGGGAATGTATTTGTTACAGAATTGAAAGATAGCTAGCTTCATAAAAAGACATTTGCATAGGTGACCATTCGTAGGAAGGCTAGAAATAGATCGGATATATTATTTACCGAGAGGCTACTTTGAGGAACTCAGGAGGGCAAAGAAGTGTACTGTCTCGCCGCTCTCCCCTGTCAGCATGGTAAGATATCATATCCAACCATCCATCCATCCATTTCCTTCATCCATCCCATCAATCCACCAATCCATCCGCCTATACATACACATACATGTCCTATCCATTTATTTGACATATCGACCGAACGTACATTATCCGACTGGCTGATTATACGAGCCGATTCATTCTCATTCGAATCCGCATCCTCCTCATTCTACGCCGTTCACTCCTCAACTTCCTTTCCCACTTTCTTTCCGATGCACCATACCATCAGACGGGATAAACTAAAACGACGTGTATCTTATAGGTCAACATCCCCAAGACCAGAAACACATACTGCAAGGGCCTCAAGTGCCGTAAGCATACGCCCCACAAGGTTACCCAGTACAAGGCCGGTAAGGCTTCTCTGTACGCCCAGGGTAAGAGACGTTACGACCGTAAGCAGTCCGGTTATGGTGGTCAGACCAAGCCTATCTTCCACAAGAAGGCCAAGACTACCAAGAAGATTGTCCTTCGTCTTGAGTGCACCTGTATGTGTTCCCATTCTAGCTGCACACAATTACGCTGAGATACTTATCAACATGTACTTTTCATTTCGTTTATAGCCTGCAAGTACAAGATGCAGCTTCCTATCAAGCGCTGCAAGCACTTTGAGTTGGGTGGTGATAAGAAGACCAAGGGTGCTGCCCTTGTTTTCTAAGCAACACAATAAACATCTCATTAATTCACAGCAACACCGTGTCCATGCGCATCCACAAAAGAGCCATGCAGTGTCGATGCATTAAAGGCACCGAGCATGGATCGTCCGAGCTCTGTCATGGTTCTTGCGTCGAGCACCAGCAAAAAGCACCCAGTAGGAACCATATTAACCACCGAAAGTACGACACCGTCATCTTCTTCCGTCGCATCCGGACGCGGGATGAACACCGGCTCAGAGCACGAGCATCCGGCGACGTCCCAAATCCGCGCCGTGCTCGCCTCATCCGTATTGAGTCCCAGATAAGGCTTGTCGAGGTCCACCTTGATGAGCCCGTTCACTACTGCCCCCGCAGCATAAGAAGGAGCGTGGCGCGATTCGCATACGCCATAGAGATAGCGATAGGGTCTTAAATTGTACTGCTGATTGAAACGGGGCAACTCCACATCTTGAGCGAGCACAGTGTACGATGCGATCCGACGCTTGTTGTACTCGAGCATGCGAGAGTGAATGTACCCGCTCGACCAGTTCTGCGTAACATCCAGGCTGTCGCTGTCTTGTGGCAACTGTCCCAGACGATAGCGACGCACTTGCGAAGGCGCGATTTTACTGCCAGGCTTGCCTTGGGCCTTCTTGGGGATGACAAAACGAGCAGGCTGAACTGCGTGCAGATCCATCTCGTTCGAGGCCTTGCCTAGTTCGAAGCTGGCATCAACAATATCCGTATTTTCGTACATGCAGTAGTCGAGATAGATTACACGCTCCTTGCCGCCACCTGGCAGCGTTTCGACTGTATCCCATGCATTGGCCGAATGGAATCCAAAGCTGGGCTCGGCTTCATAGGTCGCAATGTGGCGGCCCGAGTGGCGGTCGATAACATGGAAGAGGGTGCGTCTGTCTTTTTCCCAGTAGAACGTCTGATACGCGTTCGAGTAGTAGATAGCCGCCATACCACCAAAGGCGTAGTAGTATGGAAAATTGGGGACGATGATGAAGTTCTTGGTCATGTTGAAGGAGTGAATGTAGGCCGGCTTGAGCGTCTCCATCGTTTTCCATGAGCCGAGGTGACGCCAAATAGGCTCGTGCATGCGCGCCTTGGCTGCTTCGATGTCTTTGCCGTGATAAGGACCCAATGTGTAGGTCTGAAAGCTCGGCATAGGTCCAAGACGGACCATGAAGTTGACATATTCGTTGGTTTCCTCGTCAAACTGGTGGTGAGAAGCACACAACATGCCCCACAACTTTTCATTGACGTGCTTGTAGGTAAACATTTTGAGGGGCTCTAATCAACAGAGAAATAAATGAATACATCTGATAGACATATACACTTAATATCACTTACTGAGGGTCTTGCTATTAACGAGTTGCAAAGTGTCTGCGTCGCGCTTGACGACAATGGCCTCTCCGCGCGCCACGCCGGTTTCGGCTTCGAGGCGTTCACCCAGAGGGAAGTTGGGCGTCATGGTCACATTGACCATGTCGTACTCTGGGTCATCTTCCTGGCGACGGGCGACTTCGTTAAAGCTTGTGATGTGGGCGAAAAAGGTTTGCATGCGGCCAAAAATGGTCTTGCATGGGTCAGGGCCAAAGGTGAGGAGTGTTTTGTCGCCATCACGAATGCGTTGCTCGAGGCCATGCGAAGTATGCCGCGAGTTGTATTTTACTGTCTGTTTTTCACCTGATATTTCAAAGCGATGTAGCATAGCCAGGCCATCAAATGGATGAGATATGTGGTGAGTGTCACCATTGTCAAGCGTGATATTGAAGCGACCGGAACCTGGAAGACAAAAGCAGTGATCATCATTTGCATAGTGAGTAGTGCGATAGAAGGAGAAAAGCATGGGGCTCTCTTGCTGACTTGCCTGAGCGGTAGAGGACGCCGTTGACCCAGGTCGGAATGGTGCCCTCGATAGGCAACTCGATAGGGCTTTCCACTGCAGGCGTGTTCTCAAAACCCACTGGGGAGGGGGCAGGCTCGTTACGGCTACTGTTTGGATTCAAGTGAGCAGGCGTTTTCATCGCGCGAGGAATAAATGAAAATAACTTTTGAGAAGAGGAAAGGAAGGAGAGAAAGATGTTCAAATGCGCTGAGGGGGGGAGTTCTGCTATGTGGGCTTTTAAAACTGTTCAATTTCATTGTTCTGCCTGCACGCCCAAAATCTGGACGATTAATGCTACGTTACCCCTGGATTCTACGGCGCCAGCTGTCTACAGCTGCAATACAGCATGGACAACAACAAGAAAAACGAGCACGAATGGCTGAAGCTCTTTCTAAGCACAAGTCCATGCAACTGCAGAGCATTGCCAAGGAGTGCGGTATTGCTTCCTCGGGAACCAAACAGGCTGTCAAAGACCGCATCCTCAATCACGTCTGTCGCGCGTTGAGCATTGCCGATCAAGACAACATTGTTCCTGCATCAGTCGTCTCTATCGATCTTGGCTTCAAGAATCTGGGCATAGTACATATCAGTGCGGATCGCACCATACTCAGTTGGGATCGTCATGATTTTTGTCTTGAGGAAAATGAATTCCATCCTTCTGTGAGCGCACCCAAAATATTGCAGTTTGTACGATCCAAGATCCAGACACTAGGACCAGTCGATGCTTTTATCATTGAGCAGCAACGCTGGCGCCAGAGCGGTGGGTCGGCTGTGTTGGAGAACACGATTCGTGTCAATTCGATTGAATCGATGCTGTGGATCGCGCTGTATGGCCTCAATAATTCACACTCTTGTTGGATGGAGCCTGTCTCTGGACAGGCAGTGGCTCAAACATGGAGACCTGTCTATCAAGAGCTCTTTGGTCTGCCTCCTGCAAGCGCGTCCAAGACTGTCACTGCTGCTGCTGCTTACTACCGAAAGAAAAAAGCCTGCACCAAGCTAGTCCATCACTGGATCCATCACGACCAAGTCATCCAATTCGCTCGCCCTGATATCCGATCTCGCTTTCTAAATGAAACCAAACAGGATGACATGAGCGACTGTCTTTTACAAGCTATTGCCTGGCTTCAATGGCGAGAGAAAATCCAATATTACGTCGATCACGAATTTGCCATACCTTCCACTTAATCTCTCTCTCTCTCTCTCTCTCTCTGGGCGTACGCAGCGCATCATATCATTGTTTATATCATCCCTTCATATATTATACATATGCATATAGCGATCATCATAGACTTTTAATAAAATAAGATATTTGTATATATGCACACTATATAAGAATGTGATCCCGAAAGTAAGTGTACCTGTGTTCATCCAACGACATAGTATCCTACTGCTTTGTCATAGGACGCCTCGCCTTGAAACATCACCAGATAAACGACCATTATAGATAATGACAAATATTACATGTACCTGTACGCACACAGAAATAGCCGCGTGCCTTCCCTTGCTTACGGACATAAGGCCTTCTCCGCAAAAGTACACACGTAGCATTAACTCGTAGCTTGTACGACGATGTTCCTAAATAGGCAGTGGCACGACACAGAACCCGTGTCCCTCATAAATAAAGCTTATAAGGAAAATGGGGCCATCCTGATGCATCTATGGTGGTCAGCGAAGCCATGTAAAGCTTATAGGTAGATATCCTTTTGGAAGAAAGGGACTTCGGTCGTTAGCTTGCGGCATTTTCCATGTCTATATCAATTCACTCAGGCATTCACGACAAAAGAGGATAGACGTAGCACCGTGACGAACACCATCGATGATGCGCAGCAAATTCTATCAACACGTATGCTGCTACGAGTTCCTTTCTGACCATTATATCGAGCATCTATTTACACTTCTATTCTCAAGCTACGTATACAGTATTTGTTATATGTACTCTCTCGCCGTCTTGTATCCGTATTATGATATGCTCCTTCGAATTATTATACATGTATATACTATATCTTTACTGCTTTATCGGAACTTGTGCCTGTTGTTGTTGTTGCATCTGCTGCATTTGCTGCTGTTTTTGCTGGTCTTCTTCATCGGCACTACCTCCAGAACAGCAAGTAAAGGCAACTTTGACACTAGATACCGCAGTAAGAGGTATGTTGAGCATATATATCTGCATCGCGGACAAATTTTAAAATTTACCAGCCCAAGCAATCTTCCCAGCAACTCATCGGCGGACCTCCTGGGTACATGCCAAAGTAACCGCGTGGCTGTAGTATACCACCGGGTGGCGCGAACGGGTCTGCGTTCGGCTGTCCATATCCTAATATCATGTAAGTACACCGTAGTAAAATCTAGCGATTTGGTGATTACGTACCTGTTGCTGGCACAGGTACAGGCATCGGCGGTGGCGGAGGGGCTCCGAGTAAAGGCTGCTGCATCATCATCGTGGGATCCATAGGTGGTGTCATTCCCATCATTGGTGGCGGCGTATAATAAGGTGTTGCTATTGAGGGCGGCATCATTGGAGGCGGTGGAGGATATCCCGACATGATCGGCGGCTGTAATGCCCAAGGGTTCATGCACTTAAACCAAAAGAAAATGAAAAAGAGAAAGAAAAGATCTGCGGCTTCTGGTAGCAAATAAAAGGAAGAGAGAGAGAAGAGAACCTAGTGATACAAATTCAACAATGATGGAACAGTTTAAAACGGCTACGTATGATGATTACTTTTGTAGGCATAGCTTTACACTACTTTATACATTTCCTATTTTTTCCTCTCTCTCGGCCCCCTTCGTGGATGGAGACTCCTTAAATGGAGTACCTATGCTCATGTTAGAGAGCATTTGTTCAGGTGTGCAACCGCGTGCCGATTTGTTTGTTTATATGTTCAAACGTATGACGCTGATTTTGGTGCAAGAAATCAGCCCTGTGATTAAACATTACTTTTTGTGCTTGACAAATTCGCGAGTCACGAGGGTATAGGTCGATGGATCTCTCATTTTATATTTGTCATATCTGCCGCCTTCAGCTGTGAAGTCAGATTCACTACATATATGCTTTGTAACTTGATAATATGTTATGTTATCATATGAAGCAGGTAAGATACTAACGCTAAGCTATTCGCGTGTATGCAGCCCTTCAAAGCGCGTAGCGGCTTTTCAATAATTAAGAGCGAATTACACATCTTCATCATCCCGCCTGTTTGACATGAAAAAAACAATAAAGCCAGTAGAACCAGCTAAGTCTGTACAGTAGAGTTTCTCTAACAAGGCGCGGCATTTATGATACATGTACTTTGCCATGCTTCCAATATGAAAAGTCTTTTTTTTTTCTCTTCTATAGGCGTAGTGGCCTCACAACCTGTTGTGCGTATATATCATAATGATATTTACAAGTATTAGATTTGATAATGCCATATGGACATCCAATTCCAAAAAAGCATGCGAGCTCTCATTAGGTGTTCTCGTCATCGATGACTGTGGATGTGCTTAAACACTTTGGATGACCGTATTTCCGAAAGGTATCGGTTGAAGTAGGTGATCGAATATCTGAGGATATGCAATCTGACCATGAATTTGGTGAGTTTCTTATCCCACGCATCCGTGATCCAGCATTCTCTTCCATCCATTGACCAGTACCGGTACTTGGCTTATGTATATAACGGTCGCATACTATGCTTTCCCAAAAGATCTGACAGGGCGTACGTGATCAGAAGCAGAAAAAAGAATGTCAGCGCTGAAAGAGGTGAAACAAGTGATGACGCGAAACAGTGAAACTGGGTATCGCACAAGAGGAAGGATATGTACGGCGCTTGATATCATGAGCGCACTGACGGTTCTACATCTATATATATGTAAATAGTATGCATAGCGCCAGGATACCGAGCGCAATGATCTGGCAGGGATCAAGATGTGTCCTGATTTTGACTTCGCCATCGGTGAGTAACTTTAGTCATAATTAACGGCAGAAAAATTGGAAGACGATGCCTGCTTCTCTGTGAGGAAGTATGCATGCTTTATATGGGCCATTCATATGGCTCTTGTGCAATGGTGGACGTGAATAAACTCGCGGCAGAGCGCTTAGGACGACCATCGGCTCAAGCCCTCTCAAATAATGTACCAAGACGTCCGATTATCGCTGACGGCTTACGAGCATACCTAAATCCACTTCAGGACTTCCCAGAGAATAAGAGGATATGCAGTCATGAGTTCTTTCGCCTTTTAGGCATTTAAGTCAGCTTCAGCCGGTCAACTCGACAGTTTAACCAAAGGAGTTATAGGCTACTACCAGAAGAAATTGCAGTTTGCCGAAGATATAATTTTAAGGACGGTGAAAACACTTTTGATCGACGAGTTCGATGCTAAAGAGCACTGATTATAGCCGCTATATCTTTAACATTTGTGATAACCATCTACACGCACGCTACCCTCTTTTTAAATTTTACACCTAAAATCTGTGCGAATATAAGCCTGATTATAATACAACATGTTTTGCTTCCAGCTTATCGTCTTATTTTGTGTATTTAAACGGTGTATATGCGCATCTATATTGTCTAAAGCTCCTGATGCTCCACTTGCAGGTTTTCGGGAAAATGCGCACCTTGCTTAAGCACTACCAGGAAAAAAATTTATAAGCATATCCGCATGAAACTGATCACCATTTTCAGAACTTACTCTCAATAGTGGCTGCATCAATATGGGTCGGGAAGATGACCTTGTACTCCACAAACAGGTCACCGAACCGGGTAGGGTTATCATGATGCGGCATGCCTTCGTCCCTGATCGTCTGCACATAACCATATTGGGTGATTTCTTCGCGGGCCAGCTTGATCTCACGTCCATCCAGATGTGTTAAAGATTTGCTAAATCCGGCCAGGGCCTCAATTAAGGTAATGTGTTGGATGGTGTATAAGTTATCGCCGTTGCGCTGAAAAACAGGATGGGGTGTCGTGGCGATATTAAATACGATATCTCCAGGGATGGCATCTGGGTATTCATCGGATTCCTGTTCAAGCACAGTTGACTGGCCGTCGTGCATGCCCTTCTCGACCTCAATGACATATTGCTCGTTGCCCCGACGCACTTTCTGGCCATGACATACAGGGCAAACGGCTTTAACGGTCTTGCCCTTACCGCCGCATCGGTCACATGTTTGCTGAAACTGCTGGACCATTCCGGGACCGAGCTGGACGCGCGTCACAGTAACGCCGCGGCCTTGACATGCGGGGCAAGTCTGGATATCCTCGGAACGACGCGCACCGCTGCCATGACAATGGTCGCATACGACTTGCTTAGAGACGTCCAGGTCAATAGAAGCTCCGTTATAGAGATCTTCTAGGCTGACTTCCAGATCGAGTACCATGTCAGGGCCCTTTCGCTCTTGCTGTGCGCCGCTGCCGGATCGGCCTTATTGAAGCGAGATTTTAGTCAGCCGTTGCTCTTATCTCGCTGCTTCCTTCGAATTACCGAAACCACCGCCAAAAAAGTGAGAAAAGATATCGAAAGGATTATGTGAGCCGCCTCCTCCGCCTTGCTGATTCAAGCCTTCTTCACCATAGCGATCATATATTTGACGCTTTTCATCGTCAGCCAGTACCTCGTAGGCTATGTATTTTATCATATTTATATTATATTAGGATTCGGAAACATGAGTACTTAACAGAAAGACAAACCTGAAGAGAGCTCCATAAATTTTTGCTCTGCGTCCTTGTCACCGGGATTCTTGTCAGGATGGTATACACGGGACAGCTTCTTGTAATGTCTTTTGATCTGGCTCTTTGGTGCATCGCGCGGTACATCTAGAATCTTGTAAAAATCGCGTCCAGCATCCACAAGTGCTAAAAGAGTCACCAGCAATCCTAACAATAGAAATGCTGAGAAACGCATCGTTTAACCGCTGGGTACGTGCGTGGATTCTATGTATGTATGTAGGAATAAAACAGTGCCCTCGGCTTCAGGGCGCGTAATTTCAATTGCGGTTGATTTCATGGTCGAAATCGATTGGCTGCCCTAAACCACCTACAAAGAATAAAATACGGTATACATACCATGATTATAATCTGCATACTGATACAATCTAACAGTACATTTTGTTACGTGCCTTTCACCAGAAATCGACAGTGTAGACTTTAGCATGGCATATGGAACACAACCAATCCATTTTCCCGCCTGCGACATCTTTTGGAATATGATGAAGCCCGTCCCACATGATATCTTCATGACAGCTCCCAAATAGTTCCAGTAAGCATAGTCAATTCGCTTTACTCCATGAGGTGATTTGCATTCTTCCACGCTTTGGAAAAATGTCATTATAGGGCGCATTCTTGATCGTATCATTGCTTGGACGTAGATGGTCGTTATATACTAAACAAAAGAATGAAGATGATCTAAAGTCGATTACTGGGAACATACAACATCGTATTGCTTTCATGTACCAGGGTGTAGTGGTGTTGAGCTAAGTGTCATTCTCATCTATAACTATTGTTAATTCTGTTGACATGTGCTTGTGCGCAATATCCCAGAATGGGAATTACCATTTTGAGCAAAAATGATCGACTTTCGATGCATCCGTTAAGTGCATCTGGCATAGTTGGATCACTTGGTTTATATCGATGACGAGCCGATAGGCAACCCAGATAATGGAATCATCCCATATTTATACAGGCAGGCACATTTAAGTAGAGTAGCAAAAAAGCGTCATCGCATACCACTGAAAATAGTGAAATCTACATACTATCTTTTGACGATCATAAATCATAGCCTAAAGTCAGAAAGAAGGTAATGCGGAGCTTTGGAGGGCTTGGCAGAAAAAAAAAAGAAAAAGGGACGGATGGAGCATTTGCAACCGCAATAAGAAATATACGGATGAGTATATAGCTTAGTAAACCATATAACATGTGGCCTTGGTATTAGTATTATCTGGGTAGGCATACTGTTTTTCATAATTAGCATCCATCATACCCGAGCTATCTATTGTTATCGTTTTATTGCTTTCATCATCGGTCGATCCCCCAAACACAGAAGCGCATCATTTTCAAACGCAGCCATAAAATCAAATGAGACATACTCCCTTTCCTATCTTCTTTCTCCCTCTATATTATCCTTCTTGTTCTGTGAGGCGATTTTTTTTATTTCGCTTTCTCTCTCTCCATTGCTTGGTTCTCCTGTTCTTTTGCCTCTGTGTTCTTCAACCCTTTTCTCTTCGTCGAATCTACCCGCGATTTGCTTCCCTGCCTTGATAGGCTGACATTACTCCTTCCGCAATGACAGAAGCAAAGCCTGACTATAAAGTTGTTATTAACGACAACAATGAGTCGCAAGCACGTCCTGCTCCACAGACCAATGGACCATCCGTGGTAGCTTCATCCGGCATCACACTCTCACCGGCCGTGCGCGCGTCTCTTCCGATTGCAAGCTACTGTTTCGCAAGCATTCTGATGACGGTCACAAACAAATACGTTGTGAGCGGGTATGGCTTCAACATGAACTTCTTACTTTTGACGGTGCAGGTAAAAGAAGAGAAAAAAAAAAGCAAAAAGAAGTCAAAGGGAATAGCTGTTTGACCTGAATTTCTTTTAAAATAGAACATTGTCACTGTATTATTATTGCAAACTTTCAAGTTCCTCAACCTGATCAAGTATCGAGATTTCGACAAGGATGAAGCTCGCAAGTGGTTTCCCATCGCTGCAGCGCTGGTGACCATGATCTACACGGGCTCGAAATCACTGCAATACTTGCGGATTCCTGTCTACACCATCTTCAAGAATCTCACAATCATATTGATTGCTTATGGTGAAGTGCTCTGGTTTGGTGGAAACGTGACACACATGATGCTGGTATCCTTTGGTTTGATGGTATGTGTGATGAGGGGAAATATGGATATCTAGCTGGATAGAGCGCTCATCTCCATCATCTCCACACTAGGTCTTTTCATCACTGATTGCTGGCTGGGCTGACGTGTCTGACACCCTCTCTGAGCTTGTCAATATGGACTCCACCTTTATTGGTTACTTTTGGATGGCGACCAACTGCTTCTCCTCAGCCGCTTTCGTCCTCTATATGCGTAAACGTATCAAGTTGACCAATTTCAAGGATTTTGACACGGTCTTTTACAACAACTTTTTGTCTATTCCCCTCTTGATTATTCCCTCGTTTATTTTCGAGGACTGGAGTGCTGAAAATCTGGCTCGTACATTGTAAGTATCCCTATAGTCTGTGACCCACTTTTATTCATCAGTATCAACTATAGCCCCGAGGAGACGCGCAGCCAAATGGTGTATGCAATGATTTTCTCGGGCGTGTCGGCGTTCGCCATGTCCTATGCCTCCGCATGGTGTGTGCGCACGACCTCGTCCACGACGTATTCCATGGTGGGTGCGTTGAACAAGCTTCCTATCGCCGCGTCAGGTATCCTTTTCTTCGGAGATCCTGCTACGTTTGCCAATGTTACTGCCATTGGCATTGGTAAGTGAAGAAGTACACCTTTCAAGAAGCCGAGTAGACATAATGAACGCTGTTGTATTAGGTTTTATCGCTGGTCTTGTGTACTCTTATGCCAAGACAGTCGGTAGTAAGCCCGGTGGTAATCAGGCCCAGAGTATTCCCATGTCCGCCTCCAGCCAGAGTACAGCGGACGCTGCCAAGGCAAACGGAAAGATATAAAATACAAACGGAGGGAAGGAAAAGGAAGACTCCTAGAACCTTTTTTTCTTTTTTTTTTTGGCTTTATAAATCTATCACTTCTCAAGCGAATGAAAGGAGGGATATACATCGAGACACGAGAGCCCGGATTCGATGAACGAAGATATACAAAAATCGATACAACATGGACCGTCGGAATACCAGTGATGGGTCTCTAGTGGTTTTCGTGTAGTGGAAAGCGGTAGCAATGGATGATGGTTCACTGGGTAATAACCGGGATAAGCAGCGTAGGTCCTTGTCGGACAAGTGTTCATTCATGCGGCAGACGAGTACAGCCTCGCTAGTGTCATAATGTAGGTTGAAACCAAAGATACCTCGCAAGACGCGAATGCACTCGAAAACGAGACCAGACTGGAGGATGATGTCCTCCGGAAGAGACCAACAGGAAAGATGGGAATGATAGAGTTGATGTTGTATAAAACCAGTAATGCCACGAAAGAGTGGTAAGAGCGCAGCCGAATTAGAGTGCTCAGCTAAGAGAGCACAGCGTTGCTCAAGCTCAACTGTCAAAGTCGGGATGGTAGTCAGAGCTTCCTGTAGTTCTCGGCCAAGTTGCTCTTGCCGTGCCTGGTGCCAGTCGCGTCTGTATTGCCGTTTAGCAGTCTGGTACTTCTGCCATTGCTCCAAGCTCATGGCAAACGTTGCTGTTGTTGCTGCTATTGTTGATGGTGGAGAATTTCTTTTCGTCTCATGGAAACCGAGCAAGTGCAAGGTATGTTTCTGTTCGGCGCCCGTTCCTATTGGCAACTGGATATGGACTTCATTGCCGTCCTGTGTACAATGGCTATCGAGATTCAGCAAAAGATTGCTAGCTTGTACATCTGTGCCATCGAATGCAGACAGGCAGAGCTGTCGCCAGACGTCCATATTTTCAGGCTTGACAAGGATAAACTCGATACCTGGAAATGTTATATAAGAAAGAAAAGCTACTACACTATAATTTCTGACTCGATGCTTCACATGTGAAAATTGGACCAATTTGTGCTGCACAGCAGGAAGCATATGCTTACGGGTTCTATACACCATATAATTTTTTATGGTCTACTACGCGAACTCTATTATATACGCCTTACACTATGGGAAACAGAACCTTTTCAATGTGCCATGAAATACTCCATCATATTTATTTTATATCTACCTAAGTTTTATATAGTGAAACGAGACATTATACAATGGAAAAAACAAGTTCATTGGTTCAGCAGCCGTTCCATAAACCATGGTACAATACTGTGGATGGTATAAAACGACTTGAAGAAAACGTCATTGCAGAATATAATAAAAAATTATATATTTCTCTATATTCAGGTTACCTGTTGACAGAACACCATAAATTTGCCCGCAAGGTCATCATGCAGGGCTATATACATGAACAACACATGATCTTAAAACAGAAGAGTCTCTCTTCTTTCATTTGCATCAAGTAAAATGAAAAACGAAGAGAAGAAAAAGAAGAAGCACTGGAATGCTGTTCTGTTTCGATGTGATGAATGCTCACTACAGGGGTCGAACCTGTGACCTTGGCGTTATTAGCACCACGCTCTAACCAACTGAGCTAAGCGAGCAACTTGATATGCTGTCGAGACAGCAATATATCATAAATGTATATAGAAACAATGCTTATCGGCTCCTGTGTGTGTTCCTGAATATGTAAAGTTTTCCAACATACTACACGCAACTGCAAGTATACATCGTACCGCTGTACGAGAAAACCTACCTAAAGTACTATGAGAGACTGGGACGTATGCATTTAATTTATATACGTAAAACTTCTAACGAGATCGAAAAATATTGCAAAGAGAAACGTTTCAAATAGTGTTAAAATTATAATTACACAATATCCTATATTGTTAAATAATTTTATGTTTAGGGTGAATAAAATATCTGCGTAAGTTGCAAAAAAACTTACGGCAGTGCTGTTTCCAAAGATAAGTTCTTTGGTTTTTTTGTTACTTTTTAAACGAAAAGTAATGTGAAAGAAATATTGACTACCAATCGTTAAAATTTTAATTTTATAAGTTGCAACAGGAAATATTTCAAATGTGAATTAAGAAATATACTGTTATTTCATAAATAACCATATTTCTAAAATAATTATTATTTACAAAATAATGATTATTTTCTTTCTATACATTATTTGCAAATTGTATATTTGCTAAAAGAATCTAAATAAACATTAATAATAGAATAACATTCTATTTATTATTTAACGTTGCTCAAAGATAGAAAATGCTGCTGCAAAGAATAAGGAAGCTCGTCAGTAGTAACATCGTGTTGCACCCCTTGTCCTCTATCCGCAAAACTACAAACAACAGCAAAGCGCGGATGGTTTAGTGGTATAATATCCGCCTGCCACGCGGATGACCCGGGTTCGATTCCCGGTCCGCGCATTGATCATTCTTCTCATCGTCATAAAATGACGAGCTCATTATTTTTTGTCTATAACTCTTGCCAATGTCGCGATCCTTTTGGCTGTCAGGTACAAAGGCCAGGTGGATAGGTAGAACAAAGAATAGAAGAGGCTCGATAAGATACCGTTTTTTATTTTTACTTCTCGCGTATTTATATTTTTTAAGATCAATTGCCTGCGAGAAGGGGATAAATATATAAAAGGATAATGGGCTATGACGCTAGCCAAGAGGTCGGAGAGAGAGAGAGAAGAGAGTGTTCGGTGCCGCATCCGCAAAAGGATGTATACTTCTTTAGATTGATTCCAAATGCGGATGGCTAACCGTGCGCAGCACTCGACGTCATTTGGGTGGAAAAGAGGAGGGGAGTTCAACTCCCGACACCAAGCGAAATGAGCTTTTTAACGGCACCGTTGAATGCAGACTGTTTACCAAGCCAGGAAAAAAAGCATGCAGCTGTTACGAGTAATTTTCTTCAAGTATATTTGCCATTGATTCGATATGCAAAACAATAATGCAAGGCAGATTGCACAATGAGGAACAGATGGACAAGAATTGTTGTCTTGAAATACTGCAGTATGCTAGAACGTTGCGGCCAGTGTGGATTGAACACACGACCTTTAGATCTTCAGTCTAACGCTCTCCCAACTGAGCTATGGCCGCTCCTGTGTTTTTTACATACAAAAATCTAAGGACAACCATGTGAAAACATGCAAAACCAAAGCGAGGATTGCCTCGAGATCCAGCATTGCCAAAATGGGCAAATGATTTGTTATTCGTCTCTGCCGATCAGGTAATGGAGCTTTCGGGCCTTAAAATGTTACGTTGGCACTAGCTTTTGCTTATAGAGTACAGCATTATGAAGCTGAATTACGATTTTTCGCTTAAAATAAAGTCGGGTTATACTGAAAGTTACCTGATTATAAAGGCCGTTTGTAATGTAAATTATGCTCCAAAATACGTTGACAAGGAAAGCCTTGCTAGCTCAATCGGTAGAGCGTGAGACTCTTAATCTCAAGGTTGGGGGTTCGAGCCCCCCGTAGGGCTTTGACCGTCATACATTCACATATTCATGTGAATTAATCTTGGGATGTTTCCTTTTTGATGTAGTCACCCTACTTTTGTGTCGGATGTTTTTTGGCTGTGTAGAGCGGGACCAGGTGGATGTCATGAACAAAAGAATAGAGCGTAGATAAGAATGAGATGGGTGGTTTTTTTTTTTTTTCAATAAAAGATCTGATGATATCTATAACGAAAGACTTCCGTCAAAATATGTAAAATAAAATGAAAATGAAAGGGTTCTTGTGGCGCTCCGTCGAAAAAAAACGAGATGTACGCCAATGCTGTATAGGACTTGGTCAGGAGCATGCAGACGACAATGAGTATGAGAGGCTTTCTGAGGGAGATCCAAACGATATATGCTGCGAAAGAGTGAAATATGAAAGTTGTAAGCGACGACCGTATGCGTGAGCCATTTCTCGATTAATAAACATTATGACCTGGTAGAAACTAATATTCGACTACTGATACCTTTTCTAGATTTGGCTTACAGCGACGCGGTAGCTTTTATTTGTTGCGACTTCGATTGACTGCTGGAAGTTCGTTCGACATATAGAAAGGCCGCCTAAGAAATGTCCCCATTTGAAATTGTGTAATATACCAAGAAATCTTATTATACAAGTGGATCTATCTGCCATGTTTCCTGACGAGATGAAAGGCGCTGAGTTCTTCATGATTGGATGATGGATAATTCCCTTGGGATGGAGCGTTTTGTGGAGGATATGATAAGCGAGGGAGAGGAATATCAGAGGACGAAGATGAGGAGGGATAGTCGTATTGCGATGCAGGTGGAGGTGAAGAAGGCTGACCATGGCTTTCGTTGTGGGGAAGGCTATGGATAGAGGGGAGTCGTACGTCAGGAGGAGGAGAGTCGTGATAGTTGGAAGAGGAAGGGTAGGACGGTGGCGAACCAGCAACAGCAGCAGGAGCAGCAGCAGCAGCAGCAGTAGTAGTAGTAGTAGTAGTAGTAGTAGTAATTGTAGTAGGAGGAACAGTAGTAGTCGTAGAAACGGTAGAGGCAGTATTAATATCGGTATTAGGAGCATGATGGTATGTAATAGCAGAGGAGGAAGAAGGCAGCAAAGGTGGAGAATTAGACTTGGAAGTGACGGAAGACCCGGAACTCGCCGTGGTTTGACGGGTCGCGGTGTTATTGATAAACTGGTGCAGGAGTTGAGAGTCCAAATAACCGTTCGATGTTTGTTGAGACTGCAAAATCGCGTAAAGCATATCCTCAATTGTCTTTAGGCGAAGTTCAATAGCTTCGAGGGCTGCTTTACTGGGGATGTTGCGCTTGTCGTCTTGGCCCTGCGTTGCGGACGGGTACGTGCAAGCGGCGCCTGACTTAGTGCAGCTACGACACGGATGTTCACCGTTGCATTTTGTTTTCTTGCGTCGACATTCCCCACAGGCACTAACGATCTTGGCCCGTTTTTTTCGTGGCAGCTCTTCT
The DNA here is from genome assembly GCA_002105135.1 of Syncephalastrum racemosum. Lineage (NCBI taxonomy): Eukaryota > Fungi > Mucoromycota > Mucoromycetes > Mucorales > Syncephalastraceae > Syncephalastrum > Syncephalastrum racemosum. The sequence goes on from MCGN01000001.1 coordinate 693,831, forward strand.
GCTGATGGTGGAGGCGGTGGTGGAGGAGGCGAATGTCCTTGTTGCTCTTGCAATGAACGGTGTATTTGCTGTTGACTATAGGACATGGTTGCATCGTCGCCTTGCATTGACTAGTGCACTCTTTCTTTGTGTACCGTCCTTGTTGGCTGTGAGGCAGACACAAAAGAAGAAGAAGAAGAAGAAAAAAAAAAAAAAGAAGAGAAAAGGTGAAAATGGAAAACTAAAAGCACAATAATCTTAGCTCAGTTGTTCCCTCTCTCAGAAGAAGGAAAAAAAGGAAGATAGAATCTCCCTTGATATTTAGAAAATTAAAGATGTGCGACAGATCTGCCAATATATTTATGATACTTATGTATATATACATTCCTTATAAGACTGGACATTTTCTTACTCAACAGGATATCGTGGCTTAATTTGAGTTTTGGCACCAGAAGATAAGTACAATAACAAACAGATATAAATGTCACTACTAACGAGCGATCGAGGTAATATTATTCTTGCACACATACACAATACATGTAATTATGCATATATGTTCATCAGATACAACCTGTATAATGAGCATGGCTTCAACCCTTTACTGTGTGGATTGTGTGGATGGCATGAGCATACGAATTAGCACGAGGTATGTCCTTTTTTGTAGTGCCTGCACGTTCAGCCAGGTCCATCGTTTCTGGAATGGTATGCCCAATACAACGCAAGGGGTCGGCTATCTGCATTGGAATATGATGTATATACTAGCTGCTTACTACTTTCTGCCATGCCACAAATTGGAGACGTGTCAGCATTTATTTGTACTCTGAGAAACCTTATTTTCCCCTGAGTTCTGTATACAACTGACGTTCCAGTGTCTGAACTGTTACCTTTATTGGGATAACCAATTAACCGATACTGAGCCTATTTGATATAGCAGCTATTTACATACGTGCATTTCAGTCACAGAGCAAAGGATAATCATCTACTTATTGAATTGCTCTAATGGCAAAGAAGAGAAGATACCATGCACCGGACAATACGCGGAGAACGAGGTCAGGTTAAAAGCCGTAGAGCGAGGATACCTCGGTCGATGAGATTCGGTTACTGGGGAGACCCCGCAGATGCTTCGACTGTGACGGCCGATAGGAAGGAGAAACGACGAGGAGACGCAACTAGCGGCGCTGAGAACCGAAGAGAGTCTCTATAGAGAATATCACAGCATAGTCCCTGTTCTCTCATATAATTTTCGCTTGTAGTCACCTATCGTGATTGACCTATTCATATCGTCCCACCATCCTTGTCAGGATATACTATAGTATAATTACAAATATTTACGAATGTCGTAATAAATTATCGTCAAATTATTATCTGTTCCTCTAGTCATCTGCTTCTGCCTTATTGCTCGGGTCTCTCGCGTCTTGTCTCTTGTCCCTCTTGTCCCTCTTGTCCCTTTTGTTGCTCCAGCGTTTAGTTTTAACACTGACTCATAATGGACTTGTTTATATGCTGAGAGGTATTATGAACGTACAGAGTATGGCAAATTTGCAGGACGAAACCATCGAAAAAAATAATAATCAAAGGACAACAGCTTTTTTTTTTTTTCCCACACATAAATAGTATCTGGTTACATAGAGGCAATATATGGTCCTGATAATACCGTATCGCACAGATCAAAGTGTAACTGGACTTACCAAGAGCTCTGCTTATCGTTAGAAATGGGTTTTCAGCGACCTACTATATATTGACAATACTTTCACGAGGTCGTCCAAAATGCATTGCATACAGTGTGCAAATTCCACCGCATTCAGGGTTCCTGCTGTAAACCGTACCGACATTTCTTTGTACGCGGATGCAAACGTGCCCACCGAGGGTAAGTCAGAATATATACCAGAGTGCACTTGTCGCTGAAGCAGTATCTTTAATTTGGAAAAGGCAAGATGGAAATAAAGACCATGAGATGGACATAAAACGTAAGGCTTTTCTGGGATATCTTTTTAACATCTTCTTTTCCAAGCGGGGTGCACGTACTTAATATTGAGGTAGAGAAGCAGCTAACTTTGTGCATGGCAGGTTTTATTGGTATCTTTCTTCACGGTGGCTTCACATCCTGCCAAATTCATACGAAGAAACAATGTATCTGTTGATGATACTGAAACCTACCCCCCACAAAAAACGACGTTATAGTACTGTATTTTCTAACTAGCCTACTGGTTTTTCGTTCCGAAATCCATTCTCGTGGACCTGCATTCACTTTTTCTACATACCTAAGCTGTCGGAGCCGGGGTTGTCGATACACGCTCATGGCGTGTTGGCCACTCTCTCACCTAAATCTGAATGCTTTTTGAGTCACAAGTTCAAATCACATTCAAAAATCCCTTACCGATGGGAGTGGGGCAGACATTTGGCGCAGTGGTACATGTCTATGGGGTTGTTGTTGTCGACGGTGGATGCGCCAGCGACCGCCGAGGCTAATATATGCGAGGGAAGAGGAAGAATGGGAGGAGAGCAAACGCGAAGAAGGAAAAGCGATGGAGGCGGAAAGACGGGGAACTGAGTTCCAGGTTAAATAGCTCGTGTCCACCGTGCACATGATATCTGTTTCACTTACGGGCAGAGGAAAAAGCGGGGAAAAAAGCCTCTGGATGGGGGAAACGCAAGCGGACTCAAGGGAGGAAGGTGTAAACGGACCAGAAGGCAGGAGCAGAAGGCAAAGGAAGACCTGCAAGCTACGTACACATTAAAGGAAGGTTAACGATGTCCAAAATGATGTACTTTTGACACGACAGCTTACTATCATGCACACCGGTCCAATACATGGTCTGTGCGCGGGCAACCGGTGGCAGAGGGGCTTGAGGAGAACCTGTATGTTTATATTGCCCTTGTTAGTTATGCTTTTAGAGAAAATTGTTTCTATGTGGACTTGCCAAGTAAAAAGATTTTGAAAAGAACAAAGAAAAAGAAAAGGAGTATACGTATGAGAAAACAAACGTCTTTTTATTGAGAAAAACGCGCGTCGATGGACTTCCATGCGATTACATGGTCCGGGTGCACCAAGGGGAAAGAACGTGGTAAAAGTGGTCCTGACAGAGATTAACGTCAATAATTTTTCGCGTTTCAAAGGATTCATTGGTCTTCTAGGCCATCACGCGATCCATATTCACTTCTGGGAAAGGAGCAAAAAAAAAAAAAGAAGAGTTCTGCAAAAATGTCGAACACGTTTCTCGAAAGTGGTGACGGATATCAAGGTTCTTATATGCTTTTCTATATCTCGTCAAATACTCGCGAAATCAAGGAACAAAAGTGGACAGTCTTGTTGATGACAGTAGTAGAAAAGGTGGCTGCTGCCAGAGAGCCGTTGGCGGGCGCACCGGTCTAAGGACAAAGGGAGAGATAGATAGTAGACCTGCTTGTGTCGAACATAGTATCGTGATTGGCACTTCGACAGGTGGATTCAGATTTGTATAAGCACGGGCAGGTGTTGAAGTTGCTTGCGAGACGAAATTATTCTAGTATACGCGTTCGGGCGTTAATGGAGGCGTTCGGCTGACCACCTTTTGACGAGAGCCAGTCCTGTATCCCGGCCCATGCGTTGCGCCTCTTGGACACTATCGCAGTATCTTCATTACGTTCTGCTGGAAAAGATTTTCTTGCTTTTTTTTATCATTTTACTGTATTTGCGCCGTCCACAGATGGTTTGATCAAGGACGAATTCCAAAAGGCATTTATTAGACCTGTAGGCAGACAGTCCCTATCACCAAATAGTATCCCTCGCACCCGAATACCGCTGCTCAAAAATGGGTTTCCCTCCCGATCATGTGATTTAGCTAGACTCGAGCAGTCGTTTATTATTTTCTAATTCTAATGTCCCAAATCCAATTGTGAATGAATTAGACGGGGTAGTGCGGTCACACCTTCCTTTTTTTTTTTTTTTTCTTTTATTTGTTGCGACCTCTCTGTTAGCTTTTTATCCCTAGGTGCAACCGATTGACCACACAAATACGCACGCACACACACACACACATATATATAATATATATATATCACTATACATATACATATACATACGCCACCTCCTCACGTACACGCCAATAACTGAGCATATTATGGGCATTCCACTTTGGAAACCTCGTGACGATGAGAATGTGCGAAAAGACCAACGGCACACACACACAATGTCTGGAATACATCATCACAGCGTGAACGGTAATGGAGCGAGTCGGGCTCGACGTACTATTGCTTCAGAAGGCGGTGCTATCCTGCGAGACCAACGTGTGGGCCGGGTGCAGCCTCATAACAACAGCACAAGTAGCAATTACCGTAGAAGGTCCCGTGCAATTGCTGCCATGTTACGCATGAACGGTCACCGGCCCAACTCCAATCTACCATCCTCTTCTCGTCGTATGTCACTCAGGCCTCGCCCTTCAGCAACGTCAGCCGCAGGAGCGCCGCCAGACGCAACGGCAACCTTGGACGACATCTCGCCCCTGGGCATCATACGACGCTCGCTCGATAATTCTTTGGGCAGCCAGACAAATGATGCAGACAACCTGGATCGTATGGTGCATCAGCGGCTCACCGAGAAGGAAGATCTCCTTAATCAACTGGAATTCACAGTTTCCTTGCTCGACCAGTTCCTGACTGCACGGTCGGCCCTTGGCTCGGACTTTATGGCTATCCCTTCTTTCATCACAGAAGGTAAAATGACGGTTGCTACAGGATACTATGGTATCTGCGCTACCTTGCAATTCTGTCGTATCTACTTCTTACTTCGACCTCTTTTGCTTACTTCGTTCCAATTTGCATGTCTATCCTTTGCAGAATTGCCGTCGGTGCTGGCCACAGCGGCATCCATGGCCTCCCTGAATGGATCAAGTCAACGTTCCCAGGATCGGGTCGATCAAGTCCTGCAAAGTCAGCCTTATGCGAACCGCATGCAACGTCTCGACTCCGGCATTGCAACGGCACATCAGCGTATCCAGGATCAATTGTGCGAGCTCAATCGCTCCTCTCTAGATATCGATTCAAGTACCCATGGTTACGCGAGCTCCGGCGCGCGCGCAAATGCGAACCGCCGCAATGCTAACCCTGCCCTCGGCTCTCCTGGCTCAACTGCTACTGGCGATACTGGTGTTAGCGTTGCCGCTAATGCCGCTATTCGTCCTCGTGGTCCAGATCGTCGTCGGCGTTACTCAGCATCACCCCGCCGTCGCTGTCAGGGTCAGTTCCGCTGCCGGTGCCGTTGCCGAGGTCGACCGGCTCACGTCGTTCGCTGTTCCAATCCCCTTCACCTCCTCCGGCTCCCACGACTTTGTTCCAGCATCGCCTTTACGACTACATTTCTGATTTTGAAGAATATGGCTCACATGTCTCCAACAACAATAACAATATGGAAGACCGTGATCGTCTTGCAGAACCCTGGACTTGGTAGTTCTTTTTTCCTATATACCCACCCCGCCCCTTGCGCTAGCTCGTTTCTTCTCCTTCTCCTTCTCCTTCTCCCCTTTTTTTTTCCATACATACCATAGCACACAATAACACACATACACGCACGCACACATACAAAATAGCACGTACAGTTTACGGCCATACTTCGACACAAATAAGATCGGGTGCGCTATTTGTGGAATAGATCTACGAAAGAAAATATCCGTACGTTGTGCAATATTGTAGTATGATGTCTGTGCGATTCGACTGTCCAATATGATTTTTTTTTTTGGTATGGCAACCTCTTTTTGCAAGTGGGACGTGAGGGCATATTTTCTTCACGTACTTCAAGGGTAAAACGGTGCGCAATCTTTAGCATGGGACGGCCCCAATCTTACATATAGTCGTACGTCTCTTTACGCATCATATGGCCGAGCATACGTTATTTTATCTTCAGGCTTCGGCAATAGTCCAGTCCAAGTCCATTTCTCAAGCTCATTCTGGAAAGCACGTCCTTTACGGGCATAATAGAAAGAGTTGTACATTTTTTCTAATACAGAGTATTCAAGACAAATGGAGAAAAGGAAAGTTGATCACTTGGTGTGTGTGTTAAGTGCTTCGGATAGTGAGACTGCAAGGGTAGAGGGCAAAGGGATAGAATAGTAGGAAAATAACAGGCGTAGAGAAGAGATAGCCAGAGAGCCAGCGGCTCAGGCAGGGAGAGAGAAAAAGGGAGAGAGAGAGAAAAGTAGGTAGAGAAAGGAAGACAGGCAATGATGGATTAATGCCAGCCGCTTTGAGCACGATTGACATGGCTGGCATCGTCCCAGCCATTGACGGCTTGGTTAGTGTGCGTTTCGCTCCAATCGCTCACGGCTTGGTTTTCATGACCCTCGCTCCAACCACCGACGGCCTGATTAGGATGCGTAGATTCAGACTTCTTCCAGCCGTTCACGGCTTCATTACTATGACCCTCGGCCCAGCCGGTGACGGCTTGGTCATTGTGTGTCTCACTCCAGTCGCTCACTGCTTGGTTGCTGTGGCCCTCTGTCCAGCCAGTGACGGCCTGGTTAGGATGAGTAGATTCGGACGTCTTCCAGCCGTCCACGGCTTCATTACTATGACCCTCGGCCCAGCCGGTGACGGCTTGGTCATTGTGTGTCTCGCTCCAGTCACTTATGGCTTGGTTGTCATGACTCTCGCTCCAACCACCGACGGCCTGATTAGGATGCGTAGATTCGGACGTCTTCCAGCCGTTCACACCTTCGTTGTTGTGACCCTCGCTCCAGCCAGTGACGGCTTGGTCATTGTGTGTCTCGCTCCAGTCGCTCACTGCCTGGTTGCTGTGGCCCTCTGTCCAGCCAGTGACGGCCTGGTTCGGATGAGTAGATTCGGACGTCTTCCAGCCGTTCAAGGCTTCATTACTATGACCCTCGGCCCAGCCGGTGACGGCTTGGTCATTGTGTGTCTCGCTCCAGTCGCTCACTGCTTGGTTGCTGTGGCCCTCTGTCCAGTCAGTGACGGCCTGATTAGGATGAGTAGATTCGGACGTCTTCCAGCCATTCACGGCTTCGTTGTTGTGACCCTCGCTCCAGCCATTCACGGCCTGGTCCTGGTGAGGCTCGGTCCAATCATTGGTGTGGGCATCCGTGCGTTGAATGGTCTGTGCGAGCTGGCTCAGCTCGTCATTCAGGTGGGTATTGACGTGGGTGCGTTGGTCATTGTTGGTGAAGTACGGGCTGTCGACGTGCTGGTTCGAGTGGCGCTGGTCATCATTGGTGAACCATGCCGCGTCGCTGTGCACATTCGAATGGCGCTGGTCGTCGTTAGTGAACCATGCTGCGTCGCTATGAAGTTGGTTCTTGTGCGAACGCTGGTCATCATTGGTAAAATATGGGCTATCCACGTGTGCTTCGTTCTTGTGTGTGACGGTTTCTGTCGCAGACTCCTTGTTCTTGTCAATGTACTGGCGATACTCCTGGTCAAGGCTCTGCAAAATGTGAGTAACCATGCAATGATAAGAACGAGCGAATTTACCTTGATGTATGCATCAAAGTTCTTAGGCTCCGTAGATACATCGGATGAAGAAGAAGTGGACGCGGAAACATTGGAACTGGGCGCGGCGTTCTGATGGCTGCGGTCCGTATGTTTGATCTCGTCCATTAACTGCTCCAGGTCAGCATGACCATTCGAATGTTGTTTATCCGACTGGACATAGCTACCAACGCGGTCGAGCATGCTGTCCCATTCGCTGTCACTGTGTGTCTTTGATTTGATGCTGTCCACGAGTGCGTCCAGCTCTTGGTCGTTAATATGGGTCTCCTGCTTCTGCCGGGAAGATTCATGAGCAATATTCTGGACAAGAGCTTCCAAATCATCCGCATTGTTGTGAGATTTATGAGAAATATCTTGCACGATCGCGTCCAAGTCTTCGTCGTCCGTATGCTGCGAAGGCTTGGAGATCTCCTGAACAATAGATTCAAGCGCGTCCGCATCCACATGCTCGTCTTCATTCTCGGTGGAAGTTGAAGTCGATGGTGCTACGTTGTTTTCGGCACGTTTCTCCATGTTGAAAGGAGAGGAGTTCACCTCGCAGTTACTGTTACCGCCGATCGTGGTTAGATGAATGTGGTAAGATCCTACCAGTCGTATGAGAAACAAAAGCTCTCGCAGTAAATCACAAGACTTGAATTAAATACCTGGTTGGGTGCCATCGAGCTTGAAGGGCACTTCTCCCGAGGCGCCTTTGGACGCATCTGTGTGCGAGAAAGTAAATTAGGATCAGCACATTTTGAAGGCTTTCCTTTTTTTTTTTTCTTTTTTTTTTTTTTTTTTTTTTTTCGTACCAAAGGTGCCAAGATAAGATCCAGAGGAAGTAGCATCGGATTCAGGCACAAGTGTAACGTTCACCTGGGTGATCGACTCAGGTACTTGCCAGGCAACGACGTGCTTCGTACCGTCTTCGAAAGAAAGACCTTTCATAACATTATTCGACGTTAGTCACATACACGTGCGAAGGACAAAAACAAAAGGTACTCACCAGCGGCGGCAGGGAAGGTAATGCGAACGTCTAAATTGAAAAGAGAGTGAGTCACCATGGCGGGGATGACAAAACGTTATGATTGACTGTACCCTGACACAAGTCTTGTGTAGAAGCGTCGTTGAGATGGGTAGCTGTGTTGCTGTTGAACATTGGGTTTGCGGCAACAAAAGTGCCAGCGTTGAGCAACAAAGAAGCCGTAGCAGTCAAACTGACCACGGTAGGAAACTTCATGTCTGCCGCAACTAGAAAGTGAAAGGAAGGAAAGGAGGGCGGAAAGACAAAGAAGAAGAAAAAGAGGAAGTACGGGCGTTAATAGGAGGAGAAGGAAAAGGAATGAGCGTATCAAGGAAAGGCAAGTTAATGTTTTTGGGCCCCAAACGACCTCTAACTGAGATTCAATTTTGAGATTGCTTGTGCCACCGTTTTAAAAATAGCGTCTAATTCATAGACGCGCTCCCATTTAGCTCATTACTGCTTTTTTCTGTCATTTCTCTCGCCCCTCGTTCATTTTCCGCAACACAACTCTGTACATCACTCCACAATTACCTGATGTCGTCTAAATCTCTTTTTATTTTAATATCAAATGCTACAAGAAAATATATAACGAAAAAAAAATGCTGTCTTTTAGTACACAAGTGTCCTTTTAGTTTCCATTTGCGGAATCCTGTCGACCAAAATTGAAATACTGTGGATCGAAAAAATAATAAAAAGGGCAAGTGTCAGATCAATCACATTGTTTTTCACACAAAAAAAAAATCATATTCTTGCATACCTTTTCGCGGAACAGGTAATGGCCAGGCTTGGATTCAGGATCTTCTTTGCTAGGAGGCTGTACCTCACCAGGCTGACACACCTTCTCCATTGTGATCAGTCGCCGCGCCCATTGACCGAAATTTTGCTCGCTGTTGGACACCAGCTTCATACATGGGTGCTGCGGCACGTCCGTGAGTGCGTATCTGAAAATAGGAATAACAATCAATTATATAAATTCATTTCCTCCAAAGTAGAACTTACTCGTCCACAACGGTAGGTAACCAGTACACCAGTCGTCCGCCCACACGCAGCTGTCTGGAGCTAAATTCTAACAAGTCGTCCAAGACTTCAGACATTTCATAAGGTTTGGTGGGAGGATAATAGTCTTCGCGTCTGTATGCCTTAATCAGTCGGAATTCATGCACAAATATGTACGACTCACGTGTGCATCGGTACACCATCATAAGTACGCATTGCAAGAGGTTTGCCATCCTTACGTCCAAGCGTCTTGGCGCCGGCACGCACACCATACGGTGCTATACTGGCGTCAGTCCATCTACTAAAGAGCCTTTTTCCTTTTGCTGTTTGAACTTACGATCTAGTAGAAAACAAATAAATGTTAAATCGAATCAAGGGCCACGAGCAAGAACAAATTACCTGTGACAATGGCATCTAGCCAATTATCAACACGCCATGGGTGATGGCAGACATCGAATACGAGGGAATCCAGGACGCGACCCTGTAAGTTGTACTGTTCTACGTTGGACTGGACGCCAGCAGCACCAGGCTTGCCACGAATCTGGCGTCCATCGATATCGGATCCCAAGGTATAGGCGCCAAAGTGGGCGCATGTAAACAGGAAACTACCAGTACCGACAAAAGGATCATAGATCAGCTTGCCAGGTGCAGCCAAGGCCTGGTTCGCCATGACCAGAGACAGTTCAGCGTCCATCGACGTCGTGCCTAGGTACTTGCGTTTCTTGAGATTGTATTTCTGTACCAGATCACGACTGCCCGAGGCGACTAAACGGCCGAAGTAGATCCATTGACGTTCGGGTGTGACGTCTTTGCGGGGCGCAGCCGCACCGTAGTCTTCCATCACATTGAATTGCTCGTCTGGGTTCTTCATGTCAATGGGACCATCAAAGCCGAGATAGGAGAAGGAGTTGATAATGCGCAGTTGGTCTTTGTTGGAGACGGTCGAGTTGTAGGCGGACACGACGAATTTGAAGGACACGTCCTTGTAAAGGCCCTGCAACGGAATAAATACCAGTATCCCATATTTATAGTTTGGATTTAACATACCCAGCGTTCAGGATGCTCCTTCACCTGTTGATGCACTTCCTCATACGTTCTACCTTCACCCCACAGCTCGACAATGTTCCTAGACGTGGTATCGCTGATCAGAATCCAAAAAGGACAAGTCGATATAATGAAATCAAAAGTTACTTTATCAGGATGGCTCGCCGGATCAACCGTCGGGCATCCTCCGCTGAGTCGAGCTGCACTTTGAAGTAAGGACACTGCACATAGAGTTAGTAGCCATAGTACAGTATTAGGGTAGGACATACGTCTAGGCTGTAATCGCTCTCATTGTAACCAAGATTCAGTTTTTCAAACTGGGCCAATGACTGGAGCTCTGGGAGCCTAAAATCCTCGTGGAACTGTTGAATGTTTGGATCGTCAGTGACTGAATCAAGGACACTTTGTATCGAGACATGCCTGAGCGAATTGGACGAGAAAAGTGGGCATACAAAAAATAAAGTTACAAAAAAAGAAGCAAGTTCGAATATATGCAATCTGAGCCACTTCTTTGACTCAGTCGCTCCCAATTTGACAGCTTTCGTCTATACAAAAGTAATGGCAACACTGGCGCGGCGTCTGGCCTCTCGGAATCTTACCCATTTGAATGTCTTACGCCTTCGCCCTGTCACGCCTCATGTTCTTGTCCACCGCCCACTGCCCTGCCAAGCCGCGTCACGACGTACCTTGAATACCGCAGTAACCCATGGCTACAAAGATGTCGACCGTCACCATGGTAGGCCTTGTGTTTTGTATAATATGTTAATGTATGCATGTCTAATCTTAAAACAAGGACCGTACCCGGCACGAACACACCAATGCGGTCAGCTGCGTGCCTCTCATGACGGGCAACGTGTCGTATTATGCGGCTGGGTACAGTCGCAACGGTACGCTTATGATTTATTTTTCAAAAGATGCTTGTATTGATGGCATCGGAACAGGTCCCTGTCGCAAGACCTCATTTTTTTACCCATCCGAGATGCTTCAGGCACAACGCAACTTGTGTATCGGGCTGAGTCCACCACCGATCCTGCCTTGAAAGCTTCGCTCCAGCGCTTAACAAACGAGAGTGTTATTTGTGCCGAAGGCATTGTGCGCACACGTCCGGATGCCATGCGCAATCCACAGCAAGCCACGGGTGATATCGAAGTAGAGCTCACCGCAGTTTATTGCCTAAATCCTGCCTCCCATCTCCCTTTCTGGCCTTCCCAATCTGCAGCAAAACTGGTATGTCCTGCCCCGCTTATTATAATGTAAGAATGTTTGAACTTAATAGCATATACTTTTTTTTCTTTCGTAGCCAAACGAAGAAGTGCGCATGCGGTACCGCTATCTGGACTTGCGTCGGGATGAGCTACAGAGAAATATACGTCTGCGCTCGCTGACGGCCAACACTGTGCGCCAAACCCTTATTGATAAAGGTATGTGTCCTGAATCATGCACTTACTTTGACTAACGGTTCACATACAGGGTTCACCGAGATCGAGACACCCACCTTATTCAAATCTACTCCCGAAGGAGCGCGTGAATTTGTTGTCCCTACACGCAAATCAGGTCTTTTCTATGCTCTTCCACAAAGTCCACAACAGGCAAGTCTCTTGTCGATACGCTCCTCGGATTATTGACTCTTTTCTTTCTGTAGCACAAACAAATGTTAATGGCGGCTGGCTTTGACCGATACTTTCAAATCGCTCGGTGCTTCCGTGATGAGGATCTGCGTGCCGACCGACAGCCCGAATTCACCCAGATAGACCTCGAGATGTCATTTGTCACCGCAAAAGATATACAGCATGTGATCGAGGACATGGTGACAGCTGTGTGGCAAAAGGCACTAGGAGTGACTCTTGACGCATCCTCGTTTCCTCACATGCCATACCAGGAGGCCATGACGACCGTAAGTCTAGAAAGAGCCTCACCGAATTATATACTCAAATGATAGCAGTATGGCTCGGACAAGCCGGACGTACGATTTGACTTGAAAATTCAAGACATTTCATCCAGCTTCCCTGATATTGCTGGGGATGAACATGCACTGGATTGTCTAGTGATCAAGCAAGGCTCGGCCTTGACAGGCGGCGATATCAAGGATATGCGACAGCAACTGGAGATTCAGGATGACAAGGATTTTGCCTTTGTCAAGATAAATGAAAATAACGTGAATGCTTGGCCATCCAAGTGCGGCTACCTCAGACACTCGACCACGCAGCACGGCTGGAAGCATTTGAATGTGCATGCAGGCGATCTGGTGCTCGTCCACAAGCGGTCGCGCTACCTCTACGGTGGCAATACCCTGATGGGCCGAATTCGACTCCACGTGGCAGACAAATTGCGTCAAAAAGGTGAAAGCCAAAAATAAGGTCAGGGTTGGGGACTGACGTGCTTTTATTTTTACTTTTGGGTAGGCCTCTTGACAATGGACGCAAACCCTTACAAGTTCCTCTGGATCGAATCGTTCCCGTTGTTTACGCCCGATGAGCAAGGCGTACGCACGTGGCAGGCGACCCATCACCCGTTTACAGCCCCGTTTGATGAAGATATCCCCTTGCTTGCGACCGATCCAGCCAAGGTGCGAGGACAGCACTATGACCTGGTACTCAATGGTATGGAGATCGGCGGTGGGTCCATCCGAATCCATTCGCCTACAATGCAAAACTTTATTTTCGACAAGGTGCTCCAGGTACCGTACCTTATATAACAGTTTATTGGATTTCTCGGGATACGAATATCTTTTTATAGTTGGAATCGCATGAGTATAAGCGTTTCGACCACCTGATTGATGCCTTGAGCTGTGGATGTCCGCCTCATGGTGGCATTGCCTTAGGTAAGTGAACTGCTAAGTTTCTAGTTCTTTTTTTCTTTTTTCGAAAATAATACTCAATTGAAAATATAGGCTTTGACCGGCTCATGTCGATTCTGTGCAACTCTCAATCGATCCGAGACGTGATTGCTTTTCCCAAGGCATCGGGTGGCAGAGACATGGTCGTAGAAAGCCCTTCGGCTATCACACAAAAGCAGTTGCAAGAATACGGCCTGGAACTATCTGAGAAACAGGCATAATAAGATGTAGCATACAGCCTTATTAGACATATGGTACTGTATTATAAATAGATATGTCCATAATATATATAGATTTATATAGCCGTGTCGGCAGATATAATTCAAGTAGAGCAGGGTACTATCCTATGCAAAATCCAAGGTAGCGAGGTATATACTGCGGGTATTCATGATAAAGTTACCGCCTTATACACATGCATACAAGATTCCCCGAATATTCCTATTCAGGATTGCAGCATGAAACGATGTCATAAGCTGCTTTCGGGTAGATGAAGGTGACACAAACAATGTGAGCCAATGGTGGGATGAACCACGAGATAATTCTAGGTGTCTCTTTTCTTTCTTTTGCATTCTATTCATACCACCATTCCCATTAGTTTCTTACATGTCGTCTTCTTCAGGCGCTGCACTGGAGGCTGCCACCACTGCGCTTTTAGCGAGCACGCCAGAAGCCGTTTCGGCTGAGACAGTAACGAGCAGGTCGACTCTGGCTGCCATTGCCGGGTTTCTACCGACAGCTTTGATCCGTCTAATCAGTCTTGCCACGATCTCGTTACCCCTCTTCTTTTATCGCGTCTTGACATGGTCCTTTACATTGCACTTGAATTTCTCTTCTATGCTCGTCATTCTCGGCTTCACTGCGACCGCCACTTGGCTCATTGTGCGATACCGGTACCTTAACAAGTACTCGCGTCTCCGGTCCGAAGAGCCGAGCAAGACAACATCGTCCTTCTTTGATCTTCACCCCGACGATTCGAACGAGGGAGATGCTGAGAAGCCGATTAAAAACTATCCAGACGAGTTTCTCTCTGCTTTTCTGAGCTCGATCAAGATCTTTGGATACTTGGAACAGCACGTGTTTCACGAGTTGGCCCGTCATTTGCAAACCAAGAAGCTCCTGGCAGGTGACACTTTGTTTCGAAACCCTGATCAGGAGCGTTCGTTTTACATTGTCGTGCACGGACACGTGCAATTGTTTGTTGAACCCGACGACGCTCGGCGCGACCAAGAAAAGTCAAACGGAGACGATACTTACGAAGAACAAGAAGAAGAGGGTGAAACGACCCTCGAGTCCGACGACTCGCCCCGCGATAAGTTCCGCAATTATACCCTCATCAACGAAGTCGGTGCAGGTGGTACGCTCTCCAGTCTCTTCACCATCCTCTCCATTTTCCGCGAGAGTTTCCATCGCGAAGAGGCCAAGGAGGCGCACCAGCGACGACGCGCTATGCTCATGCGCCAACACCTCGATGCCACCAGCACTCCGTCTAGCACCGCGCCTGGCTCACCGAGTTACACTGACATTCGGGAACAGGAAAACGAAGAGTGGCGCTCCGTCTTTCCGAATTTGGATCCCGAGGACCGACAGCGCTCGCGGTCATTGATGCACCCGCTCAGCCAGCAGCAGCTGCCTTTGTCAGCGTCGACTACCTCGTCAGAGGCAGCTTTTGGAGAAGAAACCGCGATTATCGACGATCAGGACGAGGCTGGCAGCTATTTTGTCGATCTCAATGGCCGCAAAGCCTCCCGTGCTCGCCCCAGCCGTGTCGCCACACCGCCCTTGCCACGCAAGCCGTACCGCTCCGTGCATCCCAACATCGTCGCACGCGCTACGGTCGATACCACCTTGGCTGGTAGGAAAAGCCCACACAGATGTATAGCAGATAAACAGAACATGCTCATATTATTTACATAGTGATTCCCGAGGAGGCGTTTCATAAGCTCACACAAAAATTCCCCAAAGCAGCCGCGCATATTGTTCAAGTCATCTTGACCCGTTTCCAGCGCGTCACGCTCATGACAGGTCATCGCTATCTCGGTCTCACCAAAGAACTGCTCCGTCTCGAGAAAATGGTGAATGACTCGGCAAGCATCTCCAGCGCGCCGCATGAACTGTTTGCTCCGGGCGGCATGGACCGCCTACGCCGCAAGTTTTCTAAACAGGCGGAAGAAGCCGCACCCGAGGATCAACCGGCGGGTCCGACAAAAACACCTAGCGGCATCATCCAGGCCATGGATATCCCTTCCACACCATCAATTCACGACGGTGCGTCCTCGCCAAGCAGCAAATCGCCCGCACCTAGCAAGGATGACCGCCGCAGCGATGAGTATACAGTCGAGGACGACGAACACCTTCGCGCGGCCGTCATGGATTGCCTCGCCGATAGCCTGGGCATGAAGACCAAGCCGTCCACCGAACCTCGCCAATCCTCCCCGCGCGTGACGCGCCAGCCTGCCGCATCAACGTCCGAAACTCTGAAGCCTAATACGCGCTACTATCCCATGGACCTGTTCTCGCATGCAGGCACCGTCGATGCCAGTGTTTCGCCTTCCGTTGGCGCCCTGAGCGTACCGTACGATGACGACATTGACGGCATCTCCACCATTTCATCGGTCCAGTCTGGGAGCGACCTTTTCAGCAGCCACGAACAGGCCGTCTCCTCGAACGATATCCAGATCTTGTACTTCCCCAAGGATGCCGTCCTTGTTCGGGAGGGTGAGCACAACACTGGCTTGTTCTTTGTCATTGACGGCTTGCTCGACGTTTCCATGACCCCAAGCGAGGGCGAGGACCTTTCGCTCGAGCGGAACGCGGCCGAACCCAACAATAAAGCCAACCGCCACAAAGTCAAAGACTACAAACTGTCTCCCTCCTCCTCCAGCTCCTCTCTCAGCGGCCTGCAAACGGACGCACCACTCACCAAGGGTGGCAAACCCGAAGACAAAGTCCAGGCCTCGCGTACCCCGGCCGGCCGGGAAATGCCCCACGAGGAAAGCAAGCGTCGCGAGCGCAAGCAAAAGAAACCGCTCTTTGTCATTAAACCGGGTGGCATGGCAGGTTACCTCGCTTCCCTGACGGGCTACTCGAGTTTTGTTGAGATCCGCGCCAAGACAGACACCTACGTCGGCTACGTGTCACGTAAATGCATGGACCGCATCATTGATAAGCACCCGACCGTAATGCTTAAGCTGGCCAAGCGCCTCGTCGGCTTATTGAGTCCTCTCAGTAAGTTCTTTTTTTAAGGCGAGGGAGGGGAGGTTTCTATTTTCAAAGGACAAGCTGACCATATTTAGTTTTACATATCGATCTTGCACTCGAATGGATGCAGGTCAATGCAGGCCAAATTATCTGCCGCGAGGGTCAACCAAGTGACTCGGTCTATATCGTTCTACATGGGCGATTGCGTACGATCCGCGAAAAGAAAGAAGGCGGTATCGAAATTCTGGGTGAATTTGGCCATGGCGACAGCGTCGGTGAACTCGAAGCATTAGGTAAACCTCGCTCAATATGTCGCTACGCAAACTGACATTTGTCGCTTTATTAGCCGGTATCCCCACGCCCACAACACTGCACGCTATCCGAGATAGCGAGTTGGCGCGCATGCCAAAGACGCTGTTCAATGCGCTCTCTTTGCGTCACCCGGAAATCACGCTTCAGATATCCAGGATGGTCGCGCGCCGCTCTCTCCAGGTCACCGGCATCGCGGGCGAGAAACTTAACGCCGTTGCGCCCGAGCTGTACGGCCACAATAATGCCAATCTCAAGACCATCGGTATTTTGCCCGTCAACAGCTCAGTGCCGGTGACCGAGTTTGCGGAGCATCTCAAGCAAGCGCTGAACCAGACAGTGCGGGCCACATGCGTGTTGCTCAATAGCGCTACCATCACGACCGTGATGGGAAAACATGCATTTTCGCAGCTTGGCAAACTCAAACTCGCGTCTTGGCTTGCTGAGCAGGAGGAAAAGTTCCGCATCGTGCTGTACCTAGCCGATAGCGGCGTGACCTCGCAGTGGACCCGGACCTGTATCCGCCAAGCCGACTGTATCCTTTTGGTGGGTCTTGGCGATGGCGACCCGTCTGTGGGTGACTATGAGCGGTTCCTGATCAACATGAAGACGACCGCGCGGAAGGAACTCGTCCTTTTGCACAGCGAACGGTCGTGCGCGACTGGAACCACGCAGAACTGGCTCAAGAACCGTCTCTGGATTCAAGCACATCACCACCTGTTTATGCCGACACGCCAGCACGCAGCCACACTCGCACGTGTCCGTCCGCCGTGGCTGACCGAGACAGGCCGCAAAATGACGGAAAACTCGATCAACATGATGAAGAATGTCAAGGGCCAGCTCCAAAAGTATTACAGTGCAGTACCAACCTTTAGCGGTTTCCTCTCAAAGAAGAACGGCGCATCGCAGCTCGGCAGCGTGAGCAATGCAGCGCGGGACGACTTTGCGCGCCTCGCACGGCGGCTGTGCGGCAAGTCCGTGGCACTTGTCCTCGGCGGTGGCGGCGCGCGTGGCATCAGCCATATCGGCCTCATCCAGGCCCTCGAAGAGGAAGGGATCCCGATCGACATTATCGGTGGCACAAGCATTGGCAGTTTCGTGGGCGGACTGTATGCGAAAAACCGGGATCTGGTATCGACGATCGCGCGCACCAAAATGTTTTCGGGCCGGGTAGCGTCCATTTGGCGGAACTTGATGGATCTCACTTACCCAGTAACGGCATGGTTCACCGGCCACGAGTTCAACCGCGCCATCTACAAGTGCTTCGGGGATAGCCAGATCGAAGACTTTTGGCTGCCCTACTTTGCAGTGACGACCAACATCACCTGGTCCCGCATGGAGGTCCATACCACCGGATATGCCTGGCGCTATGTTCGCGCCAGCATGTCTCTGTCGGGCTACATCCCGCCCATCTGCGAGAACGGCAACATGCTCGTTGACGGCGGTTACATGGACAATCTGCCGGTATCGGTTGCCAAATCGATGGGAGCCGACATCATCATTGCGGTCGACGTCGCTTCCGAAGACGACACGAGCCCGGTGCATTATGGCGACTCGATCAGTGGCTGGTGGGCGCTCTTGTACAACGTGAACCCGTTCCGATCTTACAACGTGCCAAGCATCGCCGAAATTCAGAGCCGCCTCGCCTACGTCAGTAGCGTATCCAAGCTCCAGGAAGCCAAGATGATCAACGGCACATTGTATATCAAGCTGCCTGTCCAGCAATGGGGCACGCTCGAATTCAACAAGTTTACCGATATCATGCAGCTGGGCTATGAGGTAGGCGGAGAGGTCGTGAGCCATTGGCGCAAAGCTGGCTTTGCCTCGGGTCGTTTGCTCGAAGAGACCGAAGAAGGATTACCTCAGGGCCAACAGGTCAAGGGCAAACATGGCCGCAGAAATAGTATCTAAAATAAAAAATTCGACACATTGATTGAAATACCGACTTTATTATGTCAATTCTGGGTTGGGTACCCCTTTCCTTTTCGCTTTTCTTCTCTTTTCTCTCTTTTCTTCTCTTTACTGTACCTTTTGCGTCGCATGTTCGACATCAACCGGTTGACTGAGAATATTTTCCTGATTACCAGCGCAGCTCTCGCCATCGTATGTTGATGTTTTATATAAATCGAAGAAAAAGACCAGAGAGTTGACTATTCTTTTCTTCGCTTTTGTACACAGTGTGCGTGGATCATTGCGTTGGGAGGCGCGGCCGCTTTCGCAAAGAGCGGCGTAGTTTGGTGGATCATTGTGTATGAACTGCTGCTCCTGGTTGGCACAGTCCTGGTGTTCATGTCGGGCACGTTCTTGCACTACAGGATGGTGGTGCGTATTATTGCAACAGAATTTATGAGAATCGGTGTGTAACCCACGAGCTCATGACTCTTTTGAATTTTTCCATATTGTTCGCATACAATGAAATACAGCTCCTGGCCCTTCTCGCTATCAGTATCTCGCTCCTCACCACACAAATCGATGCCGGTCTGGCTGTCGCCCACATGCAAGGCGGCGCGGGTGCCTTTGCCGCGGGCTACATCATCTTGATCATTGTTCAGGTGAGAGAGGAGAACAAAGCATGCTTGATAAAACGGAAAACTGAAAAGAAGAGGCTAGTTCTTGTGGGTGTTTGTCTTTGGCAGTGAGCCCAACAGCTACCTCGGCCGCTTTGGTCACGGTTGGTCGTCCATGAACAACAGTGTCGAGCACCACGGTATGAGCGAAAAGATCACGACGCCGCCTCAAGTTCAGCATGCGGGCGACAAGACGATGGTGGACTATCCTGCGGTTGCGACGGGTGTTGCGGGTGGCTCGGCCGCTGCTTCGCATCCAGCTGCAGCTTCCACCGCTCCTCAGCCTAACCTGGATTATGCGGAACGTGTCGAGGCGTTGCACGATTGTAAGTTTTGCAATAATTGCTCATCCCTTGCCCTGGTTTCGTGATTTTATATACTCATTCATACATACATCGCTTTCTTTTGTTTTCTATTTACTTAGACGACGCTAGCCCGGATGATCCGAATGAGCTCTCGTTCAAGAAGGGCGAAGCACTTGACGTCGTCGAGCGCAAGGGTAACTGGTGGCAAGCACGCAAGCTGGACGGCACCGTCGGTATCATTCCTTCCAACTATTTTGCTTAAGCAGCCATCTATGATCTTTTCCTTTGTCTGTTACTTTTAATCCATACACTTTGTAGTATCCTAATGTCAATTTTATTCCAAAAAGAAAAAGGACTGTGAACGGTTATGTATGACGTGGTCGAAAGCAAAAAGAAGAGATAAGAGAAAATACATGGCAAGAAACATGCCGAGCGTGACAGTATAAAAAATGAGTTTGAGAGTAAGCGTAAAAGAGGACTAGTGAGAAAGGGTAAGATGACAAGGAGGAAAGAAGAAGATGTCTACAAGTATCTATGATTCTAGAAGGACTTCTTGCTTAAACGCAAGGAGAGTTTCTGCACGACATCGAGGGTATTGAGCACCTCCACGATGCCCTTGAGGAAAGTCGTGTTGTGGTAATTGATGTCATACTTTTTGCAGAGAGATCTGAGCATGGGCTTGACCTTGTGGAGGCTGTGGCGGGGCATGGTAGGGAAGACATGGTGCTCGATCTGGTAGTTGAGACCGCCCATGAACCAGTCGCCCAATGGGCTCAACTCGACGTCGCGACCCGTAATCACCTGGATCTCGTAAAACTCCATGGATTCGGCCTTTTCTTGGCTAATCACGGGCATGCCATTATGGTTCAAGGCGAAGACCATCGCGAGACAGTAGCCGGTGGTGGTCTGGCTGACAAAGAAGAACAGGAGCATGTTGGTGACGCTGCCGATCCAGAACACGGCGGCGAGAGTGAACACGGTCCAGTGGAGCGAGAGGCAGATAACTTCAAAGATACCGAGCTTGCGCGACTTGTTGACCGGGCCTTCAGTGAGAACGTACAAGAACGACTGGATAGCCCACGAAAGACGGGCAAAAGCCAGGATGAAGAAGAAGTAGCGGGATTGGTAGGGCAGCACGTTCTCAGCCATGAAGCGGGAGAAGGTACCGGGCTCGTCTGAGAGCGAGCCGTAATAATTGGCAGACGCAATCTCGTCCCACAGCAGGATGGGCGCAGTGTCGATATCAGGATCATGGCCGTCGACGTTGGTGCTGGCATGGTGCGTGTTGTGCTTGTTCTTCCACCACGAGAGCGAGAAGCCCTGGCAAAAGTCACCAAGGAAAACGACGAGGATATCATTGATGGATCGGTCCTCGAAACACTGATGATGGCCAAAGTCATGGGCGAGCCAGCCGCACTGTTGCCAGAAGAGACCGACCAAGACACCGGCGGCAACGACAGCTGCTGTGGAGGTGCGGCCATACAAGGCGAGCAGGGCAAAGCCAGCAGCGCAGATGCTCAGAGTCGAGATGACCTTGTAAGCATAGTAGAGACGGCTCGCGTGAAAGTAGCCCTGACTCTTGAGCTTGTCACGCAGGTCGCGGACTTCCTCAGCGAAAGCGGCTGATTTCTGTGCACGGGTCATGTCCTCCGGAGCCTCCATGTCGCCCACGTAATAGTTGGCCAGCAACTCGTAGGCCGAGCTCGGGTGCATAGCATGGAAGACATCTATAAAGTACGAAGGAATATGAATTGATGGTGAGATGGATACGTTGCCAAAGATAATTAAACGCAAAAAGCATGTGACAAAACAAAATTAAAGCAAAATATGAGAATTTTTGTTTACCTGAGGCATCTTTGCCGACATGTGTCAACAGCACAGCAGCACCACCTGGGTGCTCGTCTGCAAACTCTGTCACGTCATACACTTTGCCGTCCACAATCAGGTACTTTTTTGCTGATTCATCGCCATCCTTGATGCTCTGGTTGAGTGTACTCAACTCTTGACGAGTGAAGATCCGCGATCCTATTCCCAAGGTTAGCAAGATGACCTTTTTAACCGTATCTTCATGGTGGTACAGCTGGGCTGCTTCTTTCTTATTTACCTTCCAAGGTCATGGCTTGTGGATGAGGGAGGTAAAAGAGCGGAAAAAAAAGAGAGAGAACTCTGTTTTTCGTTGGTTACTCGGTTTTCGGCTCAAAGTAAACTGGCAAACTATCTTTTAATCTACTTGATTGGTCGCGGAGTGCAATCTTTTCCCCAGGACCGGTAAAAAAAGAGCATAGATTCTTGATCCATCTCCCGCTCTGTGGCTCTCCCTCACCCCAGAAAAACAAACACAATCAACCTCAACACGCCATTTTCCTGTCTTCTTTTTTTTTTTCCCTCTGTTCAGATAAATATCCATTTTTTTGATTTACAGGTACAGTACTCATTCAATCTTTGTACGCTCACGGTATCTACCTTTGTTTGGTACCTGGGTGACCTCACGCACTCGTATTATCAAACCCCGCGCACATGAACACGCCACAAACGGGGCGTGAATATCCAGGCACGTCTTAATTGACCACGGTCTCTATTATTTTTTGGATCGATTGGCCGACAAAAATCCACATCTGCTAAAATAAAAAGGAGCATATTTGGATCAATACTCATGATAAATGCTGGTAGGTCTCGATATGGGTTCGCTGCAATTTTTTTTTTGGAGAGTCGTACATACACAACGTATACGTCCCACGTTGGTCCACGAAAAGCGCTCATGCACCACTTCCTCTCTCCGATATGGACAATCTATCTCTCGCTAGAAAAGAAACTTCTTTCTGTTTTTATCCGTTTCACGGCGGCCGTAGCCACAGTGAAACGTTTCTTGTGGACGCTTCCATTGCTCTCGCCATTTATTTTGTAGTGGCAAAAGTCCCATGGATGCGATGTATCCATCTCCATTCGGTAAAATCATGTGTATGCATTTGCAACGAGCTGTAAATGAAACGAGCTTCTGATAAAAATTAGTGGAATCCGTTCGTTTTAGACTGATGTTGAATAGTCATATGGATGTAGCTTTAGCCTAATTCGATATTACAATGGGTATTGTGCACTATAGATGTGGATCCGTTGCAAATAAGCGACATACAATTGTCGCTATTAAGAGCAAAATCACGTTTTATTTTTCTTGCGCAAATCACACTTGCAAAGCAAAGGAAAATGAGTTACCACAAGATAGTCTAGATAAGAATATACTCTCGATACCGATATTTTTTGGGATTCACATTGACATGCCTAGTTCCGATTTAAATTGACATCCATGGCTTTCTTGCTCATCGGTTCAGAAGCCCCATCACATAAAAGCTTGTAATAAAGAAAGGCAGATAGACTGGACATACAGTGAAAAGTTGAGATAAAAAAGCTCTGGGTCTGTCATGATATTCAAGACAATGTGGCTTCGGCTTGCACATACTATGAACGTATTAAACGCCGCTAGCAACTTTTTCGTGTAGCCTTATGCATGCGGAGAATACATAGCAAAAGAAAGGCATTGCATCTTAACCGGCCTCTGACAGTTTTTCCTGTTGTTGTCGTCTTTTGTGATCATGAAAAGGTTGAGTAATGTAGCTAGCATTTTTCAGATACATCCATACAAAGTATGCCAGGGGCGTGTTGTGTCCGTGTCCTCTATTTCCATATAAAATCGTGAGGCGCATATTCTTTCGACAACGACCTGGTCCTTGTCTCCATCTTCTTTTTTTCTTTGCTTTTCCTCTTCATCCATGGAGAATCTGAAGCGGAGGCACGTCACAAGTGCTTACCCCAATGACGACTACGAGCCTATTTCGCTTGAGGATCACTATGACCCCGAATTTGTGAAAAACCGGCAGCGTCGCACGTCCTGGTCTAATACCAAGGTACATTATAATTATGCCCCTGATATCGCAGTGACGAACGAACGTATATTATGTAGCTGGTACGCATGCTGAAACAACAAGACGTCCTGTCCGTGCTGAGCATGACCCTACTGGCACTGTGGACTCGTTTTCGAGTGATCGGCAAGTCAAATACTGTCGTCTGGGACGAAGCACATTTTGGAAAGGTACGCTATAGGTCGTATCAACTCAAATGGATTATTCACATGCTGAATAGTTCGGGTCGTATTACTTGAAACATGAGTTTTATTTTGATGTGCATCCACCGTTGGGCAAAATGTTGGTGGGGCTGTCCGGCTATTTGGCGGGCTATGATGGCTCGTTTAGCTTCGAGTCCGGCAAAGAATACCCAGAGAATCTCGATTATACGTTTATGCGCGTCTTCAATGCAACCTGGGGCGCCCTGCTTGTGCCATTGGCTTATATGACCGCGCGCCAATTTCATTTCTCTCAACGCGCCAGTCTTCTAACCTCTACGATGGTCCTACTCGGTACGTTGCTCATAGACTGAATGTGCTCTCTCCTCACTCATCGGAACCAGATACGGCCTACCTATGTATTAGTCGCTTTATTCTCCTTGATTCGATGCTTTTGTTTTTTACATGTACGACACTCTACTGTCTCTCCGTCTTCCACAACGTGCGATTCCGGTAAGTAGCGCCTCATACCGCGTCTTTGTCCTGATCGTTTGCACAGGCCCTTTTCACTCAAATGGTGGACCTGGCTGGGTCTCACTGGGGCTTCTCTGGGCTGCGTTTTAAGGTAAGGTCTTCTCGTTCTTTGGGCGAACAACTCACGCTTTGCCAGTGTAAAATGGGTCGGTTTGTTTGCGGTCGCGCTCGTGGGCACTTATACGATTGAAGAACTCTGGGATATGTTTGGCGATCTTAGCATGCCCAAGCCGACTTACGTGTCGCATTGGATAGCGCGTGTGATCTGCTTGCTCTGTCTCCCTATGGCGATTTATATGGCGTCATTCAAGGCGCATTTTATCGTCCTTAACAAATCCGGACCTGGTGATACGCAAATGAGCTCCCTTTTCCAAGCGCACCTACAAGGCAACTCGTTTAATGAGAATCCGCTGGGTAAGGGAAAAGAAAGCAAGGTGATGGTGTGTCTCATATTCTTTCTAGATATTGCTTTTGGGTCACGGGTGACGATAAAAAATTTTGCGTATGGCGGTGGTCTGCTCCATTCGCACGTACAAAAGTATCCTGAAGGATCGAAGCGGCAGCAAATAACCTGCTATCACCATAAAGATAACAACAATGAATGGGTATTTCAGCCGTATCATGGCCAAAGCAATATCGAATACGACGAGGACGAACAGGGCGAGGAGGACGATGGTGCGGTGCAGTTTATCAAAGATGGTGATACGGTTCGCCTGGTGCATGATCAGACGGGAAAGAACCTCCACGCGAGTCATTATCGAGCTCCGTTGACGTCGGCTCACTTTGAAGTGAGCGGGCATGGCGAAGAGGGCGAGAGCGATGCAGGCGCCGACTGGCGTGTCGAAGTTGTGAGCGACTTGATGGATGCGGATATTATCGACCAGGAGCGTATTCATGCCTTGAGTACACGCATCCGTTTTCGACACGCTCAGCTCGGGTGCCTTCTTGCCGCTGACAACAAGCAACTGCCTGAGTGGGGTTTCCGCCAGATTGAAGTTACTTGTGATCCATCCAAACGCGAGGATGACCCACACACGTGGTGGAACATCGAGGAACACCGTAATCCAAAATGTAAGTGACCAGAGGTATGCCGACAGATTATTTAGTTCAATTGTTTTTGGGCACTAGTGCCACCTGCGCCTCGTGACACTTATCAATCGCGCTTCCTCAGCGATTTCTGGCAGCTCAATACAGCCATGTGGCGCTCGAATAACGCGCTGATCCCCGATCCGGATAAAGACGACTTGTTGACCTCGACGCCGACGCAGTGGCCTTTAGCATCTGTTGGACTGCGTATGTGCGGTTGGGCCGACGATAACATCAAGTTCTATCTGCTTGGTAATCCCATCGTCTGGTGGTCCAGCACAGTCAGTCTGGCTATTTTTGCTCTGGCGATAACCGTCTATAATGTGCGACACCGGCGACAAGCACCGGCAACATTATCTCAAAGTGAGTCAAAAGACTGTCGGCCGATATATCGACTGACATTTTGGGTATAGACGAATGGGAGCAGTTTGTCTATGTGGGCAAGACAATTTTCATGGGATGGTTCTTGCACTATGTACCATTTTTTATTATGGGTCGTGTCATGTATCTCCACCATTACTTCCCAGCCCTTTATTTTAGCATGTTCATGGTTCCTTTTCTTCTTGAACACTTTACAAGACACTGCTCGAAGCGCACCAGTCGTTTGGTATTCGGTGTCGCCTTTACAGCTGTAATCGTGGCTTTCCTTCAGCTGCATCCTGTCGCCTATGGCATGGAAGGCCCCATTGAAGACTATGCTAGTCTGCGGTGGATAAAGAGCTGGAATATGCTCGACACCATGTAAATTCATTGCCGTATACTTCTAGTAATATTGAATATAATATACATTTTACTTTTACCTTGTGTTGCCATGATACGCATTGCCACTCCCAATTGAAGAATAATATGCATAGATCATCGACCCCTTTATCTAGAAAGCGCAGAAAGAAGAAGTGATACATTTATTGTGACGTGAATCTGAGTATCCTGTGCCATGGATATGAGCAGAGTCGCTTTCACTGAAGGAGTTAGGACTTATGGAGCGGGCGCTGTATTTTTTTCAAACCCATATTAGTTCCCTGGATACGCAAAAAAATTATTTTCACTGTACTTTTTTGACAACCTTACACGACATGAGCGTTCAAGGATTTTGGGGTATGTCGTAAAAGAACGCTAGGTTTTGTGAATTAATCTTTCTGTACAGGTCTTCAGGTGAATCCTGACAAGAGCTATTCGCAGATCGTGGCCGCGCCTTTCCGTTTGACCATGGTAATATAACGATGAAGAAATAATAAAAAGCATATTGACACCTGGATCGTTGCGCATGCTCTGTATAGGCTGCACTGGCAGATTCGCCCAAGAACGACAAGCGCACAAGCCTCGTGGTGCGTGTGGACAAGAAGGAGTTTACTCTTTGCAGCTTGACGCCCAACAAGGTAAAAGATATAAAAAATTTAAATGCATTAAAAAGAGACGAAGCAGCAGAGGCTGACACGCGAAGAATAGATTGAACAGCAGGTTCTCGATCTCTCCTTCACTGAGGGTGAGGAGGTCTCGTTCTCCATTGTCGGTGCCAAGTACGTCTTGATATCCTTGAGGAAGTCTCGCTCATTTTGTTGTTGTTATAGCACCATCCATCTGACCGGTAACTACGTTTTTGAGGACGACGAGGATGAGGACGACGAGGATATGGACGACGAGATCGACGAAGAAACGTAAGTCAAACGAATAGATTTTCGGCTTCGAATACTGATATGTAAGCCGTATATTAAGCTTCAAGAAGCTCCTTGCCAAGCAGGGCCTCAACGGTGACTCGGACGAGGACATGTCAGAGGACGATGAAGAAATTGACTCGGATGAGGTTGGTCTCGAGGAGGACGACGACGAGGAGGAAGAAGAAGAATCCTCGGAGGAGGAAGAGCCTGTTACCAAGAAGCGCACCATCGAGGCCGTGAACGAGAAGCCTGCCAAGAAGCAAAAGGCGGACGTGCCTGCCAAGAAGGGCGCCGAGGCCAAGAAGGCTCTTGAAAAGGCCCTTGAGGCCAAGAAGGCGGCTGAGGGCACAGATAAGAAGGCTGCTGCCGAAAAGAAGGCCGCCGAGAAGAAGGCTGCTGCTGATAAGAAGGCTGCTGCCGAGAAAGCCGCTGCCGAGAAGAAGGCTGCCGCCGAGAAGAAGGCTGCTGCCGAAAAGGCCGCTGCTGACAAGAAGAAGCAGCAGGAAAAGAAGGAAGTGAAGACCTATGTCAAGAACGGCGTCACGATCGAAGACTTCAAGATTGGCGACGGCAAGGAGGCCAAGCGCGGTAACCGGGTTGGTATGCGTTACATTGGCAAGCTCCAGAAGAACGGTCGCGTCTTTGACAAGAACACGAGCGGTAAGCCTTTTGTCTTCGGTCTTGGCCGCGGTGAGGTCATCCGAGGCTGGGACATTGGTGTCGAAGGTATGAAGGTCAACGGCGAACGCAAGTTGACGATTCCTGCGGCGTTGGCGTACGGCAAACGTGGTGCTCCCCCGGATATCCCCCCGAACGCGACTCTCGTGTTTGAGGTAAGAAAAAAAAAAAAAAAGAAAACGGATTAATGTGGATATAAAAGCTTGTTGGTATTCATCGAAACATTTTACTCTATCTAGGTCAAGCTGGTCAAAGTGAATTAAAGGAAAAAGCATCTATAACAAGAAAAAAACAGCAAAAGCAAGCCCACTCTCCGATCATCTTCATTTCTTTTCTCTTAGCATGCACAGGCGCTCGTGTCTTGTCGGTTGGCACTATCATTCAGATCCACCTTGGTCACTAGTCTCATGTGTCAATAAATAATGCCATTCATATCATATAAACGTCTTACATTGGTCTTGGCCCGGTTCTCCACCATTCTCCATACCAGGAAGCGCGTGACCAATTTTGCGGAACAAGGCCTTCACCTATTATAGCCATGTGAGCATCTTTCCATTTCTCCTCGTTTACAAGTTATTACGTTGTATCCGGCCTTGGCACTGGTTTCGGTAAAGAGTACGTTATGATCTTTGGCGTGCTTCTCGCCATCTTCCATGGAAACTTCTCTGAAGGTAGAGGTTTCCATATCAGTATCTGAGCTGCATATTCCGGCGTCTTTTTCTTTCTTTCTATACTCCTACCTTTTCTCGTTCAGATCTGTCTTGTTACCGACAAGTACAATCAAGACATCTTTTCCGCGCTCGGCACGAACGTCGTCGATCCACTTGGTCGTGTTGAGGAATGAAGCTCGACCTTGGAAGAACAGTATCAATCGAATTGAGCAGATTGCTGGTACTTGGCACTTACTGGTAATGTCATAGACGACGACACAAACTGCCGAGTCACGAATGTAGCTTGGTATCAGCGAACGAAAACGCTCCTGGCCAGCCGTGTCCCAAAGCTGAAGACGAATTGTCCGGTCGTCGAGATACATGGTCTTGGACAGGAAATCGATGCCGATGGTGGCCTATTATATTTGGATTTGATATGAATGTATGTTCTACTAGATACTTCACAGATAGTAGTGGCAGACCTGATAGGTGTTATCAAACGTGTCATACATGAAGCGGGTGATTAACGAGGTTTTACCAACTACGTGTAATAACGGATGCAAGGGTGAGATCACTGATTTTCCCTCTGGGTTTCCATTATTTGCAAGTATAATGCTTACCGCTCTGCTCGCCGAGAAAGACAAGCTTGTACTTCTTGAGAGGATTCGTTGCATCGCTTGTGGCCATTGTGGAATATAAGCACGGAGCAAAAACCGGAAAGCAAAAAAGGGGGGAAACGGAAGAAGCGGAGCAAAAGACAGAGAAGGGAGAGAGAGAGACAAAGTCAACTGCAGAGAGTTTCCCAAGCAGAAGTGAAAAAAGGAAAAAAGAAAAAAAAAATTCAACGTGGCACAGATGCAGCATCGAACGCGACTCTGTTTTGCTTTTCTGATCCGATGAGCCTTTTTGACACATTGTGTTCGCTCCAGAGCTTCTGATAAATAAGAGGAAAATGCATCACATCAGACATAAGGTCTCGCGTACTGCCTGCTTTGAGTCTTTGACAGCTATCACCGAGCATCGCAAAATTGCCTCTTTTGGTCCTCCTCTTCATACGCCGCAGAACTGGACACATAAAAATAAAAATCTCTTGCCACGTGGAGCATTTTTGATTTCAAGTACTTTGGGCATTTCAAAGAGAAAGGAAGAATAATTTATTTAATCTTACGCCACCCCGTAGCCCTCGTATCATACGTGAACAGTAATTTACCCATGAGGATACCAAAAGCAATGCATAGTTTCTTCATGATCGCAGATTTTTCTTTTTTCACTTTGCTATGTACGAAAGAGACGAGATATTCATCTTGTATGTTGATATATGCTATATAGGTTGCTATCCATCGCGACTACCGCACCATGTCTTCAATCATGGTCGCTAAGGGCGTGGCTGTCATTTTCGCGCGCTCCACAATATGTTGCACGCGCTGTCGAAGCTTCTCATTTTCTGAGTCCACGGTCTAACAAAAAATGTGAGTACCCCGGTTACAGGAGAAGATATACTGCTTACATATTGCTTTGCGTTAATCTCAGCGACAGCATCGTCTTGTTTCACCGTGATCTTTTGCTGCTTCGCATCCGATGTGACGTCCATAAACTGCGCCTCGAGGAGTACTTCCAGCGTATTAAACGCCTCATCCTCGTGCAGCTGCTCCATGGGGACGTCCTCTCCTTTTATATTGTGTGCGTGAGAGCAAGGTTGCGTGCTCGCTATGAACCGGAAATATTAGCATTGACAAAAAGCTGATGAATATCTGCATACCTTTGACACTCGCAGGCGAGCTATCCGCAGAAAGGATCACCAACAGGACAGAATCAGCAATAAAGTCATTCATGGCGTTGCCAATCCATTCGAGGGTCACCAGATTCGGTTCATCATCCTTCTTTTTGATATCAATCACATCCGCCACTCGCAGCACGGTACCTTTGCCCTGGTCGGTCTTGGCCAGATCCGTCTCGGCGACCGTACCAAACATCATCTCCAGGTGCCATTTGAGTAGACTGAATGCGGCGCGGAAGGGAACAATCTGACGCTGCGTAATCACGGTGGTAATCAGTCCACCTAGTTCACTCAAGTCCTGAGGGGACATGATATTTAGTTGGAAGTCCTTGGAGACAAGGATGCCGTTCAGCGGTTCGTTCTCGGTGGGGTATTTCTCGGCCAGTTTGCCGATGGTTTTGGCCATCTTTTCACCGCGGAAATACATCTTGATCGTTTCGCAGTTCTTGGGGGCATAGATCTTGACGTTCTCCTCGCGCTCGGAGAATCGGCTTTGGAGGGCTGACTTGAGACGAAACATGGCATTAGCTTCACCGTGTACGAGAACGACATGCGGGGCTCGGACTTCGTCGATAAATTGAGAGTTTTGAGTGAAATCGACATGGGCCGAGAAAGAAATATAGTCGACAGAGAGACGCAAGGGCACCTTGCGGCCATCCATGGCTGTAAAATCGGCTGGTTCTGTCATGGCTTGCTAAACAAAGATGTGAGTTCCATTGTAATTGAATATGAGGTAGACTTACCCGTGCCAAGGTATTTTCGATACAATAGCCTGTGATGACCAGGCCGTTCTTTTTATCAGGTGCCCACCGCTCAAACAACTCACGGGATAGACCATTCTAATCGTTGATGTCAGCTTCCACCTTTCTTTCCAAACCTTCCGCGTCATTTCATTTACCTGTAGCATGCCAGGACTTGCCATCATGACACAAGGCCCAGAGTCCTCAAATTGCTCGACGTTCTTTAGGTTGCTGATATGCTTGAAAACAAATGGATTGGAAGTTGCGAATTGTTTTCGGATACGTGCGTTCATCATGTTGATATATGTCTGGTAAACAGCCATACATTTTTTAGCCAGGCTGGAAGCGTAATAAATCGGGATGCTGTCCAGTTCAGGATGGGCTTCCCAGTACTCGTCCAAGATGAGGAGCAGCTCTTGAGCTCTTCCCAGTGCAAACACAGGCATCAGACATCGACCTCCTCGTCCGACGATGTTATGTACAAGAGCTATATATATATATATATATATATATATATATGATTAGGACCGAACGAAAAAATGAAATAAAGTTTGACTTACAAGTGAATCGTAGTTCTTTAGCAATGCGCGGTTCGTGGGACTGGACACCATAAGTACTTTCTGTGATAAGGACATCGACTGCTGCGTCCGGTTTCTCGGCCGCCATCAAATGACGATCTTCTTCGCGCGAATAGTCACCCGTATAAAGGACGCGTACACCAGCAATTTCAATCAAGAACATGGCAGCACCCAGGACGTGACCGGCGTTATAAGAGGTAAACTTGATGCCTTCAATTTCGACCTGCTGATGGTAGTCCACCGCTTCAATCTTGTGGAAAGATTTGAGCAGGTCCTCTTCGGTATAAAGTTGATCTTCGTCACCAATATTGCTTTAATGGAGTAAGTATTCAGAACTATCCCATCTGTAGAGTAGCATATTAGCATTACCTGACACGCAAATAGTCGTTCATAAGCCATTTATAGATGGCTTTGGTCGGGTGGGTCATGAACGCACGTCCAGAAAATGATGTCTTTTCCATCAGATAGGGCACGGCCGCAGCATGGTCAACATGGAAACTAGACAACAGTTATAGCTTATCAAAATAGATGCCAGATTTAAAGACTGTTGGCTCTTACTGGGTGACCAGAAGCACGTCAATACTTCCAGGATCGATCTCGTCAAAGAAAGGGAGAGACGCCAAGCCGTTGTAGGCGGGATGAATGCCAGCATCCAACTGGAAAAGGTAGAATCAAGGAGAGAAAAAAAGACAGAACAAAAAACGGGGAATGAGTTTCCAATGCTTTATGTATTGATTGAATTGGAACTAAAGGATCACAGTGGCATAAAGGGGATACAAAGCTACTTTCTTTTAAAGTAAAGGAGCCAACAAAAAGGAAAGGGAAGAACTTACCAAGATCTTTTTGCCCTTGTACTCCATGAGCATAGAAGAACGACCAACTTCATTGCCAGCACCCAAAGGCGTCAACTTTAATAGATCGTTTTCATCCGCGACGGGTATCTCGAATTCAGCTTTGCGTTTCACTGCCATTGTCATTGGCGGTTATTGTTGTCAGGTGAAAGGAAGAAAAAGAGAGGAAGAGAGAAATAAGCACGAAATAGAATCACCGCCACAGAGGTGATAATACCAAGTCATGTGATTGGATTCTAATCCGTATGTCTCGACTCTATTTTCCCAAAACTTTAACTCTTGTCTCTGTCAGATAAAAGAGTAATCTCGTGGGTACAGTAGTAGGGCATCTTATATTTTATTTGCAAAATTTAGCAAGATAGGATAATCAATTCTCACTAGATTCTGTATAAACGAATAACAATATAAGATTATGGGAGCCAATGCTCGGTCGCCTACTTACATCCTCATTTTATGTGTAAGTCTCTCGCGTTAATATTAAGTCAACTTGCAGCGTTATGGACACATTGCTTCTGCAAATATGTAAAAGACCTCTTGTTGCGCCTTTAAATTTCCAGTAGTAAAAAGTACATAAATTATTGGGCTGCTATTCTAAAGTATGTTCTGTACGCGCTCTTGCTCTTCCTACGGATGAAATAACATTGTGGATGAATATCCATTCTAAACCTTATTCCTTAAGATATGTGCGTGAGCGCGTGCGTGCATGTCTTTGTATATGTGATGTGCCGAGCGTAGAACTAGGGGCGGTCCAAATGTAAGTAAAAAAAGAAAAACGTAGATGAACAAAAAGGTGACGAAGGAGCGTCGTTTTTTATTCAAGGATGGCATGGACAAGTTTAGAAGCGGAGCTTGCTGAAGAACCACTTGTTCTTGCCAGTCTGGTAGCGCTCCTGGAAGTGCTTCTTGATAGCCTAATGGATAACCGAATAAAGAATAGGTGAGTATCATCTCCTCAATATAACCTATGTGGTATATCTAATGATTACCTTCTTGGCCTCCTTGCGCTGCGAGGGCTCAGCAAAGGTCTCGGTCGAGATAACACCCTTCAGCTGCTCGAGCTCGAGCGTGTAGCGGGTGGGCATCATGTGGTTGTAGTTGATAATCTTGATGAAGGGCTTGACGCGCGAACGCTTCTCGACCTTCTTCTTGTTCATGGCGCGGGTCACCTTGAGGGGCGAACGCTCGACACCGGCAACAACAGCGTAGCCATAGGGTCTGCCCTTGGCACCATCGTCATGGTCTATAATGTGAAATGGAGAGGTTGCGATCGTCAGAAAGGAGTTCGTTTCAAATGGTCGAATCGTGTGGTGTGAAATACGTACTGCGGACAACGACAGCCTTCTTGCCGGCATAGCGGCCAGAGGTAAGAACAACAACCTAGCAATCTCAAATGAGCTTTCCATTCTCAATTCGGGTAACAGCGGTTCCTTCTCTCCATCCCCCAAACAACGCCTTCCCCCTCTCTCGGTCGTATATCGTCCATTTTTCCGTCCAAGATCCATCCATCCACCCGTTTATCGATCCATCCATCCGTTTTGAATGTGATACGTACTTTGCCAGCCTTGATGAACTTGACCATGTTGGTGAGGGGAGAAAAGAGGAGGCTTCTTGGACGGCCAGCCACCAAGGTTTCTTCCTCGACCCGAGCCGGCGCACCCGCCCACACACAAATTCAATTCCCGCTCTTCTTCCTACCACCTTTTAGCATTTTTGCTTGCACTCTTTCTTTCTTTTCTTTTTCCATGCTTTCATGAATGACGGCGGCACTGCGCACATTGATCAACAAAAGCCAAAGAAAACGAATAACTTGTCCTTGTCTTTGCATTCCCGGAAACGTGGCAAATTACCTGTGACCCATGCGGAGAGTCCTTCTCAGACAACATTAGCTACTCCTGAAAAGGCTGCGCCCTGCTCTTCTTCGGAGTCTGCAGCATCGATACCACATTCACCTCAAAAGGATCCGGAACCCCTTGGCGAATATGCCTGTCCTTTGTGCGGACAGAACTTGACCTCGCTACAGTCCATTCAAGATCGTCAACGCCATATCGATGATTGCAAAGGTGCAACTGCAAAGGAACCTGAGGAGGAATACCATTGTCCGGTATGCAATTACGATCTGACTTCGGCCAAGGTATATTTCCGTGAGAAGCACATCCACAGCTGTCTTTCTGTGGATGAAACCGGCTCAGAGGAACCAGTAGGCGAGTTTGAGTATTGCCTGTTTTGTGGCAAGCACCTCGTGCACCTGGTGGGCCTGAGCAAGGACTATCACTTTAACCGATGCCTGGATGAGTTGCTCAAGAATGACACACTCATTGAACTTCCTCTTCTCGCCGAAGTCAGTCGGTGCCCCTGCTGTGCTGAACGTTTGGGTGCAGTACGTGCCAAATTGACTCACCTCAAACAATGTCGACAGCGGAATGGTCTGACCATGCAGCAAATGCTGCTCCGGTGTCAATGGAGTCGTTGGGGTTACCAGGCCAGACCCAAGCCAGTATCGCCTTCCAAAACACGTACGACGCAGACTGTGCTGTGTGCGGTCCCGCTTGCGGAAGACGACGATGACTTTAGCACGAAGGCACTCATACACCGCCGGCGGAGACTGCCTGAGGCGGATACTGAAGACATGCAGCTCGCAGTCGCCCTCAGCCGTAATGCCGGTCCAGCCCGAAAAAGAGCCAAGAAAGAGGTTAATTTGGATGCAGCTTCTATCCTCTCCATCGATGAATCACGCACCGTCGTCAGACGAGAGCTCGTCGCGCTCTTGGCAAAATCAGAATGCAGGACGCAGCCATTGCCACATGACCCATGTCCTCCGCCATCTCGCTTGCTTCAACCCGATACCCGTTCCTTTTGGCAAGTCGCAAATCTTGGCCAGCCAAGTCCGGATCTATTCTCATCGCGCTTTATGCAAAAGTACGTTTGATCGTTAATATAGGAGATTCTACTATATCAGAAAGTGTATATATCTATATATATATATTATATCCAGTATTTATTGAAAGCCCGAGAAAAGCGAAATGCGAACAGTACAGAAGAGGTGGAGATGCGGATGCAAAAAAAGGGAGGAAAGAAGAAGATATATATGAAATGACGTGAAAAAAGGTTGTCCATGTGCGTGTAATCGGGTTGGCGTGTGTGCGTGTGTGTGTGAATGTGTGGAGTTCGAGGGGGAGGCGTTCCAATAAAGGAAGTCTAGTACAGATATAAAAACGACGGAAAAGAAATGGTGCATACATATAAAACAAAGAGAGAGAGAGAGAGAGAGAGAGAGAGGGAGGGAGAAAGAGCCTTGGCCTGGATAAGATAAGACAAGACAAGGAAAAAAAGATGAATTAGTCGTACTGCTGGTGGTATTGCATTCCATATTGCTGCTGGGGCGGGGGCCGTTGACCGAAAGGCGGCTGGTATTGTTGCAGAGGCGTGAAGCTGTTGCGGCTCGTTGACAGTTCGTCCTCAGCCATGAGCTCCTTGACTTCCCACACGTTCTGCTTGGCGCCCACCGCAAACTCAAGATCTTCCTTTGTAATCGAGTCCCAGTACTTGTAAACCATCATGACCGCAAGAAGATGGCAGATCGTGTTGAGGAACACGCCGTCGATGTAATGTTTGACGCTGTCGCAAATGGCGACCGAAAAGACATACATCAAGAACTGACCAAACAAAAAGAAGCAGGTACCGAACAGGATATCACCGAGCGGCCATCGGTCATCCAGAGATTTGAGGACAAGGACAGTCTGGGAAATGACATAGGTCGCGAAAAAGACACCATTGATGAGGATGTAGAAGGTCCACAACGCGGCCGGATTGCTCGGAGAGAGACTGCCGAGATCAACAAAGGTGCCAATCGAGATAAAGCCGACGAGGAGAAAAATGACAAAGGAGCTGATTCGGATGGACTGGAAAACAGGGGAGAATATCGAATAATATCGAATAAGTAAGGTAAGTCCCCAAAGGTAATGCACAGAAAAGTTATCACGTCATACCCAAAGTGAAAGCGGCGTTCCGTCCTCAGCAAACTGGAATCCGACAAACCCATTCAGCATCAGACACCAGAAGGCGGACGTGACGAGACCGAGCTGTATTGCTGTAAACCACTATTATGACGTTAATGAAATGCATTCCTGCGAAACGCAAATAGCTTACTTGATAGGCAGGGGAGGAAACAGGGATGATACCAGTGATGAGCAACATTTCCAGGAATAGAATGAGAAGGTATTGGTAAAAGAATATGACCATTTCCTTGCGTCCTATTAAAAAAAAAAGCAAAGGGAAGACAGGGAAAAAAAAGGTTAAGATAAATCATAATAAATGAAAAGGAAAAGGGGTCGATCATGTCATACCAACTGCAGTGTACTTTGACCGGATATGATAAATCATAAAGCCCACCATGATGATACCCACGACGTCGATAATCAACGTTGCTATAGAACAGATAGAAAGGTAAGAAAATCAGAGGACAAAAAATAATGTTACTATTGCTTCTCGATTTACCTGGCTGAAAAATCAAGTTGCCTGCTAACTCAACATTCCGGGAGTAGCATACTGGGACAATGCCCTCGCTCTTGCCAATCATGGGGCACATTGTAAGCTGGGTAGTCTTACATATCCCATTAAAGTCGAATGCATTGAATTCAAAGTTGATTTCGACCATCCTCAGAGACTTGTATTATTAGAATTATTCAGTCTCTGTTGTCTGCTGCGTTTGCCGAGGGAAGGTGGCGGATTCAAAATGGATGAAGAAAGGAGTAAAGGGGAGAAAAGGCAATGAAGGAAAGAAGAATAAAAAAAAAATAACAAGTCGAAAAAAGGACGCGAATGCTGGACCGGCCTTGGATATTTTTGGTGGTAGCACAAGCGTTCGTTATATATAGAATATACCGCCCCATTCTACATGCACAAAAGACAAAGAATAAAAAGACAGAGAGATATAGAGCCTTTAGATTTTTTATTCTGTCTCTCGCTTTATTACTTTCCTACTGATGCTCCTTGCTTTATGTTTTGTCGACAATGAGCTGCAAAACTCGGACATCCACATGTAGCCAGATGCTCTCAGCGTGTGCACCTCTTATATTCCTTCTTTTCCAGTCCTAAAAAGATGCACGTTGCCCAATCAGGTTAAAAGCACTCCTAGTACCTCTACACGTGTATTGTCCGTCAATGCGCTTCGTATTTGGATGATAGACCAATGTGCATATCTCTTTCTTTCTCTTTTGTTTGGCTTTTTTTTTTTTTCTTTTTGAGATACACCACTTGCTCCACTTCTCGCTTTTTTGGATGTCCGACAAACAGTAACATGGTCCACCGGTTTCAGTGTGTCGCGATTCATTGGCTTTGTATGGGATTTATAGGCATTGGATCGACCGGATGCCGTATTAGTGAGACCTTCGGTCGAGAAGCTTATCTTATTCGTTACTCGGTTGCAGCTTTAGGTAATAGGGAGCCAATTTTTGCTAATCCATTTGAAATGGGCGTTCCGGTGCGCAGATACGTGAGCCGACTCAGCCAGAGGTCACACAGCATGTAACGCAATCCGCCAAAAATTCTATAAGCTGTAAACGATGATGAAAGAAAAAAACAAAAAAACAAAAACGTTCAAACCTCGGTTTTTCCATGAAACTCATCACATGAGCATAAAATTCGTCATTCTAATATAAAAGCTGTTTGCCTTTTTCCGTACATGTCGACATAAGCCTCAAACGTCCAATACACTCAAGAAACCGAGAATGGCCCATTTTCCTGCCGTCGCCAATCAAGAGAAGAAGTCAGGTAGCGTGATTTTCCTAAACGACAACTTGCCTGTGACTTGAGTAACGTAGCACATTTTGTAAACTGGGAGAGCATGCTCTTGCTACCACACGCACATAATGAAAGTGTTTGAACCACAAATAAGAGATGCATGGTTTCTGGAAAGCGTATCTGCTGTCATCATGTTGCTTATGATTTTGAACCTACATGTATCTATGAATTTCACATGTCTTACTCAAACGAGCTGCTGTATAAGAAAGGCGTAAACTTTTGTACATCCCTATCAGCAACAGTAATCAATGCGACCGCGTTGACATAAATGGCAGCATGCTTCTTTCTCTTTTCCATTACATATATGTATGCGTACGTAATTTTATTAATAATCTCTTTGACAGGTGCCTTTGGAATTCGCTCCGTCCTGCGATATGTTTGAGCAGAAATATTCATCACATGAGGAATCAGAAACACGGTGGACAGTGCTCAGCTGCGATAATTTTTACATATTGGCTTCTTTAATAATACTGCTTACACGTATTGCAACATGTCGAATGGTGCTAAGCATGTGACACGTGTTCCTGCCTTCTTCAATGACATTTGGGTTATACTGAACAGTCTATTTCATGTCTGTATTATTTTCGTTACTCCAAGAACATATCATTTATATGTAGCAGCAAAAAAAGAGACAAATTGGATTTGCTAGATGTATATTTCTTGTTCGCACACAATTTCACACGATTTCTGAATGAAGCATTGTGCCTGCGCCACACATGGCACCTCCATTGCTGTAAGGTTTATTAATATGGGTTATAACCATGATCATGATGGTGGTTGGCAGAGCAGTTGTTCCATTGGCTTTCGGCCGTCCTCAGTAGCGCTGAAATGTTCTGTGATACCCTGCTTGTCCATAAGCTGCGCTTATCGCCCTCGTATATAAGAGTCCTTATCCACCTACTCTGGCTTATTTTCATTTCCAAGGTCAAAAGATGCGGTGACCCCTTTGGGCTCTCCTCGAAAGCCGGGCTCCGTATCAAGATGGCTTAAGTAATAACCTATGACCTGAAATGATAAACACAATGGTGTAAGGGTGGACGAAGCCCGGTTGACTTCCCATTAAAGAGAATCGGTTATTACTCAAGGGAGAACAAATTGACATATGCTTTGCATATTTCCGTATGATATTGAATCAACAAATGCATCAGGTATCTACTTCCTACGGATTCTCGAATGCTTAAAGCAATTCTTCTCCTAAAGATTAAATGGGCTGCGCCTATGTATGCATCCTAATTATGTCATACGGGACCATATGAAAGTCAATTCTATATTCCATTGCGCATTTTCTTAATTTCGTCCCTGCATAAATTCTCTTCGATGTTGACGCTTAGCAAATGCACAGCACATCATGCACCCCACGCGCAAGCAGAAACAGATGCAGGTGGCAAAAGCAGTGTTGCAAGTAATTATAATGTCATTTATAGAGAAGGTCACCTTGGTTGACGCATGTATGTTATAGAGCCAATGTGAGACAAAATCAATTGAGAATCACAAACTGTAACCGGATCGGCTTACGCGGCCAACTGAATATCCTTGTCGGTGATGGTTTCACTTTCTCCTTGGGTACCAAAGGCGGGTAACGCAAAGTGCTATTCATCACGCGTCAGCCACGCCTGGTTCTTTCTTTCCTTTCTTTTTTTTAAAAAAAACCGAACGTTCCTACCTCGGGGTCAAAGTGGGCCATGGACTCGAGAACCTGAGACGCGCCGTGGGAGTCCGGGTCGCCGGCAATGGCGAGCAGGTTCGGATCAGGAATCCAAACAACCTAACACATCGTCAATATCTCTCTCTTTTACCAAGCTTTTAGAATTCGTATTACATGCATGTGTGCGTTCAGTGCAGCCTGGACACCGTTCGTGGCGTCTTCGAAAACGAGACAGGTATCGCTGGATGGGTTACCAAGCTTCTTTTGAGCCGCGAGGAAAATATCGGGTGCGGGCTTGCCTTCCTTGATCTCTGGATCATCGCCGCAAACGATATAATCAAATAAGCTGAAGAGTTCCCTGATACGCGAAGTTTTGAGTTCAAACTTGGAGCGATTCGAGGAGGTAGCAACAGCCATGGGAACCTTGTGCTTATGCAAGTGATAAAGTAAACGCTCGACGCCAGGGAGCGGCTTCACGAGCGGAAAACGCTCTTCTTGGAGTTGACCGGTAATATCCAGGTACTCGTCCACTGTCATTGGCAGATTGTATTCTTCTACCACCATGCTGGCAGACTATCGAGTATATGAGATACTTCTAACCGCATGGTCGATATTCTCTCATGTTCTATCTCTTTCTGTACCTCATAGCCTGTACGGCCCATGAGCTTGCTCTTGACATCCCAAGTGAACTTTTTGCCAGGCGCATATCTGTCAAGGACTTCTTGGGTCACTTCGGTGTAGACTCGCTCCGTATCGAGCAAAAGCCCGTCCTGGAGTGAATAGTAATGGCTCAATTGTAATTGACTTTCATTTCAAGCATTATTATACCATGTCGAAAATGCAGTGCGTAATCTTGGGCATCGTTTCAGGAAGATCTGACTCGTTACGCGTGAGAGCAAAAAAATGAGGTGCAGAAAATAAAAAATAGACTACGTGTCTCGCCTAAGCCCAGTGAAAATAAC
This sequence comes from Syncephalastrum racemosum, assembly GCA_002105135.1. NCBI lineage: Eukaryota > Fungi > Mucoromycota > Mucoromycetes > Mucorales > Syncephalastraceae > Syncephalastrum > Syncephalastrum racemosum. Next base: position 734,553 of record MCGN01000001.1, read on the forward strand.
GCCACCGTTTGCCCCCCATCTTGTCGTTTCTTTACTTATCACACATTGCCCCTCTGCGTGTTGAAAGCGTAAGTGTCTCAGTGCTCCACACACACAATCCTATGTGAAAAAAATAGCATATATGGCAAATGTCCTCTAGGTGAGTTATGTGGTAACGGGCCGTCGGGAAGTAGAAAATAAGGTATCTGGAAAGGTGTTTCACTGCGGCTCTTGGGCCGCGCTCATTATCATCATCTGTGGGATTGTTTACTGTTGCATACATAATAGAAAGGCATATATTGCTGTATCACCTTTCAAACGGGTCATGACTCCCGACACCTGTTACCAGGTAAGGTATAAAAGACCTCAGTATTGTCCATATATCACACATATATCGACAACTATTAGTTTAATAGTCACAGGACATTGATGGACTCAGAATATCTGGTCGGTGAACACCTAGCCCTAGGGAATACAACGCCCGAGGCACAATACGCATATGTGCACGCCCGCGGCGGCGTGGTGCAACAATGCAGTAAAAATATCCGACGGTTCGCCTCCCGCGATTCCCGACAATAGGTTGCAAGCCTGCCGTTTTCTGCCAGATGTGCAGCCATTGAGTCATGGCAGGCTCTATATGTGCTTCTAAAATGGGGTGCTAAAAGCAGGGTCCTTTTGCGCATGTCGTCTCCGACATATTCCTCGATAAACGTATTCTCGTTTAGTTTCGCTCCTTTTCGATAAGGTCATTAGACAGTGTAGTACATTCGGACTGCGTGAGGCGAACGTAAATTTCTAGGTATTGCACAAACAAAGAGTATTTTTTTCCATAGAAGGGTCTTTTTCATTCAAATAAACATGGAAATTGAGGGACGAGCTTGGGTAAGTAAGAGCCCTCATTTCTACTCGTGTAACACGAGGATGATGGCGAACCTGACGAAATGTGTTTATGCCACATAACAGAATGGGGAGGCGATGGCATCATCTCATGCAGCTGTCAAACAAACAGTTATGTTCAAGGAGCTATCGAATCGAGCGCAAGCCTATGACAATTTTGGCACTAAAATGGCAGGAAAAGAAAGAATATGAGGATGAGGGCGGGTTGCCAATCGTGGGGGTCATTTCATTACCGTGATTACGCTTTTTGAGATGGCTTTGTAGCACCTCAAAGTTATTATATTAACTGCCTGCACCGGCCTCCCGTTCGTTTCTTTTCCTCCCTATATTCTACTTTTTTTCTTTCTTCTTTTCCTTCTCCCATCCCCTCAACTTTTCGTCATCTGCGGATGATGCCTAGCCCCTCATTTTTGGTTATTTTCTTCACGGCGCTTGTCGCCATGGTCGCCGCCCAAGGTGTCAGTGACACTGGCAAGAAGGACGGCAACGACTTTTACAAACACGCCAAGTCCCTGTCTGAGGGCAATTACGTCTTCAAAGGCGCCAACACCAAGAAAGCCCTGACCTTTGTCAGCTCCGACAACATCCTGAGCCTTTTGAACTCGGGCTCCCAGACATGGGAGATCCGCAAGCACGAGAACACCAAATACTTTTCGGCTCACGGCAAGAACAATGCCGACCTCGAAAAATGCATCTCTACTCGCTGGGTACGAAGCATCCATACACGTTTGAACACCAACGATCTCATATCTCATCCGCATTATATAATAGACTGTTGGCAATGGTGACGGCGGATATCCCGATGCTGCTGTGGTAAGTGCAGAAGTTATATTATCATATTATTTGTGTCTTCTTTTGCTAAGTAGTCCATTACAATAGCTCTGGCAGTGCGAGATCGACGGCAGCAAGCCGAAGAGCACGGGTGGCTACGAAAAGATCTTCCCTCCCAAGCAGCTCTGGGCTGCTGTGCCTGACCCCAAGTACGATGGCTACGTCAAGATCGTGTCTGCATCGCATCTGTATGATATGGTTCCTCGCTGCATCAGCCAGGACAAGATCGACGGTGGTACCAAGCTCGCCGAGTGCAAGTACGACACTGATGACAAGTCGCTCCTCTGGAAGATTGTCAAGGCCAGCAAAGACGACTAATTTGAGGCTCGCCCCATTGGCTCTGTTTTTCTCCTTTCCTTTCCCTCTCTCTAATAAAACCAACTCACACTAAATCGAGCTGTTGCACGTGCATGGAGCGGATAGTGAGAAATCCTGGTAACTGTTCTAGGTCGCACTCCGTGCGACAAGGGCTTGACCTCATTCGTTCATAATGATGCGAGACGCATAGACACTTTATGATGTGGGAACACTGGAGGATTGTATTGTTTAATGGAAAAAAGAATGCATGCAAAGTGTAAAAAAGGAAACAGTTAGATATTACAGATACCACAGACCCGCACCTTGAAGGGCTTTCTTCTTTTCCTTGCCGACGCGATAGTTGGCGTGGATAATCATGGGCTGCATGCCATACTTCATGGGGATATTTCGCTCAAAATAGAGACGACCGTGAGGGAACATGGCAAGATCGAGAAGCGCGATAGGACTCGTGTGGTAGCTTAAATCCATCTCATCGAGGACGCGGTTAATGGCGCGTTGCTGTGTAACCTGGGGCTCATTGTCCTGAATGACAATCGAGTCGGACAAGATGCGCTTGTTGGTATTCGTGGGTCGCATGATATAAAATCCGGAATTGATGATCTTCTGCTCGGTTTCCTGGGTAAACAAGGTCTCGGTGGTGCTGCGCCGCGAATTAAGCTTTTCGACAAGATAGGTATACATCTGAGCAGAATTGAACACGATATCAACATCAGAGAACCAGACGGTAATATCGTCATAGAGTAGTCGCTCGACCACGAGACTTTTGGCGTGCGTGATGGGCGTATACGACTTGTCGAGCCATTTCGCAAAACCAGAATCCAGTTTTTGGTGGAACCAATCCTCGGGAATCAGCACAACGTGGCTGGCGTATCCGTGAGCGGTCATTTCATCCACGAGCGCTTGGTCAATGGCAAAGACGAGGTACTTGTCGGCGAGGTTCGTCCGTTTGAGGGATTCAATCCAGTTAAGTGTATATTCAGCCATGCCCGAGTTGGCCACCGCCGTCAACAGGATCTTGTCTTTCTTCTCTTTCTTAATATTGCGGTTGATAATGCTTATCATGTCAGGGGTGAGGGCCTCGAATTGCTTTGGCTGCCACGCATCCGCCTTGCTCGGGGCAGTGCTGACTTGGACGAGATCTTCTGCTTCAGGCGCATCGTCATCGGCATCTGCCATATCGGCATTGACTGCATCAGCTAAACTTGAAGTGTCCTCCGAAGTAGATGTGTAAGACTGGAGCGACCAGGAAGAAGTAGGATTGGGAAATATAACAGAAATGAGAGATGCAGATGAAAGGAGGAAGACGGTGCACAGGATGACAACAAGCGTCCGTTTGTTTAACAGACGATCCAGCATCGTATGATAGAGGGAAAAAAACGAGAAAGGGGAAGGGGAGACCGAGACTTTTGGTCCGCCCATTCAAATTATTATTATTACTGCTCTCATAGAGATACTTTTTGTCCGTGTAACAGCAATCGCTGTAAGAAAACATGGCCGCTTTTATGCTTTCAACCACGTTCCTTACAAAATCTACAGTCTAGCGACCCTACCGTGCGGTATATCCTCACCAATATATCCTCTCCTCATTATAAATACTGGACAAACAGTTTTTCAAATTGGCGCCAAATTTGAAGGGGCAATAAGCAGGTTAGCCCAATCATGATAAGTTGGGCACGTAAAAAAGACTACCTCTGGACGTTTCCTCCATGCTATTTAATGCTGTGCTTATGTTGCCCGATTCGGTAGTTCTTGCCACTGTGCGCCCGTAAAGGCTCCTACTCCATCGCTCATATGTATGGTGGGAGGTGCCAAACTTTATTACATAACACGCTACCTTCTTTTGCGTGTTGTAATCGATTTTTCATCATATACAGTTCATACTATTATGCTTAAGTTTTACTCCGAACAACACGTAACTTTGCATCGGCAAACATTCGCACGCCTTTTTTTCTCTTTCGTCTTTTTATTTTTTCACCCTTTTGTTTCATTAAAAGCGAGATGCCGATTACCGTGATATCGCCCGTGACGCAGCAAGCTCTGTTTGAGATCGAGAGTCTCACCTCATCCCAGATCGATACAGCGGTCGCCGACGCCGCTGAAGGCTTCAAGGCCTGGCGCGCCGTGCCTGTAGCCGACCGCGTCAAGGTCCTGAAACGTTTCTGCGAGTTGTTTGAAGCCAAGGCCGATCAGGTTGCCGACACACTCGTGACCCAGATGGGACGTCCCAAACGCTATGGCGCGGGCGAAGTCAAGGGTGTCCTCGAACGCGCGGGATACATGATTTCGGTCGCCCAAGAAGCACTTGCGGACGAGGTCATTCAGAATGATAGTAATGTACGACGTTACCTCAGAAAGGAGCCTCTCGGACCCGTTTTCATCATTGCTGCTTGGAACTATCCTTACTTAACCATGGGTGAGATAAAAGAAAAGACGAGCTTATGCATGATGTGCATTGACATGTGGAGTTTCTAGTGAACAATGTGGTGCCTGCCCTGCTGGCGGGCAACGCAGTGTTGCTCAAGCAGTCGCCTCAGGTGCCCAAATGCGCCGACCTCTTTACCGAAACTTTGCGCGAGGCAGGCGTGCCTGCCAAGGCTATCCAGGCTGTCCATGTCGATGACGCAGGTGCGGATTACCTCGTGCGTCATCCGGGCGTGCAGTACGTGAGCTTCACCGGTAGCGTGGCTGTAGGCAAGAAAATCCGGAAAGCCATCGGCGACAGTGAGCGCCTCATCGGTATGTTCCCAAAAAGCAGTACAAAAGCACGTGGCTGATTGATTGAATAACAGGCTTGGGCATGGAACTGGGCGGTAAGGATCCTGCCTACGTGCTTGCGGACGCAGACATCAACTTTGCAGCCGAAAACATTGTCGATGGCGCCTTTTTCAACTCTGGTCAGTGCTGCTGCTCTATCGAGCGATGTTACGTTCACGAGAGTGTCTATGACGCCTTTGTACAAAAGGCGCTGTCTATCGCTCAGGTAAGTACCGTGCATGCTTGACGACGCAGGCTGGTTTAACACCGCTGCTATTGTAGCAATATGTGTTGGGCAACCCCAGTGACCCTAATACTACGATTGGACCGATGGCCCATGTGCGCTTTGCTGATAAGGTGCGTGCTCAGATCTCGGATGCAGGTAAAGATAAAGGAAAAAGAAATTATAGCCTGGCTTCTCACGCTGACCTTTTACGTTTACAGTGAGCAAGGGTGCCAAAGCATTGGTGGATACGTCCCAGTATTTCCCTGCCGATAAGGTAAATTGTCAAAATCCCACGAACAAAGGAAAAAAGAAAAAAAGAAGCTCACATTACGTTAGGCGGGGACAACTTTCGTGGGTCCCCAAATATTAACCCAAGTTACCCACGATATGGAAGTGATGCAGGAGGAGGTTTGTAATTTGGCCTGAGCATAGTCAATGCAGGCTGACCCTTCTTGGTTTTTGGATAGACGTTCGGCCCCGTCTTGGCTGTGATGCCGGTGTCGTCCGACGAGGAGGCGATCCGACTGATGAATGATTCAAGCTATGGGCTGACCGCAAGCATATGGACGGCCAGCGCTGATAAGGCCGTTGCCATTGGTGACCAAATCGAGTGCGGGACCTGGTTCATGAACCGCTGTGATTATATTGATCCCGCCCTGGCTTGGGTCGGCGCCAAAGACAGCGGCCTAGGTTTCTCTATGAGCAAGCATGGCTTTGATCAGTTTGTAAAGTAAGTCACATACTTGTTTATTTACTAGCTGTGTGTACTCACCCTGTTGCTTAGACCAAAATCATACCATCTTCGTCTGCAGCAGCAATAATCAGAGTAATAAAGTTCAGTGCAGATTTTTGCGCACACGCACATTGTGCAATGTCCGTATGCATATGTATGTGCCGGGGCAATGAACAGACATTCATGTCGCACCGAGGCACTTTTTTACATTTCTCTTTTCATGTCCGCTGCCAAGCACATGTTTGATTGGCTGCACGGTGCTTTTCTTTATTAGGCAACCCAGATCAGAAAGCCAACAAAAACCATCCTTCCTTGATTCTTTCAAAACCCCAATCAAGGTCTTCCTTTTAGCTGCTTCGATCTCTTCCACATACACGTCTTTCTCTTACCCTCTTCTCTCCTCTTCTCTCTCTCTCTCTCTCTCTTCCCCTTCTTTCTTTCTTTTTTGTCATGGCGCACCGTGCATCTATTTACGACACCTTACCGGTGCTCGACTCATGGTACAAATCCTCGCCTGACGAAGAGGAGAAAGCCATCTCCCCTCCACCTGTTGCAAAGATGCGGCCCACTCCCACAGGTGACCGACGCAGTGTCTCGTTTTCCACAAGCCCTCCTTCAGTCCACTACATTCACAGCCCAGAACCAGTGGATTCCGTACAGGAGGATGTCCTACCTCGTGCTGGTAGGGTCGCACAATCAGAGAAGAAAAACAATTTTCTGATCCGCTCTTTATTTTCTTCAGCTCATGGACGGGTGAAACGCTTGGCCCGCCGTTGGATCCACAAGAGCAGAGTTGAGGCTGCACCCTCTTATTGATATTCCCGTATCTTCCGCCCTCACAAAAAAAGAATAACGGCACACAATCACACACGTATACATACGCATACGCATACATACACCATAATCTCTCGAGTCAATCAGCATACCTGTACTTTTTACACTACTATTTAAACTCCATAATGCGAATCTAGTAATTCCATGTAAATGCAAATTTTTTCCTATTCCTTGTAAAACCCGTTCATGTTTAACCGGGTCAACAAATCTTGAACAAATGTGCCCTGTCCGGATTTAGCTTCTGCTCGTTCATGCCAATCGCCTAATAGTCCTGCATAGCTTTGGTCATGCAGCGAGTTCATGACATTGCCTAGCCGGCCGATACCTCGTTGATGCAGCTTGCGAAGCACCTGGGAGAACTGATTCGCATGCTCGTGAAACGCTTCAGACGTAGCATCGACAGGCCGTCCGGCTTCTACAGCGCGGACAAAGTCGAGAATATCACTAAGGAGGGCACGCACCATGCTACGAATATGTCGCTGGTTCTGTTTGAGGAAGCACTGAAAGAGCATGCGGTCCAGGATGTGTTCGTGGTACTCGCCGAGCGAAACTGGGTCCATAAAGAATGTCCCATTCGTATCATCGAGTCGGGCCATAAACGTGTGCCAGGTTGCGCCAATCGCGGTGTCGGTCACATAGTGGGTCAGGCTCGCCATAAAGTGTTCCATGGCAAAGCGGGTGGGGTGGGCTTTTTCGAGATGCGTGCGATAGGTTTGTTTCAGGGCGTTCTTTACCCGCGCAATTTGCAGCAGAAACGTAAACAGCCGGTTATAGCGCTCTAATACACGTCGTGTAATTACAATATGTAAAGGCCGCTGCACGTGGTATCCCAGATACAGAAAGTCGAGTGCCTCGACAGCTAACAATGCAGGTCATACATACATACGTACATACATAATACATAATCCCAGGCCGCTCTTTTCCTTTTGACCGACATCTCTTACCTGTTGGGTCACACCATGCACTAGTGCGTGTCGTTTCTCGGACGCCAAATGTGATCAGGTTGTCAATATCTACAGTGTCTTCCAGCCCGATGTGCGACATGACCTCGCGCTGGTCCTCGGGCATCTGGCTCAACGCCTCGAGAATGACAGCGCGCAGCGCCAAGCTGAGGTCAGCTACATGTGGCGGCCATGTGTCGGGTACTGTTTCTTGGAAGAGCCCCTGCGTGAGACCGGCCACGAAGACTGGGTTTCCAAAAAGAAAGAAATCGTGCAGCAGCGACAGATGCCCCTTGATTTTGAATTGCTCAAAATAAAGGTGCAGTGCGGAGCGGTTTACGAGTGGACACCACGTCGCCAAAGGCGCATGGATACTCTGTTCGACAACGGTGCTCAGCGAGGGTATATAAAAGTCAGGATTGGATTCAGCGGTATGACGATGGTAGTCTTGGAGTTTCGCATACTGAATCGAAAACGCATCTCCTGATCCGGGTTCGGTGAATGCGGCAAAGTTAACAGGCTGAGTTGTTGAAGGGGGCGGGGGAATCGAACGAGGCGTGCATGGCAGCTCGCCGTTGAAGCGCTGCACAACCTGGACGACACTGTTCAACTGATCCGTGTATCTACCGATCGGATATTAAGATATACGAGACAAATGGAGTTCAGCTGCTTACGTTTTGTAGTCTATATCTGCCAAGAGCCAGCGCAGCTTGATGTCTGAATGACCACACCAGGATCGGATATCGCACAGAGGATGGTTTGGTTTGTATCGTTTCAATAGCTGCAGGGCATTGCCAGCGCGAAGAATCATGTCGGCCTGAGCCTGACTCAGCTGGAAAGGTAAATGGGCTTCTTTACGTCGCTAAACAGGCAACTATCAATGATTGCTTCTGAGAACCATCCGAACTTACTCGATAATGTGATTCGGTGGGGGCGTCAGATAGGTTGGAGTCGGTCCATACGGATAACATAGACTGATGTCTGGAGTGTGACCTGACTTGGCGCACAAAGAACTCTAGATGAGGATCCAGGAAAGGATCTGAGGCATCCAGAGTCCGGTTGGGGTTGGCGTCGAGACCGATCCATTGACTGAGCATATCCAAATAAGGCATGCTGCTTTGACAAAATAACGTCAGGCAGGTGTCTCGGTAGAATACGGGTATGCCTGCGACGGCCCAGTCGTACGATTGTGTTTCGTTGTAAAGGAGCTGCAGCAGGTCGGCCCCAAAAGGCACGCGAAAGCGCTCTTCATCAGGCTGGTTTTTACACAGAACTTAGCGCGACCGCTGAAATCTTTACTTTTCCTTTGTCTTACCTGGGTCGCAGGGTCGTCAAAGCTAAAGAGACGAGCGATACGCTCATGCACCATGGCAATGCCTTGGGTATGTTGGTAGACTTGGAGAATCGTCAGTGGCTGATGGTTCCTGAATTGCTTAAATACTGTATGGCGTATGCGAAGCAGTAGCTCCTCCATGCTGCAGGCGAACGCCAGCCCCGTCAAACCGAATTGACTTTTTTTTTTTTTGGTTATTACAATACATTCGATCAATCAACCAAGGAAAACAAAGCTTCCATATGTACTTACGAGGGCCTATGCTTGCATACTTGGATGAGGTATGTCAATCGCCGCATGCGTGTGGCTAGAAGCAGCAGCTCCTCGATTGGAACACGCAGGGCTGCTGCGCTTGTACCCAATATGCGAATATCAGGAATACGTTTCTCAAATGCTAAAATGGCACTGTTCCACTGAAAGCTGACAGAGGGATGGCCTAGCAAAGCAGCCAGGACATGCTTTATTAAAAAATCAGTTCCAGGTGGTTCATCTTTTGTTTGTTTGGAAGTACCTCAGCAATGATGTCTTCTTTAAAAGGAGTGCGACTGGGCATGAATGCTTGGTACTCGTCTTCATGGACACGTGCAGACAAAGTCGAGAGAGTCGGCGTATCGCCTGGCTGCAGTGGTCCATCCCAGCTAAAGACAGGTGCAGCTGGTTGTTCAAGGCTGTCGTGCTGTTCCCATAGCAAGTCATGGTCTGTATTCCATGTCTGCACAGTCGGTTCAGGCCGCAATGTTTGCCGTGGTGGCGTTTGGACCTGCGGCGCTGTAGAGCCCTCTGTAACGCGATCGATAATACTGACAGGACTCGGACGATCCCCAAGTGCAGAGACTCTTAAAGGTGTCCTGAATTCGGACTGGAACAAGGGATCCACTTTGTAAGGTCATGTAAGATCTTTGCTTTGTCGGTTCGCGTTAGTTCGTACCTGTATCACGCGATTGTTCTATAGAATCGCGCAAGTCATGATGTCCACGCAGTAAACCCTCAGTCCAGGGTGCAACTTTTAATGTGCACTCGTTGGAGGAGAAAGTTTGCAACATTCTTCATTCTTTGGTCAAGAACAAGAAAAGGTTCGCATATGTTTTCCAAAATAGGGATATTTTCTGCTTCGGTTTCGCGATTTGAGTTGAACAAGGTGCCTATCAACGCTACTATTTATACATATACTAATTCAAGGTATGCGGGCTCCGGTGGCAGATATTCAATCCTTCTTTCTTGAGAAGGCGATGTAACACTTGGATATATATTATGCATATGAATGGGATCAACTCAAGCTACTAGTTATAACATTGAAGTATCGGGGGCCTGAGAACGAGAGCTTTTCCAGATATAAAAGACTTTTGAGCGCCTAATTATAAGTCGTGGTGACTTCGGTTGACCGCCCTAATAACAAGTACAGATCTCAGGCTGTCTTTTACATGCAAGACTTTAGAAAGCAAAGGGATGGGGAAGCGAGACCAAGAATAGAACGCTGTTGTTTTAAATTATACCAATTGTTACCTCATATAATCCCTGTCACAGACCATCCACACCGTTATTCAATCCCTCGATGTATTATAATAAAGCAGAAGGCTTCGAAAGATGTCTTCAGGAAGGAGCGGGGCAGTCAAGCTGTATTGCGTCAACTTAAGGGAAAGAGAAGGCAACAGATAAGGCGGCCAGAACGGCGCCGCCCGGTCAGTCAGCGCTTAGAGGCGGCTTCGGGTGAGCAAACGTGAGATGCATCCGCATGCAAATGTAATGAACGCGGAAGCGGGTAGCATATTGGCGTTAGGGATGGGTATAGACAAAATTTTCCCACCGTACCGGTCAGGTCGAAAAGTGAAGCATCAACTTGTTCGCTTGTTAATCAGTGATATGCGTCCATCCTTTTTCGTTTTTATTTTGCATGCATACATGCCTTGCTGATGTCTCGTGTATTATTCTAAAGCAGTATTTCATTTTCGTACCTGCCAATTTCCCTTGTGATCAGTATACCTACTATAAAACTGTTCGAGTAAGACCCTTCTCCACTTCTCTGATTGTAGGTTAGGTAGGTGTCAATAGTTTGCAGCGGTACTAGTCAGCTGCATGGGGACACGATATAAGGTCGCAATCTTAGTCGCCCGCCAATGCGTAGGCCCGTGGTATGAGCGTTTGTTTCCTTCAAATGTTGCCTTCCAAGCAACCATATCAAATAGTGCATATGCATCTTTTCCAAAGCGGTATTTTTTTGTACTCGCTATTCCATCGCTCCAGGCTACTTTTTTACTGGTGCCCGGGTATTCGGTCATCCTATCGCTAATACCTTCTCAGCGCAGAGTAGCTATTCCCATCCTCAAGTACGTCGGCATGGTAAACATGCCGCTCTATATTACAGAGCCGAATATGTGACACATATTAGATGGCACGGCTTACTAACAGTGAAAATGATCTGCCTTTTGCAGGCTCGTGCTACACAGGTACACGTTGTATCCTCTATATTAGCTCCTTCTGGGCAGCCAGTGGTTCAGTCATCACGTCAAGAGCAAATAGCCCGAACAAACCTGATCCCGTATGGCCAGACGGTCCTTGCCACTTTGCTTGGTCTGAAACTGTGCGAATAAGTCTATGGTCTTAGCATACTTCACATGAAAAGCGGTCCTCTAATTTCATATGCCTAACACCGGACAGCCTTTATAATGCGTACAGTACAGGTACCGTATGGTGTGCTTGTCTGTCATAGATTATCACTGCAAATATGTCAATATGAACGCGGAAGCGGTCCTTTTGGAAGCGATCACATGCACCTCTGGTACCTGTCATGAAGTTCAGGTTCGTTGTGTGGGAGCAGACGTTATGGAGGCCCCGAAGTATCGGTCAATACTATACACCATAACTAGCATAGGCAAATGTATCTTTTTTTTTTCTCGGTTTATGGAAGTAATTAGGCTAATATAAACGTACAATATACAAAGATGACAGAATCAAAAAGACACAACAAATCAATTGACAGAGATATGGTTTGCTTTTGTTTGTTCGCTGCGTTTATCGACTTTTCCACTTCTTTTTCATATCCTTCCAAAAGGTGTTGCGCTTTTCTCGGTTAGCATCGTGCCCAGACATGTGTTGCAGGCTGGATGATTTGGACGTGGTTGGGAGAGAGGAGCGACCCTCGGCGGTGGAAGCGTGGTATAGTGGAGAGGAAAGAGAGGGGTTGAGATGTTGAGCGAGAGCATCGGCAGAAGAGTGTTTCAGAGACAACGCAAGCGGGTTAGTGGATATACGCAAAGGGGACATGGAGCGATGCATACGCTGTTGGAGCGGCGAGGCAGGTGGAGTGCTTTGCAAAGAGACAGTGTCTTCCTGGTCCTGTGTCGATGGCAGCGGCGGCAGCGGTGGCAGTGGTAGACTGGGTGGTGGTGTTGCAGGCGGCAATGTCACTGCACTGCGTAGGCTTGTCTTTTGCGGACTCGTGGGCGAGGACAAGGTGGATGGGTAATAATACGGATTCGGTGAAGATGCGATGGAAGAATAGCCAGAGACAGCATCTTCTTCCTCGTCGCGTTCTTCGACGAGATTGAGAGTATTAAGGCGTGTTGGGGCTAGAAGATCGCTGCTTCGATTGCTATTGGCATAACCAAAAGTGGCGAGGCTGAAAGGATCGTCGAGAATCGAACTGCGTCGTTTGCTCTCTGCCGTAATGCTACCATCTTGTGAAACATGATCCAGCTCGTCGTGCAGAAAAGCAGCCATGCGCTGTTCCAAGCTGCGTTTTTCACTCACGAGATCATTGATTTGTTGTCTGAGGCGCCGTACTTCTTGGTCCGGTGTAAGTGGCACAAGCGCCAAGGACTCGACATGCGTGAGTTTCTCTTGAAGTTGCAGAATGAGAGCATCTTGTGTTTCGACCACCTCGCACAGCTGCTGTGCTTTCATCGCTTCTTTCTCTTTGTCCGCCATGCATGCATGTAATATTTTTTGGGTTTCTTTGTCATGTAATGAGAGCTGTTGCTTATAGAACAACACTTGCGTCTGAGCTTCAGCGAGCTGCTTTTCGGCGAGCATCAGACGATCCGTGAGAATCGTATCAGGGTCAAGAATATTTGGAGCTGGTGTCGGCGTTGAAGGCGTGCTGGCTGCGTCCACTGTATCGGTAGTTATGGGTGTTGTCGTCGTAGTAACAGGCTCGAACTGGGAGGTCCGACTCTGCTGTCTGAGTAGAGCGGACCGAGCACTGCTGCGGCGTTTGTAGAGATCTGAGCCAGTAGAGGAGAGAGAAGATACGGATGGTGTGGGTGAAGGCGAGAGGGCTCTATTGAGAAAAGATACGCTGTCGATTGAGCTCATGGCTGTTGAAATTGGTCTGCGCCCACGAAACAGCTCGGCAGGCGCCTGCTGCTGGTCTAAGATAAGCGGTGTACTGTAAATATGACTGTTACGCGTCTGAGGCGGCTGCTTGAGCCACCCCACTGTGTCCTGTGCTTCGGTAAGACTCATTTACGTATAGAAAGACAGGAGGGAAGGCGAGAAAAGAGGAACAAGAGGGAAAACAAACTTATATTAAGAACTGGTGGCGCCTTTATTATGAAGGTAGTACCATGGCGGCGTTCAAAAAAACTCTCAAGGCAAGGAACCACGGGGATCATCAGAAGTAACAGAAGCACGTTAATATTTCACCTGTCCTTGATTACCTGTAGTTTTGATTTGTCCCTGAACTGGACATATTCCCTGTTCAACGGGACAATGGAATTATTGATTTTGATCATGATGTCATGATAGCGTCCGTGCTGTAAACCGTTGTCTTGCCTATCGAGCACTCTTGAGAGACACGAAATGATACAAATTCAGAAAAAGCAATTGAGGTGAATGATCTGCTGTCGCCGCAAATGCTCGTGCAACAAAATGTGGAAAAAAAGGCAAAGCGCGCTTTTTTTTTTTAACCCTTCTTCAATTCAGAACACACACATAGCGACAACATATTATTATACTTTTGTAACAGTGACCGAGACATAATCTTACATGATTGTCCCTTCTGTCTTTGGCCCAGATGACAGGTCCAACTCACTTATTGGTGTCTTGTTGTCTATCTGCGGCAATGTACGCTTCTCCTTATTTTTCAATATACGCTCATCTCGGCACTTGTATTAGATTTTGATCTCGTTTGCACTGAACATACAAAAGCTTGCTGTAAGTCGGAACCAGGCTGTCAAGTCTTGCTCTAATCGGCCTGTAGCATAATCGGCTGTCTGAGCAAGACCAAGACGTACGGCGCCGCTTTCCCAAGAATAATTATGCAGCGACAGCGCGGTCGGATATGTCAGTTTTATCCGCTACATCTTCCTTACCGCCTCAGCCCCAGCCTGAATCAGCCAAGAAACATAAAGATGATACACGTTACCTGGGTTCCAAGACTTGGTGGCTCGGTATTACCCTGATGGCTATTGGTGAAGTTGGCAACTTTATGGCCTACGGTTTTGCGCCTGCCTCGACTATTGCCCCGCTTGGCACAACCACCATCGTCTCCAACGCCATCTTGGCACCTTTACTTCTGAAGGAGCGGTTTCGTATCCAAGATTTGGCCGGCGTATTGCTGGCCATCGACGGTGCCGCCATCGTGGTCTCCTCTTCTAAATCAGAGGAACTTAAGGTACTGTCGATATTTCAAGCAAAAATCGATTAATGCTTGCTCATCCTCCCAATCTTTTTTTTTTCTTTTTTCAGTTGTCACCTGAGCTCGTTGCAGCTGCGCTAATGCAACTGCGATCGATTATTTTCTACGCCGTCACCCTCTGCTCCATCCTCCTTCTCACCGCCCTTTCTCCTCGCTACGGCAACAAGCATATTCTTATCGACCTAGGTCTCACAGCGCTTTATGGTATGTGCAATATTCAAAGACTAGTCTGATCTCTAACAATGATGTAGGCGCTTATACCGTACTTGCCACCAAGAGTCTTTCGTCTTTGCTTAATCTCACATTGTACAAACTCTTCACGTAAGACTAAAGCACGTGATGATGTTGCACATTCACTCATGCGGACTATATCCATAGTTATCCTATATCTTACGTCCTCATTATTGTCCTCATCTTCACTGCTGTTATGCAGGTCAAATACCTCAATCGAGCAATGCAGCGTTTCGATTCCACTGCCGTGATACCTACGCAATTTGTTACATTCACTATCTCTGCCATTGTCGGTTCCGCCATCATCTACCGTGACTTCGATGATGACAATCCATGGCAGCTGACACGGTAAGCTAAAACAAAAACAAAAAGAACGGCCAGGCATGAAATCTCATGCATGACACAAATAAGTTTTGTGGTGGGCTGCCTCACCGAATTCCTCGGTATCTATCTCATCACCGCCAACCGTGGTGATAAAAAGTACACTCCGGACGATAAGCACCACCATGAAGAAACTGTCGTAGTGCGTGTCAGTTCGGATGCATCCGATTCCAGTCGAATGGATGATAATGCGTCGATGCCATTGTTGCACGACGCAGAAGAAGACATGATTCATCCGCCGCTTTCAAGAAAACGCAGTTCCTTGTTCTGTGGCATTTCGTTGCATTCGCAGCTTGCAGGCGGTCGAATGAACGACGAAAACGTAAAGGAAGAGGACGACATCAATACCTAAGCAAGCAGGCAGCATAATATATATTATACATATATCCCAAGCATCAAAAAGAACAGTAATTCACAATAAAAGATTGACATAGATAGAGCTGGAGATTCGTTCGAAAAAAAAAAAAGACCGGGATACTTTTTTTTTATTCTTGTTTAAGCACGGCTGGCCATGCGGAAGTAGTTGTTAAGGGGACCCTTCTGGGGAACGAACTTAACGTAGCAACCATCGGGCTTAAGCTTGCCCTCAGTGCGGGCCTGGATGTAGTCCTCACGGTTGAGGGGAGTGAAACCCCACTTCTGCGAGATGATGATCTTCTGCTGACCGGGGAACTTGTACTTGCAGCGACGAAGGGCCTCAATGACGGTGGCCTTGTTGGAGTCCTTGGAGCGGACAGAGAAGATCACCTGACCAATGTTGACACGGGCCACAAGACCGTTGGGCTTACCGAAGGCACCACGCATACCCGTCTGCAATCTAGAGCAATGAATGAGTAACCCGGATGGAAATCACTCAAAAAATGACAAAAATAATAATAATGATGATTACCTATCGGCACCAGCGCACGACAACATCTTGTTGATACGGACGACGTGGAAGGGATGGACGCGGACACGCATGTGGAAGGAGTCCTTACCGGAGGTCTTGACCATGTACTTGTTGCAGCAAATACGGCCAGCCTCAAGAGCCTCAGCGGTGATCTGCTCGTACTCGTTCGAGACCAAGTGGATGCAGAGAGGGAAGTCGTCAACGTGCGCCTTCTTACGACCCAAGTCGTAGATTCTAATCTTGGCGTCAGGGACACCGCGATTGTATCTGCTCTTGGGGTAAGGCTTGTTCTTGCAGTAACGGTAGCAACGAGCAGGACGACGACCCATGGCTAATAAACTGTATCATATTAATTCATGTTCATCCATTCATCCATCCATCCATCCGTCCATTCATCCATCCATCTGTCTATTGATTCGCTCATCCATCCGTTCTTATGTTCACCGTATACGCACCAAGAAAAAAGGAAGGCTTCAACTTTGGCTGGCTCCTCCGTTCATCACTCCCCACCCCCGCGCGCGCGCGCGAACAGACTGAACCATCGCCCTCTGCTGAAGCTGTCCCTGGCGGAAATTAAAATATCTAAAAAATGACCATTGCCAATGAAAGGGCCTCCACGTTCGAGCCTTGCATCTTCTCTCTTCCTTTCGCGTACACACCTTATATTGATTTACTAGTCTCTCCTTCTTCATCCGATTTGAGCGATGCACGCGGACAATAAGATTTTTTTTTCTTTTCTTGAAAAAAAAAATACTCACTATGAATCAGATCATAACAAACTAGCACGTTTCCCACTCTTGCGTTCCTCTGCAACATGTGGGAATTATAGTGCAATTTTCGTTTGGCACGGTCATAATTAGGGCGACAATACACGTACTGAAATACCTAATACACGATGCTTTTTCCTCGCCCCGGTGTCTTCACTCTGTCGCATATAAACGCAAGCCATGTGAATGCACGTGCATATGAATACAGGGCTGGGGGTCGAGCAGACTGTTTAAGGGTAAGTTGGAGCAGGCTGACTTCATAAAGAGACCTTCAAACTGCGACGGAGAGTTTTGCCCGACCTCGGATAATTAGAAACAAATTTCCTGCGCGTTCCATATGTGACGACACCACCACTGGGAAAGAGACGTTTGTCCGTTCGACTCGCCATACTTATCCATATCGCCTCAAACGCCTATAAAGTAGTCATACCTTCAATTGACAATTGAACTAGAAAAGTAATAAGTATGGTTATTTACCATTGCTACTCGCCATTACCGGAAAAAGGAAAAGAAGACGAAAACGGAGCACACGCCATTGTTTACGGAAATGCTCACCACACATATATGCTATTGCTCCGCATGCGAAAACCGTGCGCCCTTATCTAAGCAATTCCACTGTAAAAGATGTACGTGTAATCCAGAGACTTGGTAAGCTTCCTCCACACAAAGAAAAGTTCGTGTCCTTAGTCTTTGCAGCAAGCAGCTGAGCTTCCTTTTACGCGTTAGAAACCGAGTTCTCGGGAGATCTGTACATACGTCATTGTACAGCCTATCTTGTGCAACTTCAGCCGCTACTGCTAATACTGCGACGATTAGCAGATCCCTTTTTATGAAAACAAGGGAGTTCTATTATTTTCTGTTGAGGTACACGATCGGCGCTTTTTTTTACTATGATTTCTTGCGTCGCAAATTATTCCGCACAGGAAGCCGCAACCCTTGATCAGCAAGGTGGCGGGCAAGTGGGCTCGTTTCTTTATCGATAATAGCGTTAGAGGTATATTCAAGAGGCATAGCTTTGCTTGTCCAGACATACCCTGCATTCCTGGGAATGTCTTCGCGTGATAAGCTGTGAACGGTTCCGAAAGCACCTCCGCGACCACCTCTGACCTGGTTCTTTCGTTAGTCATTCAGCACACGAGTTATCTTATAAACTCACCGGCCCAAGTCCACCACGCTAAACAGAAGTCGATACTGGCTGGTGACCCGGATGCTGAGGTCAGGAAAAGCAAAATAGATGGCGGGCTCACCTTCTAGGTTTTTGAAGGTTGCACCAGAACTGTAAGACGGCCCGGTTAGGTTATCCGCTAATTGGAGCTCGCTTGTTACGGATGCTGTATTTGAACAGATCGCGACAGTTGCGGGCGCAGGTATGGACGAGAAGGAGGAGGAGGAGGAAGAAGAATATGGCTGTGACGGGACATGATGGAAAACACGGTCGCGGGATTCCGCCATGTCTGGCGACCATAACGATGCCCGGCAAACGAAAAAGGGACTCAGAAAAGCACTTTACTTTTTTGATCAATTGGGCGGCGCTCACGCGATGCGGCTTCTTAGAACGTACGTGGTGTCAATTACGCCTCCAGAGCTATGTACGCGCAGCTGAACAATGGGCGTGGGGTCAATTGGTCGTTTGTCGAGCTCGCTAAATCCACACGCTCGGCACTGGCGAGGTTGCTCGACCACACGTAGATCAAATATTCTATACAATGAGGAAAAAGAAAACGACAACAAAAGGATATACATATGGATATATACCTGCTATCCTTTACTTCTTTCTGTGCACTTGCATCTGAAAGGCGGGGTTGGAGCTGTGACAAGGGCGGGTTGAGCATGGCCATGACACGGTCGCGGCGTGGCGTGCGCATGCTCGTTGTCCGCCACGCTGCTGGCCAGACCTGTCCATCTTGCTGAAGCAACACAGGATAGTCAGGCTGCGCCACAGGGTCCTGTTCTTGTCCTTCTTCTTGTTGTGGCTGCTGCTGTTCTTCTTCCTGTGCTTGCTGCTGCAGTTGTCGAGGTAGTCGTCGTGCCTCATAAGGGTGTGGGTGCATATTATAAAAGGAATGAAAAGGTTCGTAAAGAACTGCATCGTCGTTTGTTGAGAAGAAACTAGGTGCTGGTGATCCTTCTAACGCAGTATACTGCGTCAGGTCTCCATCGTGGGGTAGAAAGGGAAGAGGTGCTGAAGTAGAGGGGATCGGTGCTGTGGTGAAGACTGGAACAGGAGGCAGCAAGTCAGCAGCCGCGGTCGTGGCCGGGCGGGGGCCAAGGAAGAGACTCCTGCCGCTATCCTTATTCTTATTATCACTATTACTATCGGGTGATGTCTCGGGCCGCGTCTCTTTTCGCTCCATCACGCAGCAAGAAAGGGAGGGAGAAAAGTAAAGTAAATGGCAGGTCCTGATAACGACGACAAGGGAAAAGGAGAGAAAAGAGAATAAGAAGGAAGGATCAGGAGCAACCGAGAAGGGTAGCTAATAGGCTCTCGTTAACGGTCTCGTCGCTTTTTGACGCCGCTAGATTTTTTCTTTTTCGGGTGGAGACAGCGAAAGTGTCCTCGACATTGGCCTCCCGACGATCCATCGTCGATTCAAAAACAAAAAGCCATCTGCTTGTGGTCCTGGATTTCCCAGGCATGGCGACATCGTCATAAATGCAGCATGATAAATCTGACACATAGCTTGACTTGCGCGAAACCCCTCGCTATGCTTCTGTTTTTTCTTTGTTTTTTGGCATGATTGATGTCATGCTCGGCGATTTTTTTGGTTGAGTGCGCATCTCTTCCTTGTATTTCTTCATTTTATGGACAAAGGATACAATAGTCAGTACTACGGCGGCGGCGGAGGCGGGCAGAGTCAATCGTATGCTCCTCCTCCGCCTCAGAACGCTTACTATGGACAACAGCAACAGCATTACCCACCGCCTCAGCAGCAAGGTAACACAATCGATCACTCAGCCCTCATCAGAGTACTCACGCTTCTATTGTATTCAGGCTATTATCCACAACAGCAGCCCATGTACTACCAACAACAGCAGCAGCCGTCAGGCGGCGGCGGTGGCGGCGCGACCGGTACTTGCATGGCATGGTAAGTGCCGTATTTCTCCGCCAACATGGATTTAATTGAATCCTTTGTTTGTTTATGAATAGTCTTGCCGGTCTGTGTTTCTGCTGTGCCGCTGAGCAATGTTGCGAAATGCTGACCATGTGCTGCTAGATGATAAAATGACACTATACGCGGCCATGCACGCTATATTCGCTTTACTTTATGCTTTTATTCTTTTTATGCATAACAAATATAGATGTCGCATGAAAAGGCGGATACACATAATGTTCATGCTGGGGTATGCACACACCTTCCCACCCGATAGGCGCAAATTGTCAAATTAAATCATGCTATCTGCCGTCACTATCAGTTCACTATCATTATCTATTGTTGTTCTTGAAGTAGCACCAGAATCCCTTTCTGCTGCGTGTGTCGATATATGCAGGGCCGGCTAATTGTATAAGCGAAACGCGATCGACCCAAGAGAGTGGGAATTCAAATAAGAATTAAGAACATGTGTCATAAGAAACCCCGAAATCACCATTCCGGCATTCATCCATGACAGGTGTCCATCCCCAGATTTGGGACTGTATCAGGCTACCAAGCACTACGAGCATGTGATATAAAAGGCAAGTGATCAAAGTACCCTGAAGCCGCAATCCTCCTGCAGATGTATCCGCTGGAATATACTTTAACAATCCAGTAGTAGACATTCGTGCTCTCAAGCTCGTTAAGCTGTACCGGTCCGCTAACGACCATATTTAGATTGAGAATACTTTGCTTAATGTATCGCCGATAGGAAGGTCCGGCCCCGCGGATTCCGCGATCTCATCCCACCTAGAGCTTCATTCTCGGGAGATTATTCGTCAGCGGCACTATGCTGAGTGGAAAAAGCAAATCGAGAATAAAGAGGTGACTGCCAACGCAGCAAAAATACTGAGATGGTGCGATCTGTCACACGTGGTTGTGATACGTGATCGGCGAACTTCCAGGATTTTTATTGCCAATAATCGCTGTATGAATCCAGTCAACACGAAGCTTTCTTTGACTTCTCTTTCCTCCCCGATGACCATTAAGATCCACTTCCTTCCGCAGACCTCTGATAATTATCATTAAACGTCGGCAATCATCTACGGCTGCATGGCGAGCATGTAACGTATACAAATAGCCTTACTACCAGCATATTCGTTAGTGGTCGCAGATAAAGCACCTTGATCATTAAGAAAGAGCAAAACGGTATATTCATGTATGACAATGGTCAGAGAGAAAGCAGGACTTTATTTGTCATTGTAAATTATTGTTCAATCTTGCACTGGACCGTATAAAAAGGTGACGGGGCGGGGTTTGACTTGGATAACATCGACGTTGCATATGACAACATTCGCAAATACAATTCAAGCACATCGCCTACACGCTGAACCATTCCACATAATCTAGGGCGATACCGTGCTTTTCAGCCATTAACGCGTGATAAATTTGACTTTTAAACGCGATTCAACGAGTCCTCCATATAACATTCCACACCACATACATAAAAAACAAAAGATATGCTCTCTTGCTCCTTGTAGCTTCTCACAAAATTTGGAAAGATACTGATAACTCTAAGTCATTACACTGTGAGTATGTACCATTCGCTGCATCGTAGCTTAATGCAATTATTTGATTTAGTAAGTATTGCTGTCAACGGCGTCGCTCCAAACCAATCAGGTATAGGCCATCACTCTGCTCTCTGTTTTCTTTCATACGACCTGTTATACAAAGCATTCAAATTACCAATCGATGTAGAATCTTACTCCTTATGACCGAGAACCTGATGCATATTATTTATTTTTGCAAAACATGGACGTAGAATTTCATGAAGGATTGCGCATCATCTCCACTTTTGCAGAATTTTGAATATACATAATGTCTCGCATTCAGCTCTTTCTGGGATTCGCGGATTGTTAGCGGTACACGTAACGATATCATTTTAGCTGACTGGAGGTATTATACATATTTAAGTACAGGATAATACCCAGTTCTGCTTCCCACTCAGGTACGTGATTGAGAAACAAATCTGTTGTAATGCAATGTCTTTCCCGGAATTTGTGCGCAAGAGCGGGCGAGTAAGATATTTACATACATCAATGCATATGTATATATAAGATGAAGCATACATGGCGAGAATGAACATATGGACACACTGTTCCGAGGTTGCATACAAGGTAAATATCGACTATATTCAAATGTAATTGATTATGATCTTTTGCTGGATTCCTTGAGACTTGTCCAACTTCAAATATGCCTCACTGTATGTCAGCCATATGCTTTTGCGCTCCTCGTATTAACTCCAGTCTACAGCGCCAACGTGAGCAAATAAAGAGGGATATTACCATCAGTCCTCTACGTTATGTAGAGATTCGCTCCCCGATGGCATTGTGCATAGTAGGTTTGTAACCCTCCCATCCTACTCAAGGCAGTGCTACTTATATAATACCACGGAATTTGTAGTCAAGCAATTAACGGCTCGCAAGCAAGCTCTGTTCCGAAGGCAGCCTTGTTCTGGAAATAAATACAGCTATATACGTATATATATGCTTATGATACATATTACAGAGACACGCATGCGTAAAAATTGACTGTTTTCCTCAGCTAATGAACCTTAGGTCCATACAGGACGTGGATTCACAATGTATAGTGATCTGAGCCATGATACTTTCAACACAGATCATTCCTATTTCTACTATATAAATGAAATAAAAGCATGCAGCATATTTTGCCGGATTGCAACTTAGCGTCGCAGCAGCGATTACTTCTCCCATGCAATGTATATGGATCGATTGTTTACAAGTAGCCTGCATAGGAATATGCAACGCAGCAAATGGTCCCTTTCTCTTCGATCTTTATAGCCACGTCACGAAACATGGGTATCAAAAGTGAGAGACACTTGCAGTGTTTGCGTTCTTGATCCGCACGCGTTTCAAACCAAAACCAGCGACTTGTTAATGGCTACGGCATATACAAAACCGTACCGCCACAAACGTCTGGAAAAAAAAGCAACCAACAAGGAATGCCCCCCGTAGTCTCTTTTATTTACGCGCTGATCTTCTCCAAAATGGAAGGACAAGTGTACTGACCTCTCTTGTGTTCGCAAAATGATGATACATACTTTGCCCCTTGGCTGCCTCAGGAAAAGAAGAAAGAGCTCGCCAAGGATGAGGCCAAAGAAAAAAGCCTGTGTTACACAGTCCAAGAAAAGAAACATAAGGCATGCATAGGATTCTACGCGAACAAATGGAATTGTTAGGCTGTAGAGCAAAGCATTAAACTCCTCCATCCCAGAGCCCCATCTGCTGCGGAAGGGGCATGTGTGCAGAGTGGTCCTTTCTTCGCCTTGTCAGGAGGAACAAGTGAGAAGTTAAGCTTTGCATATTAGCATCTTCGTTATCTCTTGGAAGTGAGGATTTCCTTTTCTTCACCGGTTGCTGCTGATTTAACATGCTGGGTCGAGTGTGGGACCGTAACTATGTCTGCTGAGCAGGCAGTGGTCGCGTGGAGGCTTTAAAATTGAGGGCCGCGTATGCAGGTTCATATGCACCGGAGAATCGACATGCGCACGTAATGTAAATATGTAGGGTGAACAGAGCACTGCAAGGGTGCACTGCCGACGAATATTCTACAGTGTGTGTACATGTATTCTCGATGTATGTGCATGGACAAGCAGCAAGAAAAGATAAGGCGGTCCAGTTGCACTGTCTGACTGAGAGCTTTCAGGAACCAGGCTAGGGATAGGCACCCTGCTTGCCCGAATAATTTCCATGCTACAGGCAGCTATGTCTCGGAAAAAGCATCCGGATTTGCTTCTCAAACCTAATTGAGCAAAGAGCTAATGAAGCCATGGGCATGGTTTTGCAATCTATGTGTCTTCGTTATGTTGATTGTATCGACGACTGGGCGAGTGACAAATGATGACTATGGTAGGATGTTTTATTTATGTTTTCCCCACACAAAGCCTTCCCATATGAAGCATGGGCGTAGATCACAGACGCTTCAAGCAACAGGTACATATCGACACGTGTTTTTCATAACACCGAACATCCGCCTTTTTTATATTTTTTTTTATCTTTTTATTTTTTTATAATAACGTGCGCGCTCGCAAGGTAAGGTAAATATATCAAAATGCTCATGTGTGTCACACCAGTCCCTTCTCGGCGATGCTGCAAGTGCTGGACCGCTGGATGCCTCGTCTGTTTCTCTCCGAATTGCGGCGTGTGACACCAGCGAGAAAAGAGTCTCGCAACCTTTCTTATCTTCGCGGGGCATATGAGCTTTGACATCTCTGCCGTCCCACTGATGCGGCCCTCTAGCGGATGTAAACCAGAAGAAGCCCCGTCCATCTTCGCTTACAAAAGCAAAGACAAAAAAATCAGATGAGCAGTGTTGGAAAAATATGACCTGTTCCTTCAGAAGTATGCGTGCAAATGAATTTATGATAAACGGCTTGCATTTGCAGAATTCGTGCATGCTAATATATGGAGAAGGGTGAGAGGAGTTCAGATCCGCAGAATACTTTAAAGAGATAAAGCATTCAAGCACGCCAAGTGCCGAACAGTGCCAATGCTAGTTGGACACACATATTGATGCAGTCAGGTACATGGATTCTGCATGAAATACGGAAAGTGATGTTGAAGTATTGTAAGCAGTAAAAAGTAATAAAGTAACGAGTGACCCCATCCAGTTGAAAGGCCGGGTAACACAAGCGCGTGCTCCTTGTACTCCGACGGGCAGGTATGGCCTTCGAGGCACTCCTTCCTTTGGCTTTAACTGCCTGTGCTGTGTGCTGTGCTCTCTCTCTCTCTCGCCTTTTTTTTTTTTCGTTTCGCTTCCTCTTTCCACTGTCGCACGAAGCAAAAAAACAGTGCTTAGAATTTTTAAACTCGTACCCTGTTCTCTCTTCTCTTCTCTTCTCCCTTCTCTATCCATCTCTTTCTTTCTTCGGCTTACTCTGTCATATACTCGCTCCCTCTTTTACTTTTCAGTTACTTTTCTCTTGTTCTTTTACTTCTTGACTGGTCACAAGTGAAAAGGAAAAGGTACGGTACATATATTATAACATAATACAGCACAGTACAGTATACAATACAATTGCAAACAAAACTACACTGTGTTTGTATATCTCCCACTTGCTGCGTTATGCCGGACTAGGACTGAAATACTTATATATAGAGTTATCGCGATCACTCCATCTTGTCTCTCAAGCGTCATTGATCTTTTTATACCCCAGAGTAATTCACACAATGGCCGACGCCTATCCATACCAGCCGATCATACGATTACCGAAGAGCAAGGCGAGCTCGTCATCAGCTCGCTCGAATAGCACGCAACAGCAGCAGCAACAGCCCGTACAAACTCCTCAGGACTTGAGCGAGGGGATCGAGGCTTTGGATACAGTTGTAACCGACACTTTGTATTTTGACGGCCTGACAGGCAACGTGACGGAGACAGAGCTTCGTAATTTGTTGCACCGTTGCCAACCATTAGAGTAAGTTTTACCCTTCGCCCTTCCCCCCCTCACGCCCCTTTTTTAAAGCCCTGCTCTTGGACCGTGTGTGTGTATATATAATATGAATATGTGAGGCGCATGGACATGAGTTCCTGTGCGTTTAGGCGCAGTCCTCTACATGATACATGGCATCTCTTTTTCTTTTTTTTTTTACATGCCGAGACTTACACAATCTATTCTTTTTATCATATAGAGTGGTCATTAACCGTGACGAAGGCAACGGCCATTTGCGATTCAAGGACGCCAAATTAGGTAAGACAATGGTTCAACTATTCAAGTTCCCAAAGTTGCGCCTCGGTTTTCCTCTTCTTTTGTCTCACACGTTACTCTATTTTATAATAGCTGATCGGGTCTTTTCGCTGTACAATGGGTTCACGTTCCCTGATGACAGCGGACAACTGCAATTTCGCGTGTATCACGAGGGAACAAACATCGAAAATGAGCCCAAGGGCCCTATTCTGCAAGTGAAGAACTTACCACTACGTATCGATAACAACGGCCTGTATGATCTCTTCCGGCCTTTTGGTCCGCTCAGCTTATGCAAACCAATTGTTGAGGGCACCACTTTCCGTGGTACGGCCTTTGTACAATACTTTTATCAGGGTGATTCGGATGAAGCACAAAAACAACTGGTAAGTACAAGTACAGTACATCTGTATATATGTATGCGTGGGTGTGTATGTCGTACAACAGCACCCCTCCCCGAGACATCCCAGACATCATCTGATATGCTAATATTTCTAAAACAGAATGACAAGGTCTACGAGGGCAATGCACTGTAAGTACTATTTCGCAATCAAACCCCTCTTTGACAAAGAAGGGAAGGCAAGGGAAGGACAGGAAAGGGAAGGAGAAGGAATGGGTTTGGGGATAGAACAAAAAAAAAAAAAAGAAGAAAAGCGACACAAGTTGAGTTTCCGGGAAAAGGGGAAGGAAAGGGAATATCGTGTTCTGTGTCGATCGCAGGAAAGGGGACCTTCCTTCTGTGCACATGTGTCTGCGTGTCGTATACGTGTGCTCTCATATCTCTATATGGCGAACTAGACCCGAGGGTCCCTTCCTCTCTCTTTTCTTCTTCTCTCTCTCTCTCTCTTTCTCTTTTCTATTTTTTTCTCTCTTTTTCTATATCTTCGGTCTAACCCATTTTATTTTCTTGATTTTATCGCGCTTAGCAACGTTGTCTCTTTTATGCCGTCCAAGACCCGTCCTGCACCACTTGCCGACCCGGTCAGCAACACACATGTAAGTTTGGCGATTGTTTACCAAACAAAAAGTGAAAGGCTTGTCCCACTCTCTTTTTTTTTTGCCCTTCCCTTGTTTCCTTTCTCTTGCCCTTTTCTTTTTTGCTCATGCTGCTTTCTTTAACTCATCAGGGCCCGGGACCAGCCATGCCGGCCATGATGCCCAACGAAAAAGCCGACGCGGGGTTTGTGGACTACATGAACTTGTACATCAAAAACCTGGATTCTTCGGTGACCAACAATGACCTGTTCAACATGTTTCGAAAGTTTGGCCGCATTGTGTCAGCTCGAGTGATGAGCAACCCGACCACGGGCCAATCCAAAGGTTACGGCTTTGTCAGTTACGACAAGGCAGAAGAAGCCGCGGCGGCACTTCAAGAAATGAACGGGAAATTGGTCGCTTCAAAGCAGCTCATTGTCGCTTATCACGAGCCCAAGAAACCGCGTCACGACAAGGGCAGCAACAATGGTAGCAACAGCAACAGCAACAATGGTAGCAGCCACCATCAGCAGCAATCCAATCATCAGCATGCACACCAGCAGCAGCAGGGCCTGCCCGCCCAACAAGGACAACATCACCCTTCTAATAACCATGTGGGAAATGGCGCATCGCCCTTTGGATTGGGCGCACCTGTAGGCAATTCTCCTGCTGCTGCTGCGTCGATGGCTGCAGCTGCGGCTGCAGCTGGTTCAGTGACCAATGTCTCGTCTGGCATGGGCACGCCTTACATGCCTCTTGACACGAGACATCCGTACGACGTCAACATGGCTCCGCCCATCTCTGGTATGCATGTCGCTTTGGCTTCAGTAGGTTCGCATGACTTAACCTTTTTTTTTGGTTGTTGTTTTCATTACAGTGCCATCACCTGTGAGCGGTCTCGGGATAGATAATGTTGATCAGATTGCGATGAACATCAAGTCCATCGGCCAGAAACGTCCTCCTCCACCGCATCCAATCCATCGCAAAGTGAGTCCTATCATTGCTCAAGTATTATAATTGTTTGCTGACTTACTTTCGTACAGCTATCCACCGCAGACTCTAATTTCGGGCAGGCACCACTTCGTCTTTCGCCTCCTTTCTCCACATCACCGATGTCGGGCATCAGCAGTACCGGCCCATCCTTGGCCTCTCTAGCCTCGGGTCTCAACGTCCAGGCACGCCCTCTCCACCACCAGCCATTGCCCCATCATCAGCAGCAACAACACCAGCAGCATCAACCGCATTCCCAGCCCGACTACCCACGGACGGGCAGTAACAACAACAATAGCAACAACAACCGACCGACCCTGCGGCGCAAGGGCTCGCTCGAATCCATCAGTTCTGTCATGACCGAGTCAAGCGCTACCGTCCAGCGACAACGGCTAACCGAGGCTGTCCAGCGCTGCGGTGATTACGGCAAATCGGTGAACGATATCGTAGACATGCTCCTGACCCTGAAACGCAAAGAGCGGTCCCTTTGTTTGTTCAACCACGACTTTTTGCGAGGAAAGATCCAGGATGCGGTCGACGCGCTGGAGACGTTTAATGAAGACGGCGAGGATGAATACGAGGCAAATGGGTAAGATATAACGAAAAGGATTGGGATGAGGAACCATGAAACTGTGATGCTGAGAAATCTGTGCTTTTTTTTTTCATTTGCATCATACTAGGGTGAATATGCCTGAAATGTCCACGCCGCTCCCAGTGACCACTGTCGCACCTGTGATGCAAATGCCACAACCGCCATCTCAACAGCAGCATCCGATCTCCGTGCCGCCGCCACGTATCTCCAAGGCAATCCCGATCGTCGCTCCTCCGCCTGACTCTCCGACCAAGACAGCTTCTCCTAAACCCAAAGCCTCACCTACAAGCAGCACGCCAAAGGACAGCAAAACTCAAGAAGTCGAGAACCTTCTCGCTTCGCTGGAGGGAAAACCCACTCATGAGAAGAAGCAGCAACTTGGCGACCGGCTTTTCCCCCTCGTCAAAGCGACTGGCACCAAACACGCTCCCAAAGTCACCATCAGGCTGCTTGACACGATTGACCTGCATGAACTCGCTCGTTTCATGCATGACAAGAATCGGCTGAAGGAGCAGGTCGATATTGCGTTTGCTTCCCTCAAATAATTCGTTTCTTGTTTTTTTTCTCTTCTTTTCTCTGGATATCCCCACACCATTCAACAATTTATACTCTCTTGTCTCTGTCTCTCTATCTCTCTCTCTCTCTCTCTCTCACACCTCTTACTTCTTTTTCTCTCTTTCTATTCCAATGTTGCTAATTTCCCCTCTCTTTCAACACCCTCCCTTTTTTTTTTCTTCAACGTGCACAAGTTTCAAACATACACATATCACACTCACTTTCACACATACATACGCACATAGCCACACTTTTTCTTTCTTTTCCTGTAAACGTGCCACAAGTATAGAGAGAGAGAGAGAGAGAGAGAGACAGAGACAGAGAAAAGACGAGAAATCCTGGTTTTTAGCGTAGTATACCTTTGGAATGTAGACAAATGGTCGGATTGCTTACAGGCAATATATTTCTTGTGCAGGACATAGATTGCGCGGCATGTGCGTGTTTGTGTATTTAAGATGTGCGTATGATGTGACACGGGAAAGTGTATTTTGACCTATTCCCGTGATGTCTCATCGTTTTCCCTCGGAGACGCTGTTTCGTTTCACATTTTTTTAAACACTTTTTGTGCTTTATTGTGTATATAGAATAGCTTATGCTGGCGGAACCGAGGGTGCGTCTTTACAGGCGGATGTGCTGCCTCGTTACTGACTTGAGCTTTAGGACGTTCGTCGCGATACGGCCCGACTCGCCAGTTTCTTGCAGGAATGCCTGACATTGGGCAATCTTCGCGTACGCA
This sequence comes from Syncephalastrum racemosum, assembly GCA_002105135.1. Classification (NCBI taxonomy): domain Eukaryota; kingdom Fungi; phylum Mucoromycota; class Mucoromycetes; order Mucorales; family Syncephalastraceae; genus Syncephalastrum; species Syncephalastrum racemosum. Next base: position 763,982 of record MCGN01000001.1, read on the forward strand.
TAATACAGCGACTGCAATTCTGTGATGCTCATTGTTCGCGTTTGCAACAGGGCTTCAAATACTTTGAGACATTTTTACGTGGCCGTGAAGAACTTGTCTTGTGCACGCGTGGCAAACGACGGCTGGAACCTTGGACCCTGATGCCGCCTGCCGTTTTGGCACGTACCCATAGCCGGCATATACATCAGTAAGGAAGCAAGCATATTATCGAGATATTCCATTTGACTCATGACTTAGCCCGCAACTTACTTCGGAGACCATACCCTTGAGCCCTTCCGACGAGAATTTGCTGAAGGTGCTGGATGAATATGCATGATGTTGCCACTCACCTACTATAATGACGACATATTTAGCATCACGAACCTATCATATTCCTATTTACAGGCTACAGTCGATACAAATGTCCTTACATCTATGCAAGTAACCACCCAACGACGTTTTTACTTCTTAATCTTGACTCTCTTTCACATTCTCTCACACACCAATAGCTCCGGTCGCAGCACGAGCATTTAGTCTTACAAGAGGAAGAAGAGTCGCAGCAACCGAGGGGCAGCACCTCTTCAAGCTTTTTTGACCAGCCATTGACACTCAAAACGGACACCGCTTGGCGACGTCATGGTACGTAGAAGATGCTAAAGAAAAGAGAAGATTCAGGTACTCAGTGGCCGGTAGAAAATGTGGGCTTATGGCAAATGGTATGCGAAGTGCTGACGATCGTGCTCGATCCAAAACCCGTAAACCCTTTGGAGATCGATTTCCAATATCTGGACTCTTTGCCGCTTGAGGAGGCGGTCTTTCTGACAGGTGGATTAATTCATTTCCTGCAAGAGATCTGGCTCCAGGCCGAACCATCGACTCCTCTTGCAGCCGCAGGCAAGTCAACGGAACTCGAGGGCTTTAGTTTTGACTCACATATTTTATTTGTAGTGTATGAGGATATCAAATCGATGCAAAATCGTCACTTAGCAAACATGTATGAATATACCGCCCGGAAGGATGAACCTTGATGATTAACATCCTGGTTTTGCAAGTTGTTTTTCAATGGAGGCAGCCAGTAGCTTGTGCACAGGATAGGTTGGATGGCCCGAGTCTATGGGTTGGTTAGTATGTTTGTGGCAGGATCGCAGAGGACGCTAGTTTACGTACTCAGCCAAAAATATCTGAACGTGTGGAAAATGGTTTGGTGAGCGACGAAGTCCATACTTATGGGTATTGGCACTTACTCGTAAGGAGCCAGACAGCCGTACGCTTCATAGTTTGTGTTAAAGTCGGGCGCAGTAGAGTTTGGGCAAAAAGTGGAAATATCCTTGAAGCCCAGCTCGGATGCATTATCCAGATACTGATTGAAGTATGAAAAGGCATCAATCGTAATCACGATAGCGTCATTGTGGTTGCTAGCAAAGTCGGATATGTGTTGCTGCAATATGCTATTATATGTGTCGATCGCCTGGGCGTACTGCTTTGTGGAGCTGCCGCCTGGCGAACGATCCCTGGGCGGGATGTTGAAGAACATAAAAGCGCGCAGATCATGCTCGTACAGTTCCTCCTAAAGGCGGTGGTTATTATGAGAAGATAGGGAATATACAGCTTTTATATTTCGTTACCATCTTGTCAAAGTAAGTGTCAATGATGCCGGCATAGAAATCCGAGTAAGAGATATTAGTCCACTTGACCGTGTCACCGACATCGTTGATGCTGTATAACTCTTGTTAATATGCATGGCTTATCAATGTATTTGCTCGTTTGCGGAAATGGCCCGTCTTACCCTATCCAGAAAGCGCCCAAGGTGCTTTTGGGATCCCATTTGATACGAGGATTCACAAAGTCGACGAACTGCTCAACCTGTTCTACGAAGGACACTGTGAAATCGTGGTGCTTTGTGATTTTGGCAGGGTCGATATCAGCCCCGGCGAACGCGAGATTGTACAGCTTTGGGTGGCAGTGCTGTGGCAGGCCTTGATAGCAGCCTGTCAAGTACTCTACCCAGTTCGGTCCATCGGCACTCGTCTTTGAAAATTGCAATGACACGTCTTATAAGCAAACATAACTGTACAAGTGCTTTCCACTATACCTTGTTGAGCAGAATAGGGTTGTTTGATAGAGACGCTTTGTCAGTGAAATTGCTCCACGAAAACTCAGGCGTGCCAAGTTGACCTTCCGTGTAGCTGTAGGAATCGCCAAAGACGAACCTGTACTCATTATATTAGGTCAGTAAAGGCCCCTCCGACAGTATGGTAATTATGCTTGCTACATACATGGTTTTGACATGTTTCCAGCAGAACTGAGTACTATGGGACGGAGCGGCCCATACTTGACTTAAGAGCAATCCTAAAGGTGCAAGCAAAGGAAACAGGGAACGCATCTTCTTTCAATTCAGTTCATGTAAAACACTATTGTTCGCTGCTTTATATAGCCGCATAGCTGATGGGTAATTCTTTGGTACTCTTGTCCTCTGCAAAGTAGGAAAATAGGAAGATTCGCCGAACATTGACCGAGGGAACCGGGGAAATACTTCTTCTCACGTTCAGCCAATATACTTCTGTGCCTATTTTTCACGCGCCATAATGGTACATGTAGCTGCCACGTGAGCTATCGACATGCATCCGGCGTCAGCATAAAAAGGATTGGAAGACATATGGGCGGACTTAGCTTATCTTTGAACGAAGTTAACGTCTGGTCACATATGCTGAGTAATTAATACCGTCTACACTTGTGTGATTTTAATATCGAAATCCTCGAGAGGGCCAGGAAAAGCCTTGTATAACATACACCTCGGCAGCAACAGAGCAGCAAATCCTTCATGATGAATGGATATCAACATCCTGGCTTGATTTGCGTAATGTTATAGCTGCAATTATCCGCTGCTATCCAGCTGCCGCACATTATACGTAGTGGCGCGCTCTGAGAGATGAATTTCGCAGCATTAAAATTTTACACGTGCAGATCCTCCTGTTCGCGCCTTCTTTTCTTCTCTTCATGAGTCTCAGCACCATTGCCCGCAACCGATTGAACAAAGAATTGGGTAAAATACAATAACAATAGCCATCGATTTCAAGGACTAAGATAAAAACAGGCGACCTTGACCGCGATCCACCACCGGGTATCACCTGCTACCCAGTTGAAGACGACATTACGCAGCTCGAAGCATGTAAGTCCTCAAGCCCATGCCGTCAAATGCTGCTAACAAGCAAATAGTCATCAAAGGTCCGCCCGATAGCCCATATGAAAAGGGCATGTTCCAGCTTGAGATTCGTGTGCCCTACAATTATCCCATGGAACCGCCGCAAATACGCTTCAAAACGCCCATTTATCATCCCAACATTGACGACAATGGAAGAATATGCGCCGATATCCTCAAAGCAGGCGGTAGCGGTACCTGGGGACCTGCACTGAACCTGTCTACGACCCTGATACTTCTGAGCACACTCATGGCCTCACCCAACCCTGATGATCCGTTGGTCAAAGAAATTGTGCGTTCTTTCTTCAAAAAAGAAATATGCGACAAATCCAACTTACTTTACTTACTTTTTGCAGGCCCATGAATTCAGCATTGACCATGCGAGATACGTCGCAAATGCACGAGCACACACCGAAAAATATGCGATGGGTACATCCGCTTCAGCAGCCGCCAAAGTATGCCCGGAGACTATCTCATTTTCACTTTACTGATTACTTTGCCAGACCGTTCCTGAAGTGGATAGCGCATCTTCAAACGTAAAAGCAGCACCTCTCTTATCAAACGTCAACGACATACCTACCTCTGACAATGCGCCAGGTTCGACGTCTATTTCTGATGCACCATCTCGAGCACTTCAAACAGAGACAAGCTTTGCCATGCCAATTCATAATAGCGGCAACAATATGTCTCCTCCGGCACCCAAAAAGCCGTCTCGCTTATCATTATCTTCTAGCAAACGAAAGCGAGCAGAAAGTCAGTCTCAAACAAGTGAGACGTCTTCATCGGCAGGCATGACTCAAGAAGAGCCTTCATCACAAACTCCTTTTGCGAAGTACGCAGAACCCGCACAGATTGACCGTTCTGCAGCACCTTTATCTCAACGAGATGCTTCTTTGTCGACGGACCCGTCAATTGAGACAATCGTTGCTGCAGACCTGGGCTCGATACAATCGCAGAGCAGTTTGTCTTCTAAGACCGAACCCTCCCCTAAAACGGTGGCAGAAACTTCGCAAAGTTGCGAAAGTGTGCCTCAGGCAAAGAAGCTCAAAAAGACATCATTGCTCTCACGCATTTCGTCCAAAAAAGAAACACGAGACTCTCCCAGCTCCTCTAGCAGCTCTCTACCCGTTCTCACTCTGCAGGACATACCAACACTGGTCTCCAAGAGTGACACCGTCTACGCACCCATTCCGCCTCCGCCGCTGAAAAAGGTCCACAGCACACCATCCAGTTCGGCGAATGCCTGGTCAAGCTCACGAATCGAATCCGACCAAGAGCAACGAATGCCTGTTCAGCCCTTCGCGTCCAATCCAGATAACGTATTCAAGGATGATAAGGATGCCCCGATAATCGCAGCGGACACGCGGGTCCAAGCTCAGGCGGAGGACACTAAACGCGTACCGATGACTGAGACGCACAAGAATTGTTCAGTAGCGAACACTTCATTAGAAGAAGTGCCTTTATTCCCAGTGACTCATGAGAAATCCATACAACCCAAGAAATCCAATAAGCTGAGTTTGTCCAAAAGCAGGCGCCAAAAACAGCAGCAGCAACAGCAGCAACAGCAGCAATAATATTCCGGGTAAAGAGTCAGCCGACGATACCCACATTACTTAATCCGCATTGACAAAAAATACTATTTCGCCCATGCCGCACGATCCCCACATTTCATTCACTTCTCATGTCTGTACCTACCTTTGAAACCCTTGCTTTAACCCTATTCCCTTCGGGCGTGCTTGAGATCGCCTTCAACCGACCCCGTGTATATAATGCCCTGAACGCACAAGTCTATAAAGTATATGCCGTTAATTGTCTATTCTTATAATGCTGTAGCGGCTGACCTGTCCGACCCTTTAATTTATAGGACTGGTTGGACGCGCTGCGCTGGGCCAAAGCAGATGATAAGGTCAGCGTGGTGGTCTTGACCGGTCGTGGCAAGTACTATAGTTCAGGTGCTGAACTGGCTATACCCGATCTTTCTCCTGAAGGCCAAGAAAGGACCGCCCGTCACCGTGGCATTACAAAGTAAAAAAACAAAAAAGAAACGAAACAAATGATTAGCAACGCTGTAACGGCTTTGTGATATTAGGGACGTGGTGTCTGAGCTTGTATGTTTCCCCAAGGTGCTGATCTCTGCTGTCAACGGTAATAAATCACCAATTTCAGATAAACAAAGAATCCGACTAACCGGACGACGGATGAAATGAATGATGCAGGACCCGCTTATGGTTTTGCAGTGACGACGTTAGCGCTTTGTGATGTGGTGTACTGCGTGCCCCATGCCACCTTTGCGACGCCTTTCATGAAACTCGGTAAGCCTCTGTGCCTGATAGGCTTGAACCAGAAGCTTACGCACGAATGTAGGTTTCTGCGCCGAAGGGTGCTCGTCCGCTCTTTTCCCGCGTATAATGGGTCCCTCGCGTGCCAATGAAATATTGGTAAGTCATAAAGAAATAATAAAACATGGAAGAGCTAATGAAAGCATCGGTTTTTTACTAGCTTATGGGCCGCACATTCTCTGCAGACGAAATGGTGGCCTGCGGTATGGTGAGCCGCACCCTGCCAGCCGACGGCTTCCGCGATCAGGTGCTGGCACTCGCGGAAGAGACGGCTAAATTCAGCCTCGAGGCGCTCAAGACGACTAAAGACCTTGTCCGTCGTGTCGACCGCGACTTCCTTCTCCAAGTGAACGAGGAGGAAATCAAGCGCCTGGGCGAACGCAAGAGCAGCGAGTATTCCATCCAAGCCATGCGCAACTTTGTCGCCGAGGCTGAACGGAAGCGTGCCGCGAAGAAGCAAAAAAAGAGCAAGCTGTAAATAGAAAGCAATGACTACCTTTTTCATATTGCTTGTTTTTAATCATGATGAATTGCAACTATATCACTGTCTTCTCCCTTTCGTGAAAATCAATTTTTCCTTTCCCCTTTTAATGGCATCCGAATATGTATATAAAGGAGGGAACCTGCTCGTGTAAGAATCTGCAACTTTCCTCTTCACGTAACATGATGATAATGACGATTCAATCCATACCATCCTTCTTGGTCGCAATATGGTCGCTCGTCCTGGGCCTTCACGCTTTTGCGGCTCTGGCCCAGGAACAGCAGCCCCAAGCTTCGACACCTAGTGCATCCTCATGCTCTGTACCGAAAGTGTTAGTCTCTTTTGCTCAAGCAGGTCGGCAGCTTCATGGACTCACCCCTGATACCTCTCTTTTATTTAGTTTCGCTCAATGTCTGACAAACCAAGACAACTACATTCGAGGGTGCACCGGTCAAGGTAACGTCAGGTGCCTTCGGATCTCGCTGCATAGACTAACACCTTTTTCATTGTTCTTACTTTGCAGATTATACCTGCCTCTGCAAAGTAAGAAAAGAATAACATATGCTTTCTCCATAATCTGTTCTCATGTCTGTATAGTGGAATACGGTCAAACTCTCCTGCTGGGATAGTTGCCCGAACGAGCCCGGTCGCCAGGCACAGAATGGTATCAAGGAGACGTACTGTACCATTAGTGGCATCGCCCAGAACGCAACAAGCCCTAGCACGACGCATAGTCCTGCTGCATCCTCTCTTTCTCCCACAGCCTCTGAGTCGTCCGCTTCTGCTAGCAACCAAGGTAGCCATGCCGTCCAAAATGGTGCTTCTGGCAGCGTGGATCGTACAAGTACCGCCTTTGCATTCGCTGGCTTCTTCTTTGTTGCTCTCGTCTGGGAGACCTTGTGATAGTTTTATTTCTTGTGAGCTTGGCATCCAGCTATATTTCATTTTTTTTACATAAATACATATGAACACCTCCGCCGTCGCATTAGCCCCAGTTCATGGAGACACTGTGTATCAGAAACCGAGATATTTCCCGCGTTCGCATTACAGTCTTGGACTGGCTGCTAGTTTGTATAATTATGCACGCAAGATCCGCTACAGTTATTCGACTGCGCAACTACAAAAGGACCCATGCCAACCAAGTCTCTTCGGATATGACCTTATACTGATATGTTATGTCCGTAATGATATGAACGAGAGGATGGGAAATAATATGACGGAGTCGATAATCTATCCGAATAACTTATTGCACCACCAGATGTAAGAGTACTAGAGTACGTTCTACATATTTCAGCCAAACAGAAATGGCTTACCAATAATGTCTATGCCATAATATATAAATGATGATGAATGAGTACGTAAGCAAGTGTTCGCATCAGTTGCATATCAGATGAGGCAATCACCGCCAGCAAATTTATTCGTCCCTGGCTGACAAATTCAACGCAGATATTATTTTCTTTCTTCTCCATTGAACATGCCACCTCTCCCGAAGCCTACCAAGCAAGTGTATGACTATCTCGTTATCGGCGGTGGCTCAGGTGGTCTTGCGTCGGCTCGCCGTGCGAGCGGTATCCACAAGGCCAAGGTCGCCCTGATTGAAGCACAGCATCGTCTGGGTGGCACCTGTGTCAATGTCGGTTGCGTGCCCAAGAAGGTCATGTGGAATACAGGTAACTCTTCCTATCCTCTCATTCTTGCTTCATGCGCTGACAGAGACTAGCTTCGGTGGCCGAGGCATTGCGCGATGCTCCGAGCTATGGTTTTGATCTCAAGACGATGCCTGATTTTGACTGGAGTTACATGAAGAACAAGCGCGATGCGTATGTCAAGCGCCTGAACGGTATCTATGAGCGTAACCTGGGCAACGATAACGTAGAGCACCTCCAGGGCTGGGCTAGTTTCGTCAGCCCGGATACTGTGCGTGTCCAACAATCTGAGTCCGAGTCCTTTGATGTTCAGGCCAAGAACATTCTGATTGCCACAGGTACTAAAGAAGAGGAAGGGGGTGCGTGATGAACAGGGGAAAAAAGACTGACACATCCTCTTACAGGCAGTCACCCGATCATTCCATCTGTGCCCGGCGCTGAGCTCGGCATCGACTCGGATGGCTTCTTTGATCTGGAAAAGCAACCCAAGAGCGTGGCTGTGATCGGCACCGGTTACATTGGCATCGAGTTGGCCGGTATCTTCAATGCGCTCGGCACAAAGACCACCGTCTTCTCGCGCACCCAGCATATCCTCCGTCACTTTGACTCTATCATCCGTGACAATCTGCGTACCGAGATGGAGAACAATGGCGTCAACTTTGCTTACCACTCGCAGGTCAAATCGCTCTCACGCAACGGCGATCAGATCCGCATCGAGTACGAGTCCGAGGGCAAGCCCGCCTCGCTCGAGGTTGAATGCGTCCTCTGGGCGGTCGGCCGTGCCCCGAATGTTAAGAAACTCAACCTCGAGGCAGCTCAGGTAAAGACGAATGAGAAGGGCTACATCACCGTCGACGATTATCAGAACACCAGCACCCCCAACGTGTATGCTCTCGGTGATGCGTGTGGCAATTATGAGCTCACCCCCGTCGCCATTGCGGCTGGCCGCCGTCTTTCCGACCGCCTCTTTGGCGGCGAGCAATTCAAGGACAGCAAGCTCGAGTATGCCGACGTCCCTACCGCCATCTTTTCTCACCCGCCGTCCGGTACCGTCGGCCTGACCGAGGACCAGGCCCGCGCTCAGTTTGGTGACGCCAATGTCAAGATTTATCAGTCCAAATTCGTCAACATGTACTTTTCCATGCTTGACCACAAGGAGCCGACCGCTTACAAGCTCGTCTGCGCTGGTCCCGAGGAGAAGGTTGTCGGTGTTCATCTCTTTGGTCGCGACAGCGATGAAGTCCTCCAAGGATTTGGCGTTGCCGTCAAGATGGGCGCAACCAAGGCCCAGTTTGATAACTGCGTGGCTATCCACCCCACCGCTGCTGAGGAGCTGGTAAGTTTACTTTTATTTTGATGGGATATTCGCGTGATGACTGATTTCTTGTCTTTGTTTAGGTGACTATGCGTTAGATTTCATTTTATCCATGTAGATCAAATCCTTAATGTACAGAAAAATGGCAATATCAAGAGAATATACATCCCACAGCTTGAAGAGGAAGTTCGTGATACTTATTGGAAGATTCATCATCTTTTACTGCGACATAGCAATAGCAGACGTATAGGTTTCGATCCTCTCAATTTGGACGGTCAGGCACCGTTTTCGGGCTAATAACTGAAAGAGCCAGATTTTTATTGTCTGACTTTTAAAAGAGAACCTGCAAAGTTCAGGTGGCAGTGCACTTTTATATATTTTTTATTCCTGCATTAGACACAATGTCAACGGGTACGTACTACATTCATGGATTGGGATTATAATGCCAAACTATGTTACGTCCTTAAACTGGGCGATCCGACAAATGGCTTCGTACAGACGGAATTACCCCGCGAATTTTAACTGACATTCGTTCGACATTTAGGCTCCGGAAATGTTGTCAACGTTCGTTTGAATGATCTCCTCAGCACGCCTTCAGGTAAGTACCTCCAACGCATAGTAACGTCATATTCTAATTTCCATTTAGGTAAAGTAAAACAGAGAAAGCAGGAGGATCACGACATTGTGAATTCTGACAGTGGAAATGTCAATTGGCTCTTTCCATAATAGTGCAACCGCAGGCACCCGTTCCACCAGAAGCACGTCAAGGTAAAGGGCATGTATATCAGAAATGAAGATGTACTCACACATGAAAAATAGAAGGTCAGACAAATTTGATTACTAGCTCGCACCGGGTCTTTGTCAAGCTGTCGTCTGATGTCGATCAGTCTCTCGTGAGCTCGGCCAAATCCTTTGAACAACTCGGATTGTAAGTCTCTCGCGCTTTGCAAAGACAATCTAGTTCTCACACATACTAGAAACAAAGAGCTCTTGCAAGGCCTATATGCCATGGGCTTCTCCAAACCATCGAAGATTCAGGAACGTGCGCTGCCCCTATTGCTGCACAATCCGTAAGTGACAAAAGACGGTTGTATGGCTCAACAATTCATTTTGGGGATATATGTAGGCCCAAGAACATGATCGGCCAATCGCAAAGTGGCACAGGAAAGACAGCTGCCTTTTTGCTGAACATCCTCAGCCGTGTCGATACCACACTCGATAAACCTCAGGCAATTGTGCTTACGCCTTCCCGCGAATTGGCTCGCCAAATTATGGACGTGGTCGACAAGATGGCAAAATTCACTCAAGTCACACGAGGAATTGTGATCAAGGGCGGCACGCATCGCAACCGCAGGATCACGGAGCAGGTTGTGATTGGCACGCCTGGTGCGGTCTCGGATGCGATCCGCCGACGTTTTCTGGATACCACGTCGATGAAAGTGTTCGTCTTGGACGAGGCGGACAACATGCTGGATCAAGACGGTCTGGGCGACCAGAGCATCAAGATCAAAGGGTAAATGAGCTGAATTAGGAAATGGGCGGATACAGGTAACTGACGGAGGTTATTAGTATGTTGCAGTCCCCCAACGTGCAGATCGTCCTCTTTTCGGCTACGTTCCCGGAGAACGTCCGTCGCTTCGCGCCTCGCTTTGCTGAAAATGCAAACGAAATTTCGCTGCGTCGTGAAGAAGAGAGCGTCGATACCATCAAGCAGTTTTACATGGATTGCCGCGATGAGGGCCACAAATACGACGTGTTGTGCAACTTGTACGACTTGTTGACCGTTAGCCAGAGCATCATTTTCTGCCAGGTAAGAAGAGACGCCTTTTAGTAACGGAAAGAGAAGCTTAACTCCAACTTTGATTAGCACCGAAACACGGCCGAGGAAATCGCTCGCCGCATGGCCGAATTAGGCCATGCCGTTTGTGCCCTCCACGGCGCCATGGATACTGAAGTGCGTGATCGCGCTATGGACGATTTCCGCCGTGGCGAATACAAAGTTTTGATCACTACCAACGTCCTGTCCCGAGGCATCGATGTGCTCCAAGTCAGTCTTGTAATCAACTATGACATGCCTCTCGACGGCCACCACATGCCCGATCCGGAAGTCTACCTCCACCGCGTCGGTCGCACGGGCCGGTTCGGCCGTACGGGTATCAGCATCAACTTTGTGCACGACCGACGAAGTTGGGAAAACATGCGCGCCATTGAAGACCACTTTGGCAAGCCGATTAAACCTATCCAGACCGATGATTGGGAGGAAGTCGAAAAGATCCTCAAAAGCGAAAAGGTGCTGTAATTGCCGCGTTCGGTCGTGTATGTTAAAAAAAAAGTTGCTTGTATTTGTAAATTCCTTCTGTCATATTTCCATCCATGTCTGCGATATCAATGAACATTATATACTTTTATTGCGCTATGCATCATCTTCACTGCTGCTGTCATCACTGTAAGCGGCCACAAGCGAGGTGGCTGGTTGTGGTTTTGGTTCGCTTTTCTTTTCGGCTGGTTTTGCTGCCGTTGCAGCTGTCTTTATAGTGGTAGTGGTAGTGGTAGTAGTAGTAGTAGTAGAGGTAGCAGCGGTAGTCGCCGTGCTCTTTGCCTTCTTCGACGTTTCATCTTTCTCTTCATCCTCCTGCTCGCGTTTCCGTTTGACTACCACGAGACCTTCGAGACCTTTGGTGGGTTTTGCAGTGGATTTTCGAGGCAGGACCTTTTTGTTGAACTGCGATGTCGTGGGCTTTTCAACCGTAGGCGGTGAAGTCTGTGGACCGCCGCTTACCACCGCTCTAGATGATCATAAAAAAGATACATATAAATAATGAATGAGCATGACAACAATTATAAGCGGCACAGAAAACATACTTGCGATAGGCATCAAGTTCCTCTTGCTCTTTCTGTCTCTGTTCTTCCTCAAGTTTGCGCTGCACGTCGGACAAGGTCTGAAAATACTCGGCCTCGTCATCGTCAACGCGCTTGATGAGATTACTCAGTCGGCTCTGTTCCTGGAACATTTCTTCCTTGATATGCCGCTGCTCTTGCAGTCGCTCATACAGTGTGCGGGGATCATACGGTTCAGCAGACGTAGAAGACGAAGCAGCTGATCATTTCGACTCATGTTGGCATAGCATTCAAATGGTCATAAACGACTAATACCTTCCGCGTCGTCCTGGTCTCCCTTGGTCGGATCCAGCGTCTGTCCACTGACGAATCGGCCCGATTGAGACATACTGTATTTTTAAAGGTAGGAAAAAAGAGGGTGGTGGTGTCAGATACCCCGATGGGCTAGTTTCTGAATTTGTTAAATTTGACAACTACACCCAGCAGGTGGGAAGTCCAAATCATGCGATTGACGCATCACTTAGCCCCGGTCTAATATCACGAGTAACATGTGCAAAAATACAATTCTTCATTCGATCGTTCAAAGAATACGTGTGAGCAAGGAGGATGCAAGTTGGCAAAAGGGAGAGAAAGGACTTAATGTAGATATTTCATGTAAATTAGACGGCGGCGTATTCCAGGACCTAGTCAGCAGTAGAGCGTCAATATCCAATCAACACAGGTGTGTGGCTCTACTCGGTACCTTCTTTGGCTCAAGAAAGGCGAGCCAGTCTGAAGTGGTGGTGGGCAGCAGACCCATGGCGTTGACTTTGTAGACACCAAGCATCATGACAACCAGTTGGAGGAACAAAAAGACGAACTTGGGCATGAGAAGTTCGGTACTATCTTTGGTCTCAAACCGAGAAAAGGCTAGAATACCACTGTTACGCGCGTGATCCATCTTGGTCTTCCAGTTGTATTCAGCTTACTTTGGTTTAAGGACATGATGGCCTTGATAGGTTGAAAGAAGAGCATGCCGGTGATCATGACGCTAAAGATTTGGACACCGTTTCCAGACATGTAGATCATGATGGCGTTCATGGGTATACTTTTGGCGGGACTGTACGCGACGTCCCACGCTCGCTAATAGAATAGTGATACATGTAAGTGCGACTGTGCGTGTATCGGTCATAATAACCCCGTTAAATTGAAGAGTCTACTCCACTTGCCTTGATCTTGATGGCAGCATCGTTACGCTCGTCTTGTGCCGAAGTTGAACGTGAAGCTTTCTGTAAAGCAAATGAATGTGTGCCATTCGTTACGAGGAGGAGTCTGTGCTTACTGCGTTGGCTTTGGCATTTTGAAGGACGCCTGATTCGAAGCCGATCGGATTTGCGAGCGTCGTCTTGGACCTATAATTCGAGTCAGGGAAGATGAGGATCGTGCTTGTCAATGTAAATACTTTGGTATGGATGCAAAGTCAACAGCCCATTTGGACGCCATATTGTATTGACAAAAGAGAGGGAGATAAAGAGAGAGAGAGAGAGAGAGAGAAAAGAGGTAAGAAGATACAGCACACGAGTACGCGCCTCTTTGAATTGCAGCTCAAATCAACCGGCCCCCGCGTTGCTATTCTGTACACGATACATATCAATGAGAGTTATTATATTACTACATGGAAGATCTACAAATTTTATTACTATTATCATAATCATAAAGGGCTCTCTTGGTTAAATAGTTTAATAGAAGCCCTGCGCCCAGGCAAAGCCAAGGATGATCAGTGCGATGACAAAGAAGATAAGAGCGTAGCTGAACCGGATGAAGCGGTGCGCGACTGCGCCCTCGACGAAGGTCAACACCACAGCAAAGGCAAGGAAGCTAATAAATCCCATGAATATCTAGAGGAAACCCATGCTTATATGAACTTACATCCACGCAAGAATCATGACACCACGAGTAGAACCGCGCGCAAAGGTGTTGATAACCATGACAGACAAGAGCATCAGAACCAGATCACGCAGCAGCTCCTGAGCGCGGTCGAAACGGTTGAAGATCTTCTGACCCCACGTAGGTGCACGGCCGAGGAAGCCGGCCATCTTGTTGTTACCCGCCCCGGTGGTATTGGGCCCGGTAGCCGCGTTGGCACCCGTAGCGCCGCCTGCAACTTCGGGGTCGGTGGTTGTGCCAGTGCCAGCGCCAGTGCCAGCCGCGGTGGTGGTGTTGGCCGCTGTGGGATCAGTGACGACGGCATTCCCAGGCGCGGTGTCGCCTCCAAAGATGTGGCGGAGCACCCAAGCAATGGCCCACATAAGCCAGAGCACGCTAAAGGCGATCCAACCTACGCGCACGTGCCAGTCCAGCAAGAAGTCGGACATCGACAGAAAGATGTTTTCATGAATGTTAGGCTGTATTTGCTCCGCCGTCATGTTCATTATTATATCTTATAATAAGGTAGTGGATAAAAAACGTGAAACACGCTGCACAGGGAATCGACGGTTATATATACGCTGGCTCAACCCTTGCTTCATCCGAATCCCTTGTCAAACATGGGTGACGGCAGATGTTGATCCATGTACCGGGGCAAGTCATGAAGTGCCTTGATCATCTCTGGCGCACGTGTACTTGCTAACGGTCCAACGTCCTCATAAGATAAACGTCCTGTATGTATAGATTGAGTCTGCCTATCAGGCCACGTTTTGCTGTTTTATTCTATTTACCTCGATCGAGGAGGACTGCGTTCCATCCTGCATGACGCGCGCCTAAACACATAAAGAGGTCAGAAGGATCCTTTCACGTCATAAGCAGGGTTTCACTCCTACCCCGATAATCTCTAATATGTCGATCAGTCAGTATCATCGCATTATTGAATAAGATTGACATACTTGACTGCGTCATCACCGACGTGGAGAGCCTCCTCTGCCGAAATCCCTGCTCGTCGGCTCGCTGCCTCAAAGATCTTGGCGGATGGCTTCTCTGCGCCCTCGTCATAGCTCGTCAGTACAAAGTCAAAGTACCGTGCTAGCTCCAGGCATTCGAGCACCTGAGCTTATTTATTGTTTGATTATCGGATCAGTCCATCAGCCTCCAATCCGCAACTGACTGACGTGTGCTTACTGAGACGCTCGTCCGAGTTACTGATCACAGCCATCCGGAACCCTTCCGCCTGGAGTCGCGTCAGCGTCGGCACTACATCGTGGAACGCGGCATAACCCTTATCTGATGTAAAGCGATGGTATAGCGCTTCAAACAGCTCTTCAAACTTGGGATCCAGTTCTACTTTTTTGCTTAGTTCTTTCCTCGATCGATATCTTGTTGGATCGCATACGGACATACCCGATTTTGGAACACCCGACTGCCGAAATGTTTCATAGACCAACTATGCATGATCGCGACCCGTGTTAAATTTCTTGAACTGTCCGTCTCCGCATACACACACATACCTCGTGCCACCAGTGCCGCGGATGCATGCCAATATGCCTCCCGTAAAATGGCACGCGGTCCATCTGGTTTTTGAACACGTGGCTGAACGTCTGTCGGATGCGTTCACGGCATACGGCGATACCCATGCCGTTCGCTTCATTGGCCTAATTTTTCTCTTTGTTGAGTCGTCGATCGCGCGGGATGGGAGTCTCAGACTTACATATTGGGCCGTCATGCTTCCACGCGGTTTAAAGAGGGTATTATACGCATCAAAAGTTACTAATCGGATCCGTGTTGTGCGCCCAGCCATGACCCAAAGAAGGAAAACAGGAGATAAAATTTAAGATGCCCAGCTCGTCTCATGCATTGACAGTCAATGAGGAAAAAGCGCCGACAGAAACAAATAAATAACATAAACGAATACGAATACGAACACGAAACGGAAACGAAGGAGACAGCAGCAATGTATATCGTGAAATTGATTTTATCCAAAAGAAAAGAGAAAGAGATAAGTAGACCCGCGGAATACGGGAGACATTATAAAGAGAAATGGAAACAGAGAATGGGCGGGAAATATGTGAAAAACATTTGTCAACGCATGATATAGTGGAGTGCGTGTGTTTGTGGAGAGTGAAATATAAAGAGAAAAAGGAAAGCCGGTTTGTACAATGGGATCGCGCGTATACACTTTTGCAGTAACTTTTTTTTGTATAAAAAAAGACAGAGAGGAAAATCACAAGAAGGTCACTTCTTTTTACTGGTGGTGCCCATTTTTTTGCTCGTCGACGTAAATGCGTAGGTCGTGCCCTGTCCAAGAATGAGTCAATAAAGCGAAGCTCGCGTATAAGTTATCAACTTACAATGCGCATGGCCTGCAAATCGGACTGAATATCATCCTCTTTGAGCTTGAAGACGAAGGTCGGGCCTGACATAGTCTTGCGACTCTTGGACTTGGTTTCTGAATGTTCCAGACCGCGTCTCCGGAGATTTCGTTTGAGCATGCGTGCTTGGGATTCCATGACGACATCTACCAAATATATAAGGACGCGTTCATAGTTGAGCATTAGCTCTCGGCTTACCGTAAACGAGGTCGCAATTGTCCTTATCGTCCTTGAGTTTACGCCGCTTTTCTTCGAGAGTTGCAAACAGTTTTTCGCGCATCTCCTGCTTTTCGTTCTGTACACATGCACAAGTTAGTGTCTTGCGATAAGACAGACAGTGCAAATTGAAGGACGTACGAGGTATTCTTCTTCGGCTTGACAGATTTCCTGCTCAAATTGAGAGTCCGTCACCTGTTCCTGATACTGCCGGAAGAGCTGGCCATCATGGATCGTCTTAAGCCGTATCCTTTCCAACTCCGCTACAGCTTCCGTGAAAGCGAGATGCGTGTCTGTAAAAAAAACAAAACCAAAAAACCAAAAAAAGGCGTGTGAGAAAAATAAGATAATGAAATCGACACCGTTTTCTTACCGTCATGGATCTGACGAATCTCGTCCTGAATACTCGCGAGCTTCTCGGTGTAAATTCTATCTCATTCATTAGCAAAGACATAATAAAAGAACACAAAAAAAAAAAAAAAAAAGAAATAAAAGGAAAGGAAAAAGTAGAAGCAAGAGGAGACTTTGCTTACCGCTCCTTGTTCTCCATAAAGTCAGCATTGATCTTTCCGAGACGCGTCACAAGCTCTTTTCGCTTCTTGTGCTTCCGAGAATCGACTGCTCCGTCATAGTGGCCTAGTATAGAAAATTAGTATCCGTCGACGGACGGAACTTGCTATCGAGGATTGCTTACCGTCCAACCAAGGTTCGGAGTCATCTACTTCAGAGAGGTAGACCTGACCGGCGTGCTGCTGGGATGACGGTTGTGCAGGATGGATGGTCGCAGGCGTGCTCGTCGTAGTCGTAGTACCCGCATTAGCAGTGCTGGTGACAAGCGGAGCAATAGTAGTAGTAGTAGTAGTAGAAGTAGTAGTTGTACCAGCAGCAACAAGAGCAGAAGATGCATTGTATTGACTCGAAGGGGGAGCAGGAGGTGCAGAAGCGGAAGCAGAGGCAGAAGCAGAGACAGAAACAGAGGTAGAATAATTACGCCTGTCATCGATTATTGGCTGGTGATGATGGTGATGATGGTGATGATGATGTGGGTGCTGGTGCGGGTGCTGGTGCGGGTGCGAGTGCGGGTGAGTATGTGAGATATGCTGGTGATGGTGGGTTGTATTCGGGTGGTGGTGGTGTACATAATACGGTGAAGAATGGTGATGATGGTGATGCACCCTTCGCTGCTGCTGCTGAGGCGACTGGCCTAATCCTTGCTGAGTCGACGAAGGAGGTGGCGGCGGAGGTGGCGGCCGCGTGTAAAGACCAGAAGAAAGAGACGGAGAAGGAGAAGAAGCGGATGCAGGCGGGACACTGTTGGCTGCAGTCGAAGTAGTAGGAGTCGTGCTGGCGGCGGTGGTAGCAGCGGCGATAGTGGTAATAGCGGCAGGAGGCGTGGCAGTGGGAGCAGTAGCGGCAGTGGTAGTGTTTGTAGGAGTAGTAGCAGCGGTAGAAGTAGTAGTAGAAGGAGTAGCAGCTGTCTTGGTAGGTGAGGAAGCTCGGTTTTTGTAGGTATAAGAAGTGTCCTCGTGCCGAGCATAATTCACAGAAGGAATGAGATTATGCTGCTGACCTTGCTGAGAATGGTGCGAGGGATGGTGGTAAATGTAGCGGTCTTCCTCTTTAGGAGAAGAAGAGGAAGAGGAAGGGTAAGCGTGTTGCTGCTGCTGCTTCTGCTGCTGATGCTGGTGGTGAGAATGAGAGTGAGAGTGGGAATGGTGAGAAAGCTGCGGGGGAGGATAAAACGGCGAAGAAGCCGAGACTGGCTGCGACGTGGACGACGCACTGGCAGTAGTGTTGCTACTGGGGCCACCACCACCGACGGGCGTGCTTGTAGCGGTATGACTACTGCTACCGCTGCTAGCGCTGCTGCTGCTGCTGCTGCTGCTGCTGTCGTTGTTGTTGTTGCTGTTGCCGCTATGAGTACCGTTCGGTAGGCCCAACCGTCCTTCTGACGGTGATCCAACCTCTTGTGCTGTACTCTGCTGTTGTTGCTGATGGCTGTGGTTGTTGTGGTGAGGCGCCGGTAAAGGTGAAGCAACACCTTTGGCAGAGTGCTGCTGCTGCTGCTGCTGCTGCTGCTGCTGCTGAGACTGTTGAGGCTGTTGCGGGTGGGGCTGTGCGGGCAAAGAAGGTCGACCGCTTGAACCTTGCGAAGAAGAAGAGGTCTTGGTCGCGTTCCCAGAAGGTGGCAGATCGTTAGTCGGGGGTCGTCCTGTCGAGCTCGCAAACATGAAGGGCTGGTCTGCTTCAAGCATGGAGGCTATGGGCATGCTTTGAGGGAGGAAAAGAAGAAGAGAAGGAAGAAAAAAAAGGAAAAAGACGATAGAGGACGTTCTCTTTGAGGGGAATGCAACAATTCAAGGACAACAATAGAAAGCAAAAGGTTGTAAAATGAGCGAGGAGAGGTAAGAGAGAGTAAGACCAAGAGTGAGAGAGAGGGAGATTCGGAAGCAGGAAGAAGAAGGAACTTTCACAGTTGGAGACGCTGAATCCGCCAACGGGGTATGGATTATTGGATTGGGTGGGGGGTTGTTGGATTCCCGCTCACCGCCCAGCAATCGAATGGTCCTGCCTACATAAGCCACATTATCTACTTTACACATGCCATACACTTCATACAATACTACACGGTGCACATAAGATATTCCTATTCTCTCTCTTTTTTTTCTTCCTTTTTATTCATCAGGCCCATTCCAAACATTGTATTTGCCTACATATCTGCTTCATGTTAATATATATATATATATTTATACACTAAACTATACTCCTGAGACGTACATTGCGTCAATCTGTTTTGCTTGGGGCAGCGCCAGTTTGATCTTGTTCCGGTACGTCGCGCGGTTGTTCTTTTCAAAGGGATTGCCTTCGAGATATACCGTTTCAAGCGTCTTGATCCCGCCCAGTTCGCGCTCCACCTCGTCAAAGGTCTCGTTTTCAAACAGGTTGTTATTGGCCTATTCCGTTTAAAAGTCAGCTCTTCGGTCGTCATCCTTTCTTTTTGAAATGACAAACCCAAAACTCCTCTAGCTTGGTCAAGTGCGATATGTTCTCAATATGCCGCAGTTGGTTGTGTGCCACGTCCAGCGTTCGAAGGTTCACCTAGAGAGATGTCAAAAAAAGAGAAGACAACCTTTTTTTTTTTGCACCACGTACATTATTTTCGAGACCTTCGATTTTGGTGATGGCATTGTGAGACGTGTAGAGCTCTTCTAGGTTCACGAGCTGTTCCAGACCCTTGAGGCTCGTCAATCGATTGCTCTGGATGCTGATAATCTTGAGATTCTGCAACGCATCCAAATTCTACTCCATATCATCAGTCGAGCTGCATTTCTCGCCTTTCCTCTCTTTTCTTGTGTATATGCGTTGTATGTGTACGCGTACCTCGAATTTCGTAATCTTGTTCTTTCCCAACCAGAGCTGACGCAACTTCACCAACTTCTCCAAGTTCTCGATGACCTTGTGAAAGCTGTCAGTCTATGCCACATTCCTTCTGTTTCGCCTACCCTGATTTTGTTCGCACCAAGTTCGAGATTCTCAAGATTGACCAGTGCATCGAGGTTTTCAATATGAGAGATGCGGTTGCTGACAAAGTAAAGATCGACAAGGTTGACAAGTGCTTCAATATGCTTGATGTGCTTTATCTTGTTGAACGACAAATCAAGCATTCTACCCCATATATGAATATTCAATTTTCATTTCAACTCGTGTGCTTACTTTAGGTTGGTCAGTTTAGACAAATTGCGGATATGTGAGATTTTGTTGTCATAAAGGTCGAGCTCGACGAGCGTATCCGCTACACCATCAAGGCCCTCAATGTCAACGATTTGATTGCCACGGAGACATAAGCGCTATAAATTATACATAGCAGCATGAGTACGCTGGTTATAGTTCAAGAATGGGAGCTTACCTCGAGCTTCTTGAAGCGTCCGAGGTCAAGTTCCGCCAAGTCACTGATACGCTGCTGGACACCGTCTATTTCCTACGCAATTTCTGTCAATCTCGGGTTCGCCGTCTTGAAACAAGTAATTACATCTGTGTCGCTCCCGTAATCTTCCAAAAAGGCACCTACGTCATCCCATGTATAAGCATTATACATCAAGACAAAACCAGATTTTTTTTCTTTTACCTTGGGCGACATACTCGGTGAGAAGAAGATTTTGTTCGCCTTCCTTGAAATTCGCTTCGGGATCTTCGGGACGATTGTAATGTTGACGAAGCTCGTCTTCAGTCTCGGGTTCTCTTTCGGAAGCGCTCATAAGAGATAAAGAACGAAAAGGAAAACTGCCCCGGGCACGGGCTTTACACGCGGCGCGCGTACTCAGTTGCACATTGCACATTATTTTTTTTTCCTTCGCTTTTGATTTCAACTCCGCATGTCACCTGACTTGGACTTTGCATGAATGGACCCCATGATATGCTGCCTTGAAAAGGGCCTACGCTTTGTGTGCAAACCGATATTAAAGCTATCTATGAACTCTTTTCCAATTTTTATATGCCGTGTTCATGACATACTTTGACATACATGCAGAATGACGACGATTGCTTTTATATATGGACACGTCCAATAACTGAATGCCGGACCGTTCACCAGTTGAAAGTAGAAACAGTGATTGCTGTGTCCTCTGCATATACCACTGACACTGGTTTTGAGATTGCTCTGTATATGTTGCCGTTTTACGTTCGCAGATTCTTCTACCAACATACTAAGAGCAGCGCAATAATATGACATGATGTGTGTCCTTCTAATTGACAGACACTAGCAGTATCTGACGGATGTCTGCTTATTGCTTTATTATAAGCGCAGAAGCACGGTATTATAACTCTAAAGAATAAGAAACGGGAACTGCGAGAAAAAAAGATGCCTCTATGTAAAGATATCCATGTTTGCTGGAAATATGCGCATCCGATTATCTATATACATGAATTTATGAAAGACTTGTATCTGAGCTTATATAATTGATGCGTGCCTGCATCTTGAATAAGAATAAATAGTATCTTATGTTTTGATCCTATCCATAGCGGTTCAACGAGAAGGATCGACAGTGATATTTGCTTTTTTTCGCATAAAATGCGTAAATCAAACTCACAGACTCAAAGAACACCCACCGAGTGCGGACGTTGTTTACTTGAGCAGACAAGACGCTCCGGACCCGATTACATACCATGAAAGGTTCATCATCTTTAACGAGAAACAAACTATCCTTTGTCCGCATCCTATCGCCACGAATTCACATGTTTTCACGCGCGTACTTTTACAGAAAGTCAAAAAGATCGGACACGGGATTATATTTATATCGTCTATCTAAAAGATTGTGGGCATGAGGCGTGTCATGTCCACAGTGTCATGATCAACATCCTTAGTCGAGCGTCCCAGAGAAGAACGTTCATGCGTGTTTGGCTAGGTTCCATACGCTCTTTACATACCGCGTTACGCAGACAGACAGAATTGGAATGTTTCCAGCACAAACGTCGACATTTCTTCTTTTTATCCTCGCCCTGTTTTTCTGGACCACATTTTGAAAAAGGATGTGCATATTTGCAGCTAGCGAAACGATAGATGAAACGATCAGGGGATGCATGTCTGTGGACACAACCATTTTTGTTCGCTGATTGATAGAAACATCTCTCCTATCCCTTTTTTTTTTTCTTTTGGATGGTATCACATCACCCCTGAACTATGGTGTTGGCTGACGAGAATACAAAGCAAACGTCAGACATCAAATGTCTCCAAAAACGTATTGCTGCTGTGGCCGTGGCATTCATGCGTGTGAGAAAAAAAGGGACAGATAGACATAAATAAACACAAAGGGGTTGTTGTGTGTATATGAGTGCCACCGAAATTAAAAGTACAAGACAACAAGTTCAGGCACAGCGCGAGTTCATACCAACCGCATACACACATGCATATCTTTCTTTTTACTTTTTTTTTTTTTTTGGCTTCGTGATGATGATGCTGGAAGAAAAAGTGCCGACCGTGCTGCCAATTAGACCAATTTAGCAGATTCATTTCAAGCTGGTTGAATGCATTCCGGGCCTTAATGATGATTTCGCATAAACCAGAAGAAGGGCGCACATTCGGTAGCAACAGCTCTTCTTTCTTTTTCTTCTTTTTTTGATCACATCTTCTCATGCTGGCCCTCCTTCACGTCACGAATCGCGAGGCCAAAGACGACACGAAAAACGAGAAACAGACGCTCTTACCCCGGCGTTCCAGCCGCCGTGCACTGTGTTACCGGTGGGTGATTGCCCTGTTCTTGTTTTCTTCGAGTGTAAGGCCCCCAACGAAGAAAGATATAATAAGCCTAGAGTTGACCACCCATCCTTTAGCTATGCGGCTCATGGCTCATGTACTACTCGCTGCGATATTGTTCGACCCATGGTTGTATGCGCGGGGTGGAGGGCCAAACCGATCGGGGCATCACAGTCGTGCCTTCCCTCGGACTCAACGTCGACTGGACGCATGTCGCCCTGTTGGGCGTCTACATTCTCGTGCTTGCCATTAATTTTATTTACCGTGGCGTCCAACATGTACAATGGGTAGGAGTAACTCTTACAGTTTGGTCCAGTACTCATACTCTTATGAAGCATATTGTTTCCTTTGCAGGTTTCTTATTATTCCAGCTTATGCAGGCCACCTGGACGCTCGTCATTCATCGGAACGCGTTCGTGGTGTCCCAGCTCGAAGCTTCGTGGGATAACGCCTACCGTTACGATCAGATCACCCTTGATCAACTCCAAACACGCTGGCAGTGCCAGGGATTTGCGGACATACACGACCGTGCATCAAGCCGCGTCAGTTTTGAAACGCCCTGCCAACCCAAGCTTGTGTCTACCTTCGGTCATGCCATTTACGTCTGGGGCGCTGCGCTTTGGACTCTTAAAATCATCCAGGTAAAGCTTAACAGCATCTATAAAACGATACAGGATCTGACTTATTTGCTGCTTTGTAGCTCATGGGCCTGTTTGCATGCTACATCATTTATCTCCACTTTGAGGACGAATCAGGCGAAGAGAAACCGGATATCGATGAGAAGTCTATCAACTACAACACCCAGCCTGTCAACGAAAAAGATGGCTTTATTTAGATCCTCCCTCTTTGTGTAGAATCACATCATTCTTGTATATAACTTTCAAAAGGAGAAAAAAGTATATGTACTCTCCAGGATGAGTATGCATTGGATGAGGGCGTAGACGTGTAAGAGAAGATAAAAGAAAAAAGAAGTGGATGGGCGTGAATTTGTGTGAGAGAAAGTATGTGCTTGTGTGGTTGTGCGTGTGTGTGGCGTGAGCTACATAGACGAGATCGATCATGCAAATATACACATTTGGGACAGGGGGGAGAACCTTAAGCTATAGAATATGGCGTGTAAGACAGCGTTCATCATTATAGAACTTATTTGAACTTACTCAAGGGTTCATACGCCCAAATACGAGCCCGGTAATCACCCGAACCGGTCGCAAATAAGGGCTTGCCCGAAGGGTTGACGGCAACAGAGATGACTTGTGGAAAAGCGTCAGTTCCAAATGTTTCTTCTCCTATCCCAAACTTACCCGAGTTTTTATGTCCTTGCAGCATAAATTGGGTTTGGCCCGTGCGAGGATCCCAAAACTGAACTCCGCGATCCTTGGAACCTGACACGATCCATTGTCCATCCGGCGAGCACGCGACCGACAGGACAAAGTCCTGTATAAACAGGTGAGATGACCTCATTGCTTTTGCAGAGCATGCTAGACTATACCTTATGACCCGTAAATGTCGTCTTGCAGGGCGACCGCGACCGGTCTTGCGTACCGAGTTCCCAGAGCTTGATTGTCTTATCTAAACTGCCGCTGATAAGCGACTTGCCGTCGGGCATAAATGCGACCGAGTAGACGCTATCCTTGTGGCCCTCGAGGCGCTCGAGCTGCTTTGCCGAATGGATATCCCAGACGCGAACCATCTTGTCGAGACTACCGGCGGCAACCAGGCGGCCGTCGGGTGAGACGGCCACGCTGGTGACGCCAGGATCTTTCTGGTCGAGATCCTTGATGGGAATGACATGCATGCAGTTGCCTTCGATCATGCTCCATATCCGGACGGTGCAGTCGCCCGAACCGGATACGATGATGCGGCCGTCGCGGCTAAAATCGAGCGAGTAAATATCTTGCTCGTGGCCGGGGAAAATGTGGCGAATGCGACGCGAGGCGATATCCCAGATCTGAGGACAAGAAGGAATGCGTCAGACTAGACCAAGACGAAGAAAAAGAAGACAGCGTTCCCATATTCTAGATAACTTACACGGATCTGCTTATCCTCTGCGCCGGTAGCGAGGTACTTGCCGTCAGGGCTGAAGCACACGGATCGGATATATAAGTCACCCTCCCGTTGCACCTTGGTATCCTGGAGCACGCTGATCTCGAGTGTCAAACAAAATAAAAATAAAAAACAAATAAAAAAGCAAGCAACCTACCACACGGGTTGTGCAGTGACCACGTCATAAACAAACGTTTCACGGTTGCATCCTGCGGCCATATACCGGCCATTCGCGCTAAACTTGACACAGCACACGACGCTTGAGTGCGTCAGGGTGTGGACCAAATCCACCTTGAGATAGCGAGGCACTTTGGGGTTGAACCTAACAAGCCCGCCACCCCCCACATCAGTTATTTGAAAGATTTAGGATGACTGGTGTCGAAGGGTACTTACAGCGCAAACCAATCTTGGCCCTCGACCTTCATGTTGGGCGGTACGCTGTCCGGATCAATGTCGGCCAAGGCGCCAGGAGCGGCCGTGGTCGGGCTCATATTGGGCGGCATCAGCGGCGTACCATTGCCGGACTTGCGTTTCTGAGAGAGCGGCGGGGGGAGACCGCCTTCCATCGCACCACCCACCGAAGGGTTTCGCGGTGGGGGGTATCCATAGCCTAATTTTTTTTCCAACCAACAAGGAAAAAGAAAAAAAAAATTACACCGATCACCATCAGTTCACCTGGGATCAATTTTTTTTGTTTTCTTATAAATATTACCATGGGGCGGAGCACCGTTCGCATAGGCCTGCGACGAGGGCGGATAATGCGAGGCAGGAGAGGCCGGGCGAGGGTGATGATGGTCGACCGCCATAGGCTGAGGAGGTTGCTGTTGTGATGGTGGCTGTTGAGATTGTTGTGGTTGCTGCTGTTGTTGCTGTGGCGGTAGCGGAGGCGCTTGGGATGGATTGCTGCTATTGTTGATGATGCCACCAAAGTAATTCGAAGCAGAAGGACCAATGCTAGGTGGGGGTTGCGGGGTATGCGGATGAGACGGCTGCTGCTGGGGCGTCGTCGGTGGTTGCTGCTGTTGAGAAGGATGAGGCGGTGGTGGCGCATGGCCCGCCATGGCGTTCGCTTGCTCCAGTTGATGTTGCAGTCGTGCAATTTCTTCCTCATATCTACTTGATGTCAGTCCCTATTTCCTTTCCTTCCTTTCCTTTTTTTTGTTCTTTGTTACGCACTGTTTCTTCATAGCCTGCTGCTTTCGCTCCAGTTCGAGCAAGGTCGCCTGGAAGTTGTGCATTTCCTGCAGTTGGCTATTCACTAGACAGAGTTTAAGCAAACAAAAAGTGCAATCCACTCTTCTGACTTACTCTTATGCTCAATGTCGTCTTTTTGGGTCTTGTTCATGTAGACGTCTCGCGCAACCTGATCAAATTCAACGCGGATGGCTTCGAGCATCTCCACAATGCGGCTCTGAGGAGCAGGCACCATGGGACGGTGATTATACACGGACATGGGACTCTATCATCCAACAATCCACAGATGAGTACGATTACAATCAGTAACTCAACGAAAGATAAGTACCTTTGTCTTTTTTATTTAGGGGGGGGGGAGGAAGTAAAAAAGAGAGAAAAAAGACGAAACGAAAAAAAAAAGAACACACGGCATCTCTCTCTTCCTACACACAGGGCAACAATTCAAAACCCCGCCAACCAGAGGCCATAGACGCGCGTGCGGACGTGTGTGTGTGTGTGTGTGCGCGGGTGGGCTGTCGGGAGTTGCCGCATGATTTGGGGTTTGATAACTGTAGATGCGTGTGTGCGTGTGCGTATTTTTCGCGTGTGTTCAGTATGTGCCTTGTTTCCAGCCCAACCCCCTCTTGTGACATGTTTCACAACATTGAGTGTTTGGGTTTTGTTGCCGTGTCCTTCTTCCCTTCATCCCTTCATCTGTGTGACGTCCCCCACTTATCTCTCTTACCTAAGGATTTCTATTTATGACTGAAAGCTGCTCAAATCACAGAAAACAGTCTTCACCTGAGCTTCATTGGAAAATACGCCATTTGACAGTCAGGTACTTTAACAATTTATTTTAAACAAAAAGTATCAAAAGATACTCTTCCGAGAGTGAGATATATAATCTATTTAACAAGATCTAAAGGTTTACTCGTCAGCAGCAGAGAAGTTGACGCTGGGGTTGAAGAAAAGCGACTCCTTGCCCCAGAAAAAGTCCTATAATGACAACATTTAATAGGTATAAATCAATTATGTAATATTCACATACTCTGGCACGGTAGTTGATGTAGGGGTACTTGACGTACTCGCGGGGGTGGTGCTTCATATGCTCGACGTGGTGCTCGTACAGGTTGTAGGTGTTGACGCTAGCGGCGATAAGACTATATCACGTTATATACATATCAGCTTTGTTGTCCTGTTTTATTATTTCAAATCGTACTTACGCAGGAATGACAACGAAGATGGAGATCTTCTTCCAGGTCTCGGCGGCGGCTATGTAGAATTCAATTTAAATAAATGTGGAGACCGGGATGGAAGATTCGGCGAGACTTACGACCGGCGTGGGCCTTGACGGCATCACGCTGAGCGGCAAAGGCAGCACCCTCGGCCGAGGTGGACGAGAAACGGACACCGGTACGCTTGACGGCAGAAAGCACCTGGGAGTTAACGAGAGCGCGGTACATTGTTGTAAAAGAGAGAATGTATAACGTTACTGTCGCCTGTTTGGTCCTTGCCCTGAACAAAAAAATCAAAAATTCACCGTCACATCGCCTCTTTTTTCGTCCGAAAGAGGCTCCCTTACTCTGTCCTTCTTTCTTGCTTTTGTTTACCATGTACGTGCACGTGTCTATTTCTGTAAAATGCACTGCATCGAATACAGTTGATCATGTCATATTGGACCCCGATTTCTGGTATTTGACTTTTCACACGCATCACCACATATGTATGTTACTCGCGATTTGGAGTATTATCTTTTCTCCCTACCTTATTCTCATGCGTCTCCACTGTCAAAAGAGCATAGGTAATTTCGTTACTCTTCTCATTACCTTGAGTATGAGCCATGCATGAATGCTAGCATGGAGGCGTTGTTCTGCAGTACATAAGGCGTACAGAGCCTTAATTTCTGCTTTTGCAATGTAGGCAATAGTTCTTGTCCTACTGCAGGCAAGGGGATCAACACATCGGATATTGGTCCAATGCCGAGTGCATTGACATAGGACACTATACGGGTAATAAGGTGTAACGGACGGTTGTCTCGTATAAACACTACGTGCCTGCGCGTCTCTATGTGTATCCATGATACCGACGAGGAAAAACGATTGGCTGATCAGGTATTTCCCGTTCATGCACGAGCTATTTTCCTCCTTACAGCGCGAAAGACCGGTAGATAGCTATTCAATGTATAGCGCAAGCATATAGAAATGTACGTCCTCAGGGGTGATAGAATTGGATGAGTAGGTGATAGACGACCGACATCTGTCAAAAAGCGGAAGCACAAATTGTTGTCGCTTTCAAGTGTTTGTGTCTGGTGTGGGGAATCTATTCCTGCTAAACTTCCTTTTTTTTCTTTCTTCTTTGCTTCTTCTTTTCTTTTTTCCTTTTCCTTATTACTATTTTCCCTCCGTCGGTCTATAAACGTAATGCCACTGCGCTTGCTCTGGACAGAGCAAAGCACTGTCGAAGGAAATTACGGCGATGGCGGCGCCGGTGCAGAATTGAATCCGTTGGCCATCCATCTTGCCTTGATGTTCACGCTTGTTGGTTCCTGCATCTCCATGATCTCTGTCTGGCTACACTGGAAAAACTATCGGAAGCCCGTAAGTCGTTTTGTCTTGGCAGATTCGCGCTAATATTCTGTAGAACCAACAACGGCAAGTGATTCGGATTCTGTGGATGTAAGTTTATTGGAGAATGGCCAAGGAAGAATGAAGCCAAGATCGTGCCAAGTTTTTCCCTTGTCATACCCTAACCTTTATCTTTCTTTTGCCTTTTTATTTTTCGGATAGGGTTCCGATCTACGGTTTCAGCACTTACATCTCGCTCGTCTCGCTTAACGTGGCCTTTTATGTCGACACATTCCGGGATATCTACGAGGCCTTTGTCATTTATGCATTTTTCCAGCTCCTGCTCAACAAGCTGGGCGGGGAGCGGGCGCTGATCATCATGCTTCACTCCAGACCCCCGACCGAGAACTTCTTCCCGGGCACGCTCTGGTCACGCGAAATTGATGTCGGTGATCCCTACACTTTTCTGTTCGTAAAACGTGGTATTATCCAGTTCGTCTATGTCAAACCGGCATTGGCTGTCTTGACCATGGTCCTCAAGGCAACTGGTAACTATCAGGATGGCGAGATCAGCTGGTCCAGTGCCTATATGTACTTGACCTTCTTTTACAACCTGAGTGTCTGCCTAAGTCTCTGGTGCCTCATGGTTTTCTTTTACGCCACCAAAAAAGATATGACCGGTTTTAGGTAATGAATGTGGAAGCCATACCTATAGGATTCCCGCCCTAAACCTTCTCTTGCATGTAGACCACTGCCTAAATTCTTGTGCGTCAAGGCCATCATTTTTTTCTCATTCTGGCAGAGCGTCATCATTGCTCTCCTTGTGTCCGTTGGTGCCATACCTGAAGGAGGTAAGCATACATGAGGACCCTTGCATCAAATTTTAAATACATATCGGTAGAGGGCGAAGAGCACATTTCCGTCGCCATCCAGGACTTCTTGATTTGCCTTGAAATGGTCCCAGCCGCGATTGCCCACTCGTAAGTCAAACATAAGTAGGAGACCGTATTTTAACATCTTAATCATTGATACATGCCAGGTACGCCTTCTCTTATGAGGATTATTACGACCCGAGCGTGCACTCGGCACGAATGCCGGTCATGGTGGCCGTCAAGGACTCGTTTGGCATCAAGGACGTCATCATGGATTCTCTGGATGCGATTCGCGGCAATAAGTTCAACTACCGCTCGTTTGAACCGTCGGAGGGCGTGCCCTACATTGGCAGCAGTCGGACATCGCGGATTATGGCCGGTCTTCGGTATTCTACCACAACCGCTAAGAAACATTGGCTTGAACCTGCGCCAGTTTCTCAATACCTGAGTGCCGGACGCGGCATGAACGGCGAAGTGGTAGAGGAAGAATATGAGCCGCTGGAGTTCCCCGATCCGCGGCAGGAAGACGAGGTCGAGTCGCTCTACGAAGCGAGTCGTACGATGGTTTTCGGCGACTACAATTATCCCGTGATTGATTTCCGCGCACCGCTTTGGCGCCAGGCACGATACCCTACACCCAGCACCAGCAGTCGAAGCTACGGCGGCACAGGCCAGACGCCGCGCAACAAGAAGGGCAAGCTGCGCGACCCCTCCTACATCGCGCCTCGCGAAGGATGCGTCGATGTCATTATCGAGCAAGGCAAAGGAAACTATGTCGTCGTCCATCCTGATCGCTCTCCTCCTTCTTCCGCCTCCCCGTCGCCCTCGACCTCTTCGTCATCCTCACCTACTCCTCTTCCTTCCAAACAACTGACACCACCACAAGCTCATCGAACACTCCCGCCGCGCCATCGACCCGCTCCTCCTTCTTCCCATCCTGCCCGTCCGCCACAAGATTCATCGGCCGCTGAGAGCTTACGCTCTTCGGCGTCGACTCCACTCGTGCCGCCTGTGGCGGCACCACCGCGACCGCCTACCAGCACATCCTTGTCGTCCTCCTCAGCTCAGTACACGTCATTTCCCCAACCGCAGTATTCATTTTCGAGCCCGCAGCCATATGATCATAGTATAGATGAAGAAGAGCAAAGTTTGTTGACAGGGAACGTTTGGAAGTAAGGAAGCTTATGTCATTTGCAATACAATCAACATATACCACTTTTTAACACATCCACTACGAACGGACCTTGTGGCCGGGCTTCTCATGAGCTTTGTCACACGTTTTTATCTCATTTTGGAACGGACTGCATTTTCCGCAAAGGGCCGACTGTTTTGCCCCTCATTACCCTTGTGCCTCCGCCCCATTTTTTTCTCTCATTTTGTCGCGTGCGCTCAGCGTGTGTGTGTAGTCATTTTTGTAAGGCGCACAGAACACGTCTCGCGCTTTTCTTTTCGTTTCTTTTAACTTTTATTTATTTCTTTTCCTCTCCCCCCCCCCCACTCTATTACAACCTTTTTCTTTTGTACGTAATGGCTACTACTGTGTATTCCCTCGAGCAAGTCGCTGCCCACAACACGAAGAACGACCTCTGGGTCACCATCCACAACAAAGTCTACGACATTTCCAAGTTCGTCCAAGAGGTAAGAACCGAAAATGACTGGTCATTGGAATGCCACAAACTCATTCCACTTATGTTTTCTATAGCACCCCGGTGGTAGGTTTCTATGAACGAACGGGTCGATTGAAATACTCACATAATGTAATCCAGGTGAGGAGGTCCTGCTTGACGAAGCTGGTAAGGGCGATAAGGATAAATACGAATATGAGGTATAAGAACAAAAGACTCATCATATCACATGAAGGCAAGGACGCCACTGAGGCTTTTGAGGATATTGGTCACTCGGACGAGGCCCGTGAAATTCTCGAGAGCTACCTCGTTGGTGAACTCGATGAAAAGGTAACAAATAATTGCAACAAGATCTTTAGGCGAGCTTTCTCGCTGACCCTTTCTTTTCTTTTCTGCCTTCTTTCCTTTTCCCTTCTTTTTCTTTTTATCTCGAATAGGATCGTCGAACGGACTACAACTACAACGCCATTCGTGCCGGTGATCTGCCCCAGGAGAAATCGTCTGGCTCGTAAGCTGTCAAAATTAAATGACAACTGCCGACATGTAAACTAATCATGAAATATGATAATTTAGTGTCCTCAAGGTGCTCATCCCTGCTCTGGCTGTGGCGGGTGCTCTGATCTACAAGTTTGTTCTTGCTCCCCAGAAGCACTAAGCTCTACACTTAATAGATCCCCTTTCTTTTATTGTTAATGACATAATGTTATGTCTTATGCATGTATGTAGGTGTGTGTGTGTCGTATGGGTGATCATGATGCAGTGCTCACTGAAGAAGACAAGTGACGTTTATTTTCATTGCTGTCATTATCCTTTTCTTTTTTTTTTCTTTTTTTTTTTTTTTTTTTGGTTGACCGACAACGTCGATCCCGGTGTCTCATCTGTCTGGGGTTGGAGTGCCACAAAGCAAGAGGGGTGATTTTCCATCGTTGGGTCTGCTTTATTTTTTGCAGCCTCCCTCTTTTTATCTTTTTTATCTTTCATTATCATATAGTTTTCTTTTCTCTTATATTATATACGCGAACAGCGTTCTATTCGTTCCCTTCTTCTATACCCCCAAAAACCCCCTCTCCTCCCAATCGAGCTTGTCATCTTCAAAATGAGCTTCCTCGATCCCGAAAACTTGTATGTCCTCGTTCATCAGATCTTATTCCTGCTCACAGGTCTTGTCACCACTCTGGGTATCCAGTGGATTTTCTATGCTGGAGCTGCTAGTAAGTGGGCTTTTATAATTAGCATATACAAAATGTATATAGTATATCATTGCTGAACGATATTACTATCAGCCGGTGACAGCTATTTGACTCAACTGGCCATGTACGTTGGCATGGTCCTCGTCGGTCTCATCATTCCTGTCATTCTTGCACGAGCCAAGCGTGAGCAGGCCAAATATGCCGCTGTTCCTACCACTGAAGAAGATGAAGTAAATGCATGGAATACTTTACTGCTACAGAAGAAGAAGAACAGAAGAGATAGCTTACCCGTATCTTAGGCTAACATTAGCATGGAAATACTCGACGATACTGAGAAACCGACGACAGCACCTCAAAGCACTGTCAGCGACGGCCCCATCCAGCAAATGTCCATATTGAAGCTGGCCGTCCTGGACGTGATTGCCAACTTTTGTGTCACTGTCGGATTCTCCATCGTCGGAAGCGGCGTAAGTAGAGAAAAAGGATGAACGTGTAAAGTATACAAGAGAAGTAAGACTGATGAGAAGGAATAGATGTATCAAGTCATCTACAGCAGTATCGTCATTTGGTGCGCCATCCTCACATACTTCTTGATGGGTCGCACGCTAACCAAGTGGCAATGGCTCGCTATCTTCGGCACCTCGGCCGGTCTGGCTGTGAGCTCGCTAGGTGTGCAGGATGACTCGCAGGAAGGCACCCATGCCGGCAAACTCTTGTTTGGGACCCTGCTCACCGTCGGCGGTACCTTCTTCTATGGTAAACAAAAAGAGGAGGCGCATATTATATGTATAGCTTATGGCTAAAATCAAATGCACGGCAGCCTGCGTCTATGTTTATTCAGATCATATCCTATCCAAACAAATCCCGCCCCCGCTGCCTGCGCGCGTCTGTTTCCACACTGGCATCTATGGCACTGTCATCTCTACCCTCTGGGTCGCCATATATACCCTGCCCCGCTATGACCAAATGATTCATCTCTCCCCCTCCACAACCGTCTCCGCCGTCCTCGCCATGTATCTGTTTGTCTGCTTGGGCAATGCCTTGCATTCTTGGAACTACTATGAGCTCGTGGACCGCACTGGAAATGTAAGCGAATTAGTATCACGTGACAACCAGGGGGTTTTCTCTCTGACGCCATGCTGTACTAGGTCGCGACGGGTATCCTTCAAGGCCTGCGTGCCATCTTGGTGTATATTCTGAGCCACGCTTGGTTCTGCTCAACCGATTCGGCGCAGTGTAAGAAAAAAAGTAACATCGATTGACGGATAATCGCTCATTTTGTGTATCTTGCATAGGTTTCACCGCCTATAAAGGGCTTGGATCGATCCTGGTCATTACCTGTGTACTTCTGTTCACCGTGGGAGGCAAACGAGTGAAAAAAGTAGCTTCATAAAAAGTAGAAATTATATTCTTTGCGCATTCACTCCAAGCTGTCACTGCGTTTCCTGTTTTGTTTACGTGCTGATGTATATCGCACCGTCCTCCGCGCCGCCTATATCATGCATCGTGACATAGCACAGAGTTTTTATACTGATGCGGTGCATGATATTAGTTAATCTAATCTGTCTAATGAACAGATCCATCACTTCTAGAAGCAAGTTTGCACCTTTGTAGACCCCAATTGTTCCAATTCTCAGATTTATTTTCAGCGACATGTGTAACAATCCGTCCGTCGTGGCGGACGTGGCTCAGTCACTTTGGCACAACGCATGTGATATGAGATGAACTATATGGTGCGCGGTGCGCAGGGTTACTTTTCCTCCGACACCGAAACTATGTCAGTAAATGGCAAGACCTGTTACAGCTGACTCTCTGTCGCGCACGATTCGCGCGACAGTTACCTGAAGGTTGTACTTTTAATAGACTAAAATCATCGATATACGGACCCTTATATAATCCAGGGCTTCATTTCCAGAATTTACCCCACTTCCCAATGACTACACAAGTCATTTTATCTTTTCTCTTTCTTGCATTGGTTGCCAGTGGCGCCGACACGGTATCACATATAAAAGTAAAGGACCCCTATAGTGTCCCTGACGGACGATATGGACAAGGTATATCAGGCACTGAAGACTGCACATCCTACAGACTTGCCCGTTTTCGAAAAAAAAATAAAGACGATTGTATGATAGGCTGTGTCGCTCTCTCGGATGGCATTTATTGCTATGGTGGCGGTGCAAAATACGCCCAGGAGCCGGACAAGACATTTGATGATCTTTGGATGCTACTCTTTGGCAATGAGATAAACGTCGCCAACATCAGTGCTTCCTGGTACCATATCGACCCCGATGACAGTTACCCGCCACAAGCAACAGCCTTTATGGCTGCCGTCGCATGGCCTGGCGAAGGCTTCTGGATACGCGATGGCACAGGACCATCCTTGAACGGCAGCGAGCTTTTGCAACAGTACGGCCAAAAATACAACAACATCATTACGAGCTGGATTATATTTGGCTCCTCTGATTATGATCTGACAACGATGACGCACAAAGCGGGCGATGCTCAGATGTATGTACAAATACTGTCCTATCCGGAGGAATTCGAATACTCATGCACTACTTCATATATATAGGTCGATGGTTCCTGCTGTCGTCGATAACGGAGGTCAAAATTGCTACCTTTGGGGAGGCATTGGGTATGTTCTCCATTATGGTGAATGTCGAGAACTGATCTTGTGACGTCCTCTATACCGTACGTAGGTATCAACTCAGAGACTTTTACAATGGAACTTCATATAATGGAAGTGTATACACCGACGACAAGATGCGCATATTAGCCGATCGGGTAAAAGCGTCTAAAAGTATCGTGGCTCTATCTAACGATATTTATCCGGGGCTTATGAAGGTTTATGGATACGGTGCTAAGTGGATGGAAGACACACCCAGCTCTTCAGCAGATAATGTATCTACTCGTTTTGGTCACTCTGCAGTGTATCACAAGAGTACGAGCGAACGCATCTACTATTTTGGCGGTTTCCAGTTCCAACAAGCAGGGGGATACGCAGCTGCAGACATGAAAGAAATCGTTGTTTACGACACGGACGCACAAAAATTCCAGATCATAACGGCGAATGGCGACATCCCCACAGGGCGCTACCTGCATACAACTACGCTGTGTATGTGGATACTGTTGTAAAATTGAGATGTAACTTACGAAAATTGTTAGTGCCGAACAATACGATCCTTTTATTCGGAGGCACTGATAGTAAGGGTTCCATCATCATTGCATTCAGGTGTAGAGTACTGATGTGCATGTTATATATCCAGACATTACCCGCGGACCACTTGATGATGCTTTCTACGCCATTGATATCGCAAACAAGAGCGAGACCGATTCTACGCCAACATTTACCTACCGCAAGCTCGAGCTTCCTAAAAGCGATTATGCTGCGACGCCCATTTTTGGCCATTCCAGTACGAATATTTTATACGATTCAGGATACGCTTCAGGCCTGCTTACCAGTTTAACGGCACTATTTGTTATATAGGCATCCTCGTTGAAGATCGCTATCTCTTTATTATCATGGGCAAGAATGGGAGCGATGATAGGAGCTATCAGAATGGTTTTCACATTTTGGATACAAGCGACTACACTTGGCAAACCCAATACCGACCTCAATGGTATTATTCTTACGGCCGAAAAAAATTATCTGGTGGCGCCATTGCTGGCATCGTTGTGGGCGTGGTTGTTGGTGTAAGTCGAGGAAAAGGAGCTGTCTAGGTTAGACAACGTATTTACGAATCTTGAAAATCTGCTGGTCCGTAGGTCGGTCTCATTGCGGGGGTCTGTGCTTTTTTCTTCATACGACGAAGAAAACAAAGATACGGCGGCGTAAATAGCAAGCCATAGATTTATATAAGATATGTTAATTTCGCAAAAGGATCAGTTCACCTTGGAGCAGCGCATAGTTAGCAACACTGAACTATATAATATTGCGAGAATAAAATGATCATCATCACCTGTTTTCATGGGAACACGCTGTAGCCAGGTATGTATGTTATCCTGCGACATCTTTGCATTAGCCCGACGTGGCTCAGAGACTCAGCTACTGTGACACGTATGGGTGAAACTGACGCAAAAACGTTTAGAAGGTATAGTGAACGTCAATGTGCGCGAATCAAGCGTCAACGCCATCGACGATGTAGGCTGTGCAAAACCTTAAGAGAGTATTCTGCTTGTGCGTTTGTGCCTTGCATGCAAAATCCAGTATACCCGTTTTGTCGCATACGTCAAATAAAAGGGAGAAATACAACAGCCACTCTATGTGATTGATGCTGTATACCTATCACTTAGTCGATAAAGGAGTCATGGATATTGTCTTTTATTGTCTTTGTAGCGCACATTTCTACTCAACGTAGGAAGTAGCTATGGCCTTATTGTTTGATTTTCCGCGGGGTTACTTTGTTCAAAAAAATATGTCGTTCGTACAAATGTGGAAAAGGGGTCCAAAAATTATTCGACAACTTGCCAACAATGTCAAACGACGGTAAGCGCTGCACTCTATGACCACGCGGGCCATGTTGCTCATACCGTATTCCACATTCAAGACGAATGTGTCGAGAAGCGTATTTATATCGGCGGTCTTCATGAGAGTATCGACGAGAAGCAAGTCCATGATCGGTTTGATCGTTTCGGTAAAGTTTCCCAGATCTCGATCGCTAAAGACATGGAGGGTAAGCAGGCATACCTCTCGTATAAATGTATCTGTCCTCAATAGGCTTTTTTCATTCGCCTAGGAAAATGTCGTGGATTCGGTCACATGTCAATCACAACCACGGAAAATATGTGGAAGAAATGTATATGCACATTCAATGATCGTTTTACCTCTTGCACGCTCACGCGCAAATCGATTTATTAGGTATCTCGAGCTACAATAAGACAAAATGGAGAGGGTCTGTCTTGATATTGGAGAACGCAAAGGACGACTACATGGAAGTACGGAGAAAACAAGCTGAAGCCGAAGCACGTGAGGCTCCACGACGAGAACGGACAAGGAAGCGTATCGCCCAAGGAGGGCCCGTGCGCTATGCTAAAAATATGAACGTCGTCACCGATAACAATATGGGAAAGCGCCGCGGATGGCAACGTGGTCGCTATGGCAGAGCAATCGCTGTAGTTCGTTTGAAGCGGCCCGATGGCACTATGGTAAAAAGAATATTGAAAATATGCATGGGTAGTTGAAATAACATGTGTCCAGATTGTGTACGATCCAAGCCATTATAAAAATAGCCTCACCAAGTTTGATGAGCTAGAAACGAGTTACAAGAGAGCGGTCCAACCACCAGCAGATGAGAAAGATGAGTCTATGCAAGATACCCGCGACAAAGAAATTCCGCATGGAGGTAATATACGTCTGTGTGCGTGCGCGTGCATTCAGGGGTAAGCATTGACACGTACTTTCTTCCTGACCTAGAAATGGAGACATCCGCCGTGGTGACGCCCGCCGTGTCCGACGAGAAGCATTTTGCTGTCAACGTGAACCTAAAGCCCTTATTCGGCGGGAACGGTAATATAAGAAGAAAGAAAAAATGCATAAATGAGATGCTTATATGCCTTCTCATCCCCCTTCCTTGTAGATGAGCCATTCAAATTGTTTGGCAACGACGACAACGAGGCGGAAATAGAACACAATGGTGGAAACAGCTTTGCTTCTTCGTTCGCCTCGTCTCAACACAAAGAGGTATTACGGACTGTCATATATGCAAGAATATTAACGTCAAAGTATAGGCTGAGTTAGGGGTCATGTTCTTCTTTCATCATGACGAGCCAGATCTTATGGATCGGTAAGAACGGGAAAAGGGGTGGAATCGTAGCAGCCATCCAACTGATTATGTGCACCATGTAGAAGCTGCTTCCAATATGATGCGGACGGGCCTTTCCAGCGCCAACCAGAGTAAGGACAAAATCGCGGTGTCTGGAGAAGTATGATTAATTTCTCTTCTAGATACGAGACACGATGGCGCGAGGGACGCAAAGCAATAGCAGAGATCGTCCGAAAACAACGAAAGAGTGCTGTCAGGTTCCAGCGCAAAAAAGAGAATGTGAAGTAAAAATAAAACTCGGTAATAAACCATATCGAGTTTAAAATTGTATGTTCCCAGTTACTTGTTGAACGACTTTTCTTTGTCATGTCTACCTCGCATATATAAAGCTTAGGTCGCCATACACGCATTTCGATATATATTTTATCTCCATATATTATACTTACCCTCCGATTCACTACAATGCCCAAGAAGAATGCGGATCATATTAGCCGTCCGATGAACTGCTTTCTTGCCTATCGCCTCGAGAAACAGGGGGAGATCATCGCCCGATTTCCAGAGGCAAACCACCGCGATATCTCCAAGATTGTGGCAAAATGGTGGCGCGACTTGCCCGAGGAGGAGAAACAACCTTACCGTGACCGAGCTCGTTTGGCCAAGGAGGAGCATCAGCGTCGTTTTCCAGACTACAAGTTTCGTCCTCAGAAACGCACCAAGACGCGCCAGTATACTATGAAGAAGAAGCAGGATCCCACATTGATGCGCATGATGTCTGAGCAGCCTTCAATCCAGGTCACCACGACACCCTCCCCGCGCTTGTCTATGCAATCTCCTTCGCCCTCGCCCATCTTGTACCCCTCCACGCCGGAGACAGTGAGTAGCGTCGAGGAAACGGTGACCAAACTCGACTACGGCGATACGGCTCCGGAGTATGGCTATTGTTCTCACTATTACAATGCTTATCATCGTGTGCTGGCGCAGCAACACCAGCAGCAGCAGCAGCAATACTACCAGCATCAGCAGCCACCCTTGGTGTCCCTGTACAATACTTATCTTCATCCAAACACGGCTGCTCTCATGAACAATGTCCAGTCCCGCGCTTTTCCCGTCAAGGGACCGTACCGCTTCGAGAACCCTTTCCTGCCGCCTGGTCATGAAGAGCAAGATACCAGCGCTCAATACATCACACCGGCCATGCTATCACTTGATAACGGCCATGCGCAAAACTGCCTTGGATTTCCTTTCTTTCACTACTG
Organism: Syncephalastrum racemosum; assembly: GCA_002105135.1. Lineage (NCBI taxonomy): Eukaryota > Fungi > Mucoromycota > Mucoromycetes > Mucorales > Syncephalastraceae > Syncephalastrum > Syncephalastrum racemosum. Next base: position 803,010 of record MCGN01000001.1, read on the forward strand.
ATATCGTTCCATCCTACACTACGTGTGTACTGTATATGCTTCCCTTCCCGAACTTGGTCTTCCTGTGACACATATATCCACGCCCATACATGCAATCTACATGACTTGAATTCTCATCGTAAATAGACTGTACAAAACTATTAAAACAAATTTAATCAAAGATTATAAACATTCACATAGACTCGATTGCATAAAACATTCTATACATAAAGCAAAACAGTAAACATTTACATCGTGTTCATGTATGACTTGGCCAGACCCATCATTTGCGATCCACAGAACCGTCCCAGACCGCCCTGCGCAGCCTCAACTTCATCATAGTGGCGCACTTCATCGCCTTGAGCCATATCATTCTCGGCGGCGAATTTTGCGCGACAAATGACAAAGGGGACAGATTCACTGCTATGGTCGCCATACTGGACAGGAGTCGAGTGGTCGCTCGCGACAATGATCGTAAACTGATAATAGTTAGCACCGCTGCCACTGCATAGATCATTCTCACCTCTTCCTTTTCGCGTTGCTCGCGTTCATACAGCCGCTGTACCAAATCACCGAGCATGACGTCAATCTTCTCGAGGAATTCGACCTTTAGAGGTACGTTCCGGTCATGGCCAGCATCATCAACGGCCTTGATATGGACAAAACCGAAGTCATTCGACGCCATCTCACGCACTGCTGCGTCTGCCTTGGCTTGAAAATTGGTATGGTAATCTCCCGTGGCACCAGGAACATTAATGATTTTCATGCCAGCTGTCATACCCAAGCCAGCAATGATGCAGGTCGGGGCAATCAGAAAGCTCTTGAAGCCATGCAGCTTTTCGATGCTGGGTATCTACAAAAATCATAAGTAAGCCATTGGAGAGCTAGGGGGCTTTTTGTAACGTGCATTGATACAACTGCCGCAGCCACGGAGCAGGACGCAGTTGGCAGGATTTTTCCCGGCCTTCCGTCTATCCTCATTAATGGGGTGTTTGCTCAAGATGTCGTAAAATACGTCCGAGAGTTCGTTGATCAGCTATGGAGAGAGAAAAGTAAGACTCACACTTTTCCTTTCTCTTTTGCTTTTGTTACCTTGCTCGTCATAGCAGCTTCGGGTGTATCTTCCGTCGGACCACAATGAACAAGAGGCAAGCTAAGCAATAAAGCGCGTCAGTAACGCGACTCCAACGTTCAATACCACCTACTTGTCTTTGAGAGGGTCTGTGCCAGTAATAGTGTCGGTTAGATCTGGGCCTCGGACGCGGACGCCACATCGGTGCTCTGTCGCATATTTGACAGCTACTGAGTGGTCTGGAAATGATGGTAGTTTTCTAAATATGGACGATATGAGTACGACAGGTACGCTCAGCGATCCCACTTACGCGCCATCCAGGGCGTCACAGAGTGCGGGCCCCAGGCCTTCAAAATGTCGATCGGCTCGTCTTGATAGGACAATACCAGATTCTCTGTCAAGATAAGCGAAATTGGACTATATAAAATGTGAGCAAGAAAACGGAAAGTGTAAGCGATAGATTACCTTGAAGGCGATATCACCTGGGATCATGTCGAGACCTGCTCCCATCGTTTCAAATGCCCCGCGTCCGCGATAATACCTGTGTACAACCAGATCAGAATAACCAAGGAATGGATTATGCCACTTACTGTCGAGGGTTGTATCCAAGGATGGACATGTGCGCTGTATCTGAACCGCACGCCAGACCAGGTTCCACCGAATCTAATAAGCCGTTCAAGCCGCAAGCTATTATGCGTTATATTAGCGACATATGTATATCTAGGAACCAAGTGTTACCAGCCAACCGATCGAGCCATGGCGTGTGTGCCTTCTGTAAGGGTGTTTTATGACCCAGGTCAGGAATGGCAACATCGCCGATGCCATCAATAAGCACAAGAAGCAGCTTCTTTTGTGTCATATTATTAGTGAATAGAGGAGGAGAAGAATGGAAGACAGAATGCTCCATATACGTATAAAATTATGATACTGTGTGCGGGGGTCAAGCGGCGCTTTGATGCGAATAGAAAGAAGAGGCTATCTATTAGGGTGGCTTTTGAAAGACGCTCCCCTTTGTCTTCGACAACATTTAAACCATGGGCAAAACAGTCCAGGAAACTCTAGCTAATCCATTCGCTCAACAGTCCTCTGAGCTCCATGTCCTGAGCCGAGGTGAAGAGGAAGCTTGCTACAAAGACATGAAAGCACGCGCGTTACAACATTGTCAACTCCCTGTCAAAGGTACGCTCTTCTAATCTCACTTCTTTCACAGCTCACAATGATGATTTCCAGACTTTGTGGAATGCAGCAAAGAACATAATGTTACTGTCATGTGGACGTGCCGCAAGAAGCTCAAAGCAATGAACGCCTGTCTGAATGAAAAGTACGAAAACGAAAGGATACATATACACAGTACAAGTGAACTCAATTTCCTTGGATAGGACATCACGCGAGGAACTTGATAAGCTTAAGCTCGAAAAAATGCGCGCTAAGCTTGCTCAAAAGCAAAAGGACGGTGAATGAACAACATTATCATCATAAGATTATATCCATTCCTTTGTTGTGCTTCCTTCCAAACACCCCCCCCCTCGTTCTTCTCCAACCGGCAACAAACACCATGCTCATGACGTATCCATTATCATCATCACCATCATCGCATTATTATTATTCAGTTATTGTATAGCGTATGCGTTCTTGCCATGTTCCTATATCAATCGATTGATCAATATACACCTCATAAAAGCGAAATTGAACTTACGCTGATAACGCAGATATGGTCCAAATCGCGGAAGTACTCGTTATAATCCAATGCGTAACCAACCACAAATGCGTCGGGTATCGCAAATCCGACGTAATCCGGGATATAGCCGTTACTTCGGGGTGTCTTCTTCACGAGCAAACTTGTCACACGAACCGACTTGGGCTTATACGTGTCCAACTTCTGCAGCAGCTTGACCATCGTCTTGCCCGTATCGATGATATCTTCCACGATCAAGAGGTTCTATACATCGATGATAAGTATACTAGGGCCCCGTCATCCACAGCATACTAGTACCTTGCCAGCAAAGTCCTTGCACTCCTCCTCGCTCAGCGAGACAGTGACGCCTTCCGACTTGTCATTCTTATAAGATTTCACGCGGATGAACTCCAAGCTCAAGGGGACACTCTGACCGTTGCTCTTGGTGAGAGCCTTGATATAGTTGACCAGATCAGCAAAGTACTGGTGACCTCCCTTGAGGATACAGCACACCACAAGCGGGCCAGTCGTGTCATCCACAATCAGACGCGCAAGTTTCTGGATACGGTCCTATAATACAAAAAGGATCGCCGTTTTGTTTATATATCATCAAGCTAACATATATATTCACATACCATAATAACGCCGTGGGGAATGAGAATGCTAGAGACATCTTGCTCATAATGCTTGGGAATGACAAAGTGATCAAGCGAGTAATGGTTCTTCTCTGTCGTGACGTCGATCCAATCCTTGGGTTCCATAGGCATAGTGTGAAAATAAAATGGGGGAAAAGTAGAAAACAAAGGGAAAAATCGAACATGTTTCAAAACAAAACTTTTTTTTTGTGAGCCCGATCCCTTCATGCATATACATTTCCTACACCACATTCGGCCCAATGTTTGACAAACTTTGCTGAATACTCATGGAAAATGTACCTTGCGTTATTGTCTTAGATACTTTATTTCTATTGCGCGGTTTCTCAAGACTGCACGCTCTCTAAAGTCTCAAGGAGTATAAATGTTATGTTGCCATGGTACATTTTGTTTCTGTCCAGGTGTCAGGCACCACGACCACGTGACACAGACATATGCTCCGTCCTCTTTTGACAGCTGCAAGTTGCCTCACCACATTGATTTTCCCTTTGTGACACCATCGTTGCCAATGTTGTCTTTTGTATGAAATAGCTCCACCCATACTGGGTACTCTAACCATCTCTTTTATGCCCTTGCATCATTTGATACTAAATGATATTATTAAGTATTCATATACTACTGCGCCGGAGTACTCAATTCTATATGCTCCTTCTTTGTCTCTCGGGCGCAGGAAAGTACAAACGTTTTTACCATATATTTCATATCCGAGGTAGACCATACAGCAACCTTTTCTACCAGCATACGTCCACCAGTATCCTAGCATTATTATAGTATAGAAGACGGCTGCGCCTTCTTCCTGATCAGGTATAACAGGCTGTATCTATCTGACTAAGCAGTTTGGTACGTCAACCGCGGATCAGTTGATCAGGGTTCGTTACTTCTTGCCAATTGTGAACAATAAGGGGCAAGTAACCTAATGGTGGAAATTCGTTGATCTAAAACATCCGGTTGCGGGCAATCATACTGATATGACAGGGCCATTATATCGATCGTAGTTATTGGTACAGTTTTTATGTCAGCCGAAACATAGCCCCCGGGTTCCTTAAAGCTGAAGCGAACTGTAATAAAGGAAAAGGGGGGGGGAATTTTTTAATATCATGGAAAAAGCGAGAGGCAACGCGCACGTTTATTCGACCGGGTGAATGGGCGTATCGGAATCAAGGACGACGAGCGGGGAAAACCAAAAGAGGTTGATAAAAGAAGCCCGTCACGGCAGGGAAAGATGATCTTTTTAAAGCAGAGTTTCAATAATCCGGTAGCGGGGTTTCGTATCTCTCTCTTTTTTTTTCCTTATGCTCTTGCCGCCGATAAACTTTAACAAGTGGCTCGAAGAAAACGGCCACCTGCTGCAGCCTCCTGTCAACAATTTTTTGCTGCACAAAGGCAAGGACACCACCGTTATGGTGGTCGGTGGTCCCAACCGCCGCACGGATTATCACATTAACGAGACGGAGGTAAACGCCACGAATTTGTAATACACGCAGTGTCCCCTTACACCGCTTCGGCTTTGTGAGTAGGAGTGGTTCTATCAAGTCAAGGGCGATTTGGTGATTAAAGTCGTCGACGAAGGAGAGTTCAAGGACTGGCATGTGAGAGAAGGCGAGATGTTTCTCCTTCCCCGTAAGTTCCTTTTTTTTTTCTTTTCTTTTTTCCACGGGCGACATGTCAAGAAGACGGGAAGCTAACGTACTCCCCTATTTTAAAGCTTGCGTGCCGCACAATCCGGTTCGTTTTGCCAACACCATCGGTATCGTCGTAGAAAGAGTCCGTCTGCCCCATCATACAGGTACGAATTAGGAAGTAGGGTAGATGAGTCATCCTTGGCTCCTTTGTATGGTTCTGTATTAGAGCGGTTGTTCGTGGATTATCAGATTATCCGAGTGATACTGACACTGATATACGAACAGATGCGTTACGATGGTACTGCAGCGAATGCCAGGAGATTGTTTACGAAGAGCGTTTCCATTGTACCGACCTAGGCACACAGCTCAAGCCGATCATCGAACGCTTCGAACAAAGTGTCGACCTGCGCACATGCAAACAATGCGGCACCCTGAACCACACCAAATAATGCTGCCGAGCGCTGCTTTGTATCACTTGTGAATCATTCAGGAACAAAAAAGAACCAGACAGCCTCAACCATTCCCTGCATCGCACACATAATCTTTAGAAACGATTCACCTCATCTCGAAATCTCATCCTGTATAGCTACCTTCTTCCGACCATTTCATATCCCTTTATAATGAGAAACGAATTCCCTCGCTAGCGCGATTTATTTTTAAAAGGTCCAAGTTTGGAGTAGGCGACTACAAATTCGACTATGGACGAAACAATCCTATATTGCATATACGCAGGGATGAGATTATTGCTATTGGCACGCGCAGACGAGCAGGATATCAAGGAGGAGCATCAACCTCGGTGGCAACAAAAAAAATTTTTAAAGCGAGACGGCCGACCTCAGTTTCCCCGCCATTGTCTACTTCTTCCCATGGTTTTCCGTGTTATTCTTTTAATTTTAACAGTACAATATGGTATAAGAAAAGGCGGGGGGGGGGCGGAATGCAGCTAGACGAGGAAATGCAGCTAGGCGAGTCTAATCCGATCGGATGCACTGGGGCAGAAAACTTGGGCGTCGGCATCGTAGATGAGGTCGCTATCCACTTTCTTAAATAGTAGGTTCCACAAAGCCTAAGCAAAACGGTTTTGGTGAGCATTTTTCCATCTACTCCTTGTGATGAATATACCTTGGCCAAAAATTGATGCGCTTTTATGTTGGGATGATAGCCATCAATGTTACTATGCACGGTTGAGTATACTATCGAAAAAGCGTCTCAGTCTCCTTACCTAAATACCTCCGGCGGAACCGCGCCAAGGTCGAGTTTCAGCGGCTGATAAGTCACCGAGAAAGTAGAAGATAGATTAATATCACTGAATTTTGCGGCCAGGACCTTCAAAGAGGAATCGAACTGGGGCACGTTTCGCGTGATAGTGTCTGTCTGGCCCTTTAAGCAACAAACGCACTCGTAATTCTGAATTTGCATTGAACCATCCTCGAAGGGTCTGATATAGCCAGGTTTGCTGCTCGTAACTTCATGGATCTTCTCGATATGCATCAGGCCGACCAGGTTGATGTGGACTTTGTCAACATTGTCTTTGAGGAGCTGCAATCCGGCTTCCATGCGCTTCCGGTACTCTTCGAAGGAATACTCTGGCATACAGGATACGGCGAGGTCATTGTGGCCAATGTAGACGGTCAACATCTTCCATTTATTGGCTAACGGGGTGCCTTTGCCAAAGTGCTTGATCAGGTACCGGATCTGACCTTCAAATGCCTGGCTCGTGGCTCCTCCGAAAGCGGCATTCAAGTGGTCCTGGTCCTCCCTTTAAGAAATAGAAAGATGGTGAGCTCCTTGCTGCTGTTTTTTCATATGCATGCGCGATAAATCTTACACTTGTTGGTTTTCCTCGAGGCAGAAGAACGTATCTGAAGTAAGGTAAGAACAGGTCACAAGCTATATGTAGTATTATATACCTGGACATGTCTTCAACGGCCTTTCGCCCACAGACGCGCCCACTAAGTCTTGTCGAGAATAATGTTGAAGCAAATTAGGAAGGGTAACTTGGCCGCTATCCTAGAAAAATAGATGAGTGCGCACGCACAGATATATAATATATCGGTACATACTCCTCCCATGACAAAGCTGACCCCGGGATACTGATTCAGTTGATCTTTGTGTACTACGGGCGTATCGGCGTTACGTGCAAAGACGGCAGCCATCAAACTAATAGCCATGGTCAGCACATAATATGGGCTTATATGTATGCCCACCTGTCCCCAATGCCTGCAATCACCTCGAAATCGTCGGGGCGGAGGTCGTGAACGCTCGCAGCGTACTGTTCGCGCCTTGGCAAAGGTGGACATTGATCAATTGAAGGAGCAAAAATCTGGCTTGTGGGTGCAGCGAGGACCGCGGATAACGCGCTGGCGCAAAAAACTAAGGTCGTATGTTTCATAAGAAGAAACTTTTAAAAAGGTTGGGAAGTCAAAGAAGGAGACGCAAGATTGAACGGTCCGGGCAAGAGACCATGCTTCTCTTTATAAAATCGAACAAGTAGGAGGCGCATATTTTAGGGAGACAGGACACTACGGAGTGCGTCTGTGATGCCTGCATGGCAACGAAATGCAAGAGTCAGAGACCTCCTCGCCTTCCTTCCCCTGGTTTTTGTGGCTCCTGCTTTTCTTATTTCTACTATCATCGTCGGTGACAGTTTCGGTCTCCAGAAGACGATGTATGGCTTCTCCTCTGGCTCTGAAGAGCCCAAATGAAGACCTTTGGGAATGGAAAATCGGTCCGGATAACACAGTTATAGGTTTAGCATGAGAATTATACAAATATAGCTTATCTACGAATGAAAACGGAATATAAATAATGGACTTGCACTAGATATGAAAAATTCTGCTCCTTTTACGCTTCTTTTTTCAGTCCAATATGCTTTACATCAACGCAACTATCGTAACTATGAATGCCAGGCGCGAGATTTTAACCGAAGGCGCGTTGTTGGTCAAGGAGACCCGCATTGCTGCCATTGGCAAGACGAAAGCCCTGCGCGCAGAGCATCCCGATGAGCCTACGTACGATCTTGAAAACAAGCTGGTCATTCCCGGTCTGGTAGACACCCACGTGCACCTCGCTCAGGCCATGCTGCGTGGTTCAGGTGATGATTGTGAGCTCATCGAGTGGCTCTGCGAAAAAATCTGGGTCCTTCAAGGCCAGATGACAGCAGCAGAAGCCTACGGCAGTGCTCGCCTCTGCATTGCAGAGATGCTCAAGTCAGGCACCACTTGCTTTGTTGAAGCTGTAAGTTCTTTCTTTCTTCGCCTCCCTCCGTTCGGTATGTCTCAATATTGATATGCCATGCGATATTCAGATGTGCGCCGACCGATATGGTTTCGATGGTATTGCCCAAGCTGTCGAAGAATCTGGTATCCGTGGCTGTCTCGGCAAAATTGTCATGGACGTCGGCAAATATGCGTCCCAGTCATCGCTGACGATGCATCCCGGTTTGGTGGAGACTCGCGAACAAAGTTTGCTTGGGGCCGTGGCCATGCATGACAAGTGGCACGGCAAGGCCAACGATCGCATCCGTAAGTTTCTACTTGGATATCAGAAAACATACTTAATGTGCTCTGCATAGATGTTTGGTTTGGCGCGCGTACACCCCCTGGTGTGAGCGTTGAACTCCTTAAGGAGATGACAACTATCGCGCGGGAACGCAATATCCGCATCACGATGCACTGCGCTGAAGTTGATGCGGACAAGATTCACTACCGTGAGAACCACGACATGACCGCGGCCGAGTTCTGTGACTACGTCGGTCTCTTGGGCGATCGGACTGTCCTCGTCCATATGGTCTGGCTCCAGGATCCCGACTTCAAGCTTTTGGCTGAGAGTGGCACCCACGTTAGCCATAACCCCTCGTCCAACTGCAAGCTGGCCAGTGGCGTTGCCCCTATCCCCGCCTTTTGGAGGCAGGTGTCAATGTTGGCCTTGGCTGTGACGGCGCGCCTTGCAGCAACACCTATGGTATGTCATCTTTTGTATTGCAGTATTTTCGCTCACGTTGGTGTTATCAGACCTGATTCGCGAAATGAAGATGGCGGCTGCGATCCACAAAGCCGTATCGTGCAACCCAGTCACGATGCCGGCTGAGACCGTTTTGGAAATGGCAACCATCAACGGTGCCAAGGCGGTTGGCTTGGAACATGAAATCGGCTCGCTGGAGACTGGCAAGAAAGCGGATTTTGTCGTCCTCGACTTCGAAAGCAAGCTGCACACCAATCCGTCTCCTAACCCAATCTCGACTCTGGTATATGCTGCCACCGGCGGCGAAGTTGAGACTGTCGTGATCGACGGACGCCTTGTTGTCGAAAAGGGCAAACTGCTCACTATGGACGAAGAAGAAATCAAGCGGGAGGTGCGTCGCCATGCCGACAACTTGTACGAACGCGTTGGATTCCGTGGCAAGAGCCGCTGGCCCGTGGTCTAAATAACACTTGTGGTTGCAGTAACCCACAAAAAAAAACTGAGTAAGTCCGTATCATGCTGATTTTTATTAACTTTGTGGTTGCAGGCAACCCACGTAAAAAAAACTGAAGTAAGTGACATTTTTTCTTCTTCTCTTCTAAATAAATGTATTCGTGCGGATTTCTATAATATGATGCATACTTTTCTGCGTGCATTGATGACGTGGTTTGTGAACGTGAAAGCGAAATTGTGCGAATATGGAACATAGTCTGATGCTTAAGCTGCTCTATTTGCCGAAATTTTGACTGTAATAAATATGAATCGAAGAAAACTTACTACGCAAGTGGTGAAACTCTCCCGAATTGACACCATTTTGGGATCGAGCAAAATGAGTGGAAAAGTACAGGACGACTACCAGGTAAGCGACAGTGTAACAGGACCCATATCAAACTGGGGTACCATTGTAACGTTACACTAAGGCAGCGTGGCCTGGGAAAAGCGTTTATCAAATGCGGTATCCGGAAGATGATAAGTGGTATCAATATTTATTTACAAGCAGTATATAGAATATGTATACATACACCAGGTAAGGTAACGAATTTACACTTCAGGAACGGAGGGAATAATGCCAGGAATGACATATTGCTCAAAGCAGCTCAGTGCACCGACTAGACACGCTAGTAGAACAGAGTGAAGAATCGTACGACGCAATACCCGGCCTTCCTTGCCTTGCATACCGATCGTGGACACACCGGTGGTCAGAGTTTGAGGTGAAACCATCTTGGAAGTCACGGCACCTGCCGTGTTGGTCGCGGCCATCAAGACCGTCGAAAGACCAATCTCCTTGGCGGCCACAACCTGCAGGTTACCAAAGAGCGAGTTGGCCGAGGTATCACTTCCAGACAAAAAACAGCCGAACCAGCCGACCCATGCAGATAAGAACGGGAACGCCCGACCGACTTGAGATAACGTCAGACCAATCGTGTAGACGATGCCAGAATAGTTGTAGAGGTATGCAAACGCCATAATGAACGCCACAGTCAGGTTGGCAAAGAACAGCTGTCGGACGCTATCCAACAATGCATACCAGACCACAATCGGTTTTCTGCCGTAGAGGAGGACGATCACATCGAATAGCAAGCCTGCCACTAAAATTGCTGTACCAGTGGCTAGAGGTTGGAAGTCCCAGATTGCATCGTACGGCTTCTCGTAGAGAGTCAGCCAAACCCGCTCGTGCACCTTAGGCCAGTGAACATTCTGTTCACCAGCCTTGGAGACATTGGCAAATGTCCAGATAATCACAAGGATCACGATTAGCGCCCATGGACTCCAGGCCAGCACGGTTTCGTACAAGGTGGGCTTTTGCAGAACAGCAGTCTTATCGGGCTTGGAGGGGCCAGGATTCTCTTCGTCGTTCTGAGCGTCTGGATTTGTCTCCTCATTGATGCGCGACGCATTCTCAATCCAGGTTGTCTGTGGTTTGTCAGCTGTCTTATTGTCGTTATTGCCTATGTTGTTCGAATGTGTGCTGCTGTTATCATCTGCTTGAGCCGTAGCCAACATATCATTCTCGTCTCCCGAGACAGCCGACTCCGTCAATCTTGCCTCGAATTCGGGACGATATTTCGGTTTCCAGTATTGAACGAAAACGATAATAACGAGCAGCGAGATGAGACCCGACATCAGGTCAGGCAGTTCGGGTCCAACCAGATTTGCGAAGATACCCTAGGCCCGTTGAATAAGCATCTTTTTAATCATGCTCCTTACAATGTAGGCTTACCTGGGTCACAGAGAAAGACAGACCGGCAACTAGTGCCAGGGGCCAGCATTCTATAATACCTGGTCGGATGCCAGCATAAAATGCCAGGCCATACAGAGGCAGGAACAAGCTGAAGAGAGGTAGCTGACGACCCAGCATGGCAGCGATACTCTTGTCAGGCAAGTCTGTCAGCTTGGCGAGCGTGGTAATTGGAATACCGAGTGCACCGAAGGCCACGGGCGTCGTATCGAAAAGTAGCACAAAGGTAAGAGCCTCAAGGGGTTTGAAGCTGTAAAGATAAGGTTCTGTTGGCATGTGACTCGCAGCATTTTGGAAACACCTTACCCCAGAGACACCAAAAGCGCGGAACAAATAGCACCAGGTGTGCCGAAGCCGGCCACGCCTTCCAGTAGGGCACAAAAGCTAAATGCAATCAGGACCAAGTATACGCGTTTGTCGGCGGGCGTATTGGTTAGCATCCAGCGTCGAAACAAGTCGAAAATGCCAGATCGCACAGCGACGTTGTAAATCCACCTAAATTCATAAAGAGCATTTTGTCAACGCACTGATCGAAAATTCGAATAAGGGAACATACATGGCATTGAACACAATCCACATGATGGGCCATTCTGCGTAAACGATACCGTTGGCAATGCAGGAAAATGCGATCTGCGCAGGCATGTGCCATGCAAATATGGCGATGAAGATACTATAAGAGGCAAATGAATCGGTATGTGCGCTCACACGTCAAAAAAAACATTTCTGAATTTACCAGCAAACGAGACCAGAGAAAGCAGCGTAATGGGATGGGATGCGAAAGACGCCGAGAGTTACGAGGACGACCAGGATCGGAATGAGGCCGACGAAGAAAGATCCTATCAAACTGCCCTGAATAGGCGCCAGCTCTTGGACAAAGTAACCTCCTTCGTACGCCTCAGGAGGTGCTGTAGGAATAGCAATCATCGAAGGCGAGTGGTATGAGGAAAAAGAAAAAGTGGCGATGGACCTTTTTTCAAAGATAAATTATGCACCCTCGCAGGTTTTTATATCACAGACTGCCGGGCTTATTTCCCCACTTTTCCAGATGATCAGAGGTCCGCCCGCCGAGCAGATCTAGCATTGGATCGAGTTGAGTTTTACCCCGGATTTCCCTAGGTTGTGGTGTGGGAAATCATGGAAATCGAGTGTCACAATATGACGCTTTGCGTGCGCGACTCAGAATTGCGAACCCAATCCACCATTGTTCGCAATTGATATGGATACTGAGCATCGCCTTTACTAGCTCGAGATTATAGCTGACTTCGCCTAGTCGAGACGTCTCGGGGATATTTCTCGCTTTTCAGTCTTTAGTTAAAATTCGATGACTGCTGAAAATCAATGGCAGATCCCCCCCTCTCTGGATAATTCTGAAATGTGTGGGATGTTTCAAACAAATACCAGATCAGGCAAAAAAGAACTTGAAAGCTTCATCCCCATACTGCGAGAGACCGCTTCAATATCATTGGTATATTTTTAGCTTCATCCTTTTCAAGAACAAGAGGTCAAGAATCTACTGAGATTATAATAAAGTTCATGTCTAGGAAGGCTGAGGAGGCTTCCAATATATGGGACGAAGTTGTCCGAGAAGAGCTTGTTTTCCGCTATGCGATATATACATCTACATGGTTGGGAAGCCGCTTTGCATTTCAAAGATAGGAGCATCTTATTTTATTCACAGATGTACTACCGATAGCACACGGGAAGTGGCTCAATCCTCGAGGAGCATAACACATTCCCACGGTACGGACGGTAGAATATTTATGACGCATGCTAGCAATATGACGGCTATGGGCAAGAGGCTCCGTAGATAGCAGCTTGGAGACTTGGAAAATTACCCAGCAACCATTCATGTATGCATACTCGCATTACAAGCCCACTATCGAGCCAGGATGTTCGCCGCTTTTTATCTCAGTTTTTATACACCAGGACAACGAGGACCAGTAGGTAGAGTGTGTACATAGGCGCGGGGGAAGTCATCCGATGATAATGTACGCACTGCGCGGTATTGGCTCTTAGAACGAGCGTCAGAATTCCAAGCTACGTATTTTCTATGTTACATATTAAGCCATAAAAAGCATGTAGGTGTGTACGGCAGCATTGAAGCTGGCTGGACCATGCCAATATGTATCATATGTGTATTAAGCGCCTAACGGGAAATGATGGCACCAAAAGCAAGAGCAGGCCATGTTTTATACTTGAGACTAATCCACCAGATCATGGGTTGATGCAACTTAGATCATTTACTGCTCATACTTTTGTAACATTATTATATTTTGCCATCGACGTTTACAAATCTGTGCGAAAAACTTGCAGAGGTTGCTCATTCGCTTGTCGGAGAATTCCATGGAGAATTACGACATTTGGGAAAATAGAAACTTGGGTAAAAGGTAACACGACGCTACCTATCATCGAATGTCAAATTTGGTTGCGTGGGAGAGAAAGGTGTCATGTGATACCTTTTGTCGCGGAGTGGAGCTTACGTCTCTAGAGACCAGGCGATGCGATTGGCCTCAAGGCAGAGATATGCAGACTGTAATTGAATCGACGTGGTCTGATACTAGATGTTTCTTTTATATAATGTTTCTTTCGTAATTTTGTTGAAGCAAATTTTTAAGGCGTCCGGTGATGCGTGCTACCTCATGCACCCTCAAGGGTGCTTATGTAAAGCAGGCTGATCCATTTATGTTTTCTGTGTGCTTTCCCACAGGCCAAAACGTGATTTCCCAAAACTTAAAGCTGATGTTTGAGTGGAAAAAAGGTCACCGCCACCACCATGCCGGCAACAACATTTTGACGCAGTGGGGAAACAACACAAAATTACATGGATGAAGCGATCGACCTATGTCTGGAGCGACTCGACCGAGGACGGTCTTTGTTGATCTTGAATTAAAGTACACATTTATAATACACACATATATTACATAATATAGAGATTAGTGGGGAATCACATGGACCGTTGTTCAGTCCTTTTTCGCCGCGGCATCCTCAAACACGCTGCTTACTTCGGCCTTGGGTGCTTCCGGCGCCAACTCGCGGTCGAAATCATCATCCTTGACGTAGCGGATCAACTTGGATCCCCACATAACATAGCAGAACTCAATAAAGAATGCGCAAATGGGGATGACAAAGGCGATATGGATACTCTTGTGGTCGTGCGCGAGGGCCATCAAACTTGGGAAAAGGGCGCCTCCAGAAACACCCATGATGACTTAACGGAAGAAAATAAAGGTAAGAGCCTATTTCGTTCCCGTTCCTTGACCTCTTATACATACCAATAGGTGCGCCGTATTTGTAGTTTCGGCCGAGATCCTTCGTTGCCAGAGCGAAGTTGGTCGGGAACATAATGCTCTCGAAGAAGAGAATAATGATAAGGAAGTAAGTTGCTTGCCAGGTCTCAACAGCCACTGCAAGGATCGCAAAGAGCATGGCGCCCACCGCAAAGCAAGCCGTGACATGCTCAGCTTTGAACCAACGCATCAGGATGGCACCGACGAAACGACCAATAGTGAAGCACATTTGACCGAGGGCAAGCAAGACGGAGCCCCATGCGTCTGTAAAGCCACCCACTTCGGACGCGTAAAAGATAAAAAGTGACGCAATCGCGATCTGCACGCCGGTATAAATGAACTGCGTGATAGCACCAAGGATCAGATGCGGGCTGAGCAATGATGCACGTCGAATAGTTTCTCCTGTACCGTTCTCTGCCGCCTGCTCGGCCTCCAGCTTCATTTGCTTCTCTTCATCAAACTCTGGCACGTGAGCAAGCGCAAAGAGGCACGCAATCACAAAGACACCTGGGTGGAAGTGGCATGAGCTTGATTTGCATTGTACGACGAGCTCATTTCACATACCGCAGCCGACGCCGACGTACGTCCACTTGACAGAATCCAGATTGCTGGTCTTGGCATCATTGCCGCCGAAGAAAGCATAGGAAGCCACGATGGGTGAGATGGTTGTTCCAATACCGTTGAAAGCTTGCGCGATATTGATACGGACGGGCGCCCAGCGTCTCGACCCAATGATCGTGATGTACGAGTTGGCGCCTGTTTTGAAGACGGTTATCTCACATGCATCATGACATCCACTTTGCAGCACTTACAGTTCTCGAGCATGGAAATACCGCAAGCGATGGTAAACAGAGAACCGATGAAGCCTCCATAGACGACGTTGCTGGCGGAGGGATAAAAGCATAGGGCACCCAGAACATAAAGCATCAAGCCGAGAAGAATGGTTCGCTTGTAGCCAATACGCTTCAGGATGAGACCAGCGCTGCAGAGTCAAATAGGTTAAAGTAAGCCCATGGCATAAAAAGCGGAAGAAATGCTTACATCGGACTCATGATGAAGTAGGCACCGAAGTACGCTACTTGCATGTACGTCGTCTGGGTTGTAGCTGCGAATAAAACAACGTTATTGCCTGCATCTACTTCCATTGTTTCGTTTCTTACTCAGTCCCAAAGCAGTCTGAAAATGCTTGTTGAGGGTGTCCAGGAGGCCGTAACTGAAACCCCAGAGGAAGAACAGGGTTGTGACCAAGGCACCAGGAATAAAATAGTTGATCTGTTCGTCTTCTGACCCATCGTTCGGCTTGGTTGGGTGTATAATGCTTCGAAGGTTGTCTTTGATTCCCATAATAATCGCTTGAGCCTGTCTGGAAAAAAAAGGAAAAAGGGGAAAGAAACCTTTGCTTTTATATGAATGTCACACGCGCACACGCACGTCGACATGCCCGCCCACACGCATGTTCCCATCTCAGGATGTGCTACACAGGCCACATGACGCATGGGCTTTTTCAACTGTAATGATCACCCCGCAAAATACCACCTTTAATCGATTTGACTTTTTGGCAAGTCTCACAAAACCACAGAATCTCGCTTTCTCCCAAATTACATACACGTATGCGGTGTTTTATTCCCACTTTTGGCTGCAGACCCTTCCGAAATCGTAACCCACGGTAGCAAAGGCAGGACACATCTTTACATCTAGCCGCCTCCCGTACTCCCAGTGATGCGGCCATAGTATCATTTCCATAGTGTATGCAAAGTGTGGGGAAACCGGAGATTTTTTTATTTTGTGCCGGGTTTGTGCCGTGGGAGCCATTCTTGTATGGGAATCACCAGAAGTGGCAAAACGCATAACCTCACAAAATAGCTCTAGATTAGAGCATAGACGCCCCTCGTTGACATTCCTATCGGGGTGATCTTTAGACTATTTCCATTCGCTTGGCTCCTCCCGCCGAAGGGGTTTGTTGGGGAAGGGGTTATCAGGCATCCGGGACATCGCGGATTGATATGGGAAGACGAGGCTTTGCGAGAAAAATTTATGCATCATGTCTTTCCAGAAGACCATCTTTGATCCGATAGAGGAGTTGTCCCTTTAATTTTGCTCTGTTCGGTGGAGAAGACTGATGACATCAGCTGTCAATCTAAAACCTTCCGATAATTCGAGTAACCAATGTCGGTGTTGACAGGGAAACGTAGCGGGCACACAAAATTCAGCATTTGCAGTGGACCAACTCGGCACTCGCCGAAGGGCACCAGTACAGTACGTTCTTTTATGTAAAAGAAAAAGGGTCTCTGTGGATCCTATCCGAGTCTGCGTATCATATAAGCTTTTCACAGGAGCTATTTTTCTGCCGATCTTATGAGTATAGCCCTGAAGAACTAGAGCCCTCAATAGACTACATCAACGCCAGTCCGCAGACAGAACGAATACAGTTTGCATCAAGCTGAAGGTGACAACGGAAAGAAAAACCAGCAGAGCGAGTAAATGCGGTGCTGCCAAGTTTTACAATGCAAAGCACCATCTTCTTAACTGACCGTGTGTAGCGGTCATTGACTAGGTAATTATACGATATCTAATTCAGATTTTCTTCCTTTGGATATCATGCTACTTAGCGATGTCGATCATCGTCAATTGCAGCAAATATACATTTTTATTACGCATATTATGAGATAAAAGCGCACCAGACGCACCCAAGCGTACCCAAACGCACTCAAGCGCACTCAAACGCACTCAAACGCACTCAAACGCACCCAGACGCACCCGAGCGCACCCAAGCGCACTGTCTTATTGTTAACTTTCCGCGGAAACGTCGGCACGCTACGTCGAGTGCGTTCCATGGATATATCCGAACTCGCTGCTTAAATTTTCTTGGCGATAAGTAAGGGAGGAAACATCCCACCACTTCTTAAACAGAAAAAGTGAGCGTGGATAGCGAGTTAAATTACGAGATTTGGCTTTTGGATAATTCTTCACGACTCCAACATGCTATGAGACTGCTCGTACCACACAGGGAGAGCCTCTACAGGGAATTTTTTAGTTCGGCTTTATGGCAGTGGCCTTTCCTTCCCCGCCTCGATATTAGTGCAGCATTTCTTTTTATTTAGGGAGGCAATCTTTGAGCAGTAGTGCGTACTATATAGTAAGTCAATCTGCTCAACGAGGGTGACCCATATGATGCCAATTCTATGGTATGGCACACACAAAGCGTATCGACACGATTCGGTGTTGGATGATCGAAAGAGTGATAGTTTTATCAGCCAGCTTATTATGTTACCGACATATGGTAGGCGATATTTTACTCGGGAACCAATGGAAGATGCTTCTCTGGTCTGGATTCATGTCAAAGATGTTGATGTATCGTGCTATCTTAGATGAAATGCGGACGGCTATATATAGGAGCCATAACAGAAGGTCAGCCGATGCAAAAGGAAAATTTTAGACATAGTATAGTAGCCTTCTTGACGTCTATACAGCTACATAACATTTGTCTTCATATCGTCGGTCTCAGGCTCTCTGGACTGCAGAAGCCCTTTTGGGGTTCTATCAACTGGCACGAAACTATGAACATTATTAATGCACAGCGAAACGCGATGAGAAACGCCATGCTATAAAAACAAGATACCTAGAGTTCTAGGCCAATGGCTTGCAGATGAGCGTGAGGATCTGTGCTGCTCTTAACCCCGCTTATCAGCCTTCGGCTTGGATATAAACTGACAGATCCATAGTTTGGCAGCTGTATTAAATTAGCCTGTCGCTATCTAACTGGCTCTATGGTACCCACATGTATTATTCTATTTCGACGACTGTCATCCTGGAATCCTTGTGCACGATCACATGCCAAAATGAGGGTATGCACGACCCGGGGGGGGGCTGCACTCGGCCCTGCCTCCGCCAATCCTCTTCCAAATAAAAAAGTGATTTGTAACAGCAGCTACAGCATAGTACATAGATCTCCTTGTACAACTTTTTGTCTTAATCTCTACATAAACTATAGCATCCGATATGAGCCAGTCAGGAGGTTTTGAGATTAATACTTGATGTTGCCTGAAAGTGAGGACCTTCATAACCCACATATGATGTTGCTAAGTAGGGTAACATTTTACATCGAGCCTTTAACAAGCTATATTATAACTACACTAAGCTAGCCAAAATGAAGCAGGTCAATCAATCCTATGGACGCCCCGTGCCCCGGGATTATATAGGATTGATGCTGTAGGCAGTACAGAAAAAGAGAGGAAATTTACACAAGGCTCGCATCCGGTGCGACGGCTGTTCTTATACAAATCAATTTATTTGGGAGAGAATGCGCGGAGGCGTAAATGCAGTGGCACATGGAGGAGGGTTGACAGTATCAAGTATTGGTAATCGTTTCTGGCGAGCACTATGACCGGTCTGGGTGGTTTACGCCAGCTGCATTTGAATATACATATTCTGCATATTGCTCCCAGTATCCAAACCAAGTAAGAAAAAGCATTAGTATATGACTCGTAGACACAATGCCGGACTTGGCTGCTGAGAGCCCATCGTCCCATGATGGCAACATGACAGTCGCACAATGCGCTGGTCTATACAACTGGCCCAGACCAACATATATATATATATATATACACAAGACTGGTAGATGTCGGAATGTTGTCAAAGAACGCAATTGCAGCTTCCATCTTCTGCCGCTTGAATTTTTCTGATTCTCATATGTTGCAAGAGATGGGTGAAATGTGTTTATACAGGAGATAGTACAAGTATGCTTCTAATGAGTTAATATATCGACTAACTACTTCTTGTTGAAGGGAGAGGACGCGCCTAGGTAAGTGTTGATAATGGCGGGAGGGGTATTAATAAGTTTGCCTCGGATGGTGTCCCGACCTGACTCCTTGTGAGCCGCCCAGCGATGACAACCGCCGAAGGCAAAGTAATAGTCTTCGCCATTGTACTGCACGTGATGCACATCAATTGGTGTCAACTCGTCTCGTCGTTCCTCTTCTTTGAGCACTTTTTTCATATGCTCCACCTTCTCCCGATCAAGAATCGACGGAATCGGCCGGTTGATTGCGCTCATGGGTATATCATATACCTATGATGTATCATCATCATTGCTTCATGGGTTATCTATTCTTTTTCTGTCTTTTTTGATGTACATACCTCCTCCACTGCATTCCCGTGAATAGAAAAATTGTCAGCCATACCCGCATTGTTGCCCGAGCTATTGCTAGCGTTATCTTTGCTCATTCTACGTAAATATCGAAGTGATCTTGATAGCATGCAACCGAAAATTCCACTCATGCCGCCCTGATATTTATATATAGCGCGGGCTTGCAAATCTTTGTCAGCGAAGAGTTCAGCCAATAGCATGACCTGGGAGGGGTTTTTTGATGGAGTAAGCGAATTGAAAATCAGCATGAAGTCATCCTGATGGCAAGGCGTTATTCTTTGCTTTGCTTGATGAAAAAGACAACGGAACAAAGCTACAAAATTTCTTAATTGTTTTTTCCTTTTTTTATATATCTTTTTATTGTACTCAATGCCGTTTAAAGGTAAACAGACATTTTTTGGGCTCGGTGAAGATCGAAGGATATTAGCCATGTTCATATCATTCTTTGCTTTATCATAGTTGCTACGCACGGTGGCCGTTTCCTGAATGTCAACAAAGATTTTCAATTACACGAGGACACCAACTATGATATGTCGCGTACGCCCGCTGACTTGGAAGCAGAAGGCACGACCTTTTCAACTGACGAACAAGGCCGTCTGACAGCTGCCGATGGCAAGAAGCGTGTTATGTTTGATAAGCATCGGGAGGGTCTGACTCTCGACCGAATGAGCGTTGAAAACGAGGTGCGTATACTGATGGGAAGAACACTGTGGACCGAAGGAAAGGACACAGAAGGAGACAGAAACAGGGACGTCGATCATTCTTAATTTTTCGCTTAATTTTATTTTCTCGATCCAGTGGTCGCTGCAGGCGGTTGATAACAAAAAGTATCTGTATGCCGGCATGGAAGGTTTAAGTTTGGAGGATGAGCCTGGCGCCATGGGTGTTTTCACACTCGTGCAGCAATAATATTATATCATGGAATATATAGCAAATTTTCCGGTATCGTTTGTGGAATGAACGAAGCGTTGTAATTCAAATAGAACCATTCTCATATAAAAGTGCTCGACGCGCTACCCACCTTGTGGAAAGCCTCTCTTCTCTGATATTACAGTATCACAAGATGCATACGACCAAGCTCTCCATCATTGCGTTGGCACTTGCCTTGAACTTGGGTGAGCTCCCACCTAGAAAAAAATGCGCGAGATCATTTTTATTGACCGTCGGATATAAATCATGTAGCCGCGGCCGCTGATCAGCAGCAGCCGGGACAGCAAGAAATGCAGCCTGCAGATCCCCAGGGTGTAGCTGTCAACCAGGCCCCTGCGCCCGTTCTCAACAATGGCGGCATTGACGCGGTTGGTGGTGGGAAGATGGCTGATGAGGAGGAGGCTGAGGAAGAGAACGCCGGGCGAAAGGCCAAGGCCGCGCCCAGTGCCGCTGCTGCGGATATGGAGGAGGATGAAGATCCTGCCGAGCCCACGGAAGCGCCTGGTATGAAGAAGCAGGATGAGAAGGCTGAGGAGGATGCGGATGAGGAAGATGTGACAACGACCGTGATCGTGGCCGAGACCGCGACCATGGAGGGCGAGAATCCCGCTGAGACCGGCGAGCCCGAGGAGGGTGAGGATGTTGAGGAAGAGAAGGATATGGATGATACGGAGGACAGCAAGCCCATGAAGAAGAAGGTCGCGGATGAGGAGGCCGAGGAGGTCGAGGAGACCGAGGAGGGTATGGAGGAGAAGGAGAAGGAGAAGATCGCGATGGGTGATGACGACAAGGAAGATGCCAATATGTTCAACGGCATGCCCTCGGCAGGTCGTGTCGCGGCTGCACCCACCCAGAGCGCATCCTCGCCGCCGGCTGGCACGGCTGCAGTGAAATCTTCCGTTCAGCCCTCGGGCAGCGCATCGGCGTCGGGCGTCTCATTCGCAATGTCCTCAGCGAGCAACAAGCAGAAGCAGGCCACGACGAGCGGCGCATCGGCCTCGAGCAAGGCCTCTTCGTCGTCAACTTCTTCTTCGAGCACGTCTGCAGCCAACATGATCCATGTCAGCCTGGGTGTGTGCGTAGCCTCCGTCCTGTTTGCGGCTGCCACTCTCTTTTGAGATAATGAAATACATTCTTTAATATATATATATGTCTGTATATACATATATATGTCCTCTGTTTCATCCGCAAAATATTAAAAAGGTTTTCTATGCCACGGTCTCACGACGGTAGTCCTTGAGCATCTCAAAGACGGTCATGCTGATAGCGGTGGTGGGAATACCCCACGCGATTCTGGCCAGCAGACCGCGGGAGAAGAAGGCACGCGGGCCCTCCTGGATCCACATCTGGCGCGCAATATCCAGCGGCCCGGTGCGGAAGGCCATGCCTTGGTCACCGGCGGCTACCTGCCAGCGCGTCTTGATGATATCCAGCGGCGTCGAGATCGTGATGCCAATCGCGCTCGCAACAGCCGAGCAGGCCATGTACGCGCCAAAGGTCAAATGGCTCGCGTCGTTGTCGGGTAAGCTGCCAAAGACGTTGAGCTTCAGCTGCTCATACACGGCAAAGTAGACCATCGTGTGCGGCACAAACACAGCAAGGCCCATCCAGTAACCTCTAAAAAAGCCGCGAAGACCCTCTTCGCGCCAGATGGTTTTAGCAAGGGCGCGTCCGCTCTCGCCTTGAGCTGTCTGCAGGCGGTTTTTCATGACTTCCATGGGTGTAAACAGCGTGCCGGCAGCGATCTCGGCCACGCAGCCGGACACCAAGTGGTTTAGAATCGACTCTCGACCAATAGCACGTCCGGCCAGGAACGTTTTAGTTGATTCATAACAGGATAAATACACGGACAGGGCCGGTACCGAGAACAGAAGGGTGACAGGTAAGCCCCGATAGAGTGACTTGAGGAGTGAGCCTGTAGCTGCTGGCGCTAGGAGCGGGGCCCACGTCGACTCTCGTGTGCGCTCGACCTGCAGACGTGTCTTGATCGTATCGACTTGAGAGTAAGTGAGCCTCATTGTATATATGGTGATTGCACAGTCCACGTACTGGGATGCGTGCACACGCGTGCAACGAGAGCGGCTACACTGGACGCAAAGAGATAGTAGCCATCGATGGGCATGTCACTACAAACAAGGTCCGTTTAGATGCAACCAACAGTCGCACGAACCCGATGCCAAAAGTGAAAAAAAAAAAAATAGGGTAGAAACATAACTCAGCCCCTTCAAGTTCCCTTTATCTGCTCCATTCGAATAGATGCGTATTTTATATCTACACATGCATAAAAGACAATCATAAACAAAATAAAGAGCTGTATCCATGCGTCTATTATTGAGTGTAGGTGAATTGCTTTAAAAAATTACTCAACATGCTAGTATTTTTTTTATTATATTATTCTTTGTTGCTTTTCTTGCTGTTCTTTTCATTCATGCGCTGCTGATGCTGCTGATGCTGAGCCTCTCGCCGACTCCGTTTCTCCTGCTCCTCCTTTTCATACTCGTACAGCTCGACGAGTTCCTCCTTGGCCGAGTTGGCGTCCTTCTTGCGGCCCCGGATCGTGATGGCATCACCCGATGGGGAAGGTTCGGGCGAAGCGCCGCCGTTTTCTGTTGAGGAAGAGGAAGAGGATGCGGTGGAAGATTTGGAGAATTTGATATAGACATTGTACTTGTCCTCGAGCTTACGGACATAGCGTCCATTAGGACCAATGAGGTATCGGTGGAACGCGCGCGGCACGTGGATCGTCACTGTCACTTGGTCGGCGAGGGTGGCCACCAGGGCCGAGATGCGGTCTTGAGCGGCCTGGACATTGGCCTTGATGCCCTGGATCACCACCTTGACCTGCTGGTTCTTGGATTTCTTTGTCGATTTGAAGCCGTCCTCGCTCGGTGCAGACGGGTCCGAGATGTCCACCTTGACGCCCAGCTCCTCCTTGAGTTTGTTGATGTTGGCACCGGCCTTGCCAATCACATGGGCCGAGTACGCCGAAGGAATCATAAACTCGATCGTGTAGGACTCCACATAGTCACCCTCCTTGATGGCCGCCACCAGCCCCTGGATAGCGCGCACTGCCTTGGTGACCTCGTCATCCGGACCGCGCACATTGACTTCTTCTCCGTGGAAGCGAACTGTCACGGCCGTCTCGGACCCGACAAGGGCGTTCAGGGTTGTGTCGTTCGGGCCCGCGATCTGGGCATGGTAAGTCGACGCGCATGGGATCGTCTTGCTCACAAAGTCGCTCGACTCGGCCGCGAGCTTTTCGATATCGGCAGCCGCACCGGCCAGAGCCTCCTTGGCCGCAGCGAGCTTGTCTTCGGCCGAGACGTCCTTGGGGTCGTACACGATCGTGACGCTCGAGACCTCACCATCCTCCTTCTCGTCAGGGAAGAAGATCTCGACGTGATGGCGGGCCTTGATGCGCTGAAGAGCCTTGGCGTGGCGGATGGCGAGATGGCGATGCAGATAGGCCTCGACGTTGGCGAAGCCCACCAGGTCAGGCACCAGGCCCAGACAGGCCTCGTAGGCCTCCTTGTACGCATTGATCATGTCCTTCTCGTCGCGGCTTACGAATTCGACAGGCACGGATTTGGCGGTCGGGACGAGCGTGGGTACGATGGTTTGGACGCCGTGCTCAGTCTCGAAGGACGCGAAGCTGCCCTTGCTGACGAGGAATTTCAGCATGGCGCGCGCGTGCTGGACACGGTCGGGAGCAGAGCCGTGCAATTCGGTCAACTCCAGGACATTGACGTAGACCGCGCGGGCCTTCTCCATGGCGAGCTGCAAGCCGGGGATCAATTTGTCGTCCGGGCCACGCACAGTGATATTCTCGGTTGTCTCGTCCTCCTCTGGCAATTCAATCGTGCAGCCTAAATGATGATGATAATAATAATAAACCAGGGATTAAAATGATTTCCCCGACTGAATGAATGCATCCCTGTACCTGACTCCTCAAAAATCTCCCGGAGGGTAACGCCGTCCTTGCCGAGAATATACTTGTGCTGACGCTTGGGCACAGCAAAGGCAATGGTACGGTACGCCTTTTTCAGTTCTTCGTAACGTTCGATCAAGGCAGATTTGGCAACCTCGATCTTTTCTTTATCGCCGACAAGAGCAATGGGACCAGAGGCTTCGGGGCCGACAAGCGGGGGCATCTGAATCTTCACGTTCGTCTGCTGCTCGATAGCCTGCAGGGTTTGGCTCTTGGGACCAGCAACGTGGAGATAGAAACGGTGGTCGATGTCGGTAACCTTGACCGTCAGTTTGGCAGCCTAATAAACCTGAATTAAAAAAAAAAAAGAAAAAACCACCTAACCTTTCTATAGATTTGCGTGTTTTATTCTTTACCTTTTCACCCACAATCTTGTCGATATCGGCCTTGGCGATGGCGATACCAGCGGCGTCACCGACGAGGGTGACAGCGACCGGTTCGTCTTCCTGGCCCTCCTTGTACTCTTCCTCACCCGCCGAACGAGGGGGGAAATTGACGCGCACGTTAGACTTGGCCTCAATTTGCTTCAGGGTCTTGCCCTGGGTGCCGATAATGAAACGGCGAGTCGACGAAGGCACGGTGATCTCGACGGTACGCTAAACAAGTAACACAGTGAATACTATTGAACATCACACTACCCTTGATTGTTTTGAATGTTTTGCTTGTCTTGGCTTGCTTGCTTACCTTGACAACGAGACCAGCGAGCAACTCGCGCTTGGCACGGGCAACGTCAGCAGAGGCGCCCTGAATCAAAAAGGTGGTGGTACCGGAGCGGTTGGTGGAGGCGATAATGTTGGTGCTTGACTTTTGCATGACCTGCTGAATCACATCAGCGTTGCCCTTGAAGCCTAAAGGCTTGTTGGGCTGATTGGCAATCTGCTGGTTGGCCGGGAGTTCGAGGACATCGGTGACGGAAGGGCCAGCCGAGGCAGGCTGCTTGCGTTGCTGGTGGGGGCTGTGACGTCCCGAGGCAGGTGCAGGCGCGTTAGCCTTGACCTTGGCCGCGGATGAAGCAGACCAGGCAGACAGGGCCGGAGGGCGCGGGGCATTGCCCGCACCAGACAGCGAAGGGAAGGCAGACTCGGATGACAGATCGAGTTTCTCCTTGCGCTTCTTCTCTTTGGCAGGCAGAGCATGGGCTTGGCTGACCGGCATCGGGCCATCCCCGGCAATGATGGGCTCGGCAAAGGCGGCATTGTCTACGACGACGGGATCTTCGGGGCTGGGAACGGTGGGTTCGTCGACAGCAGGAACCTCCAAGGCGTTACTGCCGTTGTTGTTGCTGTTGCTGTTGTTGCTATTCTGTGCGTGGTTGCTTGCCAAGGCATGGAGGCGGGCCAGCTGAGCAGAGGGCGTCAGGGCAGGCTGAGAGTCCGTCGGATCCATCTTTTTTAAACGAAGGGACGGAAAAAAAGAAAAGAGGAAGCCCGGGAATACATGAACGGAGACAAAATCTATAACTGGGCCCAGCAGCAGCGGTAACAAACGCGCGACCGATCCCCTCTTTCGCGCGCGCGACTCGTTGATGTGGGCCAATGATATATACTCTAACTTTATTTTATTTTTGAAAGAGAAAATCCAAAAGTCTCTCTTTTTCCTTTTCCTCTTTTTACCCTTCTTCATCATTGTTGTTTGTCGATCCTGTCAAAGCTGATCCTTTCTAATGCTTTGCTAGACTACCGACTGATACCAGGGTTGTGTTTTTGTGGGGCAAATGTAAATTCCAAATTGGCTTGGCACGGCAAACGAAAAAAAAAAAAAAAAAAAGACATGTCGTCCAATCAGGACGCGTGGCGTATCGTCCACTTCCAACATTGAAGAGCCGCTTAGTGATCATGTCAAAGTGAAAGCTCTCTTTATATGAGCTTCGCCGTCTACCTGGCCTTCCTGGCTGCTACGGCTGCCATCTTTCAGCATCATGTCCCTCTGCCTTACATGGTAAGCAAGCTCTCTATAAGAGTGTCTCATTCACTCATGCTGGCATTCCTAGGACGAGATCTTCCATATTCCTCAGGCACAGCAATACTGCCAAAACCGCTTTGATATCTGGGACCCCATGATAACCACCCCACCCGGCTTGTAAATGTATAAACCCTTCTCGTTGCATTTTGTTCTTACTCCAACTAGGTATTTAGCCAGTCGTATCTTGGTTACTCTCCCGTGGTTCGCGTGCGACACTCGTACTTTGCGCGCAACCAATCTCGTATTTGCTTCCGCAATTTATGCCGTCCTTGCCCAGCTTATCAAGCTCCACCATCCAACAGTACCTGCATCTGCACGTCAACTGTATACGCTTGCCCTCGCTTGCTTCCCTGTCTTGTCTTTTTTCTATTTCTTGTACTATACAGACGCTGGATCCACTTTGTTTGTTCTCGCCACCTACCTACGCGTAAAGCAACGCCACTATCTCTCGGCCGGTCTGGTAAGTCGAACCCTCACTTCTACCAAAACATGCGCTCATAGTTTGCTAGTTTGGTATAGTGTCTCTGTTGTTTCGGCAAACCAATGTCATCTGGGTAGTCTTCTGTACCGCATTGGCAGCGATGGATATCCTCCAAGCCCGTGGCAAGCTGCAACCCGTTCTTTACAAGGATGTGACTACGCCATGTAAGTCCGCTCTTTTGAAGCAGAATGCAAGAGCTTATCGTCAATTTAGTCCAAGCCATCAAGGTCATGCTTGAATTCGTTGCTGCTGCATTAAAAGACCTGCCTACTTTGTGCTGCCAACTTTCTGTCTTTGTGAGCGCTATTCTCGGGTTTGCCGCCTTTCTGGTTTGGAACCAGGGCATTGTACTCGGTGACAAGTCGAACCATGTGGCCGGTCTCCATTTTCCGCAGCTCATGTATCTCTCGTCGTTCATATCATTTTTTGCTGGTCCTTGGATCCTGGAGTTCCCGCTCGGATATCCAAGTATAAAATGGTAATTTAATCGAGACACGAGGAGTTGAAATATAGCCACAAAGGAAGAAACTCACTATTTGACATAGGATAATTGCGTCTACTATTGTAATGGCATATTTCGCCTGGAATCATACATACGAACATCCTTTCCTACTCAGTGACAATCGGCACTATACTTTTTACATCTGGCGCAAGATCTACAAATTACACGCGTCCGCACGTTACCTGCTCATCCCCGCCTATTATGTCAGTGGTTGGCTCAATATTCGTGCCTTGTCGAGTAAGTTTTATTCTCAATGTATGACCATTTGAGGGGAATATTTATTTGTATCGCTTTTATCAGGACGCAACGTTTCCTTCCTCTTTGCGTTGGGCTTCTACATGGCCGCTTTGCTCACGCTGGTGCCGTCGCCTTTACTGGAATTTCGCTACTACATCATCCCCTTCTTGTTTTACTGTATTCAGCTTGGCCCTCCTGCCGACACTCGCCGCACCACCCTCGTCCTCGCCATGTATTTCGCTCTTCATCTTGTTACTGTCTACTTGTTTATCTATCGCCCATTTGAATGGCCGAGTGAACCTGGCATGAAGCAGCGCTTCATGTGGTAGGATACTTCTGTATTTGTTTTAATGGAAGTGAATGTGCGTACGCACACTCCACATTTAACTGAATACGTGTTCGGCGGTCATCCTGGATCATGATTCGTGCTCCGCCATGTTGCATTGATACTTACACAGATATGTACCGTATATGCGATCATGAATGCATTGTGTCTGCGTGACCTATCTATGACCACACCTATAGCCGCTCTCTCGCTCTCCGCATGCTACTGGTAGGTTCTAAACTGGCCCTAGATTGCGCTTCGCGCTATACATGCGCGAGCGATTTGTAAAGAAAAGAGAAAGGATATAAGCATCGCGCACGTATCTCAAGCTTTATCAGTAGCCGTGAAGAGCAGCAATGGAAGCGTTCTCTGTCATGTTTATATTGGGTCATCAGGTGGATATACTATTTAAATGGATGGATTGAATCGTATAAATGTATACTGTATCCCGCATCCCGCGCACTCAATTTTCCGTCTTACACTGTGATTGCGGAATTCACAGCCGATCTTGGGAAAAGCAGGGTTTTTATTCTTAGTTCTCCTGTGAAAAAATGGTTCAGAGAAATAACATACATGTGTCTGAATATAGACCGGTGCGCTGAGGGTAAGAGAATAATGTACGTTTAAGGCTACATAGTGTTAGATAACGTCGGCAAAACGCTTCGAGATCGAAGATAAAGAAGGGCGCGGCAAAGCAATGGTGCAACGCCGATGACGCGGAGAAAGGCACGGACGATCCATTTAATATCGTAATAATAATAGTGCTAGTAGTAGATAGAATGATGCATCTACCGTGCGGGTGATCGGGAAGACAAAGAAAGAGGAAGGGAAGAGAGCTGAGCTTTTTGATTTGAATTGGATTATCTTCCCCTTGGCTCAGGAACTTGATACTCATGGACAAGCAGGATCCTCACCATGTCCTGTCAGACGACCGCATTGCTCATTTCTACGCTGATTACGCCGGGATCCATGACAAAGACACACTCATCTGCCACCTGGAAACCATCCGCTCCCGATTAGGCGGTGAGGTAGAATGTTGCACCTTGTTTTGACGACCATGAACCTCAATTGGCTTACTGATATCACTTTTGAAGAATCAAGCGAGGTACAAATGTATCGATCGCTTCAACTTTGCGTATTCCCGTCTGGCTACTCGATTCTATTACCCTCGTGTCTTGGCAATTGGCAAGCAAGCCAAAGCAAAAAATGAGTCAGCTCTCCTCCTTGACATTGGCTGCTGCACAGGTACAAAAAAAAAGAGAAAGAAAAAAAGAAGAAAAAGATGGGCAAATAAATGAAAGGACAAAAAGAAGGATAAAAAGAAGAGGGTTTGGCCATCGTGCTTTCGGGCCATGCGCCCTTTTTTTTGTCCATTAGATGGATGTTTCCATAATCTTTTCCTTGAAAGACAACCCCGCTTATATATATATATACATATATATATAATATTTCTCTGCGCTTGACCAAGATACGATTTCTAAACATTTTGTTTCATAGGGACCGACCTTCGCCACCTGCTATGGAACGGATACCCAGGCGCCGACCTGATCGGTACCGATATCTCATGTCACTATATCGAGTGCGGCTATGACCTCTTTCAGGACAAATCAAGTTTCCCAGGCACATTTGTAACTGGCGACTTGTTCGACCCGGCCATGCTTAGTCAAACACATACAGAAGGTGGCCTGAACCCTTATCGCCACCGCGTCCGGATAGTGTACACCGGCAGCGTGATCCACTTGCTGCGTTCAGTTGAGCGGACACGCGAGTTTATTCAGCGCGTTACGATGCTGCTACAGCCTGGCGGCCTCTTTGTAGGCACCCACGTGGCTGCCAATCGTACGACCACCGTCTACCGACCTGTGCCAGGTCATGCAAAGCAGTATTTGGGCATGGATGTGTTTCGTGAGGCGCTGGTGGAGGCTGGCTTTGTCGATATCGAAATGCAGATGGAAGACAGGACACCCGACCCTTATGATCCCAAGGAAGACGATGATTTCAGGGCGTTTTGGCTCTCCTTTTGTGCCATCTATCGCCCACAAACGACGGCAACTCTTGAATAGTTTTGACCGGAGTTACGTACATATGTTCGCGATCATGATAGATAGACTTATCGATTCCGATGTTCAGTTCTGTTGGCGTCGTTCGTTTGATGCTGTACCCATTTTTGGTTCTTTTTAATGATATCCGAATGCATATACAATGTACTTCAATATTATATACTAGTCGCCGCTCGCGCAGCCGTGGCAGCCACAGTGTACGCACTCGACCTTTTTGCCCTCGGCTAACTTCTCTTTTGGTACACGGCAGATGCAGGTTGTGCCAAAGTTGGTATCGCGTGGCTGGATGCATCGCAAACAACACAACTTCTCAAAGCCGGGCTATAATCCATGTGCGTTAGATCAAATGGGTCAGGCTCTAAAGGCCATGTTCTAACTTACCCGCTTCCACTTTGCAATGAGATTGGGGTCCGCGTACTTGTTCTTTAGCAAATAATCGTACAGCTCCCGTGAAATGGCTTTCCGTTTGTAGAACAGTTCGTAAATGTATCGGCTGCGCTGGTGATGGATACGAAAGACGGGCCAGGTACTCTCGACAATGCGCTTGCCTTCATGTGGCTCATTCTCCACTGAAAGTTTCAAAAGAGGAAGACGACTTGTGATCAGACAACCTTTCACTATATCAGATGTTGATTACCTTCTCGCATTTTCTGTGCGAACTCTTCTAGAGTAGGTTCAATATCATCGAAGCCGGCAGGAGGTCGCTTTGTTCGTTGCGTCCGGATCTTGGGCATCTTAGGTTTAGTTTTTGGTGGAAGTGGCAGCAGCGGGAAATGCTTCTCATTTCTTTTATGGTCTTTGAAATTGTGCAGACCACGTGACTCGATATGCTATGGTAGCATATCAGAGCTTACCCAAGGCCTTCCTCTCTTTTTGTTCTTACTATAAAGAGACCTAGTATCGCACCAGCACTCGACGCATGATATCTCACTATTACCATAAAATGAGTGTACTCATACCTGCTGCATATATGGCTATCCAAAACTACTAGCGACAGGTGAGATGGTACCTTCCGATACATTTGATTTGCCAATTCAATGCTCTCACCCGTCTAAAATAAAGACGCTAGTGGCCTAGTATATGAATAAGCCATAGACTATATGCACGTATGTACTAGAAATACGTTCTTAGGCTTTGAGTTGGCCTTGGAGTGAAGACAATTTCATCCGAGAGGGGTAGAAAATGGCAAGTCACACGCTCGCGTAAAGTCTTGGGCAAGTGCGAATGAAGCGAAAACAAGAAACTCCCCACTCTTCTAATTCAGAAAAAAAGTACAATGGCTGGAGCAGCTGGTCTCGGATTTCACCCTCATTTCGCCGGTTTCTGGCATCGTTTCGCCGGAAAGGGTCTCGGTGCCACCATGTGGTTCTGGATGATGTACCGTGCTAAGCAGGACGGCGCTGTTCTTCTTGTATGTTGAACCATACTTTCGCCAACGTCATGTGTAGACTAATATCTATCTAATACTTATCCAGGGTCTGGAGCATCCCTGGGATCACCACGGTCACGGCCACGACGAAGAGCACCACTAAATTCATATACACCTACCTCACCATCGCCCCAACCTAAAACGACGGGAGCACGTATGACCTAGCTCCTTTCACTTCATGGACGATAGACACCTACTCCCCCAACTTGTTTTGTACAAACCAACAAAGCTCATTTTTACAACTACAAAATTGTGTCATCGTGTGTGGGTATCAATAATGGACTTATTAGAGATTAGGATATTAGACTATATTACAAGGCTTTCTTTGCTAAAGGCGCCGACGACGACGATTGATCCTTGAACCACTCGGAAAGTGATTTCTCGAGCGATGTAAACATGAGGTCCGCCTGCGTAGCGATCCAATCGCGTGCGCCTGCCGCCATGGCAATCGTATCAGCGTAAAGGCCATGCCAGTCATAGGAGGCTACAATATGAAAAGCCATCTCGCCTGCGCGTACGAAAATCGGTGTCTGCTGTCGCAGCCATACCAATGTCTTACTCGTCAGTTCATGCGTCAAGGGGATGATCGCATGGGCAACTGCGGTCGCGGCCGCAACGGTCTGTGCGCCGAGCTGTTGGATAATTTCGTACCCGTAGACGCCCCATTGGTATGCCACTTGCCATAAGGTCACGAAAGGCACTGTCAAAATCGCGTATGCTTGCTGACAGAAGGCCCATATCGGATTCAGCGCCACAGTACATAGCGTACGCCACAGTGGGATCATTATGTAGGAGACATTGTCGGCGAGGCGGCAATAGGCCTGGCGGATTGGGGGCAATATGTCGCGATGGAACCAGGTGGCAAATGGAATAATGCAGGTATCTATGACAACATACGAGAGATGCGCGATGTCGTGCACGGTCACAGCCGCGTCTTCGGCGAGCCAGATACAGTGCGATGCAAACAGACGGTGAAGATACCGAACATGCTGGCGGAATTTGTTGGACTGGACAAGGGCGGCGACTTGATCGAGTGCAACCACGATCCACGTCTGAAGACAGTGAATGAAAGGCGCGGCAAAAATCATGATGGCATCCACAGCATGGATGGTGATATGTGAATGAAACCAGAACAGTACTTGACAGGCGTATAGATAGGGCGCTGAGTTTGCCACGACCTCGCACACGGCCGGCATGACTTCCAGAAAGAACCATCGCACATCGTGAACGAGGGCCACTGCCAGACGCTGGGAGCCAAAATATACGAGCACGCCGATACGATAGGTACGCGAAACAATAAACACGGATGGACGCCATACCACCATCGTGCAAACGTCGAGCATATCTTCTGCGAGACGCCGCCAGTCGTGCTTGGCTGCAAACGCGCATGCGGCATTATAGACACGCCGAGTCGCAGTATCGAGCGTGCACCAGACATGCTGGATGGTATAAAATGTCTCTTCGATAGCGACGACGGCAGCAGGCAGGGCGCGGTAGGTGATAAAGTGATGTGTATCCGAGAGATGTTTCTTCCCGCGGGTAGTGTACCAGGTTTCCAGCGATTGATACTTGGCAGGCAACCAGACAGTGACTTTGTCAAAAAGCCATGCATCAAGGTGAGGCGCACATCGTTCGGCAAGCCAAAACAAATGAAATAGAACATGACGCACGATATCGATGCATGCACGCAGTAGAACGTACACCGTTGCCAATGGCATGGCCAAAATATAATGGGTGATATGCATCTTCTTCACTTCTTGCGCTTCTTTCGCATCTACTTTGACTTCTTCTTCTTTTTCTCTGGTGGTACCTTGTGACGTCTTGCTGTTTGTACGAGTTGTTGGTGCTGCAGCCGGGTCAGTTGTTTGTGTTTCATGACTATCAGTAGAGGACTGGATCTGTCTCGAGCGCCATTGAGGGTAATCACGTAAGAGGTAATAAAGAGCCAGGCATACGATGAAGAAGACAAGACTTTTCAAGGACAGGATATGGTAGAGAGCAAACATGGTGAATGGGAAAGAAAGTGAAAGTGAAGGATCATGAGACAATGAAAAAGAGAAATAAAGTAGTTCGAGTGTCGAGTCCTGCAGCAGATTTTACTCACACTTGCCCATTTTTGTTGCCCCGCTTTGATCTTCTTGGCCTCTTGGCTGCACAAGAAGAAAATGAACTTCAGCCAAAATTCTTGTATGGATAATTTCTGTTGCGGATAGTTTGGCAGAAATGCCTTAACATATAGACAATGTATGTGTTGCCTGATTCTACAATGAAAACAAGCGATCACTTCAGATATACCAGGGCTGATAGTTAGGCGAATCTTAGTTACCTATCACGCGCTCCTCTTCTTCCGTGCTTCTAGTCAATGCTTCCTACTTATTATCACCATCCAATGCTTCGTACCACTCACCCACTTTTTAACTACTATTTTCGCATATACCTATAGCGATGCTTTGACCTAATCATGACTATTGTAGATCCATCCTTTATGATGATGATGATGATGTGGTATGAAACTGCTGATATCGACGCGCTTATTTTTACGTACACTTGGCATACCACATGATCGATCTTCATTTACAGCATATACCTAAAGAAAAAAGAGAAGTGCGATAGATTACGTCAAATGTACTGATATTCTGACTGTGTTTAGCGTTTTTGTTTCCTTGGGCTTCTCTGCTTATTAGCTTTTATAATAGGCACGGTAACGAGTACGATAAAAGGTCATCCAGGAACTGCTCGTTTTAAATCATCGACCTAAATCGACCTAAAAATTGTCCACCAAATCACGGTTGTATAGGAACTTAGCAAATGCACCCTTGATAACTCTTTTGCTAGCCGCGGTAGAAAGCTTGAAAATGTTGGCATAGGAGATAATACTGTATTATAATCACACTTTTCACACCGTAGGCCAGCCAAAGCACGAACTAAAAGAGTGCAGGAAGTGAAGCATACCGCACAGCCCAAGAGAAAAGGAATTGTGGTTTCTAATAGATACCACATGGCGAATCACGTCGGCTATCCTGTCTGAGGTCAAAGAGAATATCCGGCAGGTACGTATGGGCTGCAGAACGGCCAAGGAGACGGTCAGCCATTTTGGCTATTGCTGCATCCTTTTAGGCGATGACTTACAGTCCTCTTCAGGTTGAGTATCTGATGTTTTACAGCTCTGAGACAAAAATGAAAACGCGCATTCTCTGAAAGAGGGCGGAGCGGATGCCTGTCGAAAATACATGAATAGTAAATTTCTGCATTACTTACTAAGATTAATGCAACCGTTATGAGTACTACTTTCATAAAGGAAACAGCGTCTCGTTACCTCCTTCTCGTTGTCTCATGGCTATGACTTGGGGTCAACGAAGCAGATGACCTTGCCAACGCACTCGCTGCTAAGAATACCGCCACTCTTCCTGTTCACGGCTCCACGTTATTCTGAGCCGCCTTCCATGGTCTAAGGTCCGTCCGGATATTGCAACTGTAATACCGTATGCCAAGACGTGCCTAGTATTAATAACCAATGAATGACCCTTGTTCCCACATGGAAGCAGAAAAATAGCTCATGTGCGCATGTATGACGCCGCATTGTTCTTCCGAATTCTACATATCCAGTCTGCTATACGGAAGCGCCATAATCGTCGGCTCTCGATCCATTCCTCCACCACCGAAAAGACCAAGGATATAGCAGATATTTTGCGCATCTAGGTTCCAATATCCTCTTGAGCTTGCTGTTGCTTCATCGTAACTGATCAGTCCACACAACGTATCAGGCCAAATACTACCAAACGATGGTGTCTGTCATAGCTGCATCATTTCTTTCACGTCTCATCCATCAGCTGCCCGCCTACCATGTACAGGTCTGAACAACGCAGTGCCAAGCATTAAGTCCATTTACTTTTCCGCCACTTCCGTTTGTCCCACACTGGAGAGCGGGTGAAATTTCGGACTGAACATTCTGACAAAGAAAGCACTATATCTGTATATTTGTGTTTTCGCGTTGGGGTGTGACAGGACTACAGAAATCCACCATGTAACAGTGTCAATGCAGCTAAAAAGCCAGCCCATACCCGGGATATACAGAAAACCGCGACAACAGTGCGAGTCTGCATACCAGATAGGCACAGTTCATGTTTGTTTTGTGCAGTCTCAGCCCAATGCGCTCTTTCCTCCGCGGGAAAATATGCAGCCTATTCAATTATATACTAGATGAAGGCACCGCTGCGTATCAGGTAATGTTGTAACCATGGCCATACTACTGCATAAAGTCAGTCAGAACCTTCGCTACGATACGCACATGCAAGGTCGTCCTTTTCGCAGTGAAGGCAATTTACAACAAGAAGGAAAGTATGATAGAGCTTAACACGAATCATAACGATCAAGAAGGAATCGGAACAACCGGCGGTTGATCGGTGTACAATACATATCAGGCTGCAATGCTGTCGTGTCTTACCAAAGTAAGGGGATGCTCTTCTTCTTACCACTCCGCGACACGTACCTACAGTATCCGAAAAGTGTTCGATTGTATTCCTTTCTCCCATCAGTCGAATTTTTCATGCACATATCTCGGATGATATTTGCGGAAGATATTACGGATGAAAAAGCAACCTCCCTAACCCCTTGTTACTGCAGACCTGATAAAAAATCGGCTATCGCCTATTCTAAGGTTTGGCACAGTGTTATACCATAAATGGCACTTCCTTTTTTTTATGATATGTACGTACAAACGCTGCATATAGACTCCTGGAGCGGATCGGAGCGGGGCCGCAGCAATGTCATGGCGTGCGCGTGCACGCGTGCACCTCCGCTCGATGTAGTCCGCCTCGGTTTTTTTTTTTTTTTTTTTGTGCCTGCGCTCAAGTGGTACAAGTCTGGACTCGTCTCTCATACCTCGCTCGGCCAACCACCATCTCACCCTGCAACTCCAGAGCTATACATAGGATAGATCCATATTAAGACTAAAGAAAGAATATGACCTCTCGCATAGCTACCGATCTCTTGAACGCATTTGAAGCGCTATGCAGATGTGTTTATCACTTGCGACGTCTTAGATTGAGGTATTTTTGACGTTTAAGGTTAGCATAGACTTTCATTTGAGGCACTCCCTCGCAGATGTGTTATTACAGTTATGAGTGCGCCACCACATAAACAGCATACTATGCTGTTAGACGAGCATAACCCCGCCTCACCACGAAAATATACACATAGACCGGCATCAAATAGGGGCCCGACGAAGAGGGGTCGTTTTCTCTGCGAGATCCCCATCCCCTTGACTGGCTCCGCTATCATGCCTCCCATTATTACTCTTTCCGACCACTGCAAATACGGTCTGAATGAATAGTTAAAACAATGAGATGTGCACCAATC
This sequence comes from Syncephalastrum racemosum, assembly GCA_002105135.1. Taxonomy (NCBI): domain Eukaryota; kingdom Fungi; phylum Mucoromycota; class Mucoromycetes; order Mucorales; family Syncephalastraceae; genus Syncephalastrum; species Syncephalastrum racemosum. The sequence goes on from MCGN01000001.1 coordinate 839,918, forward strand.
AATGTCAACTAGAAGCCTCTTTCGAAAAGGACCGGCCTCGAACGGGTGAGATATACCTCTCCGGCACATGGACACTGCATGCAGTATCATACATGGACACTTTCGCAGCATGCCAATGAAAATATGATAGAATCCCATTGGTGCGCAAGACTTACGCATATTTGAGACAAACGAAATGCGAGATTATTACAAATCTATGGAACACGTGGAGAGGCGAATAAAGATGGTATTGCGTATTCATTATCGCGGTATATACATGATGGATTTATTTTTGGGAAACAAAGGGTATGATGTGACAAGAGAATTTTTACACAAGAGTCCAGCCCGGACAGTGCCTGCATTGAATTGTGGCGGATGCCGTTCAGGCAGAAATGGACTTGACCCAAGGGTCTCGAAGGATCTCGGCACAGGTAAGGCGTGTCGCAGGGTTAGGATCGAGCATTTTGTACAGGACACGGCGGGCTGGAGCCGAAAAAAAGTTGCGGAAAGGGTCAAATGTCTGCGTAGGCTGGACGCGGGTATAGATCTGGAACGCATGGTCTGATTTCTTTGCTTTACGCCAGACGAGGCCGCCCGACCAGAGACAGTAAAAGACGATGCCAGCCGACCAGACGTCGGCGTTGGTACCCCAGTACTCCTTATTGTCGAACGCTTCGGGCGCAATGTAAGGTTCGGAGCCAACAAGGCCGCGACTCTTACGACCATTTCGCTCCCATGCAAAGCGAAAGACATCCGACACACCAAAGTCAGTAATTTTGAGCTGGCCATCGCATGTCAGGAGGAGGTTCTCGGGCTTCATGTCACGGTGGGCGACGCCGACCGAATGAAGATAGGCCAGGCCTTGGATCATCTGCTTGAAGCAGCACTGCTTCTCGCGCTCGCCCATGCGCTCGGAAAGAATGCATGAAAAGAGGTCACCGCCGGGGCACTGGCATGTGCATTTTTGAGTTAGTAAACATGTAACTGTCTTCTTCCCTACTCATGCTTGACATACGTATTCCATCACAGTGCAGTAGCGCTTGCGGTCATCCAACACGAGGTCAATGGTTTCGACAATGTTGGGGTGCGTAAACGTGGATGAAATGCAGAACTCGCTGGTGAGCTTCTTCATGTACTCCTTTTCGGACTCGGATTTCTTGCGTTTTCGGAACTGTTTGATGGCATACAGTTTTTCGTTCCGCCCGTCATGGCCCAGTTTGCGGACAACCATGACGACAGCTGACGTGCCTTCACCAAGTCGGCGATAGCATTCGCCATAGTCCTTGAGGCTGGCAGTGTCGCGGTTATAGCGTCGTCCGACGGAGGAGTGAGTGTCGCTGGTTTTGTCCTTCCATTTGCGAAATGGCTTTTTTGTGTAGGAGCTGTCGATGGTGGAGGCTGGGCTGCTGTAGGCAGAATCGATCATAGCGTTTGATTTGGCGGACGTTTCGACGGCATGTTTCGCCAGATCAGGGATCATCATGGACCCGGCAGGGCCGTTATCAGGATACCAGGTGGATGTGGAAGGCATCGGTGTAGTCGGTTATAAAGTATTAAAAGAGAAAAGGGTGATAAAAGAATTCGAGAAAAAGGAAACGAAGCGTATAAGTAAGGCCTTGCGCTATATCCGCATGAACATGGCGATATAGGGAAAACAACAGAGGTATGTATTGAATAGAATAGGGTGGCAAACAAACAAATAAAAAGATTTTGAAAATGATGGACGCTGATCTGGTTGAGACATTTTATAAGGCCAGGCGCTGTTTGATTACCCGGATTGTGAGGCGTGTGCAATCGTGGCTTGACGCCCTGCCAATCGCACAAACGACGCGCGAAGTTTCAAAAATATTCATCGGTGACACATTGAAAAAAAAAAAAAAAATCTCAGCCAATGATGGCACTGCGTCTTGGCGTGAGCCTTTTTTTTATTTGTGGAATGGCACTTACTCTACTGAGAGATGCACAAGCAGAAAAAGCAACCATGTGCAACCACTGTCATTCTACGTCTGTTTGGTGCCGATGCCAAAGGCACGATACATCAAAAGTGTTACTGAATTTACATGTCTCTTCTCTTCTATTATCTCTATCATAATCTCACTTCCGTTATTCTTGGCAATCAGGTTTCACCCACAGTAATTAAATTTCACTGCTTGACTGCTCGCATTAGCCTGTGCCGGCGAAAAAGATCGTCGCCGCCCTAATCTTGTAAAAAGTGCCTGCTTCTTCGAAGGACGCAACCGTCGAGTGTTTGATGACGTCCACCATTTTACTGCTTATGCTTTCCGCATGTGTGATAAACCGCCTGTTCTTCACACTTGCACGGGGTTTACCTTCACAATACCATGGACACGAAAGAATACCCGGTAACAAGTTTCTAACTCCTTTCAGAAAATAGCTCATTGGTTGTGCTCCCTCGTCTATTACCCCCTTGACGCCATGTGAAAAAATTGACTTTCCATTATGCACATACACGAAAACACCTACACAGCGGTGTACACACGCTAACGCGCACTCCTCCCGGTAAGAGCCGATATGCGCGCATACTGACATATACATATCTTCTTTGCGTGTCCGAAGGCCGTTCCACATAAACTAAATACATTGACTATTTACTCTTACAGGACAAGTCTTGCTGGAATCTTATGCAACGCATTACCTGATTCTGCCTAGTCTGCAAAAATATACAAAACGTGAGAGTAGGTTGCGTTACATCATCGTAGTGTTTAAAGAAGGTCATGGGGATCGCGCTGATAAAAACTGAAACAAACAATGACGAGCCTCTTCCCAGGGTCACGAAGAGGTAGGTAGGTCCTATCCTCTTATCAAATAACGTGACATATGCGATTCGCATCACTGTTTTTTCGACGCGCATCTAGAAACTCCGTTTCCTTACTTGAAGTCTGGAGTATGAATATATTTCTGCTCTTATGTCATGTATCAGATACTTCTTGAAGCATGCAGGAACTTATTTTTTTTGGCGCACGTGCACCAGGGAGTTTGTAACGGGATTCATTGACATTAAGGTAATGTCAGCTGAACTTGGGCTGTCATTACAACGGCCCAATGGAGCGGGCGCTTCCTATATGTAATAAACAACAATAAATAGACATGCACAGCTCCTTGGCCATAGATATAGGTTTCGCCTCTGGAGACTTATGAATTATGCAATTACGCAGAAGACAATTTTATTGAAGGTGGATGTACTAGAAAAAGAAGTGCAGATTATCTGCACAGACGGAGACAAATAGGAAGGGGGACATGAGCGTCATGACGGCTGTCGGAAGACCCTAATCCAGAGTTTAATTGAGTGAGTCAATCAAACAAGGTTTTCCTGTCTTACCACGGCAACAAAGGGGGCAATAAAAATCTTGAGCATGGGAATCATGTTCACACCATCGAGACGGTAGGCAAGCGGAATGAGGAACCCGTAAAACAGGGCGGGTGAAAATAAACCAGTGATGTCAAATACGCCATTGAAGCAGCTCGCGAGTATCGAAAAGACAAACTGAAGAGCTCCATGGACGTAGAGCGGCACGAAAACGTGCCTGAGCCATGTCCCGTCTGTCGTGCCAGCTAGTTTCTGGAGCAAAAACGCCACAAAGAGGACTCGAAGCACCGGGAACAAGACGTTGGAAATGCAGTGGAGCAGCACCGCACCTGTGCTCGGCACCTCTTCCGAGTAGACTTGCTCGGGGAATACACATATCTGAAAGATGGAGTAGAATGCGTTGATCAGGTTAATGCCTTCCCACACGAAATACGGCGCAAAGATGATGGCCGGAGACCAGGACACGTGGCCGTCCAGATAGAGTGCAATGAAGATAGGAAAAAGGACGTAGCAGGCCAAGTGAATAGGCCAAATCAGCATGGCTGGGAGGGACAGTATCAGAGCCATCTTGTTTTCAGCGGTGGCAATGGTGCAGCAAACGACACATAGGCTTGTGAGGGAGATGACAGCCAGGATGCCGTCCAAGACAAAGAGGGGAGTAAACACCTGTAACCAGGTCTTTTCTAGCATGCCCTCGATTTTGAGTGGCAGATAGGCGATAAAAAGAACGATGCAGGCCAAGACGCCGTACACGATCAGCAGAAACAGGATGCCTACTGCGGTGGGGGCGAGGTACTCGATCCTGCCGAGAATAGAAAAGACTTGGTAGAATGTGCTGGCGGGTGAATTGCCGTGTGCTGTAAACATGCCGCTCAATCGATCCGCAACGGAGGCTCCCCGCGCGTCGTATTTCTCGCGCTTCTTGGGGTCACTCAGTACCTGACAAAGCAGAGAGACTGAGAAATCGATACAAAATGCGCCTTCCGCTGGTTACCTGATACGCTTTCTTGATGTCGCCTCTCTTGATAATGCAGACACGCTAAGTCAGTTCATGCGCACCAGTGACGTCGCAGATAGCAATATACCTCTTTACGCGATAACCTTTCTCTATTATCCATGCACTCGTTATAAGCCTACAAATATTCATTGTTCATATCTACAGAAGACCGGATGGCCAATGAATCTATATACTTCTTCTATTTCTTCGGTGGACGCCGAGGTCGGCACACCCAGCACATCATAGTGGTTTATGCGTAGCATACAATGTATGGAATTCGTCAAGCAGGAGGGATATGTGCCGTGTAGCCGGGCTGGCATAAGGCGTTTTTAAAGTACCCCAAGCACAGCCACACACTTCTTTGGATGATTAAGGGAAACACGACCGCCTGATCAAGCATGCCGCCGGCGCAGACTTTGTGGCGCATGGTCAAAGATGGAATCCTTATATTACATATGTTTTTGATGTCTTATGGAAGTCTCGGAAAGCACAGAAGAACATATCTGCTGTTTTCCATTACTGTTGCGCGAATCGGTGCTGTAAGTGTTTTGCCAGAGCAGAAAAAAGGAAGAAGGTTTTGAAAACGGGATCACGTTGAGCTAACCGAACAGAAGCGCATCATGTGCTTTGTTGTTCCATATTGTAGAATCCCATGCCATTTGATCGCAGCCAGTGAAGGTGGAAACCGCTCAAAGAAACAATAAAAAGGGAAGCGGCAGTCCGGGAATCCATACGCGAGTAGCAATTTTAAATAGTAAATAGTGGACATTGGAGATATGTCATACAGAGACCCGAGAAAAGATTATAGTGGGAGCACAGACATGGGAGAAATCGGCGTATGATTTGGTAATGTATCAACCAAAAGGGGGAATCTGTTTCCGGTAGCTCCCTACGGTCGCCAGTACCGTATGCAGAATGCACACAGGACGTTTATAAAAATCAACGTATCTCTCCTGCCCAATATTATAGCACCTAATAGTAAAACGAAGAAGAATAAACTCTCTTATCCGTCCTATCTTCAGTGTATTGAAAACGTCCCATGTACAGTGAAGTCGACGCCATGCATATATGATGGAGAGTCGCGTCATGCTAAAATAATACAAAAAAATATTATGCGATACGTCACGATAGGGGTCCATCACCTAGACAACGCATACATATTCATGCATAGTCGCACATCGCACACGAGAGTAAATATTAGCGAGACTGGTAGGGTAAGACATGTCAGAGTTGATGGAGAGATGAGGAGCTGGGCACAAAAATAAAGGTATAGGTTCCTAGTCTTGCACGTGAATGTTGAGGCTATGAACACACCGTGTCTGACAATCCATGCAAAAAGAGCTCGGCTTCATGAAGTAATGCAATGTCCGTTCACGTTTATCACGCAAAATAGAAAGACTTGTACCGGACCGAGAAGTGAATCGGGAGCAAGTGTCGAGTGAATGAATGCGCAGAAGGCGGATTTCGAGAGAAAAGAAAAGATCGGGGGGAGCTGGATACGAAACGAAGCCAGATTTGGATACGCGCATTGTTGTCTGGAAGAGAAGAACTCTCGAGGAGAGAGCCCCGTCTCTTACATCTGTATTCATAACTTATATTACCTTTCCTCCGTTGTTTTTTTTTTTTTTTTTTTGCTCATTAATCTTTGCAAAAACCTCCCCTCTCCTTCCTCTCCTCATTCATTAATCACGATCGTTTGGAGACCATGCCATCCCCCGGATCCACCGATTTCTACCTTTCAGAAACACCCGCTGAACGGGAGAGGCGCATTCGGGAACTATTCGACATTCTTGATCGGCAACGTCAAGGCCATCTCGACCGTGAGGCGATTCGAAAAGGATTCACGCAAATGACGCATCTGCCTGCCCGAAACAAGTATGTCAACGAGCTGTTGGAACGGTGTGATACGAGTCACGACGGTCTCGTTGATTTTGACGAGTTCAAGACGTACGTGACCGACAAGGAACGCGAGCTTTGGCACCTCTTTCAAAAGATCGACCAGAACGGGGAGGGCCAGCTTTTGCCGGATGACCTAGAGGCTGCTCTCAAAGAGACGGGTATCGAGATCTCGCAGGACGAATTCTTGGATTTCATGCAATTGATGGATCTCGGTATTGAATGGCATCTATACCCACTTATCAGTATACTCATCCACCCTTACTTCTAGATGGCAATGGTGTCATTGACTTTTACGACTTCAAGAACTTCTTACTGGTATGTCACATGCATACGTCTGGTGCTTTACCTATTAACCAGAGTGGAATTCATCTAGCTTTTGCCGCAAACCAACATGAGAGAAGTGTATCAGTACTACCAAACATCGACCCAATTGACTCAGGACGCCGAAGTCATCATCCCGCCTACCGACGAAAGCGCGAACCACGCCATGCGCTATTTGCTCGCTGGCGGCCTCGCAGGCGCATGCTCCCGCACTTGCACAGCGCCCTTTGACCGTCTCAAGGTCTACCTCATTACGCGCAGCTCGACCGAAGCTTCCATTACGCTGCGTCAGGCTGTCCGAAGCATTTATTCACAAGGCGGATGGCGTGGATTTTTTGTGGGTAACGGTCTGAATGTGATGAAAATCGTACCCGAGAGCGCCATCAAGTTTTACTCGTACGAGACTTGCAAGCGCATGATCGCGACTGCCTTGGATTGTGAGGACAAGGACTCTATTCCAACGGGGGCACGGTTCCTAGCCGGTGGCGTAGCCGGTATCTGTGCGCAATTCTCGATCTACCCGGTTGAGACGTTGAAAACACGCGTCATGTCTATCCAGCGCGACACCGCAGCCACGCCCGCCCAGGCACAGACGGCGGGGGTGTCGCGGTCGCTCATCTTTGATACAATCAAAAGCATGTATGCAAGAGCGGGTCTCCGTGCGTTTTGGCCTGGCTTGGTATGTCTATCGCTGCATTTCATCGTTCTCTGGGCTCACATATGACAGACGCTAGGTTTGGTCGGCGTATTCCCTTACCAGGCCATGGATCTTGGTAAGCACGCAATGAAGGATAGAGGAAGTGACTGATGCATTCAATAGGCATTTACGAAACGCTCAAGATGTCCTACTTGAGCTATATGGAGGACGAGATGCATCTGGACCAGAAGCGGCAACCGAGCGTGTTTGTTTTGTGGGCATGCGGCATGGTCAGTGGATCCATTGGCGCTACGAGCGTATACCCATTAAATGTAAGCGGAGGGTATGTGTATATAGTGTCCATTGACACTGACTGCGATTATCATAGGTTATTCGGACAAGGTAGATTCAAAGGCGGATAGAGAGAAAACAAAATGGGGTAAGAAGCTTATCAATTGTTAGGTTGCAAGCGCAAGGAACGCCTGCCCATCCATCCTACTACAAGACCCCGTGGGAAGCTGTGCAAGTGACTTACAGAGCAGGCGGTCTTCGTGCATTCTACAAAGGGCTGGGTCCCACGCTGCTCAAGGTAAAAGCGACATGTTCTTTCGTGTATGCTGTGCTCATCTCCGGGAATAGGTCGTGCCAGCCGTGAGCATAAGTTATGTGACCTACGAATGGTCCAAAGAGTGCTTGGGCATTTCATAGACTGGGCTATGCCCGAATCTCCCCCGTCTCCATACTTGTCTCGTTTACACCTTCCTTGTTCATTATATACCTTTGTTTTCAGGCATTTTCCTCCATTTTTTTGGTCACACATAACAATGCATGTACATTTCTTACACAACATCTTTTTTTTTTCCCTTCCGACTTTTTTGTTGTTTGTCCATTTGCTTTTCCTTTCTTTTTTCTTTTTCCCTTCTGCTTTGCAAGGCAGCGTATATTAAATAATAGTAATAGAAGATATACAAATACATATGTAGAGAGAGACATGCCCACAGCCCGCTGATATGGCATCTGTAGAAGTATGGCATCTGTAGAAGAGAGAGAGAGAGAGAGAGAGAGAGAGAGAGAGTAAGACGTGAATAAAGATAGAAATAAGAAGTCCATATCAGGTGGATTCCTGCTGCTTGCGAAAGGAATCGAATTGCTTGCGCCAGTAGTCTTCGACGCGTGCGACCCGTTCATCGGCTTCTTGTTGAATACGATTCATCCACGCCTCTTGCTCGGCTGCTTCCTGGCTCAACCAGCGGTCGACAATGCTCAAAAGGCCTTTACGGTACTTGGATTTGAGCGCATTGAATTCTTCCTGCTGCCGCGCGAGTAATGCCCGCTTGTGATATTCAAAGTCGTCGTTTTGCCGTTCTAAGGCTTCGATACGACTTTGCTGTTGGTCCACGTGCGATCGGAGGCGATCGACCACATCTCCCGGATCGTTTGGTGCGAGAATGTCATGAAAGACACGCCGCAAACGCTGTTCCTGATCCTCATCCGCACTGTCCGTGTCCCAGATGGAATGGATGGTGTCTTTCTTATGTCGTAGTGGAATCCGACTCGCGGGCCACCGCGACTGCTGCATATGTCCTTTATGAGGCAACGGTGTCGATATGTTCTTTGTCGCTGTTGTCGTTGTCGCACGGGGTCTTGCCATGTTTAACTTTCCGATTTATTGATAAAAAGAGGTACGTGAAGTAGAAGACAGAGGAGGAGGAGGGGGTGTTGTTGAAAGGGAAGAATCAGAAGAAGAAAAAAAAGGGAAATAAAAGAGAAAGATGTGAAAAATAGACCAAACGGGTATGGTAAGGAGGGATGGACGAGTTATAGAAGATGAAAGGGAAGGGAGAGAGCGAGGAAGAGAGTGGGAAGGGGGCAGGTAGGCACGTGTCGACTGATCGAAGTTTTACGACCATGCTATGATTTCTATCGTACAATAAGGTCAGCCTATTATTATAATTCACTGTTTCCTCTTTTTTCTATTTCTCTAATGCAATGCAAACCTCGAAATGTAAACGAAATCCGTTTGCCGCGCTCAACCGTGACTCCCGATGATGCTGTATCCGTGTGATCTTTGGAGATAGAGTGTTTATATTGGTATCTTGCATCCGAGGTCATGACCACCATGGATCGTCGCGCTACAGGTGGGAGTTGCATTAAGAACTTTTCTGATTAAGTGTCCATATGCACATACGCAGCAGCACATCGATCTCGTGTCCGTTCTCAGCATGGGTGAATTTCATCGTGCAAGGCGAGGCGAGTGACAGCGACAGGATGGCAGGCCCGAACAATTTGGGTGCATCTTTTCGGGTATCACATTATCAAACTCAGAGATAAACATGCGTCTGTCAAAATGTTTGCTTTTTACTTACCTGTGTGAGGCATGATGCCCTGGCCGAGATTATATTCATTTACTAGAAGATGGTTGGGCTGATTTGGCATTAAGTTATGTTCCATAATCCGTGCCACCAGAGGCGTTGCAAAGTCGGGCAGTGGTCCAAGCTCCTGCATCACTTTCCTGCATAGAATCATAGAATTAAAGAATGTTGGAGTCGTTATTATATAAATGCAAGCGTCTTTGTTTGTTATTCAACACGTGCCTGTATCGATAGCTAAACAAATGGCCATACTGCTGTGTTCGTCGCTTCATCTCTGGGTTCGGGCTGCATTTTTTTTTTTTCAGTTACAAAAAATGTTTTCTTATAATGTATTCTTTTCCCCTGTCTTGTCCTTCTCTTACCCGACGCCTAATCCAGTCCAATCGAGCTTATCTACGGTTGAAACAAGGTGCTCTTCTTCTTGCGGCGTGCAAAAGTCTTCAATGACGCATAGGCCTTGAATTTGATCCTCGTAGCTGACTGTATGCATGCGTTTGTTTTTTTCTGAAAGAGAAGAAATACAAAAATTTCCAGGCGGGACTCGGCCAAAAATGAGCGAGTGAATGGTGCAGCTCTGGGTTTCGAGCGGCGACATTCCTCTTCCCTTTGCCCTTTTCTTGCCTTGTACAGTAACAGGCAACATTCGTAATGTCACTCGCGCAATGGAAGCAATTCAACTTCTTTGACCGGAAACAGGCCCTCGACCCAGAAGATAAATCGAAATCACCTGCCATCTTTGAGGTATAAAAATAACACGAGCTTCTCTACGCTTTCCATTCGTCGTCTCAGAAAAGAACTGAATTATGCGGACATCTCGGCTTTATTCTCTCCATAGTCTGACCTTTCGGTCTTTACAAGCGGACGTGGCCAAATTGCAGCTTCCGATTTTAAGGGCAATGTCAACATTATCGATCGTAACTTCAAAGTGCAGACCTTTGTGGCCTACGAGAACGGGCGCGTCACACACATGAAACAGCTGAAACAAAAGAATATCCTCGTTACGGCCGGTGTATGTCTTGCCAAATAGGATTTGATGACGCTCATTCATCTTAAACTGATGGTTAGGAAGAGGACGGTGGTGCACCTGTTGTCAAGCTGTGGGACCTCGACGAGAAAAAGGTGACGGGCGAAACGACGATTGCACCTACGTGTGTGCGTAGCATTAAAGTCCAACATGGCACCAAACCCTATCCAATTTCAACATTGGCCGTCCTTGATAATCTGTCACAACTCGCCATTGGTCTTGCGAATGGCGTCGTCATCCATATCCGGGGAGATCTCTCCAAAGATCGTACCATCAAGCAAAAGGTCATTTACGAGGGCCAGGAGCCTATCACAGGTACACATATATCTTCAATTTAGTTCTTGTATGTTCTGATCCCTACCGCCGAATAGGTCTTGGTTTCCGCGAACAGACGAAGTCCATCATCCTATTTATTGTCACCACTAACAGCATCATGTCCTACAACACTACCGCCAGCAAGCCTGCCGTCGTACGTGTTTCATCCAGGAAATACACCAGAGAATTGATGTTTTTTTCCGTTAGACGACCTTGGACGAACAAGGCTGCGGCCTGGGCTGCGCTGTGATTAGCGATACCCATGAAATGGTGGTAGGGCGGGACGAAGCCATGTACTTTTACGACTCAACTGGACGTGGCCCGTGCTTCGCTTTTGATACGCCCAAATCATCCTTGACCTGGTTCAAGTCTAACTATCTCGTTATTGTTTCCCCGCCTGTCACGACCTCAACTCAAATCTCGAGCGCGGCTCGCTCCTCATTGTCCTTTGGCAAGCGCAACACCAATGTCAACGAGCTAACCAAGGTCACCGTCTTTGATACAGCAAACAAGTTTGTTGCCTATATCGGTACCTTTGTAGGCGGTATCCGCGGGATCTTTTGCGAGTGGGGCTCTATTTGGATCGCTGGCATGGATGGCAAGGTAAGGATGAATTGATCGTCGAAATCCGTATATGTCTGACGTTGTTTCCCGAAGCTCTATCACCTCGATGAAAAAGATACGCCGACCAAACTCGAAATCCTCTTCAAGCTCAACCTTTATGTGCTCGCCATCAATTTGGCGCATAGTCAGAAATACGACGATGCGAGCATCGCTGAGATCTTTAAAAAATATGGTGATCATCTCTATTCGTAAGTTCTCTGGATAAGCAAATATAGGCTGCGTTTTACCGACGAGACTGGCTCACGACTATGCAGTAAGGGGGATTACGATGGCGCCATTGAACAATATATCCGTACCATTGGTCAACTTGAACCTTCCTACGTTATTCGCAAGGTAACGATAAGACAGAGAACAAGCAATATGTGCTGATGGTCATATCCAGTTTTTGGATGCACAACGCATCTACAACTTGACAAATTATCTCCAAGAGCTACACGCTAAAGGTCTTGCAAACGCCGATCACACGACCTTGCTCCTCAATTGCTATACAAAGCTTAAGGACATTTCGCGCCTCGACCATTTCATCAAGGTTTGTTCTTTTGGATTGAGAGATATCTTCGGTTTTTTCCCTTATGGATTGCCTTTTAGACCGACGCCGAGCTTAGTTTTGATCTTGAAACAGCCATCAATGTATGTCGCCAGGCCGGTTATTACGAACATGCTGTCTATCTCGCTGAAAAGTTTGACGAGCACGACTTGTAAGTCGAAGTATTGTTACTTATCTGGGTGTGCTCACTCCTACACTAGATACCTCGATATTGTCATCGAAGATATGCGCGAATACGAGAAAGCGCTGCATTACATTCGACATTTGAAGCCGCATGAAGTAAGGAAAAAGGAAGCTCCGGCCAAAGGCTTTTCTTTATTCATGCAAGATGTTTTCGTATAGGCCGACAAGAACCTTCAAAAGTACAGCAAGATCCTTCTGACGCACCTTCCCGATCAAGCTACCGACCTCTTGATCGAATTATGCACAGGCACCCTCGCTTGCCACGAGGATGGCCATGTAGACGACCGTGTCAATGGTGCACTCTCGCCGACTCCGTCCACGAAAAACAACACAGCAGCTCTGCAAACCCTCTCCATCTTACCCTTTGCAACGGGCGATACGTCATCCGAGGAGATCAAATCGCCAAAGGTAAAGCGCCGCGGCGGTGCATACGTGCCGCCGTCGGCGCGCACATTCATGCCTGCCTTTGTCGACCGACCCGACTGTCTTGTGCGCCTCTTGGAGAATGTTTACGAGAAGCGCTGGGGTTCGGAGCCGGTCGTGGCCATCAGCGATGCGGCTTCGGTCCGGAGCGGCAGGGAGGAGCGCGTCCAGGCGCAATGGACAGCACAGGAAAAGGAGGAGCGCAAGTCGATCTGGAACACCCTGCTGGAATTGTATCTCATGGATGAACCGAGTCGAAATGAACCCGTGAATGAGCGCGAGCGGCTCAAGCGCGTCAAGCAATTCCGGCTCAAAGCGCTCAGTTTGCTCAAGGATGATGCTGTCGACTATGATACCAATCAAGCCCTGGTGCTATGCCAGCTCAAGCAGTTTGATGAGGGCATCGTGTACCTCTATGAGCGCACCGGCATGTACAAGGACATCCTCCAGTTCTGGATGGACAAGGAAGAAACGGATCGTGTTATCGATGGCGTCCGAAAATATGGGTAAGTATTCTTTTAGTTTGGTAAAAGTGTCTCGACCTGACCGCCGATAGTCCCAAGGATGCATCGCTATATCCCATGGTCCTGACCTATTTTTCGTCGACGTCTGAGACTTTGCACAAGTCGACGCCCGAGCTCCTCTCCGTCCTCAATCAGATCGACAACCAGGATCTGCTGCCGCCCATCCAGGTCGTCCAAGCCCTGTCACGAAGCAACGTCGCTACGCTTGGCCTGATCAAGCGCTACATTGGGAAAAAGATCGAGCAAGAGCGTTCCGAGTTGCAGCAGGTATGTGAACTAGCACGCTTCCTTTACTTCATGGTACTGACGTTTTGCCTATAGAACGAGGAGTTGATTGAAAGCTATCGTGATGAGACCGACCGGAGACGCAAGGAGATTGAAGAACTGCAGACAAGGTAGATGAAAACAGCCTTCTCTCTCTCTCACACACACAGAGTACTCATTGACCTTTGTCATAGCGCGCGTATATTTCAGGCGCAGAAATGCTCCGCATGCGACGGCACGCTCGATTTACCAGCGGTGCATTTCCTCTGCCGGCATTCTTACCATCAGCGGTGCCTGGGCGACAACGAACGCGAGTGCCCCGAATGTACGATTCAGCACCGCATGATTTCAGAGATTCGAAGGACCCAAGAAGCGAATGCTGACCGGCACGACTTGTTCTTTGATCAGGTAAATAAAATGGAAGTAAGAAAATGGAGAAGGAAAGTGCTGACGGTCTCTAGCTGGATACCGAGGAGGACGGCTTCTCTGTCATTGCGGATTATTTCTCAAAGAATACCATGGCATTTGCCAAGCTGATTGACTAAATAGCGTCATGACGCATAATAAACGATTATCATTCCTGCATACATTTAAGGCCACATAGCTATTTCTGGATCCCTGCTGGAGTGGATTGTTGTACCAGGAGCCATAGGGACAACTGTAGCGCACAATGATCGTATCACATAAAATAAAATATTTGAAACGCACAGACCGCCCTTTCTTTTCGCGTACTTCCTGCACGATTTTCTTCCCACTTTGCTAGCGCCTTTTCCTTTCATTTTTTCGTTCGACATCTTTCTCCAAGAGTGCACTTCTCGCCTACAACTGTCTTCGTAGTAACATATACCATTTTCTTTGAGATAGAATACACCGCGTGCGCCTGGCAGTGGGCCAACTTTGAACCGCGCGTCATTGAAATAATGCAGATACCGCCCCTGATCTTTATCAAGGTATATCTTATGCGTTATGAATGCGGTTGCGGATATGAAACAGTGTGTATTCACGAAGGCAATGCATACAGCGTATGCCGCTGTGCAGGAAGAACCCATCCGACATCCCCCAGAACGCACGTCCCTCCTCCCTTCCCAATTAGAGAATGTTAAAGTGCATGCATAAAACAAGACAGTCCGAATGAGAAAGCAAATGAAAATAATAAAGGGTTTCCGATTACGCATCAGATTTTTCCTAGAGTATACAGGCGTGCCCTGGCTTGTTCGACAGCACGTGCAGCGCCTTCAAGCTGCGCGATGCTATCGTCGTGGGCTTCGCTTACCCGCCATTTTTCGGCCGAGAGTCTTTCAATCATGCGCGTCAGACGGCGGACCTCAGCCTGCAGGTCCGCAATGGCCTGATCGGCCAACCGTGCTTCTTCCTTGAGCCGGTCAACTTGGTCTTGTGCAATGGTGTGAGAGGCCCGCAAGGACGAAAGCTCCTTTTCGCGTGTTTGGAGTGTTTGTTTCAGCTCGGCGACGGCGTCCTTGTCGACGCGCCTCTTCTCTTTGGCGAGTTTATACTCTAGTTCCTGGATATGGTCCTCAAAGTCCCGCTTTAGGGCTTGGTACCGTTGGGTCTTTTTTTCAAGGGTCGTCACCCGGTTTTCGAGTACATCTGTGACGCGTGTCTTGTAGTCTTGCAAATGCTGTTGCCAGTAAAAGTCAAGATGTTGCAGCTCCTCCTCGCGCGCACTCGGGCTGTTGGCCTCAAGCGCCTTGATCCGTTCCAGATACTGTGCCTTGGCCTCCTCCCAGTCGCGCGCCTGCATTTCATATTCCTTGACCTCACGTCGGAGGGCAGCCAGGCGGTCGTCGTGATCGGCCTCGGCGTCCATCAACTTGTCCTCGAGCGCCTTGATCTGGTTCTTGTAGTGCTGTTTGGCTTCCTCCCACTCGATCGCCTGCATCTCATAGTCCTTGATTTCGCGCCGCAACACAGCCAACCGATCGCTATGCTCGGCTTCGGCGTCCAGCAATTTATCCTCGAGCGCCTTGATCTGATCGCGGTAATGTTGCTTGGCTTCGTCCCAGTCCTGCGCTTGCAGCTCATACTCCTTGAGCTGCCGTCGCAAACCTTCCATGCGATCGGTGCGATTGCCCTCGTCTGCGATTTGCTTCTTGAGCGACTTGATGCGATCCTCGTAGTCCTTTTTGGCGACCAGCCACGCGTTCGCTTGCCGCTCGTAATTACGCAGTTCGTGGTGAAGTATATCTAACCGGTCGTGGCGGGCCAGCTCGAGGTCGGACAGCTTGCGCTCGAGATCAGTGACCTTGGCCTTGTATTTGGCCTTGGTGATCTCCCAGTCGCGAACGTCGCGCTCATGTTCTTCCACTGCGCGATGAAGTGCTACTTGCTCCTCTTCTCGTTCAGCCTCACTCGTTTCAAACCGCTGCACTTGACGTTCGAGGATGCGCACCTGAGCCGCGAGCGCATCCTTTTCCTGCTGCAGTGCCTCGGCATGTACCTCGAGCGCCTCGGCCTTAGTCTTGAATGAGCCGGTCTGCGTCATCTCGTGCTCTGCATCAACGAGGCGCGCGTCCGCTTCGAGTTTGCTCAGCTCGAGTTTATGAATCCGTAGCTCATATTCTCGTCTCGCTTTATCCCATGCGGCTTGTTGCGTCTTGAGTTCATGCACTGCATCGGCCTGGGCGTTTTCCAGATCATCCTTTGTCTGCCGCAGATCGCGGAGCTCCTCCTCGAGCGATTTGAGTTTTTGTTTCAGCGCGGCATGCTGCGATGCATGCTCCTCGTCGTCCAAACGCTGTGCCTCAAGGAGGCGGATCTTTTGTTCGTAGTGGCGTTTGTCGTCCTCCCAATCTCGTGCTTGGCGTTCGAGTGAGGCGACCTGACGCTCCCGTCGTTCGATCTCCTTGGTCTCCTCTTCTGTGCTTTGGAGGCGCTGTGTTTCGAGGAGGCGAATCTTTTGTTCGTACTGACGTTTGTCGTCTTCCCAATCTCGCGCTTGGCGTTCGAGTGAGGCGATCTGACGTTCTCGTCGTTCGATCTCCTTGGTCTCCTCTTCCGTGCTTTGGAGACGCTGTGCTTCTAGAAGACGGATTTTCTGTTCATAGTGGCGCTTGTCATCCTCCCAGTCGCGTGATTGACGTTCGAGCGAGGCTAACTGCCGATGGAGTCGATCCACTTCCTTGGTTTCTTCTTCTGTGTCTTGTTGGCGTCGGCGCTGGAGGTCGTCGATTTGCTGCTGCAATCGCCGTTCGGTTTCCTCCCATCGCTGCTTTTCGCGCTGTGCGTGCTTCACCTGGCGATCAAGGTCGGCATTCTCTTGGCCTAGCTCCTCAAGCACGTTCCGGATTTGCTCTATTTCTGATTCTTGTTCCTGGTATTTTTTGTTCATCTCGTCGAGATACGATTGCTGTTCGGCTTCGCGTCGCACAGCTTGCTTGCGTTCATCTTCCAGTTCTTTCCACGCTGCCTCAATCTTGGCCCACTCGTCGCCCAGGGCATCGTGGTTATCTCCATCGATATCAGGTGGCTGTTTGCCTTTCGATTCAAGAGCATCGACGAGTGTTTTGATTTGCTTTTGATGAGACTGAGTGAGGTCCTGGATCTTTTGTCTGAGCTCGTCTGCTTCGGCAGCGTATTTGGTCGCACGTGCTTCAGATTGCTTATTCTTTTCAAACAACGTCTGGGCTTGCGTCTTGGCTTGTTCGACTAGTTGTTCATTGCTGTTGTCGGAAACGATAAAGCCGAGCCGATGGTAGGCCGTGGTGAGCAACTCGCGGTTTTCTTGGCTGAGACGCGTGAAATCGCTCATGGTCGATAGTTCATATTTGCGTGCCAGTTGTTGCAGACGCAGAGTAATTTCCTCAAAGCTCAGGGTGCGTTCGCGTGGTTGGGATCGAACAGAACGTGACCATGGTGAAGATGGCTCTTCGTCTCCTGGGTGCTTCCGGCGAGCTGGCACGACAACAGACGCCATTCTGTGCCTTGAGGCTAATTATTAAATGAAATGAAACGGAATGTTGTTAGGTATAAAAGAATAATAGAAGATGAGAATCAATGACTTACGTGATTTGGGATTGGGTGTAGGCAGCAGAGGACTTTGAGTGGGCATAAACTGGGAAGAAATAAAAGGGTAAGGTCAAAAATTGGTCTTACAGGACTTTTCCCAGGGCGCGTACCTTTTTATCACCTTTTTGCATTGATTCAAAGGAGACCCAGAAAACAGAGGGAGTCTGACTCTCTTGATGTGACTCAATACCAAACACCCATTGTTTTCCAAGGATGGTATGAAAATAAACCAAAACTTGGACCATTGTTGTGGCATATACAGTTTTACTATTCTTTATCTTATGTGTCTGAAAGGATCATGAACTATTACAGTATCTCCTGATGAAAGAACAGTTCACATCTCCAAGGGAGTAATAATGATGCTGATATATCATCATCTGAAGCCAATATATACGATGTTGTAAAGGTTAAGTATAGACGGTGAACGACGCTGCATGGTTTCAAATGCGGAGCAAATCGAAGTAAGCCATCTTACACCTTTTTCTTTTTTTTTTCTCTCTCTTCGTTTTTCCAACAAAATGTCTGATTCCGACAGTGCTTCGCCTGCACCTGTGGAGATCGATCGACCGATCCCCAACATTCTCGTGACAGGAACGCCTGGTACAGGCAAGACAACTACGAGCGAAATGATTGCCAATGCGACTGGCCTTGAGCATGTTAATGTGGGTGAGATCGTCAAGGCCAAACAGCTGCACGAAGGTTACCTCGAAGAATTTGATACCCATATCCTCGATGAAGACAAGGTAAGATACCGATCGATGTGCGTTCCTTATCGTATTTATCTAACCACACATTGTTTTTACTAGTTATTGGATGAGCTTGAGGATGTTTTAAAGGAAGGCGGCAAGGTGGTTGATTTTCATACATGCGAAATCTTCCCAGAGCGCTGGTTTGATCTGGTTTTGGTTCTGCGGACAGACACTGCCCCTCTCTATGATCGCATGGAGAAACGGTAAGTCATCGACGCACATATCGATAGGCGAGAAGCATTGCTCATTCTGACTTCTTAGTGGATACAATCAGCGTAAGATGCAAGAAAACATCGAGTGCGAGATTATGCAAGTGGTCCTCGAAGCGGCAAGAGAATCCTACGCGCCTGAGATTGTGGTCGAGTTACCGAGCAATACGACGGATGATATCGAAAGCAATGTCGAACGCGTCCAGCAATGGTTGGAAGCATACAAGGCCCAGCATGCATAATCTACATATTTCATATCTATCATGTAATAGACGCTTTCATTTTTTGACATAAGGGGTGTAGTGTGATTTTTGAATGAGGCTTCTTTTTTTTTTCCTTTCCTGTTTGTGATACGTTGCTGGAGTTCATTTTTAGTTGGTGATCGTCGAAACAGTTTATTTTTTTTGCCTTGGTTTGATTGAATGATATGAGCCGGCGGCTGAGTGTTTCGAAGCAGCCGTCATTGTTGTCAGGTTCAGGTTCAGGTTCAGGTTCAGGTTTACCTTCACTCGCACCCGACAAACCTTACGCGACCACGCGTCTCCATTACCGACAGCGATCGCCTGCACCCGCTCCCTCGCTTGTGAGAAGAGACCAACTCTACCATAAACGCAGGCTCGTCGCCATTGCCCTGTGTCTCTTTCTCTTTCTCTTCTTTGCCGCCTTACGACCTAGACGTCCTACCGTCTTTCTTCCTCTGCGAGATCAGCCAGACTATGCCCACCTTATCACTCACAAGCAGTGCGCAGCCAAGTTATGCAACTCGGTAGGCTCGTGTCATACTTGGTATCCGCATGGGGACGATGACGAGAGTCAACATGGCGTCGTCGATCTCCAGGCACACGGTATCTATCGCGACGTCGCCCTGATCTCCGTCGATTTTGGTTGTGAGCTCTTGGCTCAGATGCATGATACTACCTGGGTGCCAATCGGTCCAGGAGAAACGGATTGCCTTGTGCATCATTGCCGTGATATGGTCGATATGGATCTCAAGAGTGATCTCTATATTCTCGCATCTCAGATCAGACATATTGCTCAGAGTAAGTGGGCTCATCGATCTTATTTAAAAATGCAAGTTTGCTCATATTCTCTGTAGATGAACCTCAGCGAGAATTAATCGTTCCGTACACCGGCCAGGCACAATCAGCAGAAGACGATGTGACACTCGTGACCCAATTCTCGGTTAACCGTCTCGATACTTTTGCCCGAGTCATTGAGAGCTGGAAAGGTCCCATCGCCATTGCTGTGTAAGTCGCATTCGCAACTATTATTTAATCCAGCTCACCGCTGCGCAGTTACTTGACTGAGGCCGACGATACCATCAAATTGAAAAACTACTTTGCCCAACCAGGCAAGCTCTATCTCTACGCGCGCGTCAATATGGTCATTGTCAAACCTGACTATACTTCCCCTGAACATCTCAAATACCCCATCAACCACCTACGCAACCTCGCCGTCCGCTTAGCCACCTCTTCTCATATTTTTGTCATGGACGCAGATTTTAGTCCTTCCGCCAACTTTTACGATCATGCGCGTACCGTACTCCTCCCGCTCATGACACCGACCACCGCCTTGGTCGTCCCCTGTTTCGGCCTTCGGGAAGGCCACACCGAGATGCCACAAGACCGAGTCGCCCTCGATGGACTTCTCAAACATGGCACAGCCTACATTACTGATCCAGGCGCTGGGCACGGCCCCACGCTGGCCACGACTATGGCCACCCGCTCTGCGTTCTATGAGGTATGCTACGAGTCCCAATGGGAGCCTTACTACATCCTACGGTCCGATGCCCCACTCTACGATGCTCGCTTTAAGAACCAAGGGGGCGACAAACAATCCCATGCACTCCAACTCAATGCGGCTGGCTATCGTTTCCTCGTCTCGCCTGATATCTTTATATTGCATAAGGATCATGCCAAGATGGTCTGGCCAGGCGGCGGGTTCAATGCCTCGCAAAAGGCCGTGACACACTGGAACTACTTTGAGCACTTTATGCTCGAGATGGAAGATCTCTATGGCAGCGACGTACGATGGCCACGTGCATGCAGCGCGCTGGCCACTGTCGGTTGGCAGGATCAACGGAGAGACGTGACGAGCATCGCATTGTAAACCTGTTTCTTTATATTTCAAGTCCAATACCATGTATCTATTTATTTTTAAAGATCAAAAGCAACTGCATCTTTGTCCTTTTGGCCAAGATCGCCCAAATCCCACTAAAAAATATGACATGGTATCAGTGGGGATGAAATTTTTGGGTGAATCAGAAACACTTACATTGTCCTCAATGGTCTTAAGAAGCGAATAATGGTCGTACTTTTTATGGTCCTTGCGCGACTTGGATGAGCGCTTAAAGTCCGGACCAAAGAGAGCAGTATAGACTTGGTTCTTCTTGGTATTGCTGTCGTCTTCGTCAAACGTCACAACAAACATAGTCTTCTTGGTCAGATGCGCGTCCTTGAGCTTAGGCTCGAGAAACTTTTTCAGCCAACGGGTGCCATAAGACAGTTTGGTGTCGTGCGCATCGTTTCTGATCTGTGTAAGAAATGTCAATCCACGCCCACCAGTATGGTA
The DNA here is from genome assembly GCA_002105135.1 of Syncephalastrum racemosum. NCBI lineage: Eukaryota > Fungi > Mucoromycota > Mucoromycetes > Mucorales > Syncephalastraceae > Syncephalastrum > Syncephalastrum racemosum. The sequence goes on from MCGN01000001.1 coordinate 860,910, forward strand.
TAACTTTACGTACATCCGGGGTATAGAATACATACTGGGGCACCTGGCCCTTTTTGATGTCCTTGTCCAGCTCCTTGGCGTTGACAATCTTGGCACAGCGTTTCTTGTTCTTTTGTACATTCGTATAGGACATGAACGGGTTATGCTTCCGGGCATAGTTGTCAATGTCCATCTCCTTGTTGCAACCGCCGGGGTAGTCTTCTTGGTAGGATTTCCAAGATATATTTTTGGCCTCAAGCAAGTCCACAATATTTTTGCGCTTGATATTGGATTCATCGTCTTCTTTGGTCCCCTTAGTCGAGCCACTCGTCATCGCAATCTGTGAAAAGAGGAGTATAAGCCGACTGCAAATGTATGTGATATACGAATCCAATACTCACGTAGTTGGGCTGCGAAGGATGCGACGTGCCCCTGTAATTCGTCAAAAGGACGCCTAGAAGAAAAGGTGTGAAAGGTATTGATAAGCGACGGCTTTTTTCCGATTAGACCACCACTATTTTACCATTGTGGCGCTGAGGCAGTGTCTTGAGGTACTTGTCCTTCATGGCTGTGCTGTAGTCCTTGTTTTCAAAGACAATGATAAAGACACGGTCAAAGTGCTTTCCCGAGATGATGCCGGTGTCAGAGGAGGTCACATTGGAGGAAGTCGCGTTGGAGGAGATGGCGTTCTTGGTATCGTGGGTGGAGTTAGCAGGCAATGCCTGGACCAGCCAGCACATTGCGGAAGCAGCAGCCGCAAAAAGAAAAGTGCCCTTCATGTTGAGAATGGTAATATACAATGAATGTGCTGAGCAAGGGCCGACTGAGCGACAAGGATGAGATATAAGGAAAAGGGCGTGTGGATTGGGTTGTTGGACTTTCGATCGAAATTGTCTCCCATATTTATAACATGTCTGTTCTCGGGATGGTACGCATATTGCTCTTGCCTGAAAAGGATAATTATGTGTGTGTCCCCTTTTCCAATTTATTATCTTACTGCACCCAAAATTTTTTGACAGCTGGTTATGAAGGGGCCTGGGACGGGTGCTTGATTAGAACGTGGGTGGCAAATCAACACCGACGAACGGGGAGGAAAAAGACCAAAAAGAAAGAACAGTAGCTGTGGGCAATCAATCAAACCGTCATGCCGATTAACTAATTTGATACAGCATAGAAGGGGAAATGCACACAGAAATCGAGCGTATATGCATCGCAGTAAATTTTCCATGCATCATGCTCCGCTATACACACTGCAGGAACCAGGTGAGTTCCTAATTACCGTGCGACAACAGGGAAAAACGACTTTTTCTGTTGACTCCAACCTAAGTACCGATCCGGTAGCCGGCAGTAGATAAGTTGCCGGTAGAAGCTCGCGAAGTTTCAAAAATAGGTTCACATTGCGGACAAAACCGTCGGAACAGGGCATTTTGATAGGCAAGCCATCAAGAAGATTAGTATTTCACGGAAGGCGGAATAATACAAATAAGACAAAGACCTTATTACCATCTGTTTACAAAAAGCAACTGCGGGTTGTAATGAAGGAGATCCCTGTTTATCATGGTGTACAATTTCAGCCACCTTCCGGTGCTTGATACCCACAAGATTACCAATTTGACAATCTCTTTATGACCTCCACTTCAATCCCGTGACCCCAATTTATGTTGGTGTGGAAAATGCTGAAAGTTCTACGCCGCGCCCATCTTCCTCGCTATTGAGAAAGGTGACTCCGTCCCTGTTTGCGCGCATAATTGCGTGAAGCGGACTTGCCAGAATTTTTGTTCAACACACTCACGCGACCTCAAGTGCGGTCTGACTTTGTACTTCTTAATTAGTGGAAGCTCACAATTGCCATACGCAGTGGCAATATGGCAGATGGAAGCATCAAGGCCACATTCCATACCAGTTGCAACAGTTTTTTGACTGCATAGTTAGATGTCATCAATATATGTTCTCACTAGTTATACGTGGGCCCATATCTGATGCATTGTGCGCATATGGCCAATGCAATGGCCGACGCAAGGTATTTCACACACAACCCTTCCATAACAATGCGTGGATTGCTCCAGAAAATGTGTTCGCTATGTCTTCATGACCTTAGCCAGCTTTCCCTGAAAAGGTACCATAAGATTTTCGACGAAGGGAGTGAGTGCTTGGTATCTATATTGATAACGAGAAATAGCTATGTAAGCTACATCTAAAGTGCACAAACATTAACCGGAAACCCGAAGACAGCGACGCGGAGACTGTTGCAGAACGTGACGACAATGATAATGTGCAAAACGCGCCTACCAGTGATGAGACGAGCAACTACAGCACGTTCAATGACCTGGTCGAAAACACCGAGTCTCTCGAACAGTGGACACTGAGAAGCTCTGCCGCAATCGCCAGTTTACTAGAGATATGTGCAAGATACCTCGACATAATCCGCCAAAGCTAGCGGCTTATGTAATATATCATATATTTAAGAATGATTTTTGGTAACAGAGCGCGCTTTGAAGAAAAGAAGATCGGTCTATTCGGTAATAAGTGCAGCGGAGGGCGACTCCTTTATATCTTGAAGGAAAGGGCGCAACAGGTGGTGTCGTGGACCACCAATACATCCGCATATTAGCCATAACCGAATATAATCAAACCAGAGCACAAGTGTCGCAACTGGCGATTGAGTAAAGAAAATATACTGCTACAGCACACATCAAGGAAGTCATCAGTCTCCTGCTCCAACCTGGAACGAGGTCACCTGGATGACCGTACAATCCTAGACCAGCTTCAAGGCTGTAATGGAAACGCCTAAGACATGCATCAGTTCATGTCGATATGTATCAAGAATACTTGTTATTTTCAGCTATCTGTGTATTCGTTGGACTCGCCCTCTCCATCGATTAATGCAAAAAATTTATTTCCCGAAAGAGAAAATATATCTAGTTGCAGCATCCGTGGACAATATTTCCCATTTCATTGGGTTTGGTGGTTGTATGTACATGTTTTTGATATGAAGAGTGGAATCCAAAGAGGAATGCGCTAGTGAGAACCCACAAAGATATATCAAAAAAAGGTAGACATAGACAGAAACATAAAGAGGGCATACAAAATACAGAGAAACAACATGAAAGGGTTTCTGTTTGTAAATTCCATCTATTATTAATTATATATTCCCATTTTCTTTTAAGTCTTAAGGGCATATCATACAATACTATAGAATTCACATCATTTTAGGTCAACTTGGCCAACTTCAGTTTGCCTTGTTTGACCAGATATGCTTTAGTGCTTTCGCACTGAAACCATATCTTGATGTTCGCGTCCCCATACGCCAATATTTGCTGTGATAACCTGGTAGCTTCGCCACTGCGACCAAGGTCTGCAAGTGCAACAAAAAGACACACCAAAAACGAACGACTATTAATGAGCCTTTGAAAACCACCTGCTTTCAGAAGACCAGCGACGGACCCTTCAGCCACCAACGACGCAGTGGGCAAGACTGTGTACTTGGAACAGTACACGAGAACCGGTTATTACCTCGGGCACTGGTAATCTGAAGATTACCAGCCTATCATATCGTAATTTTCGAAATTAGCAATCATATTCCAATAGTACCCTTTTCCTTTAAAAAAAATAACTTACCCCTAGTTGGTTCTCCATAGCGCGAGCACCCGCAAAGTGCTCTAACGCCAAGCCTTGGACGCGTTGCCGGAAGTCTGCATCCTGGTTCGCCAAGGCAGAGAAAAGGGCTTCCCGAAAGTCACCTACCAGCGCGTCAAACACCTCTACCACCAGTTCAGACGCCCTGCCTTCGTCCATAAATATAGCCAACATATTGGCCCAACGGGCATGCAGCACAGGTTTGCCCCAAAGCCGTTGCACTACATGCAAAAGTGCTTAGCTAAGTAAAAATATATCATATCAGTCAATACATCTACAAACCATACTAAATAAATAAATCACTTACTCGGAAAGACCAGCAACCAAAGCACTTTCGCCCGTGTTAGGTAGCATCGATGGGCCCCCTTGGGTAGGTTGAACTACCCCTTGGGAACGACGAGCACGGAAAATATGGTCACCCGTGCGCTGCCGCTTCAGGTTACCACCGGGTTTGGTCTCTACCCGGTTGGTAGACCCTACCCACCGTTCGCCAAAGCAATATGCAAACACCTTTTTATCAAAGACGTAGGAAAACGCCAAGGTACCAGGGGACGGTAAAATGAATCCGGAACAAAACCCGACATCCGACTGCTTCACCCGCAACGACACTACCACACGGTAGACATCACGCCAGCCAGTGTTGGTGTCGTCAGGCCGCGAAAACCAGGAGCCACCGACCGACGACAGAGCCAAAGCGAGGGAAAGGGTGCGGGGGTCCTGACGCTGTTGCGTCAGATTACCCAAATAAAAGGACGCGGCGTCTAGTCCTCTGACCAAAGTGATAAAGAACGCGGCCAGCTTCTCTGATGGAAAGCACCTAATGGCCCCAGGACGAGTGGAATAGTCACTATACAGTTATAAGTACAGTTGAATATATAAAGGTAGAATGGTCGTTTTCTACCCATTGACTTCTTACATTCTTTTTCTCAACGCGTCCCAGCCAATCATACCGCATAGGTCCACCTTGTTCATCATACATATTTCCCGTGTTATCGTCTTGGATAAGACAATTGATACAGAAATATGATGATTATATGGGTTGGCAAATTCAGATGACCTGTTGAGTGCTGGCAGTTATTTCTAGCATGCGCCAACGTCAGGGCTCGGGTCCTAGGCAGAAGGACAAGATCCAATGTTTTGAGTGTGGCAGTGCTGCGGAAAGGGTAAAAAGCGGAGAGCAAAACTGCCTTTTAGGGAATCCATTTCATAATTAACCAATCAAAATACATTTATTAAATGTCCGAAGTGACGTAGACTTGGTCTGAGGGGTGGGGGTTTTCCACTGTGAATTTTTGCAACATCTCTTTCTCTCCAGACTCTCTTTTTTTTTCACAAAGATCCTCAATCTCCAAAATGGCTACAAACGTTGGTGCTCTCGACATGGCTCTTGATGATGTCATTACACAGAACAAGCGTTCTGGCCGTACTCGCAGCGGTGGCAACGCCAACAACAGTCGATCGGTGCGCAAAGGCGGCATCGAGAAACGTGGCGGTGGTGGTGGTGGCCGGGCTGCTGTTGGACGACGCAGCACTCGCAACACGTCATCGGTATGTTAAATTAGCCTCTAGTTCTTCTATCCTCCAATGGCGGCATATGCGTTCGTGACTCGAGGCTCCGAGGTTCCTTCCTTGCAGTGAAAGAAGCGCACAAGCAGCATCACGCAACCTCATACCCTATCACTCCACACACATACACACACATATATATACACACAAAGACGCCAGCAGAGATGTATACAGGCACATGCACTTATGCGACACAGATGGACGAGAGCGCCGCATCTTTTATCTTTTTCTTTCCTCCTTTTTTTTTTCCTTCTTTTTTCCTTACTTGCGGCAAGCTCTCTTCTCTCTCTCTCTCTCCTGCGCAGTTGTCGTGTCAAGCTGAGGCTCAAGTTGTGTGAGCGCGCTCGCGGGCGGGCGGAAAAGCTCACTTTATAACTTTTTCGAACGATCTCGGATGCGCTCGTGGCTGTAGTGGATATATATGCCGGCCCTTTTCCTTTGCACCTCCCCTTTTTTCCATTACTTCTTTTCCATTTACTTTTTATTTTTATTTTTATTCTCATTTTTACGTGCATCGATTCTTATTTTGGGCGAACTCTTCGATTATTTTATACAGCCTTACAGCCAGCCGCAGACGAGACAGCAACAACAATCGGGTGGCGCACGCAACAACCTCGTCGTCTCCAACCTGCACCACAACGTCACAGAAAAGGATCTATATGTACGTATGGTTTTAGTGTTGATATCGCTTCTGTTTCTTACCCGATGCTCTTTCACAGGAACTGTTCGGCCAGGTCGGTCATGTTCGCCGGGCTTACCTTCATCTCGCCCCCAACGGAAAATCGTCAGGTGTCGCGGATGTGATCTACAGCCGTGCTAACGATGCTGAGCGTGCGCGTACGACTTACAACAATGTGGCTCTTGATGGTATGCCAAGCTTTTATATACGTAGGGGTTATTTTTGACGCGTTTTGTACTATTTTTTCTTTTATTTTAGGCCGCCCAATGAAGATTGCATTTGCTACACCTATCCCTACTGTGAGTCAGGGTGGTGGTCGTCAGCAGGCAGCGAGCCGCTCCAGCCGTCCTTCAGGTGGCCGTGGTCGCATCGGCGGTGGTCCCAACCGACGTCGCCGGGACAACAACCGTCCTGCTCCTACTCAGGATGCTCTGGACGCCGACATGGATACCTACATGGTAAGCTGTTTTTTGATTTTTTTGATTTTAAACATTTGAACTGACGTTGGTTGAAATATAGAACGAGTGAAGAGAGCGCGAACCTCCAATATTCTAAAAATAACTTTTCCTTGGCCTCTTTTTTTTTTTCCCTTGCTTCCACCCACCCACACACACACATAGTCTCTTTCTCTCTCTCTCCTCTCAGTGAACTCTTTAAATACTCGAAATACAACGCTTCTTCTTTGGCATATCTGCATAAAAAAGACATGACAGCTGTTGTTGATGTGTTGCCTGATATGGGCGCACGATTTTCAGACTCGTTCTGGGTATGTGACCAGGAACACAATAGAATACGAAAATAACCCTGACCCACTCCATGTCCAATCGCAACAGGACAAAGACGATCGCGGTGTCGAAGTGATTACAGAGAAACTTCGCGCCTCACGACAGACATGCGAAGAAATCATGAAGCTTTACGAGATTAGGTCAGTCACTTTTACAAAGCCGTCCCACTTCTTCTAATACCCCTTTTTTTTCACGTTTGGCAGGGCAGAAATCGAAGCCGACTATGGTGAACGTCTGCTCAAGTTGTCTCAGATGATGGTAGGCCAAGCTGAGGAAGGCACCTTATCCGAGTCGATCTCCCATATCCCTAGTGCGATCGAGACCACCGCACGCGCCCACCTTGATCTGTCCAGTCAGCTTCAACAACACCTCGAAGCACCCCTCGCGTCTTTTGTCAAGGATCAAACAGAACGTCGGAAAGCGGTAAGTGAGGAATAGGATGGTGCAATGAAAGAGATAGTAACACTCTGCTCTGCTCTGCTATCCGTTTGTCTCGTTCAGCAATATCAACAAATTGAGAATTCAAAGCAACTAAAATCAATGCACTATGCCAATGTGGAACGTTCACGAGACTACTATACCGCTGAATGCACCAAACTAACCGGCATGGAGAAATATCTCACGGAGAGACGCTCCGAGATGGCCGCCGACGAAGCGCAGCAGGTTAGAATCGATTGAGGCGCACATTGCCATGTCACAGCTGCTTACTGAACTACATGTCAGGTGGAAGAAGAAATCGAAGAACAGAAGAAACTGGTGGCTGCTGCAGGTGAAGCGAAAGGCAATTTTGAGGCGTGTATCTCGGATATTGACTAGGTCGCTTGGTTTTAGATCAAGAATACAAGCATGCTGTCACTGTGTTGAACGACGTAACAGACAAATGGATTTCTGACTGGCGAAGCACGTGCGATACATTCCAAGATCTCGAGGAGACACGTATCGACTTTATCCGAAGCAGCTTATGGGCGTAAGTATTGGGATAGAGAAAAGGATGTTTTGGGTCTGATATCGTGATGTAGGTTTGCCAACATTATGTCCAGTGTGTACATTGTGGATGACCAGGTACGTGAAAGAAATAATAAATCCACAGTCGTATTTGTTTAACCCAAATTCCTAGTGCTGCGAACGGATACGAACGGCATTGGAGTCCACCGACGTACAAAAAGACATTGCCCTGTTTGTGGAGCGATATGGCACTGGCAACAAAGTAACCTCCAAGACGCGGTATCGCAACCATTTTGATCCTACTTCTCCACAGAGCGCAACTTCATCACATGGCGTCAGCTCACCCGCTAGCCCATTACCCCAGACCTCTCCTCCTGCACCAACTGTTACGCCGATTCCTGCCATATCCCCACCCGTCCACGCCGAAAAACCTCCTTCTCCTCCTGCTCCTGTCACGTTTGGTCCTTCCTCACAACCTCCGATCTTGCCGGCCGAGCCAGGCTCGCGCCTCTTGCTACAAAAACCGCCCATGTCCCGGACTGTTTCCGACACTGCTCTTGATGCCCCGCAAAGACAAGAGACAGGTCCTGCACGCGCCATGTCTGACCCCACTCTGCTTGACGATCCGCAAGAGCAGCAGCAGCGCCGATCTGTGCCTGCCATTGCCATCCAGCGCGACTCTCCACAAGACTCAGTCCATGGCTACGATTTTGTCGAATATGCTCAGCACGACGACGAAGCGCATGACCACCACGACACCATGTCTTTTGCGTTCAAGGAAATCGAGACCATGCTCGACGACGTTGGTACGCAGTTGGATGCCACTAGCCTCGGTGCTCAGGCGCGGTCCGGCTACACGCCCTTGCCTCAGCCTGCACCTGAAAGACAGCCTGCGGCCGCCTCAGCGGTCATGACAAATGCCCCGTTTGTCACCAAGGAGGAACCCTCATCGGCACCTACAGACGCCCGGGAGAATGTACCACCACAAGCACAGGATATCATGCAGAAAGACCCGACCCTGTCTGATCAATCACAGACAGTAATGCAGGAATCTTCACTCGCTCCTAACAGCACGAACGGGGATGCCAACAGTCTTCGATTAAAGCCCGTCCCGAACCCGCAATACAGCGCAAACGGCGACGCTGCAGAGGCTCCGCGCTCGATACCCCCTCCTTCAACCCCAGCGCCTGGCCCTGTTACCCAAGATAACGATGAAAGCAGTGAGGACGAAGAGGAACCGTTGCCTGTACGCCGCCGGCAGCAGCCCAAGCCAAAGGAAGAGAAGTGGACCATTTCGTCCATCCGCCGTCCTCAACAGATGCCCGTACGGATACAGGATGCGCGCATGTATGAGCGACAAAGCCAGCAAGGAATACCTGCGCCCCGTCTAACCATAGATACGAGCTTGCCGCCCCAACAGCAACAGCAGCAGCAACAGCCACAGCCAAAATTGCGGCAGCCGATGCAAGCTGAACAGCCGTCTCAACAAGCGGCGCATGGCTTGATTGACGCTGTGCGCGCACAGCTCCAGTCCTCACCATCCGAAGCGTCTGTCCTGGACGAGAATCCAGGTATCCGGCCCGCGCCCTGGCAGGACGGCCAAGTGCAGCAGCACCCACAGCCACAAGCCTATCAACCACCGCCATCACAGCAGCAGTACCGGCCCGAGGAGCCGCGGTATTTCCAACAGCAAGGCACGGGCATGAAACGTCAAAACAGTGTGGCCGGACCTCGCGCGCCTTCTATCAAGCGCAAGAGCCATGTACCTCCGATGCCTGACGCTGCCAACATGTACGCATTTGAGAACTTGGGTGAGCCCAAGCCGCAACCGTCGAGCAAAGGCAATCCGAGCACCAGCAGTCAAGATATCAAGGCGAGTGAAGGTGTGCGCAGCTTTATGAAGAAAGCTCTCGATCCTCGAGGCGAGTCACCAAGCAACAAGGACAACAAGGGCCGCTTCTCGTTTGGCATGTTTGGCAAGAAGCGCAGGGACGACGAACTAAAGACGAAGGAAGAAATCGTCGACATACCACCATCACTAGCAGCAGCACAGCGAAGTGAGGTTCGCGAAGAACCACACCAGCATGATCCATCCAAATTATCGGATGGCACACCTGTGCTGCACTATGTCCGATCCATGTGGAGTTATGAAGCCAAGATTCCATCCGAAGTCTCGTTTGATGTGGGTGATGTGTTTGGCGTGATTCGTAAACAGCCCGACGGATGGTGGGAAGCGGAACGGATGGATCCCAAGCGTAAACATCGTGGGTTGATCCCCGGCAACTACATGGAGAACATTTAAAATACGTATACTGTACTCATTTAGCCACTTTTATATTCTCTAAAGAAACTTTGCAAAATGGTTCTATGTTGTGTATCGAGTACGTGCATGACCAAGGTGAGAGGGACAATTTAGGATTTCACGTGCACCAGATGGATACAATCCAATGGTACCCGAGATGCTGGATCGAATCCTCTCTTTAGCAGACGTCGCACTTGATCTCTTGCTACATGGAGATCTGCTGGATACAGATAGAAGACTGACTTCATTCGTTCCATGTCAATCAATATCCACAGCAATATATCTTCCACTATATCCATCGTTTCCACCATATCTATCCAATCCGCATAATCCGATTTCGTCTTTATCTGTGTGCGCGTCTCGCTGTCTGTGTGCGTGTGTGTGTGTGTGGTATTGTCCTCGTGTATGCGTATATCACTGCTACAGGGATTCCAACGCGTTTTCCATGTTTTGTGTGTGTGTGTGTGTGTCTGTGATCTGACTGCTGTACTATCGACGGTACATGTCCCTGGAGGTACGACTGTATCGCGGCATGGGCGGCGGCGGCGGTGGTGGTGGCGGCGGCGGTGGTGAGAGCTGCCGTCCATCTGCATCATCACATATGTGTAAGTTCGTCGTCCTTGCCGAAGTTTATTGACTTACGAGAGTCACTGGGTGACCGTCTGTCGTCAGGTCGACGCGACACGTTGCGGTGTTCATCTTTTTTTGACAATCCAATATCCCAGTCTAGCTTCAGTCGTCGTCCTTCTACGCTAAATCCATGCATCTTGTCGAATGCATCCTCCGCATCGCGCCGTTTCTCAAACTCTGCAAACGCGAAGCCCTTGTTCTTGCCCGTCATTGCGTCCATGGGCACTGTAGCTTTGACGACAGGTCCGTACCGTTCAAACATGTCATGGACCTTGTCATTCTGTATTAGCCCTCGCGTCACCATAGCTGGGTATACGACCTACATGGCGTTCTCGGAATTCATAAGGAAGGTTACCAATGAAAATTGTGGTGGAATCGCGTCGGTCTTGCTCCGAGCCTCTGTAACTGATAGCTTTAGATCTGAATCCTCTCTCTCTCTCTCTCTCTCTCTTTTTGGTTTTTCCTTTCTACCAGGTGGATAATATATACCTGTCGATAGGGCGGCGAGAACGAGGAGGAGGAGGACGAGAAGGCTGCGATTGTGGGTAGTAAGGTGATGGACGGTATCTTCTATCATCATAACGGTCGCGACTATAATAGCGATCATAATAGCGGTCAGAGGGAAGTGGAGGCGGAGGCGGAGGACGCTGCGCTTGTGCTGAGTAATAATAATCGCCTTCATCTCGGTAACTTCCCCGGCTGGTGGGTGGCGAAAACGAGGAAGGCGGCGGAGGGTGCATTAGCGGAGGGGATGGCAGGCGTTCGTTCCGGTAGTAGTAATCTCGACGGTAGTAACGGTCATCGACCTCGCGAGAATAACGGTTGGATGGCGGTGTTGAACTTAATCCAGACATGGAAGACGGTCTACCTGGGGATGCGCGTCTGCGCGGTGAAAGCGATCGTGATCTCGGCTGACCTCGGTAACGCAAAGATGGTGGTGGCCCTCGGTAATCCATATTTTAAGGAAACCCAAAAGGCTACAGAAAGAAATAAGATTCGGACGCTGTTTTGGGTGGAACAAAAGAGGACGGTGACAAGTATTTTATTCGATAATTTTGATCCCCTTTTTCCCAGTTAACCGCTACGCGGTTGGGCAGTAATCGATCCATATCGAATAGGTGCCACACGGATTCCCACGTGGAAATGCAAGAGAACAAGAAAGGTCACTGCGCCAATAAAGACCTGGAAGGCCGCAACGGCAGCCATTATCTTGAATCGACGGCGCCATAACGTCCGTGTCACGGCTTCTTGCGGTGGATGACCGACATAGAGCGCAATGGTGACCAGCCACAAGGGAGGGAACAGGAAACCGAGGTAAAAGAAGAGGTTCGCGCTGTAGGACTGCCCATGTCTGTCGACAAGTGTGATTTCGTCCGTCGCCGTCGATGGTCGTGGTGAATATTTTGGATGCTCCGGCGCGCGTATGACCTTGGCCAACTGGTTATAATACGCGTCGTCCTTTTCTTTCTCCAGCGCCATGGTAAGTGAGATGTAATTCGGGAAGAAATGAAAGTATGCCTAAGCCTGCCTCAACGCGGACAGAAGGCCTCTACTTTAAACAAGCTATTCACTTTTCAACTGGACCTTGCGTTTTTTCCTTGCACAAACACCTCACATGGATGGGTACTGGATATGATATGGATGATCTGTCAGAAATGTCCACTTATCGATTCATGCTTCAAAGGACGGACTTCTTTTATTTACATTTATTCCCTGTCGCTCCCCTTGCATCAAGAGCACAGGCAATGCAATATGAGTGTATAAATAAGATGACAAATGTATCTCGAGCGTAATTCGGTTCCCTATACTCTGTTTGTTTATACAAATGCACATACATAAACAAGTATTCGGTGACAAAGTATGGCGGCAGATATGGTGTTTGTTTATTTACATGTATTCGTACGTCATCCGACGCAGAGGATCTTTACTTTTGCTATATTCATGCAGTCACTCCTGCTTGCCGGCCTTCTCCTTGAAGCCTGTCTCAGTCAGTGCACTCCCGCCAAAAGTCTCGTCGAACTTGGCACCCGAAGTCGAGAAACCTGTCGCATCAAGTTTCTTGGCACCTTCCACGTCACGGTCAGAAGCGGCCACAGCACCACGTTTAAGCTGATCAGATAAGCGTCGACTCTGCTGCTTGTCCTAATGAATACGTTTAGAAACGCCATCAGAGAATTGTAAGACGAGTAACCTACCTGCTGGGCCTGGTCAACGTTCTGCTTGACGTTGGGAATCATGTTATCAAGGTCGGTTTGCGAGTCAGACATTGTTTACGTATGAAATATATTTTGGTAATTGACACAATCGAGAAAGCAGGCTCTTATATAGAGCATCATGAAATATACGGAGTGCATAAATCACTCAAACGTCATTGACGTCATAAGCACGTCTGGGCTGTTCCGCTACAATAATAACTAAAACCCTTGAGAGACAACATAATAATGACATGACCGGGGTTCCTCGCATTAAAGAAATCACGTCGAGCGTATCTTCCCTCGTTTTCCAACTTTCATTCCTCTTTATTAAATATGTCTGACCAAGCCACGTAAGTGAAGGAAGGGAACAAGTCCGGAATCATGACTGATTGTAAAGAAATCGCCTCACCTCTATCACTCGACATTTTAATCACAGTGCGGATATCGGATTGATCGGATTGGCCGTGATGGTGAGTTCAGAAAAGAAGATAGGACAACAATAGACGCGTTTATACGGAAACTAATCGAATCATTAGGGCCAAAATCTTATTCTCAACATGAACGACCATGGCTTTAAGGTCTGCGCGTTCAACCGAACCGTATCCAAAGTCGATCACTTTCTGCAAAACGAAGCCAAGGGTACACAAATCATTGGCGCGCATAGCATCGAAGAGCTTTGCGCCAAGCTGAAGCGCCCGCGCAAGGTCATGCTCCTCGTCAAGGCAGGCTCTGCTGTCGACGCCTTCATTGAGCAGCTGTTGCCTCATTTGGAACAGGGTGATATCATTATTGACGGTGGCAACTCCCATTTCCCAGACACGAATCGGCGCTGCGAAGAGCTGAAGAAGAAGGGTATCCTCTATGTCGGCTCGGGCGTCTCAGGTGGTGAAGAGGGAGCCCGTCACGGACCTTCGCTCATGCCAGGTGGTCACCCCGATGCGTGGCCTGCTATTAAGCCTATCTTTCAGGCCATCGCCGCCAAAGCTCCCGACGGTGCGCCCTGCTGCGATTGGGTCGGCGAAGACGGTGCGGGCCATTACGTCAAGATGGTGCATAATGGCATCGGTAAGTGCTACTGTATGATCTAGTCCATATGATACTGAACTGTGCCGATAGAATATGGCGATATGCAACTCATTTCTGAGATCTATCACATCATGCGCGAAGGCCTCGGCTTGAGCGATGACGAGATGGCGGACATCTTTGACGAGTGGAATAAGGAGGAACTCGACTCCTTCTTGATAGAGATTACTCGCGACGTGCTGCGGTTCAAGGACACAGATGGCAAGCCGCTCGTCGAGAAGATTCTGGACAAGGCCGGCCAAAAGGGCACGGGCAAGTGGACCGGTATCGATTCACTTGATCGTGGTATTCCTGTCACCTTGATTGGCGAGGCCGTTTACGCTCGCTGCCTGTCCTCACTCAAGGAGGAACGTGTTCGCGCCAGCAAGATCCTCAAGGGACCATCCAATGTCCAGTTCCAGGGCGATAAAAAGACTTTTATTGATCAGCTTGGCCAGGCCTTGTACGCTTCCAAGATCGTGTCGTACGCACAGGGCTTCATGCTCATGCGTCAAGCGGCAACTGACTTTGGCTGGAACCTTAACTATGCCGGCATTGCGCTGATGTGGCGCGGTGGTTGTATCATCCGCTCTGTCTTTTTGGGACAAATCAAGGAGGCCTTCAACAAGAACCCCAAGCTCGAGAATCTCCTGTTTGATAAGTTCTTCGTGGATGCTGCAGCCAAGGCTCAGGATGCCTGGCGTACCGTAATCGGCAGCGCCGCTACCCTGGGCATTCCTACCCCGGCTCTGTCGACTGCCCTCAGCTTCTATGACGGTCTGCGCCATGAGCGCCTGCCAGCGAACATGATCCAGGCCCAGCGCGACTACTTTGGTGCGCACACCTACGAACGTCTCGATAAACCTGGTGAGCATGTTCACACCAATTGGACTGGCTCGGGCGGCAATGTCGCGTAAGTTTTATTTATCTAAATTTTTTAAAGAACCATATATTAATGACCACGTCTTCACAGTGCCTCTACGTACAACGCCTAATATCTCCCTGTCTCTATGGCTATATGTTGGCGAACGGTATCTTGTAAATAAAGGCAAAATTGTTGTAAGAAATAAGCGTCTGTACGGGCAAGTACTCCTTGCTGTGGAAAGATTACGGACGGTGACGGCTGTCAGCTGTACTTCCTCAATTTCCGTATAAACTTTACCCTTTTGCATTCGATGCAAAAATCTGGCCAGTAAGCAGCTGACTAACAGATCACTTCGTCTATAAATGTTCTAAGAACAGTAAGTCGAAAAGACCCGAGTGGTCGCTTTCATGACGAGAGCTGAAAGCTAAATAGTATCACGACAGACCATCTACGATAATGTCATTGTCTTTATTAGCGATATGGAGAACCGCGAGCAGAAGGAGGGTCTCCGCCGCCCACAAAAAGCTCTCGGAATGCGGTCAGCGTGTCTTAAGGCGCGAATCCGACAAGAATTTTCGGGCTTCATTGCGCACTATCATGTAAAGTTCCGGCCCCAATATGTCCAACCTCACTATCCGACTATATGTGTGTTGCCGAGCAGAAGCATTTTCTCATGTAATACAACAAATGGAAACACGTGACTTTGCGGTAAAGTACAGTAGCTGGACAACGGATAACTGGAAGGAGATTCTGTGGACAAAGGAGACCAATCTTGAGAAAGGCTAGAAGTCGGGACAAATACGCGTTTGGTGGACGAAGTAAGGACGAAACAGAATCCAGCGGACTGTCTCGTACGCATGTTTAGATGTACCAGGACTTTGGTGAAGGTCTGGGGAGCAGCGCTCATCTCGACTCCATCATACGGTACGCGTGGGATCCCACCGTTACGAACGTGGACTGGTCTTCTTCGCGCAGTTGCTTGAATTCACTAAGGAAGCGAAATCTCATGAAATGGATATCATATTTATTTACTCTTGCGTTATTTTGGTATCGCACAAGTTTAATTCTTTTTCGAGTCAGCTTCCGAAACTTATAACAATCCAACCCATGAACTACTTCATTTTCTTTCTGTTCGTCTTGACTTTTTTTCCTAGATATCAAACCGCCTGCTCTATATTTTGGCTTTATTAGTGCTGATCTTGTCCAAACATATTGCAAAATAATTAGAAAGTTATGATAAAAAGCCGAAAAATAAAGGATGTCATGAATTTTTTATATAATTGACAGTACTGTACATATATTTGTGAACGTCTATGGCCACTAG
This sequence comes from Syncephalastrum racemosum, assembly GCA_002105135.1. NCBI lineage: Eukaryota > Fungi > Mucoromycota > Mucoromycetes > Mucorales > Syncephalastraceae > Syncephalastrum > Syncephalastrum racemosum. The sequence continues at coordinate 876,878 of MCGN01000001.1, forward strand.
TCGTAATAGTTATAAAAATAAAGGATGATGATGGTCATGATGTAAAAATTGAGTAAGTGTACACATGTAAGGAGCGTGAGGATGAGATATACAAATGGGCGAGCTGGGATATATATGCTTTTTCTTGTTACTCCTTGGACTCAGAGACAACTTCCTCGTCTTTTGGCATCTCTTTCTGCTGCCCACCTGCCGGTGAACCGTAGCGAATGTTCCGGATAAATAAGGACGCAATCAGACCTACGCCACCGGCCACGATCGGAATGATGAATACATTGTGCAGCGCCTCCATATAAGCATGAATGATGGGTTGCTGGGCGTCTTCTGGCATATTCCGGATATAGAGATAGTTGGACAGAGCACCGTTCTCTTGAGCAATTGCCAAAACGTGGGGATCGACACCCTTAAACTGGGCGGTTAAGAATGTCGAAAAAAGTGTCTGATAAATGGCAACACCGACAGAGGACGCAAGGAGCATAAAATAGTTGTTAAGGCCCGTAGCGACGGCCATGAACTCGCGGGGAGCAGCTGTCTGCACGCCCAAAATGCAGTTTTGTTGGGAAAGGCCAAATGAAAAACCGCAAAACGTGAGGAAACCAGCTTGACGACCCCAGTTGCTGTTTTCGTTGACGGTGAAAAAGAGACCGTAACCGAGCAAGTTGGAAGCAGCACCGAGAATAATGAAGAATTTGATGTACGGGAAGGCACGGAGCAGGAAACCGCTGCCAAGAGAGCCAGCGATCAAGCAGGCCATGAACGGAATAAGACGGATGCCGGATTCAGTGCTGTTGGCGCCAAAGACGGACTGGTAAAGAATGGGGCCAAAGTACAAGGTGCCGATAAACGTGAGACCCAGACAAGCCATGTAGATATAGATCGTAAAGACGCCCGGGTTGCTAATAAGTTGCCAGGGAATGATGGGTTCCTTGGCAATCCAGCCTTGCGAGATCACCAGAAGGATGAACGAGACGCCAGCGCCGACAAATGGACCAATACTGTGCGCGCTGCCCCAGCCGTAGACCGGGCCCCAAGTGAGAGCGAGCAAAAGGCAGCAGATGAAAGCAATGGAGAAAATGGTGCCAGAGATGTCGATACGTTTGAGTTTATCCTTAAACGACTCGCCCTTGCGCATGTTAGTAGCCGTCTCGCGAAACAAGGTCGCTAGGATTATGAAAGCAAGGCCGGAGAGGATGAGATTGAGCCAAAAATCCCAGCGCCAGGTCACTTGGTCGACAAAGGCGCCGCCGATCAGAGGACCAACCACACTAGCAAGACCGTAGATGACTACGAGCAAGGACTGCAGGCGTGGACGGAGCACAACAGGTGCAATGTCGGTGATAACGATAAAAAGGATGGACATGATACCGCCGGCGCCAAAGCCCTGGATGGCACGACCGGCAATCAGACCTTGCACAGTAGGCGAGACCGCGTTAATAAGTGAACCGAGGAAGAACAGAGCCAGGCCGAAGAGAAGCATTATCTTGCGTCCGAAAATGTCACTAAACTGTTACTGTATGAGAGTCTTGCAAAAAAGGAAAATTCTGGATACTACGCTATTAGATTTTTTACTAAAACATACCTTGCCAGAAAGGGGCTGGAAGGCGTTCATAGCGACCATATAAGCCGTCGCAATCCATGTTTGGTTCTCGAGCGCATCGAGCTCGGTGGCAATGATACTCATAGCAGGCGCGACGACGGTTGAGTTAAGCGAGACGCAGAACATGGAGAGGAGAAGTGCGAATAAAATAAGACATTGCTTCGTCCGGGACCAGATAGCATTTTCAGGCTTCTCAGCGCCCTGTTCAACTTGCAAGTGTGAGGGTTGTTGCTTTGCGTCGTCATGAATAGATGCGTCCTTCGCTGAGATGCGATCCGCCATCGTGACGGAAGTGATTGTAGCAGCGTCACCGCCAGACATTATAAACGAAGAGAAGGGTCCGTACAAGAAGTTTGTCATATCTTTGTGTTGCTTTTATATGATTCAGATCAACACGCCATAGATCATGGAACGGCTGACTTTCGGCAAAAGCGATATGCCGGCCGAAAAAGCCAATGGGCGACTTTCCCGAGAAAATGTTTAAGACCCAGCGGTTAATTTTCAGGCACCCCAGCACAAGCTCCAGAGCTAGTTTTTTTTTATGGCACCGACATAGACGTGCCTATAAATCCAGATGCGTAGCACCCTATCTGACGAGCTACAAGATGCAGTATAACATGCATAACATAGTATCGCTTGTAGAAAAAAAAAATTCAGTAGATTCTTCGGGAAAACGATCTCCAGGTCAACTACCATCCACGGGTGGGAAAAAACAGGTCCATGACCAAAATTGGGCGAGTGTATGGATAATTGCAATTTGCCGAGGTTCATCTAGTCCATCTCTCGTTCCTTTGTCCCCGAGGTCATTTCCCCAAACAACGTGCTTGCCACACTCCCCCAAGTCTTATAATAGCGCGCATGGGCAACTAGGACTGTTTCAACCATTTGCCATTTCCTTTTTCATCGTCTCCTAGAAAAGTAGCCACTGGCGTCGAAAGAGAATCCCGCCGAAGTTCGAGAAGGTGGTGCAACAAGCTGATCTGGATCAATGCCACTCCCGCGCACGCTTATTGGCGCACCGGAGATCACCGATTTATCGCTATGTCTTGACTTTTGTTTTTTATTCTCTTGCTTCGCACCGAACACACACGGTTAATCCTGATCTGACCAATTTTATCTATTTTGGTTATTTCCTTTCTGAATGACGCTCTCTGCTTCTTTTTCTTACTGGAAAAGATAGTCCGTCCTTCTCTATCAAGATAAACACTTATCCCACTACATAGGCAAGGGGCTGTGTGCGTGCCCTCTTCCATGGACCACAAGCAGAAATGGCGTGCAACGGTTTCACGGAGTAGATAGTTTGTTCTGATACCGACGTGCCTCAAGAAGGACACCCTATCAGCAGTACACTGAAATTAAATGAATGCAACCAAGAAAATGGCTCGCTCTTGCGATCATTTGTACAAACCTTCCAATTTTTAAAACAGCGTCTTTGTTTGTGTGGACTCACTACAATGCCACAATGAATGGGAACGCTCAAAACGCATGTCATCTGTTGCTGGCAGGAAATTTTGATCACTTACCGGTATGTTTTCGGCCCGCGAGAGAATCAGCTGACGTCCTTTCACTTAAATTTTTTTTGCTATATGATATGACGATGTTTATAAAAACGCAAACCGCGGCAGATAGTGTCATAGTCGGATGAACTTCAAGCCGACATGTAAATACACCATGATACACGATGAAGCTTGAGCCATTTCGTTGGAGCACCATTTCATCAGAGTTTGTTTACATACATAACGCCTCAGGATATGCGGTAACATTGGAAACATTTCATTCGAGATCGTTTGTCTGTAGGCTATAGACACTCTGACTTTTTGCGATAGGCTATATCAATAGATGAATCGTAGTTGCCCAGCACGTGGCTTACCATACTCAGTGAAGTGAACCCTGTAATCATTTGACAGATTGACAAGACATTCCCCGCAGAATCGGGATGTTGGCATGTCACTGGGTTGAATGAAGTACCTGTCAAAGATACGCCCAGGGTAAGCGGACCTCTGGTTGCGGAGAGCAAGAGCCGCCGCTATACCGGACAGTGCTGCAAGGATTATATGAATCATATAGTACGAAGGCGTATGCGGTATCCGGTAAAAACATATTATGATAGGGTTGCTCAGCATGTAAATCGGTGGAGGATATTATTTCTTGATGCTGCCACTCGATAGGAAATACTGCTTTGATTGGCCACGTACCATGACTGTGATGCATGGCATACATGCACTCAAATCTGGCCTCTGACTTCTGAGCTTTCCTGCCGCTTCTACTGCCCTGGGATGTCACCTAGATATTCGTCTGATTTGCAAACGATGCTCTCGTGATACTCCGGTTACTGGCATTATTTGTAGTTAGTTACCAAGTTACATGAATCTTGTTCGCATATATAGGTCCATAGTAAAATTGATAGCAGATGTAGTGTCGATCCAAGAATATAAGCGATATATATTTAAGGTATGAGGTATTCTCAGTGTTTCTATCCCTCTTGGCTAAGTATTCAGATACGCATGAAGACCCATTGTAAAGCCACTTGCTAATGCTCCTGCTAATGAGCACTAGGAGACTCCTTTAAATTGCTTGTTTAACGGTCGACGATGTCTCGTTATGTACGAAAATAAGGACTCTGCGCCTCATCGATGAACGTAGAGCCGCGAATCACCATACAATAGGATATGGCTATACACTACAGAAGTGAAAGGCACGAGGCTATTATAATCTTGATTAGGATCGCATTGTGACAATCACTCAGTACAAGGGTATGCTATCATAACTATACATTTGCATATAGATTCTCTGTTACACTAGGACTCGGGCTGCGCAGTGTCAACACAGAGCTTCGTTGCAATAATGTGCAGCTATATAGAATGAAGGTCTCAAACATTAGCTACGAGGCTTCTGCGCCCATTACTTCGCATATGGACCTTTGCTTAAGGTTAAGTCCATCCTTTCTCTGCGCGATATGTCGAAGATCTGGGGGCCATCCCTGAAACAAATATGACAGCTTGTTTTTTTCCTCGAAGTGGCAGATGATATCATTATTTACACTGAGCTACCGGAAGTCCATCGACAGGACATGCTTATCGGAACTCTCGAAGGCCGTAAGTTGGAGCTGACCATCGCTCGTCCGCCCAACGCGGCGAACGTGCCCCTGCCTGCCCTGGTCTATATGTAAAGTGTTATTTGATACAAGATACAATCGTTGATAACATGATTTAACCACGGCGGAGGGTTCGCTTTCTGCAACAAAATACGCATGCCGTTTTTATCCATGAGGTAATACTAGTTAACATTTGATTTTTCGCTTCGGGTCGTTGGCCCATAGTTCTCGACTTATTAATATTGTTGTCAGCTCTGTGCGAGCGCAGGCGGCTGCCATTTTCCCGAGTTTTTCACTAGTGCCAGAAAAAAAATTTACAGAAGGGCTAGAGAACTGCTATAAAGCATTGCAATGGATTGCCGAAAACGCTGCCTCATATAACTGTGTGCGAACAAACCGCCGTCGCAGGAGGTTCGTCTGGAGGAAACATGACTGCAGCCTTGACGCATAAGTAGTTTGTGGATCAACAAGTGGAGTCTCTTGACTTAATCTTGAGATGTGTTGACAAAGGAACGAGGAAACGGCCACCAGATCAAAGCCCAGATCCTGCTTTACGCAATGCTTGATATCATGATAGGTGATCAGAAATCATATGATCTATTTGGCAAAGATAGAGATCACGGCCTTTCAGTGGAGATGGCGAGCCACCGTCAGCGACTATATTGGGCATCCTAACGTAGTCGAGAACAAATTAGTCGGCCCTCTGCATGCCACTCTTGGCGACTTGAAAGGCGTAGCCCCAGCGTTAATATCACCGCCGAAGATGACATGCTTCGTAGTGAGGCGGAAGTATATTCTCGAAAGTGAAGGGATGCGGGCGTATACAGCATCGCCTCCAGAGTCTCTGAGACTGGTCAATTGCGCCAACAAGCTACTTTTCGATACGCTGTAATCATCATTTTATGTTTCATTCAAGTCCCTGAATCACCATGGCGTCTGGCAAAACACCCAGAGTGAGAAAACTTTATCTTTCGTGGTCCAATTTGTTAGAGATTAAAGGTACTTTTTTCAAGAACAAATGAAATCAGTCATTATTTCTATCCGTTAAAAGACAATGAAGTACAGGTAGAATATGGTAGGACAATTAAACGAGCGCAGCTTGTTTTCTTATTTTTTCTTTCATTTAGAGAATATACATAATTTGACAAGTACATAGGCATGAATAGAGCATACATATAGATAACAAGGAATGGAAGGGGTAAGGAATACGTTGGAGGGTATAGAGGAACCGGTTCCAGTCGATGTCAATTATATGAGGCTATCCTCACGCTTCACGAAGCGGACCTTGTACTCAAGGGGAAGGACGACAAGACCGCCGTCGCGCAAACCGTTCAGATCGGGATACACGGGTTTGCCGTCGGCACCAAGAACGGGCTCAATGGTGCAGCGAGCAAAGATACGAACCAGAGCATTGAACATCTCGTTCTCCGCCTATATTCGAATAATATAAGTATTCATTGGCCCTGTCTTGTGCTCCCTTTCTCCTTTTTCATTCTTAGTGCCTTACCAGGTAGATACCAGGGCAGATGCGGCGACCCCAGCCAAAATTGTATTGGTCACGCTGTTCGATCTTGGAGTTGGCGGAGGCTGACATGCTCTTCAAGTTATCCATGAAACGCTCGGGAATGAACTTGTCAGCGTTGGGATAGACGTTCTCGTTGCGATGGACGGCAAACATGTTGCTAACGAGCACTGTGCCCTTGGGAATTTTGTAGTTACGAACGACAACTGAAAATCAAACGAGTATGATGAATGCCTCTGTCAATATATATGGAGCTGCATACCATCTTCCGTAGTCGAATGCAAAAGACCGAAAGGCGTAGTAGGCTTGTAACGGAAGCACTCCTTGTGGACAGAGATCAGATAAGGGAAGCTGTTGCGTTCAGCAAAAGAAGGGAGACGGCCGTGCTCCTTAATAAAAGCATCCACCTCGGCCTGAATCTTCTTTTGGACCTCGGGGTAGTGGCACAAGATAGCCGTTTGCCAGGTGAGCGTGACGCCAATGGTATCAGCGCCAGCAGCAATTAGATCGTCTACGCGAAACTTTCAGCCACCAAATGAAAAGGCTTTATCGTTTCACTTACTCATTGCCACCAGGATGTTATCGTCGTCGAGCTCAAATTCGTCCTTCTGATCGTACATGGACTTGAGCAGACAGTCGCTATCACCTTCGAGAGCCTCCTTTAGGAGACGGCGGAAAAGCGGGTTACGCTTTTTCTCGACGAAATCACGGAAACCACGCTCTTTGCGAACAAAGACGTCAAAAATATCAATGATGGGCAAGAAGGTGCTCATATCATTGTCCGCACCGCATAGCTTCATGCCCTCGTCCACAACAGCTACGACATTACGGAAAAGGGGGTCGTCCATATTCTTGGCGCGTTTTCCAAGACAAGTCGTAAGAATAATGTTCATCGAGGTGAATTGGAAGGTCTTGAGAGGGTCGAGGCCATCCTGGTCGGCTACGAGGCGAGAGACAAGGTCGTCGGCTTCGTGCCACATTACTTCCGAAAATTTGTCAACAAATTTGGGAGCTAGGATATCCAGAGCTGTATACAATTTAGTGTGAGGATTGTACTTGCATGCAAAAGATTAACTGGAACTCACCAACGGTTCTGATTTTTTTCCAGCGCTTGCCACTGTCGGGGAACACAAGACCACTAAAGTGGCATTAACAACTTGAGATGTATTTCACCGTATATATCTTACCGCTGGTCCATAGAATAGTAGCGGTGGCTATAGACCTGAAAAGGGCGGCCAGAAGTGGCGGCGCCATTCGTAACGAAAATTTCGTGGGCGAGGTAAGGATCACCGATCATGATCCACGGTTGCACGCCCATGTAGACACGGAAAATGGGACCTATGCACGAGCACATGAGTCAATATTTGCTCGTCCGCTTTTAGGATTTTTTTATACGTACCGCACTCGCGTTGCCACTTTGCCATTTGAACCGCAGGCTCGTTGCCGAGCGAGATCAGATGACCTATAACGTAGAAACGTGAATAATAGTGTCACAGAATGATTTTTGTCTGGCAAGCAATCATACCCAAGTAAGGCAAAGAACCTTTTGGCGAGGGGATCTCATCGTAGCCAGCGTCTTTGGAGGTGCGTGTCGCGCGGTACGCAGTATACAGGGCAAGCGCGGCACCAGCAACGCTTGCAAGGGGCAGCAGTTGCTCGCGGGGCAGCGAGAACTTGCCATTACCGAAAGTAAGGGACATAGTCTACAAATAATAGTAAAAGGGAAAAGGTAGTAGTGTGTGCACCTCGAGGTCGGTCGTTTCTTTTAACTACCATTTGGATTCCAAGTTGCAGTTGAGTAAATGAAGTGCCCATTCTTGCTGCACCACGTTATTTTTGATTGCTCGTACCACACGGTAAAAATAATTAGATCCCAGATACTAAAAATCCCCAATTCCCATCTGCCAGAGCTTATTGTGGTCGGATGCCCGCACGTATGCAATAGTGGATCCATCGATCCTTGCCCCCACGGTTGTAAACGATAATAGTTAGAGTGCTTTAATTGTCAATCCACATGCTCTAGTATAAAGTTATCGTATATCACTCCCTTTTTCTCCAACGATGTTTGTTTGTCAATGCGGAGGCGGGGACGCTCGTGCACACATCAGTACGCACAAATGTAACTTTAACCGAGCTCAGTGGACTTCTTATACCAGTGAAAGCATGTGAGATCTACTTGTCCGCATGGTTCCCCGCGGCGCGCGGGGATGTGAATCGTTTACACAATCCTCGTTCACTCTCGAGCATCCAATATTCTTGCTACTGCTTAGCTTTTGGATGCTTTTAGTAAGTATTCGAAACTTCCCCCATAGCCTGACATTGTAACGGGGCGGCGGAATGGAAAAGGACCGCCGATCCATTACTAGCCCAATGTTACCAAAAGTCTAGCAGGTTCATGACAAAGTATTATCTCGTCCACCTAGTTCAAATCGATTAATGAATAATGGCATGAACCACTGATAAAATAAGCCTCTATATTAGAATAGACAGAGCATATTAACGGTATCAGCACAAGCTTTGCACAAGATAACAAGTGTCAAGAAATGGATCGGTTGTTCTCGAATCGAATTGAGTGACACAGCCCCAAAGTCAATGGCAGCTTGTGCAACATGCATAAAGTAGCAGAGCACAGACTTCGACGTCTTCGAACGCAGTTGGGTACGAACAACATCTCATATTTATATGCTTAGTCGATTGCCATGGCAGGTGCTCTATGGCGCGTGAGTGAATGCAACGGGGTTAAAATATCTCTCTTGCTTTATCCTTCTCCCGTGATAGTTTTGTGAGACAAAGAACGTGCGCATGCTTCCAAGCGGATCCTTAACTTTCTGACATTCGGCAGAAGAGCACAAGAAGCACCCATCACTCAGAATTGTACGCATGATAGTGTGTCACAAGGCTCCAGTCGTTGTCACAAAGGTATCTGTCCTGAAGATGAGGTAATCCTAAATCTTCAGCGTTGCATTGCAGATAATACACTGAAAATTTAGCAGATAGATACAGGAGCGAAGAGTGTGAATCGAGGTATCTTCCTGGGAGTCGTCCGATAGGTGCTGTCTCCCACATTGCGGCCTCTCATGTATCGCTTTTCTTGCTCTCCATGCGGGAAGGTTCCTCCATGTCATGGAAAATGTGAGACTAACTTTCTGGGTCTTCCATGTGGATGAAACGGTCAGGGCATATTCACAATTATAAAAGGCCATGTAGCATACGGTTACAGATGATCGCAGCAAAAATGGCGGAATCATATATTGCATGAATTCCATATGAGAAGAAAGAAGGCATCTTGGATATTTAATAAAAAGTACTCTGTTTTCGCGACATACAGTTTTCGTAAAAGGATGGGACGTCGCTCCGTTGGACGAAGCGTACCTGATAATGTTCTGGTAGAAGCACTAATCCACCGTATCGACCCTTGCTGAGATCAGGATAGACCTTCTCACCCTTCTCGTTTAGGGCTGGCTCGATTTTGCAGCGGGAGAAAAGACGAATATAGATTTCAAACATCTCGACCTCAGCCTATGTATAATGGTTCCCGTTAATATCACGTCTGTTCTATTGTCGTGGGTCTTGGCTACCAGATGAATACCAGGGCACATGCGGCTACAGTGGAAATATATTTGCTGGTCAGCTAACGCGAGTACTAATAATGATATCCTTACCGGCCCCATCCAAAATTGTATTGATCACGCGTTTCAATTTTGGTGTTGGCTAAAGCCGACATGGGTCGGTTATTCCACATGTAGCGCTCTGGGATGAACTTGTGCGGGTCTGGGAAGATCTCCGGGTTGAGATGCATGGCATGCATATTGCTTACGAGCGTCGTCCCCTTGGGTATAAAGTAACCACGGCATTCAACTACATAATTACAGACCAAATCAGGAATAAGCGTGGGTCAGTAATAATCATTCACGTATTTACAGTCTTCGGCGGCCATATGGAGCAGCCCAAAAGGAGATGTTGGCCGGTATCGCATGCACTCCTTCTGTACTGACACAATGTAGGGAAACTGCTCACTCTCATTGTACGTAGGGTAGCGCCTATGTACCGAGACAAACTCATCAATCTCCCGTTGCATCTTGGCCTGTACCTCTGGATAGTGGCAAAGAATGGCTACATTCCATGCGAGCGTTACGGCAATGGTATCCGAACCGGCGGCCAGCATGTCGTCTATACATAAGACATGTTGAGGAAGTGACAATAATGCTAGTAATATACTTACTCATCATCACGAGGATACCGTCCTCGTCGAGGTCATATTCGTCCTTGAGAGCGTATAAAGATTTAACAAAACAATCTTTGTCTCCTTCGAGGCCGTGCTGAATCAGGCGGCGGAATAGCGGGTTTCTCTCCGTGTCAATGTACTGCTTCAACGTGCGTTCTTTCCGGACGAGGATGTCCAGGGCTGACAAAATGGGCAGAAATGCACTCATATCGTTGTCCGCTCCACAATATTTGATACCCCTGTCGACGACGTCAATGATTTCCTTGAAAAACGGGTCATGTGCCGAGGGGACACGCATGCCGAGACAGACCATTAAGACAACATTCATCGTGGCAGACTGCAATGGCTTGAAAGGCTCGACCTGGCCGCTTCGCTTCGTATCGGCCATCAGGTGCTCTACGATGTAATCTGCTTCGCTCTTTATGATCTCGCTGAACCGTTCCACATGCTTAGGCGCCAGCACCGTCAAAGCTACTCTCGTCATTATTTATTTGCATCCCAAGATAGATAGCACTTGTTCCGCTACGTACCTGCTGCTCTTGACTTTTTCCAGCGCTTTCCAGGCGGCGGTATAATGATACCACTGCCAACATAGGATCAAAAAGAGTCGGTTATAGTCTCACTATTACCCAGAGTATCGTCAGGCTTACCGCTCCTCGAGAGAGTAAAACTTATGGCTATACACCTGATGAGGTCTATGCGAAGTGATGCTGCCGTGTGTGACGAAAAGATCGTGAGCAAGCTGCTGGTCACAGATCATCATCCATGGCTTGACCCCCATACGAATGCGTACGATCGGACCTTGCATTGAACAACTATTAACACAAACCTCCCTATCTCTTCTTACGGTCCTGGCCACTTACTTTGGAGCTCGCTGGCCCATTCTGTGACGCGCACTGCTGGTGCCTTACCCAACGAAAACAGATGCCCTGAGTGAGCGTAACTCTTGTTAGCACCGTAACTTAATTTGGCCGGGCTGGCCCCACGGAGAATGACATACCGACATATGGAAGGGCTCCTTTTGCTTCGGGTACCGCGATGAGCCCTCGCTTTCTAGCTTCCTTGGCGTAACTCGGGCCGCACGTAACGCTGTAAAGCGTATACAGACCGAGACCGGTCGCGGCAATGGCCGTGCTAATGGAGACAACCTGTTCTTTGGTTAGGCCCCAGATATCGTAGGGAAAGCTCATGGATATGAGGTCAAGAATTGAGAAAGAGGAGGGAAAAGGGGAAAAGAAGATAAACAGAATATATCCAACGAGAAACGAGTACAAAGAGTTTTCTTTTTCGCTTGTTCTCTTTTTTTATTTCTCAGGTCTGTCCGACCGGCTGCTGAACAGCCGAGATGGTCAGTGTCCATCCGATACATGTAATACACAGTATCCGCGGCGTATACCTGTTCGGAAAGCAAACCTTACAGTACTTCCATATGCTCACAGGAAGACCCATTAGCCAGCATTGCTGTATGTTACTACTTTATGCAACTAAATAAACGACAGCCAAGACCCAAGTAACTGGGTATAACTGCTTCTATCGCATGCAAACCCTGAAATGCGTCTCCATTCGTGCTAGAGCACATTACCACGCACGGATCTCCATGGTTACACCACTGCAGGGTTTTATTTTGTACGACGCCGCCAGTGCTGTTCAGTATATGTTTTAAAAAAGTGTGACCAAGGGAAACGTTAATATGGTCGTTTATTTCCTTTTTCTGTAAAAAAGCGAGGGACAGGAGTACACTATAATATCTACTTTGGGCTCTATTAACAGCATCGAGTCAAGCATGACAAATTCCAGAAAAAGGGTCAGCATGTGCCTTACGCACCGTGAGAATAAGAGGACGCTACTTTACGCGGTGGCAAATCCCCGATGCATCTTTGCAGCTACTGTAGAGTTCTATTTGGCAATCTTAGCGCTATAATTAACAATTAGACAGATGTGTCAAGTTAACGAAACAGAGTCAGATACAGTAGAGCCAACCATGGTACCGTTAACCCGAATTGCTCTGCCTTCGTTTACTAGCGGGCTGATATGACAATCAGTTTATGGAAGGAAATATACGTTTATCCGTCGAATAATTTTTATTAGATTTTGCATGACAATTACTGCAAAAATGTAGTATAATGCCTCGCCAGGATTCTTTTATGCGCTTGATTGATAATCCGATAAATGGAAATGGATCTTTGGCGATACTTAAACGACGCTGATGCGATCTCATCGCGAGAGAAAAACTATGCCTGTCTGTCTGCCTTCCATCTGTCGTTGACTATGTATCATTGTACCGACAGCGTTCGCAAATCAGCAGAGCCAAGGATTGAGAAAACGTCTGGGTAAGTATCTTCGGTAAAATGCAATCGAGACATCGATCGTAAGCATATATGTATCTTTCATTCCGGTACAGTTCCGATGTGCTTAAACCCCGGGACAGGCGAAAAAAAAAACACTCTACCACGTTGTGTCGCTCTTTTATTTATTACATTACGAAGAATCGGTTGTCTCGGCAGTGCCGCATTATAAGAAATTCTGATATTTGGCTTTTCTTATGTCATGATCGATCTGCAGTGCCTGTTCTCTTTCATTTCTTCCTTTTCGCATGGGTACATTGTATACTAGCAGCAGCAAGAACAGTAGCCATAGCAGCAGCTCAGCCAGCAATATGAGTACCAGCAGCAGCTGCACACGTGTGTCCATCGACAAGCTTCGAGTGCCACATTTCATCTTCTACAATAGCGGACGGAGTAATTTTATTGCGAATGCAGACGACTTCGAACCAATACCGCAAACAGATACCTCGTGTCCGATAGCCAAGCGAGAACACGATATCGAAGCACTCTGCCAAAGCAAGCGAGGAACCGAGTCGCCGGCGACGGAGCACCGAGTAGGTTGGCTTTCTGTTTTCCTAAGCGGCGTGAATCCAATCGGGCCAGTCAAATGGCCCGTCGTCTTCACGTGGATCCTGGCCGCAATGATCTTCTTTGTCTTTTCAGGCGAACTTTTATGGAGCAAAGAAACATCAGGTAAGTGCCTGTTTCAAGATGAGGCGTACGGTTAACATGTGCGTATTGCATAGGCGAATTTCTTGAGCTTGAGCCCTTCAATATCATGATTGGACCATCCATTCAAGTAAGTATAACTGCAAAAATAGCCTTTCTTTATTGTCTGATCATCATAAAAGATTTTGATTCAATGTGGCGCCCGGTATGCGCCATGCATGCGGAACTCCACGTACATGCCGCCGGCACAGCGTTATGTGTGCCTGAACACAACTGAGACACTTTCACTCAACCAGAATGGATCGCTGACCCTCTTCAATCCTGCCATGAATTTGAGAGAGGAGTCAACGTGCTCCCTTCAAGATATTTGCGGCATGGGCGGTTTCAAGGACGCACAGATGCCGGACCAAGCCTTCCGCTTCATTACACCTCTTTTCGTCCATACGGGCTTGCTGCATTTCAGTCTGAATATGGCGGTCCTTTTTATCTTGGGGCCCAGGATTGAGCGCCGCATGAATGCGCTCCGTTTTGGCGGTAAGCACGCGGTATAGATGTATGATATGTTTGCAACCAACCCCCCGTTTTCCTTAGTTCTTTATATTGTGTCAGGGATCTTTGGTAATGTCTTTGGTGCCACCTTTGCACCGCCGACGGCTCGTAAGTCCCCGTGTTGAGTGTTATTACATAGCTTTACGTAATTAACCCTTATTAGCTTCTTTGGGCTGTAGTAGTGCGTTGTTCGGATTGATCGCCTGTCTCTTTGTTGACCTGGGCCTCCGATGGCATCTCGTCTCGCAGCCTTGGAGACACCTTGTAAAGCTCTTGTTCGTGGCAGGTAAGTGAAATCGTGCTTAGGTATAGCTATATCATTCATAAATTGAGCATAAAAAGCGGTCGGATTTGTACTCGGTTTACTGCCAGGGTAAGGAACCCGACTGTCCGGTTACTAGGTTATATTAATTTGGTTATATTCCAGAGTGGATAGTTTTTCCAACATGGGTGGTCTACTAGCAGGCCTGTTGCTTGGTGTGTCCCTTGTACCTGCCGCAAGTTACAGCAAGAAATGGCATGTGATAGGCTTATGGACAATCCGATGTGGCAGCCTCATTGTGTTTATCATTCTTTTCGTCGTCCTACTTGATACATTTTATAGTTCAGATCGGCCAGATGAAGTAAGTAAACCGTAATGATAAAATATCAACTGACACATGATGCTAGTATTGCTCCTATTGCCGATACCTTTCTTGTCTGCCAATAAATGGATTTTGTGATATCTGAATATTTTAACCGTCAGATCAACCAAGATAGACGGTCGCGAGACAGGGTCTGTCCTGCAGTGGTGAAAGGGCGAAGTAAAATTACGCGCCGCGGACACACAAAATTTGTTCTTTCTTCTGCACAGCTTACTTGACAGGCACTTACCACAATGTTGCCGCGTTCTTTGTTCGCTGCGTCCAGTTTAGCTCCCCGGGTCAAAGGCAGTCGGAATCCCCCACACGGTCAACACAGCAACGAACCCAGCGAACACCCGCATCCACCGCAGCAAGCAACGCAGTGGATCTGATCAATGCGCAGCTCGAACAGGAAGAAGATCAGCTGGACAGCACCGATTCTGAGGAAGGACATACCAACGACAATGGCTGGGAGGGCAATAACTTAAATGCGCTCATGGCTCAAGTAAGTCAGGCCAATCTCGTAGGACGAGATCACTCATACTGTGCACAGCTATGCAGGCAGCAAGAACGACAAAAGAAATACATTGAAAAGACCCACCAGCTCAGCCTCGCCATGGACGAGACACGTGGAAAGATATCAAAACTCCTGGGCCTATCCGTCGAGCCAGCACGGGCTGCGATGGCCAGAACGCAAAGGGCTGTGCCAGATGATTCCGTTACGTCTCCGATCAGGGCCCAAAGGTCTGCACCGGATGACCCCCTGGCGTCTCCACCCAGGACCCAGACCGGGAAACGCGTTTACAATGAACCATTAAGCGGCCGCAGCAAAGTTATTCGACAGGAAACCTACGACCTCGCAGAGTCCAAGGTATCGTACTAAAACACGAATCGACATGTCAATGGAATAACCTCGACTGGTTGATTTCATTTCTATCAGACTGTACCAAGAGCAATTGCTCCGCAAGATATATCTTCCGTAGCTCCATCTTCCCGACAGCCGCAAGCCAATCCACGCGGCAGCGATAGAACAAGAGTGGCCTACAAAAACACCTGTGACCTTTTCTTGCAGACTTCTACCACGGTGCGGAAGAATGTATTTAGTCGCAAGCCGCGTGGATTGCTAATCAATACGGGAGCAGCCGAGACACAGTTTAAAGATATCCTGGTGACTACGAGTTTAGCAGGGTAAGCGCATGAATCCAATAGGGACGAAATCTCATTGTGTTTTTCCACTCTAGAGATATGCATATTTGGTAAGTATCTAGAACAAACGGCCAAACGTATTTGAGCTAACTCGACGTCTATGGAAAAGGGATATGCCCAACCGAAGGTAGGCTTTTATTTACTGCTCGTTTTAGTAAAAGGGACTAACTCAATGCGTTATAGAATTATCAAGGAAATTCCATCTGATGATCTTTTCGGCAACAAAATCTGGGTTCAGGACTTCACTTGGATCTCGCCGTCGTCGATGGTGTTATGTCCCATGGTCAATGATGATGTACAAGCTCCTATTAGTGTCGTGCATCTCGACTCAGCCGACCATGTAAAGAGAAAAACCACAGATATTCCCGTAACTCGCTCTCATCTGTTCTATAGGAAGATGCAACGTATCACGTTCAAAAATTTCACCAGTTCCCTCATGGCAAGACATATTCTGTTATTGAAGCAGTGACGATGGGTGCGAATGGTACAGGTGGCGCGAACGATCGTGCCAGTTTTGTCACAGGCGCCAACGACCGGCATATTGTAAACAAGTTATCATGTGGATCTTTACATTATTTTGACTAACCTGACCCACTTTGGATAGTTCCTATGGGACATGGTCCTAGACCCTTCCTCCAAAAACTACCGTTTGCTCGATGTCACCGGCCTCAAGATACCCCATACGTCAGCGGTACAAGCCTTCAAATTTGACGACAGGAATCAGGCTCTGCTCTCGGGTGGTAAAGACAGCCGTCTTTTCATTTATGACACGCGGTCGCAACGCGTTGCGAACGAGTATAAGACAGTTTCTCCTGTAAGACTTGCAGTCTCAAAACATCTCGAAGCTAATTATGTTCCCATTCTAGATCAACCATATTCACCAGAGTTCAACCGATTCGAATCTCTTCATGCTTACGTGAGTGAAAATCTGGATGCTTTTGACGAATGGCCCTGAACAGTTTTGAAAAAAAACTTAGGTTGCAAACTAAAGATGAACAATTCCGACTGTTCGACCGCCGCGATCCGTCTGTGTCGATCCTGAACTTTGGCACCTCGAGCCAGGATAGTTTCTCGCGTTATCTGCGCCCAGACTGGCATACGAATGGGTATATGGTAGTCTGCGGCAGTCAAGATGCTGCCAAGCTCAATTTCTGGTAAAGTCGGATGGTTCAAAGCATTACGCGTTGTTTATAACATGTGGCTGTACTTAGGGACATCCGGTACACCGGAGTACGGCGTGGTCCTTGTTTCAGCATGCAACTTGGATCACAAATGCCTCAAGATGGTCGTCCCTTACTAAGTCAGTTTTTGCCTGGCCAGAACCGTCTCATGTCGCTAACTTCGGCTCGCACATTGGAGTGGATTGATTATAATATCCAACACGACGCGACTTTGCATAGCTTCTAACAAAATTATACTGGTAGCCAGTGATTATGCCAAGCATGTAATAATGAACACAGATAAGAAAAGCTAAAAAAAAAAAAAAAAAAAGCGGGCTCGGGAATCAAATGGTGCACACAAGTCGCCAACCGAACCAAAATGACCGGATACATTCAAGATATTTATGAGTATCACTCAGTCGTAGCCTTCTAAAATGGGAGACATCGTCGCTTTAAATGAATGGAGGTGTCAATCTAGGGTTGCATGGTAAAGTAAGGCGAACTGTATGAAACGCGATTATCAGTCGCATTCGGGCTAGCAGAAATTAAAGATTTTGTGAACAAAGTACGCGGAATACACTCGCCGCATCTGCAAAAGAAACCAATACATTTAGCAACTTTTGTCTTTTTGTTTCCAAGAGAACTTACCATTATATAGGCGCGAAGCCAGATGGTGGGCACTGAGATTTGAAGGCCTGTGCCAGGGGCTGGTCTGGCTTTATAAGAGCAGGGGATGTTATCTGTTTCACTTCAAAAAATTCGAAAAGGGATTACGCAAGCAGGAAGAGAGAAGAGGCCGCAGACGGAGATAACAGAAGAAGGGGAAAGACGTAAGGCAGCAAGCTATGTTCAGATTGAGCCAAGGTTAAAGATGTCCATAATGATGTGCTTTTGACGCGACGACTTACTATCGTGCACGCCGGTGCATAGGTGAATGTGTTCCTATGATCGCACAGGCAAGCGATTTTAAGTTTATCATTGCAGTCACAGGTCTTGAGAGTAACTAATTTGTACAAGACCGATCAGGACTGGTTGAGGCTTACACACCAGGATCCACTGTGGGAGCACTACAAACAATTGAAACCACTACCCACTGCCGAGCAATATTAATCAGCACACACTAAAAAATATACTATCATGACACGGCGCAACAAAGTGTTCGAAAAACGCCGCACTGAACTCTCCCCTTCCGTACGTTGCTTACGTGACACCAGGATAATCGATCCTATACTCTACCTGCCGACCAATCCACACGATAGACGTAACCAATTGCAACTGGCGCATGCACTGGCGTCCCCCGTTCCCTTGTAGACGTTCCCCCGTGAGCACTGCTCTGCAAAACTAGACCACTTCCTCGCCTGGCACAACGCCGGGTTAGCCCGCCACAGAAGACTCCTTACCTGGTCTTTACAAGGCACAATGCTATCAGTCAAGCATCTTTTATGATATATGCATGCTTCGATTGACCCCACGCGATTACATAAGCCGCTTTTACCACAGCATGCTCATAAAGACTTGATCTTCCGAGTGAACATACCATTTGACACAAGCGGTGAGGAGCCCTGAACTATTATGGCCATCGAGAGGAGAGCGCCCACGTGGGGCAGGTTCGTTAATATTGACACTAATCTCGGTCTATCCAACACTTCCTGGAAATTGAATTCCGTACTGTGGGACTGTAGCTTGAAAACCTTGGGACTTTCCGGCACAGGTGAGATGTCCAGATAATCTTTGAGTAGGTCTTTTGCATCTGATATGTAACCCCTTTTGGTCCGATAATTACGCTAGCTGGTTCCTTATGTCAACGACGGTCTTTTATATACGATCTCATGAAGTCCACACTAAAAGATTAGTTTTCCTCTGCATGTCTTGTGCCAGGCAAGCTTTTGCTTCTTCTCGCTTGAGAATCCTGTCTGGCCTCACGAAGTCCGTCTGCATTCGATTTAGCAAATTCATACTTTAGCAACGCATCTCTAATCTATATTATGAAGTAAAGTGATTTTGTAACTGTCTTGTAATTGTAACTGACTTCAACCCGACATGGTGGCCAAACATGGTTGCCAAAGAAAGAAAAAACATTCTCGTGAAACTCATCATGCTTCTATGCGACGTTAATCCCAAGAGCGATCTTTGCAATAATACCAGATTGATATGCCATCGACTCATGTACTATGTGACAGAGGCAGAAATTCGACGGTGAGCAGGCAGGCATGTCAGACTTACGACGGCGCGGCCAGTATACGTTCAAAGACATTTGTACAAAATTGACCATCCAATGCCATACTCAACCACATAAGATTTCGTATGAAATACCCTGACCTCTCAGTCTCCGAGAGGAAACAGCTTCCTGTGCGTCCAGCGTTCGCAATGACGTACAACGATAATCAAGATCAAACATTAGATCAAACGAATTTTGTTCTTCCTATCCGTACAAGTAGCCTTGACACCCACCCCGCATATTTGACACCCTTCCTCACCGATATAAAAGCCCAGTACCATCAAATAATACTACAACTATTATACAGTAGTCTATGCTGAGAGTCCGCATAGATTTATTGTAGATTCAAGTTTCTCCAGTATCATATGCCATCAGTGTCAGTATGCAACAAAAACAAGGCGAAGCCTTCACGAGTTTCTTGCCCTGGAAGTTGGCCAGCCTTATGTAATAATAAACCTACACGCGAGACGCAGATTCGCATTGCACTCGGGACACTGCCGTCCGGCTATCGTTCGAGGTCGTATGATAATTTCTGTCTGTATTTCTTTTTCTGGGACCAATATGGAACGAATGTCTTGCTCGGCAGCAAGTTATTTGTACTGTTATGAGTGAGATTATCTAATGCTTTTCTCCGTTTTGTAGGTGTCATTTGACAAGATAAGGAGAAGGTAGACACATATCGACATTAGTTCCGCCGAGCACCTCTAGCATCAACGCCTATATAGAAAAAGAGCAATTTTCCTGCGGTAAGCGTATATTGTGTGGTATTCAATGTGATCCTTTGAAATGCGACAACTATCTGACCTCGGTCCCTATCAGGTCGTTTTTTTTCTGCATTCCTTCTCATGCCGGCACACCCGAGTCTCGCAACGCGTGTCCGTCTCATAAAAATACGGCTATTTCCTCCCATGCCTACTTCTTCTTTTCTTTGTTCTCTTCGAAGTTTTCCACTGGCAAGTATATCTTTACAGGATTATAGCTAGAAGCATAAACTAACAGAAACAACATAGACCACACGAGTTCCCCTCAAGTCCCTCTGCCACACTGGTGGCCCGTTCACAGACCATGTATTGTACCGTTGTGCATGATGGTACGCTGCCGTGTTAAAAGGACATCATTTTGAACAAAGTTGACCGCTCCTTTAATACATACATAGCTTGTGGTATTGCATTTTCATCTCTTCCTGCTTTCTCCTCCGTTTGCGTCTTTCTCCTTTTATACGCTTGCGTTTCTCCCATTCTAGAGGTTTTTTTTTTTTCGCTTTTTCCTCTGCCAGTAAGTGAAACAGATGTGAAATAGAGTTTTTTTCTCACCTATCTGACCAAGCTCCTGCTCATGTTAATCCGTTTCACATTGCGTCTCTCAACAGACCAGCGCCTGTCAAAGGCCTCCATATTTCACTTCCCACCATTTGGCTTCGCGCCTATACAATGGTAAGCCCCATATGGAAAAGAAGATGATAATTATTTATAACTGTGTTGTTCTTGCAGATGCGGTTGTGTATTCCGCGTACTTCGTGGACAGATTTAAATTTTTTAGTAGTCACAGATAGAACTTTATTGGCCAAAAAAAACTAAATAATTTTTTTAAATGTACCTTCGTGGTTATTGTCCGTGGGACAAAAAGGGAACTTTTCGCGGACGCTCATTTTTTCAGTTCATCCTTTTTTGTTTCTTTTTTTGCAACTCATGAAGTTTCTGCTTGTGCTATTTTTCCTTGCACACCTTGTCTACGCGCAAGGTACACTAACGAATTTTTGGATTATTCTGGCGACTAATTCTTCCCATAGACGCATCCAGCGACGACGAGTGCGCTCCAGATGCACTTGACAACTATAATATGCCACTGCGGGTCGGGTCTCTTTTTATAATTCTTGTCACGAGTGCCCTTGGTATGGAACAGAGAATGACGATATGGAAGATAAAAAGAATTAATTTCAGTCATTTATTAGGTATCTTCACGCCCATGATCATGCACCGTATCAAGCCGTACTCGCCTGGCAGTATCCGCGATTGGATCCTCACTGTTGGCAAATTCTGTAAGCCATCGATTTCGGCATATAGCGCGGATGAAGACTCTATAGCGAGCACCAAGACTTATTTGAGAATTTTATTTAGTCGGTACCGGCGTTATCCTTGCGACAGCATTTGTACACATGTTGCCCGATGCGATGGAGAACTTTGATAGCCCGTGCTTGACAGCAGGGTGGAAGACCTACGGTGCGTTTGCCGGCGTATTCTGCATGATTGCGTCATTTGCACTTCAGTTACTCGAGATGGGCGCGATATCGCGCCTCGACGCGCTTCGCAAACAGAAACAGCAATCATCATCGAGTGTATCATCTGCTACGGCTGAAATGGATAGCAAGACACTCGAAGAAGGGATGCACAACCACGGTCATAGCGCTGGTCTTTTGGAAAACGAAGACCAGTCCTTTCGCAACGTGGGTACGCTCATGCTTGAACTGGGTATTGTGATGCATTCCATTATTATCGGCATCACCCTGGCCAACACGGGGGAGGACGAATTTACTACCCTCTTGATTGCCCTCGTATTCCACCAGGTAAGAGATCCGTTCAGCCCAACTTGGTTGGAACCTGTCGTTTATTTTTTCTTCCTCATCTCTAATTCATTGATTAATAATAGTTCTTTGAGGGTGTCGCCTTGGGCACTCGTATCAATGCCCTTCCGAACACGTCCTGGGTCAAGTCGCTCGTGCTTGCTCTTCTTTTCATAATCATGACACCTATTGGTGTTGCTATCGGCATCGGTATTCACTCCTCTTTTAATCCTAATTCATCTTCGTCCGTCCTCGCCAGTGCTATTCTCGACTCTCTCTCCGCTGGTATCCTTCTGTACAATGCTTACATCTCGCTCATGGCGCTGGAAATCAACCATAACATCCAGTTTCGTCAGCAGTCATTCTCACGTAAAGCCATCTGTTTCCTGTCCATGTACGTCGGCGCAGGCCTTATGGCTTTGATCGGAGAATGGGCATAATCATTTGTCAGGCGATATACCAAACTATTAGAAATTCCATATTCATATATACCCTCTTGCATGCAACAACTTGATTCATAGCTCTACTTACCCTTTGTAACAGTAGTTTCATCTGGTTAAATTATCGTTCTCTAAACGAATTTGTTTTCCTGTCGATTAGAACAGCACATAGCGCATTTTCTCATAGAGTCTTTCCCATCTACAATATGTGCAAAGCTCGAAAGCATACTAAACAACGTTTTGTTAATTTGGACAGAAACAGGAAGAAAAAGTTACAGAGACATTGTATGCGACTGGAGATCCACATTCGACTGTTGACTTGAAGCATGCTATACATTATACGATGCTAACGTGTTTGATCCAACCATATTGAGTATTACTGACTATGCAAGGCAATAGGGCCTACAAAATGTCTTGCTGGAATGTATTTGTGTGTGCAATAGATGAAAAAGAAAAGAAAACGAAGAGGTAAAACGGGTGGGCAGATAAAAATGCGCATGTGAGGGAACAAGACAAAAGAAGAGTGTGTGAGAGTCATGATTATATGGGCAATTATAAGTGAAAACGCGGGAGTCTCCTCTTCTTTTACATGAACGCTTCAGGAGCTTCCTCCTCCAAAACGTCCTCCGAGTCCATGACACCGCGGAGACGGCGCTCCTTTTCATTCTCCAACTGCCCGTAGAGCAGGTAGAGTGCGCGCTCGTTCGACTCGGGAGTGCCCTGAATCGTAAACATGCGCTCGCCAGACTCGTCGTGGGGCATCTTGGCAATCGAGATACGCGAGCCTGACAGGCGGCGGATCTCGGAGATTTTGGTGCCACCTTTGCCAATGATACAACCGACCATGTCGCTCGGGATCGAAATGTTCTGCGTGCGAACATTGGGATTGTTGAGGAACTGCTGCGAGGTGCGACGTTCCGAAAAGTCGGTACCGTTGCCTGTACGCAGGATGGAGGAGTTGCGGCGAGAGGAAGGAGACATGGGCTGCTGCTGCTGTTGTTGCTGCTGCTGCTGCTGGTTCGTCGCCTTGGTAGGATTATAGAGGATGGTGCCGTACGCACGCTCCTTGTCCTCGAGCAAGCATTGACTGATTTCCTTGACGGCCAAATGTATGGCCTCGACGGAACCGCGGACTTCAACGACGCGCTCGGTGCTCTGGGGAAGCAAAGCTTTGGAGGCCGTCATGCGGACGCCCGAGGTATCCTGGATATGCTTGATTTTGGCACCCTGGCGGCCGATGACGGTGCCCATTAGGTTATGGGAGATCAACAGACGCAGCGTGGTCACGGCTTGGTTGTTGAAGCCGGTGGATGAAGGTGAGATCGGGGGCGTAGTGGGCGAGATCGGGTTCTCAAGCAGCGTTTGGGCGATCAGTCCATAAGCCTACACACGATAATTCAGCATTTCTCATTTTCCTGTTCCATGAGATTTAAACCCACCTTGGCGACACCGTCCAAACTACCTGTCACAGTCAGGACACGGTCGTGAACGCCTTGGACGACTTTGGACACACCAGCCTTGACACCGGTGGAGTCTCTCAGCTCAGCCACATTTTTACCGGCTATTCATGGACGATGTGATAAGTACAAGTCAAGAACAAGGGTTGAGTCTCTATCTAGGATTTGGGAAATAATAATCACCTTTGCCGATAATGACGCCAGCCTCCTTGGTAGATACAAGTGCACGCAGGGTCAAGTGACCGTCTTCTTCCACTTCGAGGTTCTCGTCGCTGCCAGACTCATGCGGCTGCGGATCGCTGAAGCGTTCAGACGTACTGGTCGAAGAAGAGAATTGAGACATGGCTGCAATACATAAAATCACTCAATTAGTCACTATTGAATGAATTGGCGATTTTTTTTTCTCTTTTATACATTAAAATGAGAGAATCGGTTGAATCACGGAAAGGCCTGAAGAGGAGGAAAAGGGGACAACGGGTTCAGAATGGAAAGAGTAGGGACGAGTTAAAAGGAAATGGGGAAGCGAGCTTTTTTTGCTTTTTCTCGTTTTTTGGTTTTCTGTGGGTTGCCGAGAGAAAAAAAAAGACACACGCGGGCTTGCCCTTGATTCCCTTTTCCTTTTTTTTTTTTTTGGCAGACGCGAAAATTGGGAAAATTTTGTATTATTTTTTTCTTTTGGTATCCGAAGCATTCTTTTCGACTTTTTTTTTTCTCTATGTAAACTAATGGCTTGATAAACAAGCACGACACTTGACAAGCCATTCGCCAGTGGGGCCTTCGATCACCTTGGCTCCCGAGTCCATCTGTTTACGGCACACGGCACACTGCAGGCATTTCTTGTGCCACCGGCTTGCGCGCGGTCCGGGAGCGTCATCCATGATAGCGATACTCTGCCGGCACTTGGGGCAGATCTTGGCTCCTCCTAGCTTGGGTAGTGCCCGCGCCCTTAAGATGCTACTGCTGCTTGTGGTCGAGGGCGAGGGTGACGGCGGGGTTGGAGCGGTCTGATTCCGGAAAGGTGTGCTGCGTGTAGTGGTGATGGGAGAGGGCGGTGTCCTTGACGAGCATGGCTCGCAGTGAGGCTCGTTGTTGATTTCGTAAAATGCTTGGTCGGCTGGTAACGCGACTTGACACTGATGGCACCTGAAGCACTACATGCGTATAAGTATAGATGTGTCGTTAGCCATGTTTCTGTTGGTGGTTCTCCTATTTCTCAAGTATTCTTGTCTGGCATTTACCTGTGAATGGTAATATCGGGTACCATTTTTGAGCATCCTGTCGGTGATGGGCTTGTTACACGCATAGCACGGGTAATGCTGCCTTCGTGCTTGTTGTACCTTTTCGGCTGGAGCAGGTCGGCACTGGTCAAGAGTTTCGGTAAGTGGGACTGGCCCTGTCGGGACAAAACTGAACTTACCTTGGGGTGGTATATCATGTCACCCTCGCTGACAAACTCAGACTCGGTGAATGGGCCCTGGCATCCGGAACACCGCAAACACGGATAGTGGAACCACCGTTCGCCCATCGGCGTTGACAGTTTGACACGTGATGATTTGTTGGACAGGCTCTCATGGCATTGATAGCAACTTTTGGCAGGAGATCCTGGTCGTTGCACTGGCGGCGGTGGACTAGGTGAGCTCCGGCTGTGTCCGGAATAGGACAGCACAGGCGATGCGCTCGTGGACGAGCAAACGGATAGAACAGGTGAAGAAGGCGTTAATGGAGGTGGCGTAGTGCAAGGTGACTGCAGCGAGCGCTGATAATAGTTGAAAAGCTGGGAGTCGGTGCGCTTTAAGGCCGAGTTTCGTCGCTGTCGGGTAAGGATGGGTGTTGACGTCGTGTGATTGACCGCGCCTACTATCGGTCGAGGACTCGGCCCTGTTACTGCCGAGGAAGCAGCTGTCTTGGCTTCACCGGACTGCGCCATCAAACATGGCTCGCAGCAAGGGCGTTTCTTGAGATCTACCATCGGCTCGTCCCCGAGAGGCGCCAGACAACCGTAGCAACGGAAGCATTCTTTGTGCCACACTTGCGATGCGTGGTCGACGAATGGATCACGTTTCTTGAAGACCGGTCTTTTGCATGTTGCGCTATCATATCCGGCGTGAGACATGGGAGTTGCCAAAAATGAATAATAGGCTGTCTTACCAGTTACCAGCGCTGAAGACATCAATGTGGCATGGTCCGCAATAATGGGCTTCTTCCTCGAGGTAGGAAGGGGTATCATGCCGGAGTATTCTAGAGCAGTTGGCGCAAGTATTCTGGACAGACAAAGGTCGAGGTTTGCCAACACCTTCATATATTCGACTGCATCTCGTGGGTGAAGGTGTTTTCTGGGCAGGCGTATCGAACCCAAGGATACTGTTGGCGTACCTGTAACACGAAGATAAATCAGTCTTCGTTCCTTTTTTTTATCAAACCAAATACACACTGGTTCTGCCATCGATCGGCGATAAGGACGGCTGTACCACCGTCGCCAAGACCTGAGGTGGCAATTGAGGCTGTACACATATAATATTGTCGATCAGAACGGGGACAGCAAGAAAAGAAGTATCTGAACGCGAAAGATAAACGTACCGACTGGACGGCCGCCGCATTTTCGGCATTTTCCTGCGGTCGAGATCTCACCGCAGCGATTACAGTATCCCATAGCAATGAATTCAGGAGATTAAGCACAGAAGAAGAAGAAGAAGAAGAAGAAGAGAGGTACAGGGAGCGCCGAGGAAAGTAAGTCGATCCTCTTTATATGTAGGGTACTTGATCTCTATGCTTGTCAACAACAGCCCATAACAGGAAAGTGTCACCATTGGTGATCGCGCAGCAGCAGTAGACTGGCAGCGACGCAATAATAATAAGGCATGCGCGCAGCAGTTTGCAATAACAAGTACCATTCTCGGTGATGGACGCGAGAAAGAAGGAAAAAGTTGATGTCATATGATGCATGTGTCGCTTTCGAATGCAAAATTTATAATGATAAAGAATTATGGTACAAGTATTGGGTGTGGCGAGCCAGTGAGCGAAAAAATGAAAAAAAAAAAAAAAAAGAAACAAAAAAAAGGAAGGAATATTATAGCCTTCAATGAAAGCCTTTAAAAGATTTCACCCTCGCCATCGTCGTCATCGAGATCGTCGCCTTCGCCGTTATCAAAGTAGTTCTCTGCATAGTCGTTATCATCCACAAGATCCTCCTCGTCTTCATCTTCCATGTTGATTTCCACTTCTTCTTCGCCTTCGCCTTCCTTGTCTTCTTTCTTTTCATCCTTTTCATCGCCTTCCGCGTCAAACAGAGCACCGATACGATCCAGGTCGTCACCTGCAACCCGAGCTTTCCCTATCCGAGAGTTAACTTTTTCTCCTCTTTTCTACCATTTCCTTCAGTCCCAAATCGATTCAAAAACGTACGTTTCTTGGCTTTAGTAGGATCCAGAATACTCTGCAACTCTTCTGGGAAAAAGTCGAGGTCTGTGGAGATGTCGTTCAGGCCACGCTTTTCTTTCTTCTGCTTGTACTTGTCAGAATAACGTTCAATGTCGGGTGCGGGTGGAGGGGGCACGAAGTGAAATGGTGTCGCGCGAATCATTTTCAGGCATTCGTCTCGTAATTGCCATTCGCGCGATTCTGTCTCGGTTGGTTTGCGTGGCATGGGCACATCCGCAGGCTAAAAAACAAATGTTGTCAGAGTACATGATATATAGATGTTGTCAATGCCTACAGGAAACAGAGCGGTCTGAACATTGAACAAGCTGCCTGAACCGAGATCCTTGAGCAGGTCAAAAGACACGAGTTGCATTGCACCGCTTTGAGGACCGCCACCGCCACGTCCACCACGGAATCCACCTCTTGACATGGTTGATACTTTTTATATTATAGGGGGAATAGGGCTCACGCTACCCTTTTATTTTTTGCGGAGCATTCCGCTCCATTTCAGCATAATTCAAGCGGCCCGCCTTTGTGGCTTTTCTACGCACAATGAAAGGTCACGGTAAATGAGCATGCGTCAACGCTAGACGTCTAACAAACTGTGGATGATGCTATTAATATGTCCTTTCTATTCTGCATATAAGCTATAGCTAAATTATATTACTGCGTCCAACTTTGTTTTTCCAGCTCCCTTAAATATAGCTAGAGGGATAGATATCGCTTCTTGCTATTTCGGACTCTTGCTCTGCGGGGTCAGGTATGAAGGCAATCGCAAGGCGCTCGTAGGTCATCCTTTGTCGTCCGGTTTCGAGTAAACCTGTTTGCCACCAGTGCAGAGCAGGATTAGTGCGTTAGCACCTCGTGTGAATTGACTGACTCTTTGGCGCAGCGTGCAGAGCAAGAATCTCTGTACATATTATTCTGCATCATGACATATGTATATATATACACTTACTGTATATAACTTCCGCACTATATAGTACATGAAAAGTTCCAGAGACTCTTTCACAGATAAAAGAGCATTTTATGCAATAGCTCGCTAGAAGTTACATGCCAAAAGCAAAGCTTTTCTTCAGCGTCGCTCTGATCATGTAAGGTGATACCAGGCGAGATATATTTGTTATATATATTATTCTGTATACCGGATGATCATAGTATTATGCTCTCCTTTGAAAAAAGAGTTTGCGATTATTCGTCCAGCTTCAGCCAGCCTATCCCACTCCTGCCACAGGAATACCAAGCTGCTAATCAAATAATTATTTTTGCCAAGTTCAGCACCCTTAGAACGCATTACCTACTGACATAAGCATGGAAGACGGCGCTAGACCTCATTCCATAGAGATCATGTCACCAGATATCATGCGAGTTAGTCTCTCTCCGGTCCAGGCGGATGGACACATGTAATAATTTTTGTCAAGTACGATTTCGATGGCGTTTTGATTT
Organism: Syncephalastrum racemosum; assembly: GCA_002105135.1. Taxonomy (NCBI): domain Eukaryota; kingdom Fungi; phylum Mucoromycota; class Mucoromycetes; order Mucorales; family Syncephalastraceae; genus Syncephalastrum; species Syncephalastrum racemosum. Next base: position 905,382 of record MCGN01000001.1, read on the forward strand.
TTATCTCATTTTTGATAATTTTATGACTTGGGCAAGAAATAAATCAAAAATATTTGCTATTACAGCAGTTAACGGTATGGTCTGGACAGCGATGATTTATATGAACTCAAGGTAGTCGATTGGAAAATGTATATGACAGTAAGGTAGAAAGCTGCTGCTGTATATACCGTACTATGTGCATACGGTGAAGGTAGCACAGAGCGGCTGCATGATTTACCCATTCTTTATTCTTGTCCCGTCCCTGCTCAAGTTCACACACGTTACATACTACTCTACTCTATACAACAACACTTTGAGCTCCTTCTCACTTGTAATATTGTTTCTCTTTCCTTTCCTCTTTCTGTCGCGTTAAGCGGTGCTTTCCCTTTCCCATCTCGTTTCATCTCGTCTTTTTCTTAAAGAAAAGAAGTTATATACCTGGCATGGCGTCGGTGGCGGGCAATCTACCCCATGAGCTGCTCATTCTGATAAACGAGAACCTGTCTGCCGAGGACCGGTACGCAAGCCTGTTTGTGTGCCGGCAGTGGTATATCGTGTTCGTGCAGCTCTTTTACAAATCGGTGACCATCATGAGCCTGTCGCGATGCAACAAGTTTTATCGGACGCTGCAACAGTCGGCAAAGCAACGGCAGTTCCCATTGCAGCCATTAGCACTAGGCTTAATTGTACGTGGGCTGACCATCAAGCAGCACAGTCCACCGCCCAAGATGATGCAGCAGCTACCGAGTCTATGTCCGAACCTAGAGTCACTAGAGTTTATCAAGACGGAGGATCGTCTCGTGAGCTACGACAAGGACTTGAGCGAACGATACACGGCGTCATTGACGCCGAACCGCGGTGTCATGTCGCAGCTCCTCTTTACTTACTACCGCCACTTGCCCCTGACCCATCTTTCGCTCGAATGCTACTCGGGCGTCCGCAACCTCGTCTTCCTCGCTGTGATGCCGCAACTCGAGCACCTCACTCTTAAGCTCAAAGGCGAATGGCGTATGGATGATATGGACATGGTCCACTCGCTCTGTCCGCAGCTGCAGTCCCTCCAGGTCACGGCTACCCTCTTTGAGTTCTCCATGCATGACGGGATCAATTTCGATTTCGAGACTGAGCCTGCCCTGCATCTGACCAAGATCCGCCTCAATATTGATCGTGGTCTGTCTGCATCGGGATACCTGCCATGGATCGTCTATTTTGCTCGAAAATACCCTCGCCTCCAGGAACTGTATCTCGGAGGTCGTTTTGACCCAGAGATAGCGTACGACTTGTTTCCCGAAGATGATGGCCGCCGTGACAATGACATCTTACCGGTCACCTTGTTTCCCGAGGTCGCCCAATTCCGCCAGGAACGCGACGAGACAAGGACACGCGCGTACGCCATCTTCTTCAAATCCTGCCGCGAGTTGCGCTCACTTAATTTGACCAACATGCGACTCTACCGCGGTTTCTTTGATGAGATGGTCCACAATGGCGGTGTCCTGCCCTTGCAACACCTCGCCATTCACGATGAGATGCTCTTTCCGCGCACGCCCATCCGCAATGCCGTTCTTCTCTTCAGCCAGACCTTAACTTCACTCTCGCTCTACGCCGAGAACAATGGCGACGGCGACTGGCGCTTCACCGCCCAACTCGATGTCCCCGGCCTGCTCGGCCACCTACCGCAGCTCCGGCATTTGTCGCTGGGCGACATGCATGACATCTCCCTCAGCACCATGCTCGACAAGGCGCCCCAACTTGAGACTCTCATGGTGGTCCACGTCCGGCTCAATCTGCAGCACTGGCACGGTCGCGACGCCAATTCGGACGACGTGGACAGTGATGAAGAAACGGCAGAACCGGACAGACAGGGGGATCATGAGGTGACCGGCCTAGGCAGGCTGCATTTACGGCCGAACCTCAAAGAGCTCACCATCCAACGGACGCCGCTCACGCAGAACATCCTGGATCACATCTCCCGGCGGTGCACAGGCTTGACTCATATCACGCTTGAGCACTGTGGCGTCCACGGTTCGCAGAGCGGCTCCCTGATCCTCGACATGCCCTACCACCAGCTCCAGATGCTTCATCTCGACAACCTCGTATTCAAGGATGATGAAGGCTTTTTACGGTACTACACAGGGGAAGATTTCCACGTCAAGACCTTTGCGGTGCAAACAGAAGATACAGGATGTAGGTGTTTCAGATTCCATACAATTCCACTCAAACAACAGGTTTGTCTCAGTGACACCGGGATGCTATCTATGGTACGAAACCGCGGCCAAGACGCCGCGCGGCGTCGCACCCGCTGCAGCGGTTGCGGCTGGTATGCCCGGCAGTCGTGTCCATGGCGAGGTGCCGCAAGGCATCCGTCCTCTCCAGCGTGTGGGTACGGTCGCGCTCAAGCAGCAGCTTTCCAAACTTGGCAAGAAGAAAGTGAGACTAGAACGCGTACAGGTAGAGAACACACATATCCACTGTGCAAAAAAAGGAAAAGGAAACGAAAAAAAAGGAAGAAATGATAGGTAGGGAACCAGGATAAGATGCTGACTTCTTTCGTCTTGCAGTTCGCCGGCTACGTAATCGTCCGAGTGAAAAACGTTCGCCGGTTCTACGCAAATCAGAAGCGTCTTCTGAACGACTCGGTGCTCTAACCCAGGCCGCCACGCTGTGTAAATATCCTTTCCCACTTCTACTTTATTCAAGTCGATATCAAGCCAATGAACATAAGCATTTCCTTCCACTTTTTACCGTGGTGCGTCATAGAGATGCTTCTTGCGATATCATGTGTTGAATTTTGTACAAGAAAGGCGTGAAATGAGGTTTATTATATGTAAGGAGCAATGGGAACAGAGAAAGAAAAAGTTTTTTAGCCGGTGAAGGAGATATTGGTCCGCGGTCGACCGATCCGGGCCTTGCGTTTCGCAGCACTGCTGCTTGACCCTCCGTTTTCGACATCCTCCGGCAGAACATCGCCGCCTGCGCTCATGAGCTTATCCATGTCGACCGTTTCTTGATTGTTCTTTTTGCTGCGCTTGGCCGGTCTGGCTTTCTTCTTTTCCTCCTCGTCTGCCTTGCGCTTCAGCTGTTGCTGTAGCTTATTGTCCATTTCCTCGTCGTCCAGCAACAGAGACACGATCTCGCGCGGCTTAAAGTCGACCTGCTTGAACTCGCCGCCCGAAATTACGACCTTTTGGATCTCGTCCTTTTGCTTCGCGCGCTGCAATATCCGCTCTTCGATCGTGCCCTTCGTAATCAGGCGGTAAACCGTGACCTGCTTCGTCTGGCCCAGACGATGAGCACGGTCCATGGCCTGCTGATCTACCGTCGGGTTCCAGTCGCTGTCGTAAAAGATGACCGTGTCGGCCGCGGTCAGGTTGATACCCAAACCACCCGCACGCGTACTGAGCAAGAAGATGAAGATCTCGGGACGTGTTTGCCAGTCGGACACCATGTCGCGACGGTCCGAGATTTTGGATGAGCCATCGAGACGCAGATACTTGTACTGCTTGTATGCAATGTACTCTTCCATTAAATCAATCATGCGCGTCATCTGGAAATAGATCAGGCAGCGATGGCCCTCCGTCTTGAGCTTCTCGAGTAATCTGTCCAATGTCGCAAGCTTGCCCGAGTCTAGGATAAGATCACGCATTGCTATCAAGAAGAAAAAGAAAGGCAGGCTGCGTGTGAGCATATCTATCTTTTATCTCATGATGTCAACTTACCAGGCACCCGGAGGTGAGAGTAGCCCTGACCGGACCGGGGGATGGGCATAAGACCCCGACCATCCGCCTTTCGGACGATCTGCTTCAGGTCACTCGCTTCCTTTGGCTCGGTCGCGCACTGAGGTCGGCCAAAGAGACATGCGCGCACGTCAGCGTCAAACAGTTGCTCGGTCTGATCGGATTCAAAGGAGCGGTCGGCGCAGAACACATCGACCGGGACAGCCTCGGCCGCGGGAATGTAAATCTTGTCGATGCGCGCGTCGAGATGGATTGCTCGTTCCCCGACAGTCATCAACTCCTCAAGGGCGCTGCCCGGGGTCGGCACTGGCATCGATTCCTTGACGAGCATGCTAGCATAGGTATGGACGGGTGCACCTGCATATGCCTTGTCTTCAAAGAAGCGCCGCCGCGTGCGCTGGTCGCGCTGCGCCAGGTGCGACACCCATCGCGCGATGAGTGGTCTCTTGGCCAGTGTGCTTGCTTCTTGAGGGCTCATATCGGCAAACCGCAAGAAGGAAAACGCTGAATCTACTGTGCGTAAGAATAATGACGCTTTGTGCACCTCTCGTTTCGATCGAACTTACCGTGCTCCTCATACATGGAATCCTTGATATAGTGCGTGCTCCAGATATTCATGAGGTTATCCAGATAGTGCGTTGTAAAACCGGCATTCGAATGGGGACCAGGGACGTTGAGAATGCCGCCATTTCGATAGAGATGCTTGGGGATGCGGTACTTTATATGGCTGCGGGAGGAATAAGGGCAGTAGAGTGAGGTCTCCTTGGAGAGAGAGCCAGTCTCACTCGATGTGCAGAAGGAAAGGGGAGATTCGACGTCGGCGCGCTCAAACAATTCGGGGTGGTTGCAGACCTATTTATGTGTCAATACAATAGAACTCGTTACCTGTTTTCCAGGCTTACCTTTCGAAATTGCATGACAAGGTTCATCAAACTATCCATGCTTTCGGTATCGCCCAGAGAAGTCGCCTTCTCCAAGAGTTCTGAAACAGAGATCTTCTCTTTCAGACCACGGTATAAAGCACGCTGCCGTGCGGTCAGATCACAAAAGACTTCGACCTCAATCTAGAAAAATGCGTCAGCAAGAGGCCAGCCGAAGGTATATGTTTTCTATGTTCTCCTTACCTTTTCACCGAGTTCGTGCTGCACGTTTCGCTTGATACGTCGCAACATGAATGGTTTGAGAATCATGTGCAATCGCCGGAGCTGGTGCTCGTTCAGCGTGCCCTTGTTTTCGGCATGACTTTCAATGTCCTTGGAGAACCATTCACTAAACTCCTCGTGCGAGTCAAATAGCGTCGGCATGATGAAATGCAGCAAGGCCCACAGTTCTAAGCTGGGTGAGCAATCCAATGTAAATAAAGGTGTCCAAAGACTTACCTTGCATGCTGTTCTGGATAGGTGTACCCGTGAGCAAGAGACGATTACGGCAATGGAAGCCCAGCAATTGCTTCCAACGTGCACTCGACGAACTCTTGATAGCCTGGGCTTCATCAAGGACCATGTATTGCCACTTTACGCGTTGGAAATAGCTCACATCGGTCAAGACGAGCTGGTAACTGGTGATCACGACATGGAAAGGCGCATCACGGCCATACAGCTGCTTTCGATTCCAGAACTGGCGGAGCACCTTTCTGTCTTTCGGGTTACCCCAGTACGGCAGAGCCTTTCGCGGAAAAAGTCATGTTAATATGAAGATTCAGAGACACCACTGAAACAACTCACTCGGAAAGAAGGCACAAACTTGGAAATTTCCTGCTGCCAGTTATGCAGGGTAGAAGAGGGCGCAATGACAAGGAAGGGGCCCCAGATATTGTGGACTTCAGCGAGATATGCCATGAGTGAGATAGACTGGACTGTCTTGCCGAGACCCATCTCGTCGGCAAGGATACCATTGATGCCTTGCTCGTACAAATTGGCGAGCCAGTTCAGGCCCTTGAGCTGATAGCTCTTGAGCTGGCACATGAGCATGGTCGGCTGCTTAATCTCTTCCGTGCCCATGCTGGATGGATCCTGGAAGTTCATCGTATCCACTATTTTTTTTTTTTTTTGAAGAAAGTGAAATAAGTTACAAGCACCATGGACGAGGACACAATCTGAGCTTACGTTGGGCTGCGTTCATGGAAATATCAGAGGACTCGGCAGCAGCGCGCCGCTCCCGCGCACCTTCATCAAAGACACGTGTCCGTTCACGCTGCTTGGCCAAGGCATTCTGCGCACCTCGGCGCGCCTGCTCACGTAGCTTCTCGTCGTCATCTAACAGAATCAGGGGGTTAGCGCCTGTATCATGCTATCTGTCTTCCGCGCTATTTTTTTTCTCTCACCTTCATCGAAATCAATTTCACCCAGATGCTTTTCATCGCCGTCCGCCTCGAGGTCGATATCTGCTTCTTCCGGCTCATCTTGTCCGGCTGGCGAGGGCTCTGCCATAGCAGCCTCCTCGTCGTCGTCGCCTTCACCTTGCTTGATCTTGCGCCCGATGAAATGACTGTAGAGCTCGGTCTGAGTGATGAGGAAATTGAGTTTGCGTGCCTGGCGCTGACTCTCGCGGCGCTCCTCCTCCAGGCGCAACCGCTCCAACGCTTCCTTTTCGGCCTTCTTGCGTAGTTCACGCTCTTCCTTTTCGTTCTTCTTCCAAAACACAAGCATTTCCTTGCTCGCCTTTTTTGCCTTGAGCTGTACATCGCGCGTCAGGCGACCGCCGTTGGTGGCTGCGCGCTTGACTTCCTTTTGACAGTATTGGGCCACCTTTTTGCAGTTGCCTGCGCGTGTCGCTTGCACGCGGGAAATGATGCGGGCCATCTAAGCCGAGTTCACAAGCATGAATATCATATAAAGATAAAGATGAATTATAGATGACTTACTCTTGGGACATCTTTCCGGGCAATGTTGAGCCAGATCTGGCGACGCTCTTCCTCGACCTTGCGCGGCGCCTTGGATGTCTTTTGTGACTGCAAATCAGCGGCAGTGTCATCGTCCTCTTCAACATAGCCCTGATTGCGCTGGCGTTGCTTGGCCCGCTTCTGTTTCCGCTTTGACCGTTCCTTTTCCTCCTTGGCAGCTTGCAAGAGCATGCTTGTCGTGGCTGAGTAGGGCTCTTGGTTGCTCTGGGTAAACTCAGTACCATAGCGTTTCTCATAGATCCGCTGGAGCTGGTCATTCATCAGCGCATGGCGATGCTAAAAAGAAAAAGGATGAGCGCGGAATAATACACATATGAGGCATTGACTTACCATGCGTTTTTCTTCATAGTCATCAATAACCTGCTGGCGTCTGCGATAAACATGAATCATATACTGCACCATCTGGTCCCGATGGGTGGTGAAGATATCTTCATCATCGCTGGACAGCTCCAGATCATCGAGGGTCCGTCTGACCAGCGGCTTCCGATGACTATCCTCGTTTCCTTCAACAGATGAGTCATCGCTCAAATCATATCCATTTTGCTCTGGCAGACTAGGATAATAATCACTTGATGCCTCGTACGGTCCCTTTTGCGGGGCAGAATGCCCATTCAATTCGGTCACAGGAGGTAGCTATTAACCGTCGCAATTAGCACACATACATATACGCATATATGTCCAAGTCAACACAACGTACAAAAGTCTGAGGTGCGGCAGGAAGGGGCACGGCCGTCTGAGCCTGTGATTGTGACGCAGAAGCAAAACGTGAGGCATCCTCCGTATCTGATTCGGAGTCGGCCATCTCGTAGACATCGTCAGTCCGGTCATCATCATTCAGCAAGTTATGAATCCCATTCCGAAAGGGCTGTGATGGTGGCGGTGCTGATGCTGGAGGTGCTGCCGCTACTTCACTCTCAAGGGCAGAAACAGAGACAGAAGTAGGAGCAGGAGCAGGAGCAGGAGCGATATGTGCAGGTTGATGCTGGTGTGATGGTGGTTGGTGCTGTGGAGGGGGATGATCGATGGTCTCGGCATAACGCAGACGAGAATTCGGAGGAGGTGCATTCGTGGGAGGAGTATCCGAAGACAATAGCTGAGAGATGGACATGATCGGTGACGCAGTCGACTGTGGACGGTCCGCATAGATAGCACTGCTTTGTTGTGGTTGCTGTGGTTGCTGTAGTTGGGATGATGGCTGCTGCGGTGCAATAGGGACAGGCTCGGATTTGATGAGGACAGGCTCTGGCTTGGGTCGAATGACCTGTATAAAACACAATAATCAATTCAGCATCGTTTTCTCTCTCAGGCTAAAAATAAAACTTACGGTTTGGGTCGATGGTTCAGCCACTTGAGAAGAGCGGATGGGATCAAAAGCAGACGTGGTGGGCTGTCTCGTGTAAGGTGAAGGAGAAATATCTGCCGGAAGCGAAGGTAGATTGTGTGCACGTGGATAGTCTCTCGCTTGATATTGCTATTGGGGAAATAATATGTACAGGATGAGCCGATGCAATGAGTTGTATGTGTACCATGAGGGTAATCACTTACAGCTATAGGCTGCTGATCGGCAGACGAATAAGCGCTCCGGTCAGAGTAGTCCCAGATTGGGGCAGCAGAGGTAGACGAAGACGCGAAGGGAAGAGAAGACGAGGTCGAGGCAGTCGTGGTTGGAGGTGGCCTGCTGTATTCCGACTTGTATTCTGACTTGTACTCTGCATAGTGGTGCTGTTGGTGCTGTTGGTGTTGGTGTTGGTAGTGAGATTGGTGCTGATCACGTTGGTGAGGGTGCATCGCAGAAGGAGGCGGAAGAGACGGCCCTCCATAATGAGATCCTCCCGCACCCGTTGGAGACGGTCCATCGCGTTCTTCCATTTTGACGGGTGCAGCAGTTGTAGTTGGTGTTGTCAGTGGTGCTGCAGTAGGTGCGGGACCAGAGATAGGCCTTAGCCCAAAGGAAGAAGCGGGCGGCAGACGATGGTCATTATGAGAAGGAGAGGCAGACGAAGGTAGATCAGATGGTTCCTGTTGCCGCTGAGGTGAACGATCAAAGGACATTGGTCTTTGACACGAGAAGGGGAACAGGCAAGGAATAAAAAAAGAGGAAAACGGTTGTAGTAAATAGAGAGAAAGAGAGAGAGGAAAAATAAAAAGCGGAAGCGAAGAGGGTTGGTTGGGGGAAGGTGAGCAGCGAGTGCGTGTGTGTCTGTGGAGGATGACGGAAGGGTAAGTTTTTGTTTTGGGCTCAGTCTCAGTCAGTCCAGTCAGTCAGTCCAGTCAGTCAGTCCAGTCAGTCCAGTCCAAACCTTTCAACTCACCTCAACTCGCCCACTCCCCGGGCGGCGACTTTCTCTGCGGCTGCAGAAGTCTGCGCTCGGACAATCTAGTCGATTTTATTGGCTCACTGCAATCCTCTCCCTAACACGACAACAAAAAAGAGAAATCATTGTCCCTTATTAGACTCACACTACATACATATATTAACTGTACAGAATAAAAAGGTATGTTATCTACGTTCTGCGATTTACTATTAACATCAAAGGAAAAAGGAGTAATGCGAAAGTAAGAGACGAAGAAGTTGGGTATACACACGCACTCTACTACACTAGCTATTGCATTCCGCACATCCTACTCCCTCTTGTACTCTCTATAATTCTGTACACGTCGCGATCGTCGCTGTCGGATACGCTCATACTTGTACACGAGATTTGCCGTGTCCTTTTCTCCGTCGTAAGCGAAATGTATATGAATATTTTTTGGGGATGACCCTTTTTTTTTACCTTTGCGAGTACGACAAGGCATCCTCCGAGAAGATTCCGGTGGAACGTTTCGGGGAACAGGTGCCGAATCCATTTCAAATGGGCAAGACAACTGTTTTTTTCGGGATGCGTATTAGTTTTCATGACAACCATAGCCAAACCAAGCCGACTGTTTGACGTACCTTCCAATTAGACTGCTAACCAATGGCCAGAGGAGGGCGCCAATCACAGACACGCCGCCACGGTTTCTCCCTTCGTCACCGATACCGTTCATCAGATTAAATTCTTGTAAGCTGCGCATCAAATGGTTCTGCTGATCAACGCTGTTGGGTCTGCCCTCTCCTGGTGACGATGGCTGTTGTTGCTGCTGCTGCTGCTGCTGCTGCTGCTGCTGCTGCTGCTGCTGGAGATTCACACTTCTGCGAAGATTTCGCATGATAATCTTGCGCGAAAGATGAAACTGTGCGAGCGTAAACAGATTGTTATAGACCAATCTATCACATAGGAAAAGAAATAAATGGGGGTGGCAAAAATGACACGATGGTTGAACAGAAAGATGGCCTTACCTGACCCAAGGAAAGAGACCGAGAGTGGCAGCTGGTGTGGGCGGCCACGAGATCCTGAGCTGGTGGGGCGGATTCCCTGTAGCACGAAGAAAGAGGACAGCAGCAAAAGGCAAGAAGCCATCGGCCCATCGGAAGCGGGACGAGACCAGTACGACTGGTATCATTGGCAGACTCAACCATGTACGCCACGACCATGACGACGGACTGCCCATCAGCTTTTCACCTTCTTCAGGGCCCATTAACGTCATGACGGTGTACGCCCCGTAAGTCGTAGCTGTGACGAGAATGGAGCAGCTCAGGCCGAGCAAAGTCAAGTAAGGTGCAGCGGCGTGGACGAGAGTATCAATCAAGCTCAAAACAGACAGGGTCAGACTGCCTGAGGCAGAAATAACGTAGGGCGCTGAGCATTGCGGACAAAAGACCTTCTTGCCCGGCGCGTCCTTTTGGTTCTCATTGATCCATTCGAGCAGACACTGTTCGTGTGAAACGAGGCTACACCGGCACGGATGCACCCACGCCGCCCCAGAGTCCTCGCCTTCCTCCCCAAAACATATCCAGCACCGTTGAGGTTCTATTCTTTCTATCTTGCTTGGCCTTGACTTGCAGTCGTCCTGGCTAGGTGTGTCGTCCTTTTCGCCTTGGCTGTTGGAGACCTCGGGTACATGGCTGGGGATGGCGTTCGGTTGAGACGAATCCGCCTGAGAATGGAGATGTTTGTCGAGGAATGAGTCGGGCGACTGAGACATGATACCGCTTTGGTATGGATGCAAGTTATGAATATGATATATACTATGTATGTGTTGATGTAAGTGCTGGAGAGCTGCGTATGTAAAGCGAAAGAGAAAGATGTACCAAACCTGCATGGACCGCAGCTGTCTGAGTTTGTTTGTTTGTTTCTGTGGGGCAGAATAAACCACCTGAATATCAACGATACTATCTTTTTGAGACACCATTTCCTTTGGTCGGCGCTAAAAAACGTATACTCTGGCAATAGAATAGCATACGTGCCGCGCTATTGGAGACACGCTTTCGAAATACTCGTTGCCACACGTCTTTTTAGCGCTATAACCTCATCATTGCAAAATGACATAATATCTTGGACTTAGTCATCGAAATTGCAGGCATATTCGTGCCCATGGCATCGTGCGATGGTCTCAGTCGATTTAGGTATTCGAATAAAGGGAATTGGGTTAAAAAAATACATGTACAAGCAATAGAATGCAGGATGCCTCCCATTCAAATTATCACGCATCGGACGGGCGGCTGCAGAAGTGGTCGTCACACTTTTTCATCTCCGACATGGACGCATTCAAGAGAGGCAATGGTGAGAGTAAGAAACTGTGCGCGCGTGCTTTCCTTCAAAAGACGAAAAAAGAATCGAGAGAGGAGTGGTTTGTTGTCTCTTTTGGATAGATCGTCTCATTTCAATGCTTATCGATCCTGTCTAGTTGCTGTTTTTTTATTTTTATATATATATAATTCATCCCACCTCGGCGTCCACAACTTTACTCCATCTATATACATCTCGAGACCCAAGAGAGCGCGCCAAGCCAACACACGATCGAATCTACATCAACTTGCTCTTCTTTTTGACAATCCCGTACGCGCACCGTTCGATTCGAGTCTTTCTCACGTCCTCTTTTCTACACACATACACACCATGTTCTTTTTAGTACGTGTTTCCAAAAGTCAATCGGAGGGCCATGGGTTCTGCCCGCCCGTGAGCAATCTAACCGACGTCTACTTGTATAACAGAAAGATCTCGTACATACCATTACGCTTCATCCCTCTTTCTTTGGGCCCAACATGCATACACAAATCAAAGAAAAGTTGTACCAGGATGTGGAAGGCACTTGTTCCGGTCGCTATGGATACATCATCACCGTACTGTCTCTTTCCAACATCAGTAAAGGCAAAGTCCTCCCCGGATCCGGTCTGGCAGAATTCAAGGTGAATTATCAAGCCATTGTATTTAAACCTTACAAAGGCGAGGTTCTCGACGCTATTGTCACCACTGTGAACAAGGTATACCATACATAACGGAAAATCATCCCCTGTCTCATAACTTATTTATTTATATTCTTTATTAGATGGGCTTTTTTGCCGATGTGGGACCTTTACAAGTCTTTGTATCCAGCCATGTAAGTGTTCTAGGGTAAGGAGAATGATAACCAAGGTTTACATCTGTCTGCATTTGTGTGTCTGTCTGTCATAGTTGATACCAAATGACATGCATTACGACCCAAACGGTAACCCACCATGCTACTCATCCGATGACCAGGTAATGCCCCGAGACGTTAGCAAGTAGAATGCTTCTCACTCTAGGTTGATAGGTGATCCATAAAGATATGCAGGTCCGGATAAAGCTGGTGGGAACGCGTATCGACGCGACCGAAATTGTAAGTACTTTACTTTACTGTTCACGTGCGTCTGTAGCTTCATTGGGGTTAACACGCGATACAAGTTCGCCATTGGGACTATCAAGGAAGATTACCTTGGTGTTATTTCGATATAATCTTACCCTGGAGGTCCCATTTGTAAATTACACACACAGACACGCACACAAAAACACACACCCACACGCACAGCACACGCAGACACAAACTCACTCAAAGCACGCACTCACGAACACATGTTTACGCCATTATATACACACAAAAAAAAGCTCTCCTCTCTCACACACATACATTATCATCTCTATCTCTCTTTTTTCCTTTTTTTTTCACATTGTTTCCGCTCTCAAAAGCTTACTACCGATGATTGTCAAAAAAGAGTGTTATTGTGACAAACAAACTAAAGTGCTCGCTTATGAAAGAAAGAAAATGAGTCTACTTTTGGAACATTTACAAACTGTGGGCGCTGATGAAGAACCACTTGTCAATGGAGGGGTCAATGGGAGCAGGGGCCTCAACGTTCTCCTACAAGAAAACAGGTCAGCATCTGTAGAATCTAGCTTTGGATGGACTTACAGCAGGGACCTCAGCGACGGAAGCGTCGTCCTCGGCAATCTTGTAGGGGGACTCCTCAACGGAGATGTTGGAGCTATACAAATCATATTGTTATGAATATGAATGCAACTCAACAGGATAATTTAGAACACGTACACAGCAATGTCCTTCTTATCAGAGGCGCCGTTGATCAGACCCTTCCAGGCCTCGTGAGTCTCGAGCACGATGTCGGTGGCGTATTTCTACAAGTTGTGATAGTCCGCGATGAGATGCCCATTCATACCATATCGCTTGAATATGTAATTTACCTTGTTCTTAGCCTCGCCGCTGAAGGCAAAGACGTTCTCGGGCTTGCCATCAGGGATTTTGTAGATGCGGAACCACTCATTGGTGGCGCGGATAAGACCAGGAAGCTGCTTCTCGACATCCTCAATGTCTACAGCGAACAGACGGATGAGTATATAAGGCTCTTGTTCATTTTTCCTAGACAGTACCGTTGAGGCGGGGGGCCATGGGGTCGTTAACGTCGATGGCAATGACCTTCCAGTCAGTCTCGCCCTCATCAAGAAGGGCCATAACACCGAGGACCTTGACCTGCTTGATCTGGCCAACCGTGGCAACCTGCTCACCGATCTCGATCACGTCAATGGGGTCGTTGTCACCGCGAGCCTTGGTCTCAGGGTGGAGCGAGTTGGGGTCCTCCCAGGTCTAATCATATTCGGAAGAAATCGATTAGCATGACCCGGTGATATCTTATCGTGTCGGATTGTACAGTAATTTATATTATGGTTAATTACCTGGGGGAAGGCACCATAGTTCCAGATGTAACCCTTGTGGGGGAAGCAGTTGCGGACGAATCGGAGCTTGCCCTTCTTGGTGTCCTGCTTGATGGGGTTGAAGGCATCCTCCTTGCTGATCTACAGAGATGATGACCACAAATAGACAAACAAAGTGTGAGATGACAGCTACAACTCGAGATTGTATTGGTATGTACCTCAAGCTTAGCGTTGGTCCAGCGGGGAATCTCAACAACCATGTTGAAGACGGTCTTCTCCTCGTTGGCAAAGAGGGGAATGTCGTGGAAGGGCGAGACCGGCTTGCCCTCCTTCTCTGGAGATGAGATGACGCAAAAGGGTCAGACAAAGTGCTTTCTTTATTTACTAATGCGATATTATTAAACAATAACATACCAAAGTAGACGCGGTAGTCGAGGGTGTTGGGAGCGCCAACCTGGCGAGCTTTGTATTCGGCCATTGCAGAAGAATAAAAAGTTTAGAGGGAAGAAAAAAGGGAAAAGGAAAAAAACACGCGCTTGTAGACTGGGCAAGGGGTGATTATCCTCGTTTAATGGCTTGGATCTATCCCATATTATCTTCCCGCCGACTTCATCGCGCCATTCACAGCCAATCATTCACCCAAAAAACATTCATCCGTGATGTCGAACCGACACCATAGATTGTTCCAGCATCACATCCCGAAAACTTTCAATTATATGGTGCATGTTAGATACATACATCATTGATAGGTGGTAGGTAGTGGGTTCACAGATTTTTTCATTTTATTTTTTTTAAAAATTTACGTGTTTAACGTATTCGCATATGGGTCGTCGGCTACAGGTACACGCTATTGAAACAAGCATGCACCCTCAAACAAAGACGATCCTTGGTGGTTTATATTGCAAGCGCCATGAGGGCAATGTACACAAAAGCTATGTAGAGCTAGTGCGCACTAAAGCGAATGAACTTGCTTTCATAAAAGAAAAAGAAAAAAAAAACATTTGTAACTGCAAACAAGATAAAAGGCTCCAATGCTTTTTATTTCATTTGCAAAGAAAAAAAGAAACGAAAAAGTGAAAGAGATGTCAAACTCAAAAATCAAGAAGAAAACATGTGTTTGTACAGGGCGGCGGAGTGTTGCAAACTTTTTTTTTTTTTGGCGTCGGGCGCCCCGCGCTCAAGCGCCACACAACAGAGCAAAACAAAACTCTTATAAACATATGCCTATTATCGAAGCTAATGTTTTGCTATGAAATCAATACGCTAGTCATTGTATTAATAAATAGTATATAATCTAATGTATACTACCGAGATGCAACATCCATGACTAATAAGGCGTTGACATCTACATCTGGGGAAAACAGGGACAGTGGCTTCTACTTGCTGTCATACTCAACCAGATTTCTGTCCGAATACCAATGTCTCCTGATGAGGTTCTTTTGGTAAGCCATTACTTATCTATTTTAGCTCAAATTTCTGCCATATGGCTGTATCTGCTATATATCCGGTTGTCGGACAGGAGCTGCGCTGTTGAACCGACGAGCACTATTAATATGTCCATCTTATTTGGGATGTCAACTCTGATCCTTTGCATTATCAATTGAGTGTATCCGTGAAGCAAAATGGGTGCATGACCTGCAGACAAAGCTTATACAACATATTATAGAACTTGACTGCATCTGTAGAGGCACTGCCTTTTCTACAGCGAGCGCTCGACAACTCGATCGCACCCGCTGCAGCCCACGGTGGTCGACTTAGGGTAATGGTCGAGTTTGGATCGCCGACTAAAGGCTGCGGCTGAAAACTGTTATCCGTAGCACGGCACGGCGGCTGTGATGAAGATATCTTTCTATCATTTTCACCTGCTTTCCATCTCAAAATGCAACTCACCAACCGCCAAAAACTGGCCATATGCCGTAAGCGTCACAGTAAGACACCTCCATATAGCCAGCGTCAGCTTGCCGAATGGGCTAAGGAAGAGTTTAGCCTGACAGCAAAGCCAAGCCAGTCGACCATCTCGGCGATACTCAAGGAAGAGCATAAATATATGCAGATGAAAAACGAGCAGCTCGACGCAAAGCGCACAAGACCGTCCCTTGCTCCGCAAATGGAGAATGTTTTGCTCACATTTGTGAATGATATGGGAAAGAAAAATATGCCGCTTACGCGGGTTTCGATTGTTTCCTACGCCAAAATGCAAGCCGCCCATGGCAACGTCGCGATTCCCGAAAATTTCCAGTTTTCTGACGGTTGGGTATCCGGGTTTATGCGACGTCACGGCCTTAAATCTCGCTCAATGCAAGGAAAAGCTGGATCAGTCAGCATTGACGACGAAACGATCCAAGAAACGACCAAGCCTGTAAAGGGGAGAGCGGCTGCCTCCCCTCGGGGAAACGTCTACAACATCGATGAAGCGGAAGCTCCAAGGTCAAGCATCTCTTGTACTCCAATTGCTGGCATGAAAATGGACAAGAAACATATCACAGTCGCCTCGGTTTGCAAGGCGGACAGATCTGACAAAAGTCGTCCATTCTGTATCAGTCGTCACACAGAAGGAAGCTCATTGGAAGAAACCATCCAAAGAGCAGACCATAAAGTACATGAAGAACGACGAGAAGAGAAAGAAGACAAGGAAATGTCTACAGTCACAGCTCCTGTTTCTTTGCAAGAGAAAAAACGGCAATGTCAAGAATTTTTAGATGGATTCGCTGTCTACGATACTATGGATATGAAGCTGCTAGACTTGGTCAAAAAACGTATCAAGAGTCTTGAATATGAAGAGCTAGCCCTTTCAAATAGCCCAGAATTTCCGCAATAAATACTATCCCTACGTACAGCAACATCGCCCGATCCAAACCCAACATCTGTCACTTTATAGCACCCCCGGCAGATGCTTATTATTTAGCTTAACTCGAATCACTTCACCGCCAGGTGACCGAGCGTAGAGTTATCAAATTTTCACTGCTTAACAGTGTTCGATTTCCAGCGGCGTTTATCAACTTGAGATTATTGGGTACCGAGATATCGAGCGCTGTTCTATAACAATAGGTATGCCATCGCATTTATTAGGCACAAACACAGTGAAGTCTTTGAGTGTCCCTGATTACTCCAGTGGCCGAACCTTTGCCAGTCTTCGTGCGGCAACTATGAACCATAGCAAACTGTCCTACTATACTATATATGTTAGACGGATATCTCAGTGTACTATTAATAGGGGGGAAATGAAAATGGAAGATGTATACCATTTTATGTGTACCATTTGCTTCAAACGAGATACTTGCGTCTGATCCACGGTGCATTAGATCATGACACCTAGCGCTTGCGTGAGATAGTGTCATCGTTGGCAAGCGAGCTCAGATGACAGCGTGGGGCGTCATGCGAATTGTGCGCTCGGTTTGCTTTTTTCCAGCGAGTACCTGGTCAACTACAGTAACTTTTCCTTCCGTAGTTCCATTGAAGTCGGAACTTCTGCCAAGCGGTCTGCATAAGAATGCCTTCAACGTCGGCAAGATGGTAAACTTCCTTTCAAGGACAGAGAACTAGTTAGCAAAGGAGGACGATAACCATGTACCTGCGACAATACACGATCACTTGCCTTTTTGTCGTGACCAGTAAGTCGTTTACGTTTGTGGGTCCGCTGGGAATATTAGAACAAAGATATAAAATAGTTGAAATCCTTCGTTTAAGCCGTAGTATTAAATGTACAGCCGTCATGAGAGGACATGTATCAGGTAAATATCATTAGAAACATGTTGGTTTAGCTTCCTATAATGAAGAATGGTTCGGACTACGTCTTGTAATATTATGAGATTCCCTGCACAATACCGACCACCGAACATAGCGGTTTAAACCAGTGCGAGATGAATTCCAATTGCACGTCCAATTGGAGCACCTGTTTAGCCATTGCATACTACATGATATGATGGAGAGATTACTTCTGAATGACGACAGCTGTGAAAGTAATATTATGCAAAGCTTGCCCGCGTCTAATACCATCATACGCGATGCAAGGTCCACTGTACCACGTGACTGATCGTGTTATATAAAAAGTTATGAGGCATGAAGGGAATATATTCAGTCAGAAATAGCTGTTACCCATATCTTCGCTGGGTTCGATATGGCATAAAGTAGTCCTGTGGCATTGACAAGCGTATACCATGCGACATCGCGGTAAAAAATTAAATACTGGTTACATATATCACAAAAATCAATGGACCCTTGATCACGGGTACATTGTCTGTACAAACGACGCTCTAATGCATACAATCGCTCTAACTGCACGTAAAAAGAGAAAAAGAGTCTCGCTCTATGCTATAAAAATGAATTATTGGAATGCAACAAGCACATGTTTGTCTCTCTCAAGATAATCCGTTATGGATGTGACAGTCTTCCCTTCCATTCTGTCCTGTTCATCATAGTCGGGTCAGTTAGCATGATGCATACTTACGTGACAAGACGTCAAAGCAAAGTTAGGGAGCAGGACCTAATTGAAATCATATGTGGCCATGAAACAAATGGAGGATCTCGCGTTGGTTGGCTTTCACGTGAGAGAATGGTGATTAGGAATCGGCATTGTCCAAGCCGAAAGAAGGGGGATACAGGAAGGCCAGGCCCGCCGGCATATACTCCGAGCATAATATAGAGAGACATGGCATATAAAAATCGCATAGAATATACCCTTCCTGGATCATTTGGCAATAATATCTGTCTCTGACTGTTTACAATGTTCGCGGCAGGCAGTAACGCGAAAATTCCCCGTTTTGTGGTCCTGGGAAAGGAACCCACGCTTCATGATTTGGGGGGGGGGAGGAGCACACACATTGTCATTTCCAAACAGGAAATCAAACTGATAATACAGTACTTATCATCATTCATCCGTTCTCCCCCCCCCCCACCCAAAGCAACAAATCAGCCCAAAGACAAGCGCTGTGGCACGTTCATCGGATTCTTCCGGAAATCCAAAGTTGCATGAATATCCGCAAAGAGCAAGAATGCGGGGTCCACGTTCATCTTTCTCTTCTTACTTGATTCTTATTCGTTCCTTTTTCTCCTAAAAAAGCCGTGCTATCCACATATTTAACGGCACCTATGCATAACGGATGAAAGGTCTTTATCAAAGAAGTTAAGGAATCTACTGTGAATGCGGTCCATGAAATCAAAGAGGTATCATTGGACAGTGATAAGATGAGAGGTAGATGATATTATTATAGGAGTGAGACGGAAACAGAAGCGGGAGAGCGGGATTTCGCGAAGCATGTTTTGGATTTTTGTGCTGACCAACAGGCCAAGTGCGTAATTGCTAAAGGTTTAGGCGGCCGTGAAAATCAGGAAACAGAAGTGGAGTACACGCATCATTGCGGCTGTCAGCATTTTTAGGGTGACGCCCTCGCTCTTTTTTATTATTATTATGATTGGTTACATCATCACTCCAGGTTCTCATAATCAGATTTCTACGAGGCAGATAAAACAAAAAAAAAAGCAACGATCACATTGCTTCGGACCATGAATTAGGCTCATGGTATAATTGTCCTACCAAAATATACCCTACCTCTTTACCTCCTCAGCCTATGCCGCCAGCGATCAATGAAAGAATAAAAAACGAAGCGAGCAAGAATACGATAGAACGCAACGATGACAAAAGCGAAAAAAAGAAAAAGAAAAACCAAATGCGATGACTCCGGAGCCATGTGATTTTGATAGCCTGAGCATGTGAACCGTAGGCTGCCGTAACTTGGCTTTTATGGCATGCTCCTGCAAAAAAAAAAAAAAAAGTTTACAGAGTGAAATTTGACACGGTGGAAGTAGAGTCACGAAGAGTTTCGGGCATAGTAGTTATTACCCATTTGACTTCCGCGTTTCTCCACAGACACCACACACACGCCGAGGACATTTTACTGGCTTTATATAAAAGCAACCAAGGATTTATTCTTTTTCCCTCCATTTTTCCTTTTTCTTTTCGTCATAATGTCTGTCCAGTCGCAAGCTACTAACCTCAAAGTCAACGTCCCCGGTGTCACCGTCCTCGGTGCCGTCACCGCTCAGCAGGCTGAGATCCTTACCCCCGAGGCCCTCCTCTTCCTCGCTACTCTTCAGCGCATCTTCAACCCGACCCGTAAGACCCTGATGCAGCGCCGTGTCTACCGCCAGCAGGAGCTCGACCGCGGTGTTCTGCCTAACTTCTTGCCCGAGACCGCCTACATCCGCGAAGATCCCAACTGGCGCGCCGCTCCCCCCGCTCCTGGCCTCCAGGACCGTCGTGTTGAGATCACCGGCCCTGTCGACCGCAAGATGGTCATCAACGCCCTCAACTCGGGCGCCAAGACCTTCATGGCCGATTTCGAGGGTAAGCACTGCAATTTTGATCTGCCACCTATTATGACCCGTGGAATTCCTTTTTTTTTCTCACATCTATGCGTTCTCTCTTTTTGTTTTCTGCAGACTCTAGCTCTCCTACCTGGGAAAACATGATCAGCGGTCAGGTCAACCTTCGCGACGCCGTCCGCGAGCAGATTGCATTCACCAACCCCAACGGCAAGAAATACGAGCTGCGCAAGGATGGTAAGGCTGCCGTCCTTCTTGTTAGGTAAGACGAAATACAGGATGCGGATTTTCACGTGAAATAATGGAAGCTTACACGATCACTTCTTGCATGACTTTAGACCCAGAGGCTGGCACATGGTTGAGAAGCACGTCCTTGTCGATGGCGAGCCCATGTCGGCTTCCATCTTTGACTTTGCGCTTTACTTCTTCCACAACGCCAAGGAGCTCATCAAGCGTGGCAAGGGTCCCTACTTCTATCTCCCCAAGATGGAGTCCCATCTTGAGGCCAGGTAAGAAGAATTTGAACGATATATAGGGTAGGTTGACTCACCGATACATTCGTGCTTAGACTCTGGAACGACATTTTCAACGTCGCCCAGGACATGATTAACATCCCCCGCGGTACTATCCGCGGTACTGTTCTCATCGAGACCATCATGGCTGCCTTTGAGATGGACGAGATCATCTACGAGCTCCGTGACCATTCGGCTGGTCTCAACTGCGGTCGCTGGGACTACATTTTCTCCTTCATCAAGCGTCTCCGCCAGTACCCCGAGTTTGTCCTGCCCGACCGTTCGCAGGTCACCATGACCGTTCCCTTCATGGATGCTTACGTCCGTCTGTTGATCCAGACCTGCCACAAGCGTGGTGTCCACGCCATGGGTGGTATGGCTGCTCAGATCCCTATCAAGAACGACCAGCAGGCCAACAAGGCTGCCATGGACAAGGTCTACGCTGACAAGCTTCGCGAGGTCAAGGCTGGCCACGATGGCACCTGGATTGCCCACCCCGACCTTGCCAAGATCGCCTTTGAGGTCTTCAACGAGCACATGCCCACTCCCAACCAGATCCATGTCCGCCGCGAGGACGTTCAGGTCAAGAACACCGATCTTCTCGACATCAACTTCAAGGGTGCCATCACTGAGAACGGTATCCGCTCCAACATCCAGGTCGGTCTTGGCTACATGGAGGCATGGCTCCGCGGTGTTGGCTGTGTGCCCCTCAACTACATGATGGAGGACGCCGCCACAGCCGAGATCTCGCGCTCCCAGCTCTGGCAGTGGGCTAAGCATCACGCCCGCACCAGCGACGGCAAGGAGATCAGCGGCCAGTACCTCCTCCAGATCCTTGATGAGGAGACTGACAAGATCAAGAAGCAACTCGGTGCTAAATACGCTTCGTCCAAGTACGAGCAGGCCAAGAAGGCCTTTGCCACCAACGTCACTGGCGAGAAGTACGACGAGTTCCTGACCACCCTCCTCTACGACGAGGTCGTTGTTGCTTCGGTTCCCGCCAGACTCTAAGCAACTTATATGCAAGAAAAAAAAGCTTATGTGTCATACCCTCTATATTTTCCTGTTCCAAAACCATCCTCTTTATTAGTTCCTCTTGTAGCGACATTCCGCCAATGTCAATAAACGCTAGCTTATGTACATAACGTAGAAAAAAGAAGCGTTTCTTGCGTGCTCTTGTTGTTATACGTGACATGAACATTTTCGCCATTTGAATTGCGGCTGAGTAGCCGTCATACATTTGTCCAAAAGTGGCATCCACACTGCCTAGTAAGGTGTGCAACAGGAATACTGTGGTCATAAGTCGAATAAGAAGAATGATGATTGAAGTATCTGCCAAGCTCGAGTATTTCCTTAGCGAATTATGAGTGTTCGAAGAGGAACATGATAATGAATCTGCGCTCTCTCTTCTGTAGAATATCTTAACTTTGTTATCTTGGTTGCCAGTGACCACCTTTATATACGCGATATAGATCGTTAAAATTCCTAAAATTGTATCAAGAAAGAAGATAAGGGAGATAGATATTCCAGGACTTGATCTTTCATAAGTGTTCTATGATCATGAGCTATAATGCTGTAGAAAAGCCTGCTAGAAGTGATATTTTATTACGTTCTTTTTTCGCAAAGATAACAACCGCTATTTAGTTTTGATGACATGTACCGATCCTTCCTCTTCCTGCTGCTGCTGCTGTTCGCTCGACTGCGATGGCTGATGTGCGGGCAGAGACTCGGGGCCTGGGGATGGCTGTTTTTCTTCTTGGGAAGAGACAACATAAGGTTGTGTCGCTGATGAACCTTCTACCACCACGGGGCCCGGGACAGGCGTCAGCCGTTCTTCCTCTTGACTAGCTTCTACCTTGGGTCGCTTCGGACGCGGAGAGGGCATAGAAGAAGATGGTTCTGAATCCTCGTTACGTCGCTTGGACTGTGCTCTGCTATTATCCACTGTCGACATTGGCTGGGTCGATTCAGGCTCATCAGCTTCCTCTTCCGGCTCTTGTGTGGCCTGGTATTGATCGACGGTGAGTCGCTGGATCATTTCTTGAAGAAAGGCAAGTTCAACGCGTCCAGTGACGGCGACGTTCAGAACGCCAACGTTGGGTACGTTCATGTTTATCCCCACGGCGGCAGCGTTCGTTTCGCGTGGGCGCTGCGACTGTTGTCGAGGATGTCGAACCTGGCGGGATGCGGTGCTTGGACGACCTTCTCCTGTTTGATGTGAAGACCTTCTTCTGCGCTTTTTGAGATGTTCAGGTGAAGGGGAAGCTGGAAGCTGCTGTTCTTCCTGTACATCGCTCTCTTCTTGGTCGAGTTCTTCGTTATACTCAGTGCCGGGCTTTTCTTCGAGCTCTTCTTCGGATACTTCATCTTCCTCTTCGACGGAGATGTTATCGTCGTCATCTTCTTCTTGATTGTCGCCTGGCTGGTAGTCATCGTCGGCGCTCCCATCGGCACTCCCATCGTTGTCTGCCTTATGGAGATCAGCCTCTATCATAGACTGATTGCCATCTTGGCCAGCAACGTCCCCACCAGCAGTATCGGCCTCTTCATCATTGTCTTCGTCATTCCTTTGTTTAGCGTCTTGTTTGTCTCCGTAGTCGTCGCCTTCCTCGTCATCTTCTTGAGAGTCATAAGTAGGGTCATCATAGTCACTATCGGCATCGTCTGGCACGATAAAGTCACGCATCTCACGCGAGTCGGGAAGGTCATACTCATTGACGTTCGCAGATCGAATGGACGAGACCTCCATGTCATCCGGGGATTCCATTCGTAAGCTCTTCGGACGTGCCCGACGACAGGGCATCCGCTTGCGCTTCCCAGTGTACATGGCCACACAAAAAAAAAGTGGAAGATAAGAGTATAAGGGAAAGGCAACAGCAAAAGAATATATAAGAAAATGATACATGCGACTGGGCTTTTATCAGTGATTTGGTATTGGAAACCTGTCATAACAGAAAGGGAATCACGTTCACAACCTGTATCGCTTTTCTATTGGCAACAATAAGAAAGATTCTTTGACCTGCAAATGGGAAGAACACAGATACACTCGATCTGCATAGAGGATCATGAATACAAAGGTGTCACGGGGTATCAGTGCACAGCAACCGTGTGATGAAGCAGCTTGTCTTTCTCGACGGCCTCGATGGCATCCGAAACCTTGCGGAAAAGATTGTGCTCTCCCACCATATCCATCAAACCGGAGCGCCGGAATAGCTCGAGCGGACGGTCGCGCAGTCTTACAAAGTAGACCGTCACATTGCGAGCGTGGTAAGCCTCGACAATTTCCAGCATGATCTGCACAGCGCTGTATAAAAGAGGGATATGTCGTCAGTCACTTTCGGCAATTCTGGCAAGGACGCTTTCCTCTTTTCTTTTTACCTAGCGTCGATGTAAGGCATGCTGCCAAGATCAAAAATGGTATAGGAGGAGTCGCTCAGGCGAGGGGATTCTGAGGGGTGAATCGACATGTCGCCAAACTGCTCCAGGCGGCGAAGGCGATCTTTCAATTGACCTGCGGCATCAAAGATGAATATGTATACATTTAGTGCCATCCCAGCTGTATTCAAGCCCACTTACCCGTGTTGGCAAAGAAAAGAGGTTCCTCAATGCGCACAATCAATACGTCTTCAAGGCGTTCAATCTCGTCAGGGTCATCTCGGATGGGTTTAAATTTGTTGTGTGTCCCCTTGACTCGGCCCTGAAATGGATCGGTGATCCGTCAATACTTCACATTCATGTCCTGGTGACCCCATGCCACTCCAGTCAACCAACCAAAGCTCTCCCCTCTCCCCGCGCCCCTTTCCATTTTGATCGGGGCATGCGCGGGTATATACACTTACAATAATGGAGATACGGGGGTAACTTGATTCACGAATGGTCATGAGCAGAGACAACATAACGGCGATGAGGGTACCAAATTCGAGGGAAACAGCCATAGTTGCCGTAAAGGTAATCAGGATCAGGGCAAGATCACGCCAAGCGCCAATCTTGAAAATGAAGTGCAGATCTTCGGGTAGCTCAGACAGCAGCGAAAGCACGGCGACGAAGATAATAGACGACAGGACAGCTTTTGGAAGATAGTAAAAGTAGGGCAGCAAAAAGAGTATGGCCAGCAGGACAATCACACCTGCAAGCAGGCCGGCCATCTGTGTGCGCGCCCCACCACGGTCATTGATTTTGCTGCGTGAAATCTGCATAATGGGGCAGAAGAGTTCAGATATACGTGGAAGAGAGAGAAGCATACACAAGTTTTAATATCCATGTATATCCCAGCCTTCCAAGCGTACTTACGGATCCAAATGCTGGGATGCCCTGGAACAGGCCGCTTGCAATATTGGCGACGCCGAGTGCGACAAGCTCACGGTTGGGACTAACCGAGTAATTATGTTTGTTGGAAAATGTCTTGGCGATGGCGACAGACTCAACAAAGCCAATGATGGCAATCATGGCTGCAGTGAGGACCATGTCCTTGAGGTGCTTGGTATCAGGGAACTTGGGGATACTCGGAATAGGAATGCCTGCCGCCTTTGTGTCACCCAGGATATCGAGGCCGTTGTCCTCCCAGTGAAAATGAGCTGTCAAGCAGACGGCAGCGATCACGACGAGGATCACTTCAGGAAACAGCTGAACCCATCGACGCGTCTGACCAAAACGAGACGCCTTGATAACACGCATCATGAGAAGAATCGCAACGGAAATGCCGGACACGCAAGACGTCAGTGGCTGGACAAATTGGACATTCTTTGCCAAAAACACCATTCGGTCAATGCTGGACGACGCTTCCGAAATGCCCTGAATTTAAATAAGAGGTTACAAAAAAGAACACGGACGAACCTAATAAATTTTTTTTTTGAGTTTACCCAGTCCTTGCTTCGGTCCACGAGACCGAGCAGAATGATACTCTGCTGAATCATGACAACAAAAGAGACACCAGTGATAAATCCACGTAAGAGAGCACGGCTCATCAGACTATCGAGGAAGCCGAGGCGGAAGATTCCAAGCAGAAGGGTAAAGATACCCACAAAAAGGGTCATGAGACAGGCCCACGCGAGTGGTTCGATGGGCGTACTCGGGTGCGCGTGCAGTTGCTGGGCAATAGACGACCCGACCAACAAGGCGATCTGGGCCTCGGGACCCACGGACATTTGACGAGACATGCCAAACACGGCATACGTGATGGCAGGAAATGCAATACCTGTCAAGCCATGAATGGCATCAAGCCTGCACAGCGCGGTTGCGTACGACAGACCTTGGGGAATCAGCAGACAGGAGACGGTCAACGCCGACAGGAAGTCACCATAAAAGTCAGCGGGCTTGTAATGAGGCAGCCACTGACAGATGGGCAAGTAGTACTTGACGCGCATCTTGAGCTTGGACCAAGTGTCCTTGGGCGCATTGTCATAGACCGTGGCGGATGGCACTGAATGGAGCAGGTAAAAAGTCAGACAAAGGGGTTAGAGCTATTATACGGAAGGGAAGGCCCCGGGGGGGCGTGTGTGTGTGTGTGTGTGGGTGGGTGTGTATGTCGGGGGGTAGGTTAAGGATGAAAGGGTTGAAATCATGAGGGGTTTAAAGATACTTACGTGGCGAGGCTGTCAGGTACCGAGGAAACTGTTCTTGGAGGAGAAGACGTGATTCTTCATACGAGGCATTGGGTGGCAGGGACCGGTCGTCGTCTGTGTCGTCGAGCGGGAAAGAGCGAGTACCTAAGGACTCATGCGCATAAATGAAAATGGATCCCAAATCCCAGTTAATCCGACATACTATCATCATAGCCTCGATCCACGGATTTGACCATGATTTGAGGAAAGAGAGAGTGGGGAGTGAAATTATATAAGAAATAAAAAGAAGTCAAGCGAGTATAAGAAAGAGAGAAGAGAAGCAAGTAAGTAAAAGAGAGAGGGAAAGGGAGAGAGAGAGAGCGACAGGTTCAATATTGGGCTACCCAATTGAGACAAAAGTCAAGGGCCCGCTTGTGGGGGGTTGGTTGGAGAAAGATGATGGTGAATGTCCGCCGCCCGAATGAGTGATTGTCATTGTGCTGCAGACGGCATGCATGGGTTGAGCATATTCGTGCACGAAAGTGAGCCAATCCATAGCCATCCCCTGTTATTATTTTATATGTAGGCCTCATCAAAAAAGAAACGCTTACATATCACATTGATACTAACCCCTCGCACACACGCACACGCAACACGCACACGCACACATACCATTTTTTCTTTTTTCTTTTTTTCTTTTTCTTTTTCTCTCTTTCCTTTTCACTTACACACACTCTCACTCACTCACTCACTCACACTCGCTCTCACACTCCCTTTTTCTATTTCCTCCTCCTCTTCTTCTTCTCTTTTTACCTCCACTTTTTCCCTACTTCTTTTTCTTTTTCTTACCATTGATGGACTGGTTTGGCGTGCCAGACGACCATACCCCACCAGCGACACCGCCTCCGAGCAAACAGCCGCGCACAAACCATCGGGTCCCCCGCACCTATCTTGATTTACATGAAAGCGAACGCAAGCAGCTGGAATACATTGCCCAAGTCAAGGCCCTTTTTCAGCAGTTATCAAGCAAACAAAAGCATTACCTATTCCACGAGCTGGTCGACTGCTGCGATAACGACGTGCTGGCTTACGTCCAAGATCTTATTGCTCCTCGTCTCAAGATTGACTTTTTGAAGGACCTTCCCATTGAGTTGTCGCTTCATGTCCTGTCTTTCATACACGATCCACGGGATCTCGCAAACGCAGCACGAGTTTCCCTCTTTTGGAACTCACTTCTCAAGGACGAAGTGACCTGGAAGTCGCTTTGTCAGCGCCATCGCTACCGCAGACGATCATCTTCCTTGCAGTGGTATCTCCAGAAAACAAACAGCAACAACAATGACAGCAATGACAGCGTCCATAATACGGAGAACAACAATAGCAGCAAAAGCAATTGCAAGGTGTCATACCGCGATTACTTTTGGCTCAAGTATAATACAGATCGAGCATGGACGGAAGGCACGGGCCAGCTCGTGGATTGTGCGAATACGATTGGAGTTGCGCTCGTGACATGTTTGCAAGTGGACGATGTATACACGGTGGTAGGCTGCGACAATCACCTGATGGAGGTGTATGACAGCCAGACAGGGCGGCATATCCGCACATTGCGGGAACACGAAGGCGGTGTTTGGGTGCTGCAATTCCAGAAACAGCAAGATGGCTCCCGCATTCTTGTCTCAGGCGGCTGTGACCGGTCAGTCTGCGTGTGGCGTCTTGACACGGGCGAGCTGCTCCACTCGATGGAAGGCCACACCTCCACTGTCCGTTCGCTCAAGGTCTGCGACCAGGGTCGCACTGCTGTCACTGGCTCGCGCGATGCTACGCTCCGTATTTGGGATCTCGAGCGGGGTGCCATTCGCCACGTGTGTGTCGGACATCAGGAATCGGTGCGCTGTATAGCTGTTCACGACCGCGCTGTCGCCACCGGCTCCTATGACCACACTGCACGCCTCTGGGATTTGGATACCGGCCAGTCCAAGGCCCTCCTGACTGGTCACCGTGCCCAGATCTATGCTATCGTCTTTGACGGCCATCGTATCTGTACTGGCTCCCTCGACTGGACCATCCGGGTCTGGACGCCCCAAGGCCACTGCACCGCTGTCTTACGTGGTCATCAGTCCCTCGTCGGCCATCTCCAGCTCGTCCCACCCGTCGACAATCTGAGCCCGCCTCTGCTGGTCAGCGGCGGCTCCGACGGCTGCATCCGCGTCTGGGACCTCTGCTCGTTTGAATGTATCCGCCAGATCGCCGCCCATGACAACTCCGTCTCGTGTCTCCATGCCAATCACAAACGTATCCTGTCTGGCAGCACAGACGGCCACGTTTTTCTGTGGAGCATCGAAACCGGCGACAAGATTCGCGAATTCACTCAGCCTGGCAGGACGGTATGGAAGCTGCAGTTCACCGACTCACGCGCCGTCGTCGTCGTCCAGCGCAGACGACACCGTTTTGCTGATACCGCCATCGAGCTTCATGTATTTGATGACCCTCAATCCCCCTTGTATTGGCCTTGCCAAAAGAAAACATCCGCGGCCTAGTGCATATATATATTTACCCTGCCGCTCGTCCGTCTTCCCCTTCCATACTCCGTCTCTCTGACACCTCTCTCTCTCTCCCTCTCTTGTCCCTTTCTGACTTGCCAGCCACCCACCCTGCGTACCTTTATTTTCCCTTTATTCTATTTTATATTTCATCATTTCATCAATCATCATCATTCATCATTACCGCCTCACCCTTTATCCCGCTTTCATCACATCATCCCTTTTCCTCCCATACACTTCTTATTATTCACCATTGTTGTTCTGTGTTGTGCTCTCTTTTTTTCTTTATTTGGCACGCCATGTTAATTGCAATATAAACTTTCTTTTGATACTTCCATCTCATTATCATAATATGCAAGTCCATCATCACTCCACGAATTTGTTCTATCTTGTATCATTTAGGTACATCCGTCGGGGATGAACTTTTGCTTCTGTGCGTCCATGAAAAAAAAAGGTCTACGTGGATAAAATGACAAGACTCGGGAATGCTGCAGCACAGATTCACTTTCTGCTGTAGAACAGTATCAAGCTGTCAATCCCATTTGTGCCACTTTGAGAACACGTGCAGCACTCTGAAAAAAAAATCTTTGTGCCCCTTCCCCTCGCTCGTCCCTTGGCTCCCCTATTTCCTTTGCCTTTCTCTTTTGCTTTCACTCTCTCTTTTCCCACTTTCGTCTATTTCTTGCCTTTCTTCCCTTGCTCATACCTCTTTTTTCTTTTTATTATTATTTCTCCCTTCTCCCTTCTCTCTTCTTTTGCTTCTTTCCTTTTTCCCTTTTCCCTCCTCCGGCTTGATCTCTTTCCCTCTTCCTTCTTTCTCTCATGGCTGGGCTGCATCCACCGTTACCCGGGGCTACACCAAACCCAACGACGACAACCTCTTCGACGGGTAAACCAGCATCCAATATTGTTGGTGTCCATTACCGAGTGGGCAGAAAAGTGGGCGAGGGCAGCTTCGGTGTACTCTACGAAGGTACTCGATATAAAATAAAACAAATATGGAATATGCTATCGACACTTTTTTTTTCCCAAATTATTTTCTTTTGCATGTGCGCCTGCCTCTATGTTGATATCTCTCTCTCTCTCTGTCTATACATCTGTCGATCGTAACTATTCTGCCTGTCACTCTTTTGCTTTGCGATACCCATTTCTGTCGCACTCTTGCACTTTTCTCTTTCATGTTGACTTGCATAAGGAACCAACTTGCTCAACAACCAGTCGGTCGCCATCAAGTTTGAGCCGCGCAAGTCCGAAGCACCCCAGTTGAGAGATGAATACCGTACCTACAAAATCCTCTCCGGTCTACGTAACGTAACAAACGCGGTTGGCCAATTTTTAGCGCTGCTAAGCTCTATTTTACTGTCTTTTTCTCTATGGAACATATAGCCGGCGTGCCGAGCGCTTACTATTTTGGCCAGGAGGGGCAGCACAATATTCTGGTGATCGACTTGCTCGGTCCGAGCTTGGAAGATTTGTTTGACATGTGCGGTCGCAAATTCTCCATAAAAACGGTCGCCATGGTGGCCAAGCAGATGGTAAGCCAATGGCATTGTCGTAACACCATCATCTTCACCTGTGCTGATACCTCTCACTTCTCTTTCATCTTTTTTTTTTTTTTTTTGGGTTAGCTGTGTCGGGTCGAAAAAGTTCACGAACGCAACCTCATCTACCGCGATATCAAGCCCGATAATTTCTTGATTGGTCGGCCAAGTTCGAAGCATGCCAACATGGTCTTCTTGATTGACTATGGTATGGCAAAACCATACCGGGACCCTCGTACCAAACAGCATATTCCGTACCGCGAACGCAAGAGCCTGTCGGGGACAGCGAGGTACATGAGTATCAATACCCATTTGGGAAGAGGTAAGGCATCTCGATGGAGTGAGCTTTCTGGGTCTCCTTCTCTTTATCTTTCATCCGCTTTCTGTGTGATATACTGGTGTAAATTGTGAACCTGTGAATGTGTGGATGTATGCATGTTGTACGTCCATGTGTATGTGTGCTTGTGTGTATGTGCTGGACATGCGCGCATGGGGGTATGTGCGTTTCTGGGATTACCTTGTTTCGTTAGAAGCTCCGCATTAACGCCCGGACTTTTTATTTATTTATTTTATTTTCATTTAGAGCAATCAAGGCGAGACGATCTCGAGTCGCTCGGTCATGTATTCATGTACTTTTTACGTGGTTCGCTACCTTGGCAGGGCCTCAAGGCGGCTACCAACAAGCAAAAATACGAAAAGATTGGTGAAAAGAAGCAGACCACAGCGGTGAAGGACTTGTGTGACGGATTTCCAGGTATGCCCCTGCGTGTATGATTATGTTTTACTAACCCTTTTAAAAGAGGAGTTTGGGATCTACTTGCAGTACGTGCGGAAACTCGGCTTTGAGGAAAGCCCGGACTATGATTTCTTGAGAGAGCTGTTCAACAAGGTCCTGCGGCGGATGGGCGAGTGCGATGACGGCGTGTATGACTGGATGATGCTGAATAATGGCAAAGGCTGGGAGGTGTGTAAAGACCATCTTATTTTACAAACAACTCATTTTGACTTTTATAGCACCGTGCATCGAGCAACGAAAAGGCACATCGAAGCCAAGGCAATGGCAACCGAGAAGCTACGTCGCGCTTTGCTCTGGGTCCTGCCAGCCAAGCGCGCCGATCGCAGCGCCACAAATCCTCTACTTCGCGCCAGATGCAGAATACCGCGAGCGGGACCACGCTGCCCGCGATGCCGGCTGTTCCCCAGGACTCTGCCATACCTTCGCAGGAGCAGGAAGATACCAAACTGCAAAAAGAGCAGCATCACCAAGAACAACAGCAAGAGCATCAAGAGCATCATGAATCCCGAGGCTTTTGGCATGTCCTGATGGCCTTTGTAACCTGTGGTACATTAACCCACGTCTAATATTCTTTTTTCCGGGAAAAAAGGGCAATGTAACCCCACTTGCCCCTAAACCCCTTTGATTTCGCCAAACAAAAAAGAAAAAGAGTCCTACCCCGTTTCCACCCCTATCCCGTATGCTAATCACCACTTTACACACACACACACACCCATACTCTTTATCATGCAATGACTCCACTTCTTTTTTTTACACGCACGCAAGCACACACGCACACACAGAATACACATAAAATTCCAAGCCAAGCATACCATGCAACATCATCAGCACCATCGCAAATCCCCGTACTATTATACACTCCAGACTATATTCATGCAACTCAAAATAAAGCTTGAAACCTGGCACAGAGATGTACACGTACATAGACTAACACACAGACAGCCCTTAATTCAAAGAGATTGGAAATAAGACGACAAACTTTAATATATGTATGTAAATAGCGGGATAAAAGACTAGTGTGGCATGGGATAGTAGGAGTAAGGCATCTGAGACGACCGCTGAGGTGACATCTGAGGCGACATTTGTGGCGACATTTGCGGGGACGACGGTGCACTGCGATACATGTGTGTCGGGTATGATACAGGAGGAACTGTATAAGACGCAAGGGGCGGTTGTTGTGAGAGATATGCAGCGGAAGGCGGAGGACCAGCGGCATAATACGGATGAGACGGAGGGGACGTATAATTCTGCTGATAATGCTGAGAATGTTGATACTGCTGGTATTGGAGTGCGTACTGATGCTTGAGTTGCTGCTCGCGCTGATAAGCTTGCATCCGGTCCCATTCATGCTGCCACTCGGGTGGGTAATAATGTCTTTGGGGCGGATTGGTGTTATTATGGATATCAGGATTGCTCTTGGAGTGTTTAAGCTTCTGTGTCTGAGAGGGCATCGGCTTGCGATGGCCCGTTTCCTGGCTCGGCGACCGTGAAGGCGTCTTTTTCCCGCTTTTCTTTTTCTTCTTGAGATCCGGCGTCGAACGTGAATGCCGCATTTCCTTACGTTGCGCCACAATGCCCAGGGGTTCCTCGTCTTCATCCTCGACCGCGGCAGCCTCCTCGCCCATCTTCGAGATAGGTTCCTCGCTTGGTTTTTCCTCGCTACTACAGTCTGTACTCCCGCTGCCGCGTCGCGTTGGCGAGATTCTTGGACTTGCTACCTGCGCAATACTGTCCTTATCTGGCTGACTCAAAGCAGGCAGTGCATGTTCCCTTTCTTCAGGGGCAATGGGACTTACACGAGCGGTCCCGGCCTCGGTGGCTGGCGGGGCGGCCGTTTCACGGTTGATGTCACTATCGTCTGTTGAGCTTGTCACTAGCTCCTTGCGCGTTTTTGGCTTGATAGAAAGTGAATCAGTGCTAAGATCATGTGGAAGCATCCGAATCGCGTCGTCGTCTTCTGTTGCGCTGTCATCCTCGTCATCTGCATCCTCGTCGGATGTGGCACGATACGCCGTCGTGGCTCGGCTGCTGGTACTATGACGCTTACGGCGCGGCTTGCATTGTTTCTTCTTTTTCGTACTGAGATCCTCGGTGGAAGAAGACACGGAAGATGGAGAGACCGACTCAGGTGGCGTGGCCATCATGGTCACCGGCACTGGTACAGGCACTGCCACCGGTGGAGGGGGAGGGACCATGGCGTTGGCTGGTGGAGACATGGGTGCGACCGTGGGCCAATAGCCCTGCTGTGGCGGGGGATAGGCACCATAGGGTTGCTGATGCTGTTGACGCATCGCGGCCATTCTGTAGGTCTGACGGTGCCGCTCCTTCATGCGCTCGATCATATTCTCGTTGATCTCTGTAACGTTGACCTCGGCCACGCGCCAACTATCCACCTTACGCTTCACGTTTAGGTGATGATCGGCAGCGCGACGATCGAGGATAGGCTGCATCCCCTTTTTGCGTCGCATATCCAAATCTTCTTCATCGCTCGAGTCTGCCTTGGTTTCGTCCTCTGATGACACATCTGAGTCGAGCACCTTGACAGCAGTCGAGGGCGGGAGCGGGGCTGGCTGTGAAACGTGGTTCGACGAGGGCGTCGTCGCTGCAGTGGTGGTACTAGCCCTAGTGAAACCGCCCGTCGTGAAACTAGCGTCATTATTATGATTGTCCGTGGCTGACGAGGTAGTGCCCATCAGAGAAGCAAACATATTGGAGGACTGCAAATAATTGCTGTATATACTGTCTTTGCCAAACAGATCCGACGGGCGGGGCCGCGCTTCTTCCGCTACAACTTGATTTCGATTATGCGTTACTTCCTCGATCGGATTTGTACTCAGTTGCTGGGATAGCGCAAACGCCAAAGATACGTCCGTCGCAAATTGGTCGTCTGTCACACAAATGATGAGCTCGCGTGTTTTTTGGGGGAAGGGCACATCGTAGCACATATTTGCACACATTGCGCACACAGTATTTTTTTTTGTCTTTGGCAGCCACGACGAGATATTTACCTTTGGGCTGATGTAATTCCGAAAAAATATCATCAAGTAAAGTGGCCTCTTTAGTCTGACCCGACCCAGCGGGCGCCGTTTGCATCGCATTGTCATTTTTCCCTGCCGATGCGGTCGGTGCGTCATGAGCGATCATAGTAGTCTGGACCTCCGACGGTTTGCTCTCGAAATCCAAATTCAATGATAGTCGCTGCAATTTGGGAAGCCCGGTTGCTGCCGG
The DNA here is from genome assembly GCA_002105135.1 of Syncephalastrum racemosum. NCBI lineage: Eukaryota > Fungi > Mucoromycota > Mucoromycetes > Mucorales > Syncephalastraceae > Syncephalastrum > Syncephalastrum racemosum. Next base: position 939,518 of record MCGN01000001.1, read on the forward strand.
TACTGCCGGTGCCGCTGCTGTGGCAGTAGGGGCTGGCGGGGGTGGTGCAGCTCCGGCTTGTTTGCTGCTGTCTTTACGCTTGACCAAACTTTTTAATTTCGAGAGACCCATTAGCAAAAGTAGTGAAGACAGTCAGGTAAGGTAAAAGAAAGAGAAAGAAAGAAAGGAAGAAACACAATATTACAAGGAAACGGTTGACAGCGAGACCCAGAAAAAAAAAAAAAGAGAGTGAAAGCGAGACCCGAGCGTTATTGCAACACAGCACATCATTGTTCGGGGCCTGATCCTCACTCATTCGCGTACTTTACTGTTTTTGCCCAATGTGTGTCGATTGTACGACCACGCCGCCCCTTGCAGGCATGTGTTATACTTCTTTGTTCGTCTGCTACGTATTTATCATAAAATATTTACAGCTTGTAGTTTTCAGGTTGGATCTTCTGATGTAAATAGCTCTTCTTGCCCGATCCATACTCGCCCGCAATATTGCCGTTGCCAAGCAGTTTATACTTGTAAATGACCAATCCTTCGAGACCGACCGGACCACGCGCGTGAGTTTTGTTGGTCGAGACACCGACTTCGGCACCAAAGCCATATCGGAAACCATCTGCGAATCGCGTACTCGCGTTCCAGTAGCAGCCCGCCGAGGCAACACGGGTAGTGAAAATATCAGCAGTTTGGGCATTCTCGGTCACAATGCAATCCGTATGTTTGGAACCGTGCTCATTAATATGTTCGACTGCGGCGCTGACATCAGGCACGGTCTTGACGGCGATGGTATGTTCAAGAAATTCGGTATCAAAGTCTTCAGGAGCAGCAGCTACAATCTTGCCATGGTACTTTTGTTCGGTTTTCGCGAGCAGAACCTCACGCGGCTTGGGTTCACACTTCAGGGTCACATCCGCTTTGAGCAAAGCCTCGGCGATCGTCGTGAACCCGTCGGATTTCAAAAGTGATTCGTGCACCAGCAGCGTTTCTGCCGCGTTGCATGCTGCAGGATAGTGTGTCTATAAGAAAAACCAGAGTGAGCGACCAGAAGTATTTGAGTCCCGATTCCTGCAGTCTTACCTTGGCATCCACCACGATGCGCGTAGCCTTGGCGATATCCGCATCCTTGTCGACATAAACAGCGCAGATACCGTCTGCGTGGCCCAAAACAGGAATTCTTTTGCAAGCAATCATTCAGCAAGCTTATTTCTTAATACTCCCGTTCGGCATGGGGGCCTACCTGGTATGGTTTTGAATGTAGCTCACAAGGCTGTTACTGCCACGGGGTACGACCAGGTCAATGTAGCGGTCGAGATCCAACAAGGCATTGATATCCTCGCGGGTCTCGACGATCTGGACGGCTTCGCGTGGAATGGTAGGAAGGGTAGCGAGAGCATCGCCAATCACACGCGCCAGGACAGCGTTTGTGTGCGTAGCTTCCTTGCCACCCTTAAGGATGACGGCATTACCCGATTTCAGAGCAAGGCATGAAATGTTGACAACAACCTCAGGGCGGGCTTCAAAGATGGTCAACAGGACACCCACGGGCACCGTCACCCGGTAAAGCTCGAGACCCTCGTCCAGCTTAGTTGCCAGTGTTACTTTCTTGGTCGGATCGTCCAGTTTAGCAATGTCGCTCACGCCATTCAGAATCGTCTCAAACTTGTCGCCGTTGCAAATGTCCAAACGCTTGAACAAGGAAGCGGACAACTTGCCCTGCGCTACCATCTCTTCTGCCGCCTAAACACTATGCTTAGTGCTACATTATACATAACCCAATAGAGAAACAAGAAGTGTACCTTTTTGTCCTTTTCGTTTGCCTCGAAGATTTCCTGACGGCGTTCGCCGAGGACCTGTTTGATACGCAGCAGGGCTTCGTTCTTTTGCTCGTCGGTGACGCCCTGCAGACTGACAGAGGCAAGACGAGAGGCGCGAGCAAGGTCAGTAATTGTATTTGTCATGACTGTGTGGAATGTGGAATGAGCAGAATGGGGGTAGAGAGAATAAAGAGAAGAAAAAGCCAAGTAGACCGAGCTTCCCTTTTTTCTGATTTCCAAAGTGACACAGCGCAGGTCACATCACACGCAACTCCCATCTCAGGATCTGATGTGCCTGATGTCATACCGCACAAAAGCAAATGGTGCACGGCCCGATCTATACCATTTTCGGTTTCCCATATGAACACAACCCTCATACTCCCACCCAACCTTATAACAAATACATATTGTATTATACATTACCCATACCATATCATATCATATCATATCATCTCTTGTTGTTTTCTATCCATGGTATCGAGCATCGAAAATACTTGCAATTGCACACATGTTTCACAAGTGCCAAATTCAGTTGACATATTAGCAATCATATAATTCGCCACCGCCGCAGAGGCATCAAGATTAAAAGTCCAGGTACAAATCCTGCATACTAGTGTTCTCCTCATATGCACAGATGCATCTATAAGCAGCATGGTCTAGGCAGCCGCTGAAAAGATCAGCCGTCGACATTGCATGGCCTAACCGCCTTCCTTTTTTCTTTCCCTTTTCCCTTTGTGTTTCCTTTTCTTTCTTCGCCAATTCCCCAAATCAAACTTCGCAATAAAAAATATGACTACCGTTATTCGTATGCGATGTGAATACAATAGTTAAAAGCTTGTATACGATATTGCACCATTTGAGAGTTGGACTTCCTCTTTTCTCAAGTAATCAAATGCCATACCAAAGACAGGCCGCGATGTTACGTGACCGTACCGAAGACGGTACGACCATTTTTCATATATGCAAAGCGCGTCTCGATGTATCCATGCTCGCGTGTTTCGCAGCCGTGCTTTAGATCCAAATATATGCATCGGCTCCAGCCATTTTTTATTATTAGCACAGACTACACCCTAAGGAATGCTAAATGTCGCTGTTTGGCAATGATAGAGTATCAATAGAGGACTGCATTTGCTGTTTCGACATGTGACGGCAGCTACCATTGTATATGATAGTAATGTATCGCCAAACATTAGGAATGGTGTCAAGCAAAGACGTGTCCCCTGTTCCTTTAACTTTTCGCTCGACTGCTATATGATACATGCATACCATAATCTAGTATGTAGCAGAAGCTTATATATGTATATTGTACCGGCTCTCTTCTGGTTGTGGCAAGTCCGAATTCAAGACTCTATACCATGAATAAAGTCTACTTTGCAAAGTATGACAAATAATGGAGTTGCCACTAGAGCTTGACCCCATAGAAGGATAAATATCCATCGTGATTTCCTTTTTTTTTTCGACGCAGGTACATTATACAATGAAAGTTCGGAAGTGGCTGTGTCCAGGAATCCACACCCGAAGAGGCTCTATTCTAAGGTAGGCCATTGGAATGAACCAGTTCAACAGAGCGATTCGCGAGAAACGCACCACAATAGCGCCCTGAGCTCATACTGACAACAGGGTTCGTCGTCGGATGGTGTTATCGTAATATTATTATTACAGATTCAACAAAGGAACATGTTGCTGGCTATGTCATTGCTAGCGCTTTCTGTATCCCCTCCTCCTCAATGACTCCTGGTCACTTGATGGCTTGCTCTTATTCATTAATCTATAACGAGAGACCTTCGTCTACTCGAGTAGTCGAGAGGGGCACAGGAGATAGGGTGCGTGATCAGTAACTTGAGAGGAAATTCCTGACGATACGCGTGGGTGAAGCTTATATTTATCTACGTTGAGAGCAAAGACTCTCGAGGACAAACATGCCGATGGGCCGATCTATGTTTGTGTGTATGCAGGAAAGCGAGTAGCAAACTTAAATTTATGGTCATCATAGTGCTGCAACTGGCGTCAGCCAGGGACCCGTCTCGTTACCTTTTTGAGTCCTTATTAAACAGGATCATACCTAAACGAAGGAAAATACTGATCGCAATATAAAAGGCAAATGTCTATTGAAGATTTGCACAACCTCAATGTTGCCACATCTTTCACTGTTGCCAGCACTGCTTCTTCTGGCGCAAGCAGTCCACGCTGTGCGTCGCTTTGAGCTCACCGTCGGCCTCCAATTGCTCGACCCTGACTGCAGCGGTATCCAGATTGCTACACCGGTCGTTAATGGACAATACCCTGGCCCTGCACTACGCGTCCTCGAGGGCGAACCTATCGAAGTGCTTGTCCACAACGCGCTTCCCAATGCTACGACGACAATCCACTTCCACGGTATCGGCCAGAATGGTTCGCCTGAAGCAGATGGTGTGCCTTACTTTAGTCAACAGCCGATCCAGCCCGGGGGCTCCTTCTTACACCGTTTCACAGTTCATCATCAAGTCGGTACCTTTTTCTATCATGCCCATGTTGGGTACCAAGAAGAGTCTGTGCAAGGTCCTTTCATTGTACATGCTAGGAACGGACGTTCCTTGCCGGGCCACTATCCCTACCGTCGCCTCGAAGAATATGGCGTCCGTTACGATGCTGAAGAGATACTCATGCTGGGAGAATGGTGGCATCAGAGCCAAGACGTCCGCGAGGACTACTTGCTCGGCCCCAACTTCGTTTTTGATGCGGGGTCCGATAGTGTCCTGATGAACGGCCGCACGATATATAACGAGACTACCGCATCGCCGACGTGTCAGTACACGAGCATCCATGTCCAACCGAACAAGAAATACCGCCTGCGCGTCATTGGCGGTCAATCCTTTCGCTTCTTTGGTCTGCGCATCCTCGGTCACACTATGACTATTATTGAAGTCGATGGCGAACCCGTCAAGCCGTATGAAACGGATTTCATCGAGATCGCCACTGCGCAGCGCTTTTCTGTTATTCTGGATACGCACAACTATTCTGCCGGTTCGCGTTTCATAATGGCCTTGGAGTATCGTTGGCGCGGTCAGGGTCCCGCGTACACCGAGAACGGCTACGGCTACCTTGAATACGACGGCGACAGCGACGAGGATGAGGACGAGGACGACGAGGATGCGGTCGTGACAAATATTTCGGACCGTACAGCGCTGCTGCCTCCTATCGCGAGCATACCCGAAAATATTGACTGGATTTGGCCTAACCTCGAATCCATCAACCCCAAGGCCATCCACTTGCATAAACAGAAAAGCGCCGATCGCACGCTGATCTTGCGCGCCATGCTTTACCAGACACCGCAAAACACATCTCGCTACTTGGTCAATGGACGGCCCCCACCCGACTGGTCGAGCATGGGTATGACGCTGCTTGAGCAAATGGAGCAAGTCCCAGTCCAGCGCGAGCCCGAAGCGGATGGCTACGATCCTCAACGAATGACCTATCCGATCTACGCCGGCGAAGTCGTCGACCTCGTCTTCCAGAATGCCATTGCTGCCGGAGACCAATGTATCGCCCATCCATGGCATACGCATGGACACTCCCACGTGATGGTTGCCACGGGTGCAGGCGACTATATTCATGAGATCCATAAGGATGTCATCACGTTTACGAAGCCCCTTTACAAGGATGTCTCGACGATCTATCCGAACGTGGCGAGCAACGACTCGCTCGGTGTATACGAGGGCGTGGGATGCGGGTGGACCAAGGTCCGCATCCTGGCTGATAATCCTGGTGTCTGGGCGACTCATTGTCACATCACGTCGCACATGCTCCAGGGAAAAATGGCTGCTATCGAAGAACGACCGCATTCACGACATGGACGACATGGACACCATCATCATGGACACCGAGGAAAACACCATTCTTGATGATATCCATGCTAGCCGTTTATATTATGTACAATAGTTTAATAAATCGCCTTTGGGCCCTGATAAAACAAGTTTGACTTTTCCTGCTGCGGTCGTTACATAATAATGGGAGTGGCCGTGACAGACATGCAGCATTGTCATAGCGTGGTGCAACATCAAAAAAGGCAATCGATTACCATTCGTGATCATTGGGAGCACGGTCATGCAGAATCCTCGTGAGAACGGATTTCATGCATGCTCCTTTGCAGCTTTTTTATGAGAGAGGGCAGGGAAATGTATTGATCATCATTTTTTTGGGGTGATTTATGCAAAAAGGAAAAGAAGAAGAAAGAAGATGGCATGTGTGTGTGATTGTGTGTATAGGATGGCTGTGTTTGTGTGAGTTGCGTTTGTGGTGCTTGCAATGCGAGGGGAAAAGGATTCGGCACATAGATCAAGATGGCTACATACAAAAAGGAGGAAGAAAAGAATAAAATAAGTAAGCGCTACCGACGGTTAGGATTTCGATCTCTTGTGCAAAGACGAATCCGAATCATCTTCAGGCTCTTCCTTAATGTCATCATTCCCGCGTTTTGAGCCCCTAAACATTCATGAGTAAGCCTTAAACTGTATTTCTCATTTAGACTTACGCTGCCAGTGGCGAGGGTCGATAATCCCGTCCGGCTGCATTCTGTGCTGCAGAGGGTGGAGGCCAGTGGAAGGCGTTGGCGGTCGTTGGTGTGGCCGAGAAGTTGAGTGGGCTGGGCAACTCGCTCTGCTGGTAGAATTCAGGGTAGAAGGTGGAGGGCGACGGCAAGTTTTGAGCAAACTGAGAGGGCAGGGCAGAGGGAGGGCCCATCGCATATGCACTGTTGGGCGCGCCCGAGGCCGCTGCTGCAGTCGTTGCTGGGGTGGCGGCGGTCGAGGCAGGTTCATTTGGATTCCTGGGTTTGGCAAATGTGTCGGGTCGACTGCTTTCAGGAAGCTTACTTTCCTCGGCCGGGATCTGGACGCGCAGTTTAGGCTGGCCCGATTTCTTTGCACTAGGCGCACCACTGCCGCCATGGCTGCTCGCTACCGAAGGCGTGGGGCTGGGCATGTTCATCGAGGTCGGATGCGGACTGCCAACACTATGAGGACTCGAGTGGGCAGTCGGTTGCTGCGAAGGCGTTTGAGGCGGCGGCTGGGCGAGTTGCGGATGCGAATAGGGATGGGGAGGTTGTGAAGGAGAGTGTGACGGGTGAGGCGGATGATGCTGTTGCGGATGTGGTTGCTGGACAAGGTACGGCGCGGGCGGTGGCGGAGCAGGGACAGGCACGGCTACAGGTGGAGGCGGAAGTTGGCCAGACATTCCATGGTACATGTACATTGGCGGCGGCGGCGGTTGGGCCATGCCATAGACGTCGTAGGGCATGCGCGGTGGTGGTGGTGGAGGCTGTTGAATACCGTAAGGTGGACGCTGCTGCTGCTGTTGTTGGTGGTAGTACATGACAGCAGACGGGCCACCCGCACCAGGGCCCCCGACTGCAGCGGCGGCGGCCGCACTTGCAGAACTGGGGACACTCTGATGAGGAGGAGGCGGTGGCAACTGTTGGTGTTGGTGTTGGTGCTGTTGGTGTTGCTGCGGCTGCGGCTGCTGGTGCTGCGACGAAGACGGTTGAGGCGGTGGTGTCATGAAATTGTGCGAAGTTACTTGAGGCTGTATGGAGACAGCTTCTCTGTCGTCAGCGAGAACGTCATCATCTGCCTCGTCCTCTAATTTGGTAGCAGCACCATCCTCGTCTGCATCTGTAGCGTTGCTAAACTGTCGTCGCCAAGCAAAGGAAAACGTTATTACAATGAGATCACCTGGGTATTACTGCTGCTTATACTTACGTCATGGTTTGACTTGCTTTCGTGAGGGTCATTATACTATTACAATAAGTTGATTGATTGATTGAGTGAGTGAGTGAGTGCTGATAGGAAAAGGGTAACAAATAAACAACTAGAAAGAAAAAGTGCTGTACCTCTGTGTATTTCATCAATATTTTATCGATATCGGTGCTTGCATACTGGACGAGCTTGCCGTTTGAGTTGAAGATTATGAGGGCAATCTCGCAGTCGCAAAGAACGCTGAGCTCGTACGCCTTCTTCATGAGACCATGTTTGCGCTTGAGAAAAGTGACCTGACGATTACGGTCATCCTTGATGGGCTGAATCTTGATTTTCTTCCTGCCCATAATGTACCTAATGTCATGGTGTATAAATATACAAAGAAAAGAAGGAGAAAGGCGGACAATGGTACTTACTACAGAAGTGGATGGATATACTTTATGCAGTCGTTGCGTCTGTCCTTGTTTTTAGTGCTTGTATAAATATAACCCGGCCCGTCTTATTTTTATAATCGCAAACGTGGACTTTGGACGGAAAAAGGGGCCTCGATCCCAAAAAAAATAATTTTTTTCGCTTGTGAATAGGCCTCATCCAATCATAATGCTTAGAATCTCGGTGCCTTTCGTTGGCTCACATGAACCAGGTTTAGGAATCATGTCTATCCGACAATGAAATGAGGGCAAGAAACAATTAAGAAAAGGTAGTGGTTTCACTTCTGCAGAATTCTTTTTCCGTCAAAAAAACAAGCAGAGTGATCGACAGTGCCACACCTCTTGTTATATTTTTTTGCGCTTTTCATGAAAAAATAAAATAAAATGTAACGCCTTATAACTAAAAATAACTTGGAACCGTGACATTTAACCCAGCGTTGACCGTTCGCCAATGCCCTTGGCACCTTCTCCTGAGGGCAGCTCGCCTGTCCGGCCCGTCACAAATTCATTGTAGATCATCGACAGGCGCAGGTATTCTTCAGCCGTGATAGACGCTCGGGTCGATTTGAGCGACTTTTCGAGGTGTGCGTTCGTGATTGCCGCGGCTGCATGGGCATTCGCCGCAACAGTAGCTGCATCTTCTTTATGAGGTCCGCGCTGCTGCTTTTGTCGCTGCACATTGACGCTCGTTTTGATGAGGGCGAGCTACAATGCGGTGTCAAACGAGTGTATCTCATACTGAATATCTTTCTCTCTTTCTCTGTGTACTCACCCTTTGGGAGATTTGGCCCTTTTCGGCCAATGTCAGGGGCACACCTGACTCGCTCGTTCTGGCCATCACAAAGTCGCTCTTGACTTCCTCCTTGCTAACCTCATTCTCGCGCTTCTGCTGCTCCCGGAAACTGTCAATATTGATCGCCCCGTGAATAGCTTCTAGATGGGCATTGTACAGAAAACCTTGCAGATCGGCTCCCGAATACCCCTCCGTCTTGCCTGCAAACACTTGCAAATCCACCTCAGACGCCAGCGTCATCTTGTTGGAAAGGGCTTGCAGAATTTCGAGTCGCTCCTCAAAGTTCGGCATACCGCACAGGAGGGCTTTGTCTAGACGGCCAGGACGAAGCAGGGCCGGGTCAATCAGGTCAGGACGACTGGTCGCCGCGAGCACATAGACGCCATCCAGGCCCTCGGCACCGTCCATCTGTGTCAGCATCTGATTCACCACACGGTCAGTGACACCCGTGCTATCGTGACCTCTGTTGCAAAGGAGTTTAGCATCAAGTCTAGCTTGTCGTTGACGTTTCACTTACCTTCGTGGCGCAATCGAGTCAAACTCGTCAAAGAAGAGGACGCAGGGTTTGGCAGCTTGAGCACGCTCGAAGAGATCACGCACTGACTTTTCACTGGCACCGATATACTTGTTGAGGATCTCGGGACCCTTAACACTGATAAAGTTCAGACCGCACTCCTTGGCAACAGCCGATGCAAGCAACGTCTTGCCGCATCCAGGATATCCATAAAGAAGCAGACTACGATGATGCGGATCAACATATGATGTCATAAAAAGATCCGTCATGTTTCTTACCCTGATCGCAAACGAAGAGGGCACTGCGAGAATACAACCGAATACTTGGTCGGCCACTCGAGCGTCTCCAGAAGCGTCTTGCGCGTCTCTGTCAGACCGCCAATGTCGGACCACTGGACGCCGGAGCTCTGCAATTTGACGCCTCGGAGAGACGACGGAACAAAGTCCTGTTGTGCCTTGCCAAAGTCCTCTTGCATAAGCTGCAGCTTTGCGTTGTCGTCTTCGGCGGTTTTGATGCTGCGCACCGTGCCTTCGTGCACAGCGCGTTCGATGAGTGCTTTGAGATCGGCAGCAAGGTAGCCTTCAGTCTCGGACGCGACCGAGACCAGATCGATGCGCGGTAGACTCTCGACGAGCACGTCAGGGCCATCGCTCATGATAGCTTCCATGATCTAGTATTTTCTCAGTCACAGTCGAAATGGATAGCGAGCATACTTACTTCTTTGCGCTCGTCACGGGACGGAGGGTTGATATGTCGGAGTTCGGTGAAGATATGGTTGGAGATCAGGGATGGATGAAGGGATTGCTGCTGTTGCGAAGTGGCTATAAGCATGATCGGATGCCGCTGAGTCATGATCGAGGCTGTGCGCAGAAAAAGTTCGGCGAGATGGCGCGATCGACTCGAATCAGCGTGTTCGACCTCGGCGGGTACCAGGCGGTCAATGTCATCAAAAAATAAGATCGACGGGGCGTGCCACGCCGCTTCGTCGAACCACCGCTGCAACAAATCCTTGAAGGTAGGTACACGCTCATCCGCCACCTCGGCGCAGTTCACTTCGCGGGCGACTATAAAATACGTCAGTCCTCTAGAACATGACATCAACTATTGCACATACAAATAAGCGCCGAGGGGTCGTCGTGAAGGTCACGGATTAGCTTGCGCACCAGGCTCGTTTTACCGGCGCCATGTGAACCAGTGACCAAAATACCACCCGAGCCTACATATAACTGCTTAATAACTCGTCATGTTGCCTGTCTTGTTTATCCCTACCAGGTACAGCGAGTGCATCCTTGAGCTCCTTCTTGGCCAGATTGGCCGTGGTATAACTGTGGACTTTCTCAAACGTTTTCTTGACGCCACCCAAAAGCGGCAGCTTGTCACTATGCAATAGCGTGAGTGATTAGGCAATGCATACGCGTAATGAGCTCTACCTCGACTTCTTTTTTTCGTCGGGCGTACGAGCAATCTCCTCGCCAATGTCGACCTGCAGACCTTTCACTTGCGCGCTGGACACTGCCACATACTGATCTGCGGTCAAATCTTGCGGTGGCTGTTGAGCTCCGTTCAAGGACGCAAACAATCCCTTCTTTTGGCCGAATTGGACAAGACATTGGACCGACTCCTCGCCAACGTCAAATATGACCCTTGAGTTGCGTGTAAGCAGTACATCGTGGTCCTCCTCACTTGCTAGCCAAGCTAGGTACATGATGTGAGGAACATATGAATGCTTTGGATCTCCATGCACTTACCCTTGAACGCCTCTATAAGCACCTTGTCCTTTTCTGCTTTTTCTTGCGCTTGGTTCTGTGCATCCAGACCCAAACGGATCTGAGGCGCAGCACTCTGCGTAGATGAAACGTATCTACGCAGAATAATGGAGCCTAGCTGGCTCTTCTTCATTGTCACAGTGGCGACCCTGACAATGCATGTAAGAGACCTTTTTCCCTTTTTTCTACCCCCTCAGATCCTTACTTGATGATATCAAATTCCTTTGTGTCCAGTGTATTTCGAGAAGTCTGGTCCAACAAGACATGGTCCCGTGGTACCTCTTTGGAAAGTACCAGGGGGACAAAGAGCGCTTTGGCATCCTCCAGCTCCGGATCCATGTTTTGATCCTTATCATCCTCTTGGCCCTTTCTGACAAATGCCGGCGTCACCTTGGAAACGCGAACAAGCTCGCTGCCTGCAAGATCACCAGCCGAGTCGGGATGGATATAGACGTTGCGGGGGCTGAGGTTTGGAAGGATCGTATCGGGCAAATTGCGGAGACAAATATGTGTTGCTAGTTGCTGCTGCCGCATCAGCGAAGCCGCTACATCGGCCGCAGGCTTAGGCTGCTTTCGAACTTTGGGGGCCACGATGACCTCCGAATTGGTATTAAGCTTGAGGTAGCCCTGCTTCGGATCCAGCTCGCCTAAACAGAAAGAGAATGGAATAAGATGGCTATGTTATAACCGACCCGACTGCCTCATTCTACTTTTACTTACCCACGCGAAGACGAACCAGCGTCTTTCCATGGATCCATACACAAAAGAGCTGACCCGGGTAGACGACGCGCAACTGGCTCAGCAGGTTTTCCTCTACATACCCGGCATGAAGCTCGAGAATTTCCCAGTCGTCTTCGGTGTGAGGTTCAACGTGGACCGTCGTGCATTCTGCCACGTTCCGGCAAAACTCTACCGTAATCTATTACGCGTTGGTTGGGTACCCCTTGATTATACTTTTTCTATTTGCTACTTACCTTTTGCCCTTCTGTCAACCCGACGGCCAGGCCGAGCTGGGGGTCCATTTCCAGGACATCGAGTTTGCTGCTACCATGAGTGAAAACAGCGTTGGGGCTCAAGGCTTTCGAGGCCTGGCCAGACCAACCACAGTAGGTCGTGCGCTTGCCTTCCTTGTTCGTCCAAGAAAGCTCGAGAATGACATTTTGCGGGACCTTTTCGACAATAACATGAGACACATTTCTTTCAAAATAGTTGGCACCATACCTTGCGCTGTTCGAGGAGCGCATTGACCCACTGCGAGGGCAGGTGGACGAGGCACGACCGTATAGGAGTAAATTGGACAATGAGTTGTTTCGGCATCACTGCAGGTTCATATGCCTAAATCGAAAGTACTTTTGTCAGCTGAAATTGAGACTTTATTATAACCCCACACTCATCACTTCCAATTCAGCTCCGGAATTGGCGGAAATCAATCAACCTTTTCATGACTAACAGAGTATCCTTCACTTGGAACTCAAACCCACTGCAAGTCTCTACGCATGCATGTTTTTCTTTCACTCATCCACGCAATCAGCAATTGAATATTTCAGCTCATGCAGACTATTGTACTGTATAACGCGGCTGGTTCGGCACACTGATGACATCTGTGTCATACCCAAAATATGTCATCTTACTATAGTAAAGATAATAATTGTCATTCCAATATATTTAAAAAAAAATCCTCACTGATGGACAGGTAACGTAATATCCTCATTTTTGTCAGTGTATGACTTTTGTAGAAGTGCTCTCGAAATTGATGGGACCATGACCTTGGATAACTTCGATACTGACTCCCGTTGTCATGTTCAGTATGATGCTCATTTCCAGTTTAGGTAAACTAAAAAGTTTGATGTCGCACAAAAATGGTTTCTTGATCGCGTTCAGACCATCCTGAATTAAAAGAGCACATGAATGTCCAAGTGCACAGTTTAAGGCCTGCAGCGCTCTCTGTTTCCTTTTACTGTCTGAGTCACTTATCCAACGCTCTCACAAGCTTTTACCATGCTTACGTAGAAATCACTAAGGAGCTGGCGTCTGATGGCAACAAAAACCCCATGGAAAACGAAAGCCATCAAACAGAAGAGAAGGTAAGGCAGACCCTCCTCGGAACGAATGTATGCAGGTAAAGCAAGGAAACAAGCTGAGGGGTTGGAAGGAACAACCAGATGAGTTAGAGCGGCCAACATGTGCGCGAGTGTGATGCTCATGCCGAATCTGTCACGGACTACCACAAAAAAGGAAACTGTCTATGGTAGAACGGGCCAGAACGTCCATCAAGGTTGCCGCGCATAATCATGCTTTGGCATCAAGGCAACACGTTACCTTTGGTATTGGCTCCCAGTCGTGTGTGGGAGTGCACGGACTATTCTAAGAAGATTGACATCCAGGAAACCATGAACGTGAGTTGCCAAGCTGGGCGCGACCAGCGTCACCATGACCTTTTGACAGCTCGCCCGATGGAAGCGCCTTTTGACAGTCTTAGGATGGTGCGTATGTGCGTGCGAGCTCAGGTGCCACTGAGTCACAGGGCCACAAAAAAAGAAAAACGAGGGAAGAGCGAAGCGAGCTTGACATGTGCCGATGGAAAAGAAAAAGAGAAAACTGAAGGCGTGCCGCATTTTGCAGACCTCGTCGCAAGAAAAAAAGGTCCAGCAAGCATCTCCTTTCGAAAGAGCATCGTTGCGTCTGAGTCACATGCTTTTTTATTGTTCTCCACACAGGCCACCGTCAGCTTCACTTCTCTTTCCAATCTTTCAACTTTTTTCCTTCCCTTTTTCGTGTTCAGTTCTATAAATCCACGTCAGGTCGCTCCTGTCGTATTTTCTTGCCTTTCCAACGTGTTGCCCTGTGTACTGAGCGTCAGTTCAGGTAAGATCGCGTGCTGCGTAGGGTAAATGATATTCCCAAAGTTGACATCATTTTGTGACCATGCAGCAGCACACACTTCCGCCTGTTCTCACCATGCAGACGCCCTTTTGCGCAAGAAAGAAGCATCCCGCAGTTGAATGGGGCCAACCCATCTCCAGGTCACTCATTCTACAGACCACACAGTTGCCAGGTATTCCCCTCCTTGTTCCATTTTGTTGCTGTGCGCAAGGCGTGCTTTGGCGCAACGTGTCGTCATTATGTAAGAAAGTCGGATATCAGCTGCTCACCCTAGCGTTTGATCCTGAACACTAGAACCGGCGCGACCGTCTCGTCTTTGGCATCAAGACGGACACTTTGATGTTGACAGCCTGCTGTCAGTCAATACAGATGGTGACACCTCGGATACATGTAAGCCATTGCGTACCGGTGTGTGCCGCAGCAGAAATATTCTAATGCCTCAATTAATAGACAACATCAGACAAAATGCCGCAGCAACAGCAGAGCACACGCCGCTGCTTACATCTGCTGCACTTCGATGGGAAGAAATGGAACCTATCAGCTCGTCTCGCTCATCGGGTTTAAATGGCGCGATGGAGTTTGGTCTCTTTCCTCCTCCTGGAAGAAGCAGCAGTAACGGCCGTCTCGAGGCCTCATACAATCTGGTGCCTGTCTCACCGCCACCAGAGCGTGCCTCCGCACAGGCCTGGCCCAATCTGAAGCACCGCAGCCTTTTGCGAGCAGATTGTATGCCCCCTCAAAATATCCAGCCAGAGGCACAGTCGTCCCTCGCGCGTAAAGCATCGCAAGGTAGTGCGGTTGCGCGGCCCAAATGGTCACAAGTTGCCAACCGAAAGAAGACGGCACCCGCTTTGACATCCAAGTCAGTAGCACACGTCAAGTCGCCAGACACATTTAATGAGATGGGCCTCGTGCCACAGCCTGGCATTCAACCTCGATCGGCCAAATCGGCCAACTCGGTGAAGCTGCTGGCAGAGTCGCTGTCGTACCTAACCCTCTCGGCGGCCAGCAAGCAGCGAACGGGTAGATCCGAGCCGTACCCTGTGATACGGATCTCCAATGTAAATTTCTTTGTATGGATAGCACGCGGGATAAACTCATTTCTCTTTGTGGCGTTTAGATTCCGTGGAGCATTACGCTCACAGAGTTGCGCTCGCTGGTATCCCATGTCAACATGCCCTCTCCCGATGAGCATGCCCAGAATGTCCATGTAAGCACATATCCGGCCGTTTCCTTTTTAAACTCATTCTCGATGTAGGTCATCATAAACAAGTCGACGGGCAAGACTATGGCCGATGCCTATATCGAGGTCTTAAGTGAGCAAGACGTCCAGAAGGCGGTCAACAGCTACAAACACCCGCCCATCAAGGGGCGCAAGGTCTTTATTGTTCCTAGCTCTCAAGATCAGATGTTGGCGGATCTGTTTCCCGAGTGGCCCGGACAGTTTGTCCATGGTGTACCCGTTCTTGATAACAAAGAGCCTCCCACGTCCATCGTCGACGACGATGAAGCGACTGCTCCTCCTCCGCCGCCCCTTATTCAGCGTCAAGAGTTTGAATCCCTCCTGCAAATTTGTCGCAATTTCAAGGTAAGAAAATTTAGAAGGAAGGAGACACTGGAATCAAATAACTCAAACATATGTGTGGTAGGTGCATTTCTCTCGCAAATGCGGGGAACGACCTTTTGAAAACTTTATCTCTCTCTTGGTGAAGTTTCCATGGGATCAGCCACAGATCATCACGACTCTGCAAAGGGATCATCTTTATGAATACTATAAGCTGGCGACAAGTAAGACACTTCCGGGTTTGGCTGAACGATACTCATATTTCTTCCTAGTGATCCTAAAGAATCACCTGTCCAAGCCATATGTGAATTTGGACCGCACCCTGATGACTCGTATGGTGCGCGCCGCCGTGCAGTGTCCTGGATTGACGATCCCTCAGAAAAAGGGCGTTCTTCTTGCTGGGTAAGTGACATACACGCGTAGGCTTGTGCAGATCGACTCATCCTCTTTGTACAGCGGCGCTACCTGCCCGCCGAACCTCGAATACCTTCTGGTACCTCCACCCACAGAAGATGCCGAGGACCAGCAAGAGTCTCTCATCTAAAAAGGGAATGAAAACTTATGCACTTCCTTTGCAGGGCATAATAGCATAAGACACAAAAAAAAAAGATATTCTCCTTGCACATCCCATTGCGATCCCAAAAGTATAATCGAAAGTAATAAAAGACCAAAAAAAAAAAAAAAGGAATGGGAGAAGGGGGGCCCGGAGGGTCGAAAAAGTAATAAAGAATGGATGCAAAGAATCAATCAATCTATGTTATTAAGAACTTCATGTTTTCATAATACATCAGCATGGGGTTCTCGCCACTGCGGGTGGTTGTCCGCTCAATCTCACCGTAGCGCTCACAAAAGTCGCGGTGGGTCAGGACCTTGACGCTCTTGTCGCTGCCTGCGCGGGCGTCGCGACAGACCATCAGGTACATATCGCGTAGCACTTCAAAGTTGGTGGGGAAGAAGATATCAAACCATCCGGGTTGGACCATATATGTCGAACATGGGACCATGGTACCCTTGTAGCGGGTCTGCACAACCGGGCCATCGACTCCTTCCACTGCATCGGGCAATTCAGAAAAGTCCGAGAGAACGAGTCTGTGTTGGGGGAAGTATTCCTTCAGGACTTCGAGAAATGCGTAGAGCTTGGTGGGGATGAACTCGGCTTTGGAGAGGTTGGGTGCATAAGGTAGCATCTTGAGAAGTTTATACCACATCGGATTGGCGAGCGCAGGTGTCTTGTAATGAGTCTGTTTCCGGGTGGCCAGATATCGTGCGATCAGAGGATCGCTGCCTACCGGCTCAAAGAATTCGGTATAGTCGCCCTTGTCGTCGATACTCACCAGGCCTTGATAGGGCTGCGCGGTCTCGGTATCGTATCGAATCACGTCATGAGCAAAGTTATCCTGTTTCGTTCATGAGCGAGCGAGAACAGGATCGGGGTACGAGGACTTACAATGACTTCCATGCCAAGGAAGAAGCATTGGTCGGGAACGTGTATGTCCCAGTCAAAGATGCTCTTGTTGATGATCTTGACACAGGTATGCTGCTCAGTAAGATCGCGGACCTCCTGACGCTCGGACTGGCGTTCGGCGAGCTTGCCAGAAATCTCAATGATATTGTACTGGGTCCGTTTGTAGACAGACGGCTCATATTTTTGAATGTAGTCGAGGATATTCATCATGAGCGTACCGTTACCGGCACCCATTTCATAAATGATCAGGTCTTGGTGCGGAAACTGGTTGAGCTTGTATTCGGATACCATATACTTGGCAATCGCATATCCATACCATGGCTAAGACAATGATATGAGTATCGTGATCGAACATGGAGGACATGGATAAAGCAAATGAGATATTGTCGCTACGCGCGGATACCTTGAATAATTCGGTAGGTGTGTGCCAGACCTGACGAGCCACTTCGTCCACTTCGTCAGCATCGTTTTCGAGTTCCTTGTACATTTGTGCAAGCACATTCATGAACTCCATGTGGTCACGCATTTCGGTAAAGTCGAAGTCGGTTTCGGGCGAGAAGATAACGGCCTGCTTGGAAAAGTAACCGTAGTTTGGGTTATAAAGACTGTCATCGATAAAGTCGCGTGTCAGCATCTTTATCCGTGTGGGTGGCGATCGGCTTGTGGTGATGTCTGCGGCTGTCTTGCGTGGATAGTAGCGATGGGCTGCATTGGCTTCAGGCGCGGGTGGGTCGAGAAATGGGAAGATTGACGTGGGTCGGACGAGATTGTTTTTGTTGTCCTGGGCTGAATGTCCCTTATAGCGACGCGCGATCCACCCAGAGACCTGGGGCCGCCGTGTGCTGTTGAACAAGGATCGTCGGGCGCAATGCATTTGAGGTTATAAAGTTGACCTTTTTTTTTCTTCGTTTTCTATTTTGCAGACGCGGATATAGATACTGGCGCTTGCTCGTCCCTGTATTAGTCTGTCATTTTCCCCATTTCCTATCCCTCAACCCAGGCCAATCCATTTGCTCGCATCTGTTCTAAACTCCGAGAGTCTATTTCATCATCACAAATCCATTTCACGAACTGTTGTCTTTCTTCTTCACTTTTTACAATGGTATGGATGTTGTCCTTCCTTTATCTTATCTCCCGCTCATCCAACTTTTTAAATAGGCAATTAAAGTTGGCGATATTGTACGTATACTGCTACAATTTATGGACGGATATCTGAACGCGTAGGTATAAATTTAGATTCCTGACGGCACTCTTCAATACGTTCCTTACGATCCCAGCGAGGCCCTGAATGCTTGCCCTCGGTAAGAAGCAGTCTTATTTCCATTCTTCTTATTGATGGGAAATTTTCACCTTTTTAGTCCTCTCGAGTACAAGATTCACGAGAAGCTCAAGGGCAAGAAGGCTATCATTTTCGCCATCCCCGGTAAGATTTCGTACCTAAAAAAATATACCCACAGACCGGACCCGCCCCGATATAGCCAGACTATTGACCAAAAACAGGCCCATTCACGCCCACCTGCTCCGAACAGCATGTTCCCGGCTTCATCAGCGCTGCCGATGCCCTTCGCGCCAAGGGCGTCTCGGACATCATCTGCCTCTCGGTTGTCGACGGTTTCGTCATGAACGCCTTTGGCAAAGTCAGCGGCTCCAAGGATAAGATCATCATGGCTGGTGACGGCTCTGCTACATTCACTTCTGCTCTTGGTCTCACTCAGGACCTGACCAAGAACGGTATGGGTATCCGTGCCAAGCGCTTTGCCATCATCCTGGATGACCTCGTCGTCAAGTACGTCGGTGTTGAGCAAGGTCGCACTCTCGAGGCTTCGGGCGCCGATGTCGTGCTGGCCAAGCTCTAGATTTCGGTTTCAGCTCAAAAATTTATATCACTGCAAAAAACATCTGAGGTGCGACCCTCGAGCGGGCATTCTTGGAAACTCTTCCCTCCTCAGAGTATGAACATATGAATAATAAATACTTATATCTTGATATTCTCTATACTACAAGCGTATATCATATCATTGAACGTAAGTTGCGCGGATAAGGAGAGTTCCAGATCTGTACGTGTGTGGGCTGCGCTGGTGATAGTACGTATATTTTAGACTGCTCTTTGACAAAGCATACGTAGATGCTCGAAATGTATGTATGCTGCATTTTCTTTACCGTGGGGCGATTGGATATGCGTAACATGCAGGCATTAACAGCACGCCCACTATGCTTATAAAGCAGAAGCTCAAACATTTCCCAGCACATACGTCCGACATTTTAGAGTTTGGATTTACTCCCAAACATGAATGTTTGGATGCACCAGCAATAATGCCTTACCTCAGTCTGAGCCAGGCGTATGCAATATGCAGGCGTGAAATGCTGTATCCAATATCTTCAGGTTGGCAACTAATCATAAGCCGCCAATGGGCAAAATTCATGTTTAATGTGTAGGTGTTATGCAGCTGACGTTATCTTCAGCTGACAGTCGTAATTACCCGCTCTGGTCCCGCATACATTAGCCAGTGAAATGTGTGACAAAAAGAGGAAACATATGTTCCCAGGTCCCCTCTGCCTCTTGCTTTATGTGCACAAGCGAAGATTATCTTCGCACTTTCTTTTCATTTAGACTTACCTTCTTTCCCTCTTTCTTTCTTCTTCCTCCATTTTCACTTTCCACTTTCTCTCGAATATGGTGTTTAAATCCAGCCTGCCTGATATCGCTGAAGTTACGACGGACGTGTACAGTGCTGTATTCCATCACTCGCGGCCTGAAGCCGATGCGGGTACGGATGACCCCGATAGAGTCGTTTTCATTGACGCGTTGACGGGCAAGACGCTGACATTGCAGCAGTTGGACAATTTAATTCTTCGCTTTGCGGCTGCTTTGCAAGATAAGCTGCAGTTCCAACGCGGCGATGTCTTGGGTGTCTACGCGCCAAACACGGTATAGCATTTCGCCTGTTTTTTTCCTTCTCTTTCCTAGTCAGGCCTTATCAATGCACATTTGTAGGTCGACTGGGCTGTTCCTGCCTACGGAGCTCTGGCTGCAGGTACGTCGTATCTTATCCTTTCTTTTACATTGCATCTAAACCATCTGCTTTTAAAAGGGGGTGTACTGAGCCCAGCCAATCCGACTTATACACCCGAAGAATTGGCACACCAGCTTAGAGAAACCAAAGCAAAGATCTTGATCGCCCATCCCACCAATGTTGACAATGCGATCAAGGCTTGTGGTCTTGTCGGCATCCCTCTTTCTAAGCTATTTGTCTTTGGTGATACGCCCATCAATGGACATGCGCCTTACTTGTCCTTACTTGGTGAAAGAAAAGCAGAACCGGTGACATTCAACTCGGCTGAAGAAGCAAAGGATACTGTTGCTTTCATTTGTTTCTCGTCAGGCACCACAGGTAAGTTTTAAGTACGGGCTTCATTATCACACTAAGGTGACGTCGTCTTAGGTTTGAGCAAAGGCGTAATGACCACGTAAGTGGATTTTCTAAAGGTGTTATAAAGGGTAGATATGCTTACATCAGAAGAATTTAGGCATGCCAACATCATAGCCAACGTCAGACAGTATCTGCAGCTGGATCGGCGGCACTACCACAAGGATGCACGCACGCTTGCCATCCTGCCTTTCTTCCACATGTACGGTCTCAATCTTTCCGTCCTTGCTGCTTTGTATATGCGCATGCCCGTCATTGTCCTGCCCCGCTTTGAATTAACCCGTTATTGCGAAGCCGTGCAAAAGTACAAGATTACCTTTTCTGCCATCGTCCCGCCTGTCGCTTTGCTTCTCGCCAAGTCTGAAGAAGTGCTTAAGTATGATTTCTCGTCCGTAAGGAATTTGGTGTGCGGTGCAGCGCCTCTTGACGCGGATCTGCAGCAGGCCGTCCGCAAGCGGTTCCCCCAAGTCGTGATCCGCCAAGGCGTGAGTATCCTCAAGGAAAATGGAAATTCTGTACTAAAAAGGATGCTAGTACGGCCTAACCGAGACATCACCGGTCGTCTGCTTTGAGGATGCCGATGATGTTGTGCCTGGTAAGTAGAGAAAGGGGAAAGAATGGCCCATTGACTGTCAACTAACACGGAAACGTTTTACCAAGGATCTTCCGGCGTTCTTATGGCCAGCAGCGAAATCAAGGTCGTGAACGACGAAGGAAAAGGTAAGAAGAGGCAAATATTTGGTTTTATTTCAGTCGCTCATGGTGACACCGTAGAACTCGGTCCCAATGAGCGAGGCGAGCTGTGGGTCAAGGGCCCTAACATCATGAAGGTAGAAAGACACTGAAATACATGTATTTATCTGACATGAAACGCTCAGGGCTACCTGAACCGTCCTGAAGAGACGGCCCGGTGCATTGACAAAGACGGCTATTTCCACACTGGCGACGTCGTCATTGTGGATGATAAGGGTCGTATCTATATCGTAGATCGAATCAAGGAGCTCATCAAGTATAAGGGCTTCCAGGTCGCACCAGCAGAGCTGGAGGGTATTTTGGTAATGAACAGAGGAGGGAAAGGGCACGCAGTGCATCCTACTGATACCATATTTTTGCTACAGTTGAAATCACCCCTGGTCGCAGACGCAGCGGTCATTGGCGTCTATGACAGCGCACAGGCGACGGAAGTGCCTCGCGCTTATATTGCCGTCGCTGCGGAGGTGCCCCGAAATGAGGAGACGGCCAACAAGCTCAAAAAGTACGTAGCGGATCAGGTGGCTCATTTCAAGCAGCTTGGCTCGGTGCGCTTCGTGGATGCCATCCCCAAGTCCGCTACGGGTAAAATTCTGCGCAACATCCTGCGCCAGCAAGTTCAGGAGGAACTTAAGCAACAAAGCGCACGCGCAAGGCTTTAATCTGTATTATACCTAAATCACAGCTCGATCCCGAACGACGTGGTGGCATACTATCACTATCACTTGATAGACTCATAAACACCTCATCGCTCGGCTGGGAGCGCGGATAAATTCTAAAACGTCGTATGTTGGGTGTAAGCAGAATATATATATTTTTGATTAGGCGCGGCACTAGGGTCATATGGAGACGGCAATGGCTATAAAGGCAACAAATCGATCTACGTAGGTCAGAAAAGTCGATGAAGGATGGGGACACGGATACAGGAGGATGAGCAGAATGAAAAGCAGAGAGACATAAAAAGGCAAAGCGAAAGGGTATACAGCGTGAAGAAGAGTAGAACTTAGTAAGTGTATGGTAGTAATGCAAAGATGTAAGTGAGGTGTATATAATTTGTTGTAAGTGGTAGAGGCATGATAGAAATTAGCAATGGGAGTCGATCGATCATGGGTACAGTCCCGAAAAGGCAGGAAGTGGCACCGCCGGCATATGACCCTCCAGAGGGGGATAAGATAACCGGTAATTTTCTTGCGCGAAACCAGGCGCAAGCGTCTCAGACGCATAATTAGGGGCCTGGATGTCCAGCATACGAGGGTCGATACAAGGTTTCTCAAATGTGAAAGGAAAGATTAGGTCGTACAGATTGTCAACCAACACGTCCTTGTCGGCCTCCACTTTGAATAGGTCTGTCACAAAGGCTTCGTAAACGGCATCAGAAGCAGGAGATTCCTCGGTATCCTCCATTGGCTCGACTTTAATGGGCACCTGGTAGACCGGCGGCGGGTCGAAGATGGCGCTACACGTGGTGGGCGAAGCGGGCCATTGGGGAGAGCTGGGCTCGGTCGGTGGTGTGCACGCGGGAGACGACGCGATCGAGGACGTGTTGTCATAGGAAATTAGACCGGGAGAGTCGGGTACGGGAGAGCCGATCATTGACAGAGAATCGCCCTTCGCGTTCGGGCCACGCTCATAAAGATACTCCATGATCGTATTGTTGAACTTGATCCGGGAAGTAAAGACCCCGTCTTTTTTATGGCGCGTGTACTTGCGTACGGATCGAAGCTCTCGTTTCTGGGGCTGATACTTGTAGTTGGGATACCTATTGTTCCAACACAGTGGATCTGTCAATAAACCATGTTTCACGGTTTACATCTTTCTTTTCCTTGCAAAATGTCTTACCTCTTTTTATGCTCGATGCTGGCAAGCCGCGCGCGTTCGCGGTAAGGTGCCTTCTCTTCATCAGACATTTCCTTCCACCACTTGGCAATGACCTTGGAAATGTCCCGGTGGTTGGCGCCATGACAATTCTCGAGGATTTCGCTCTGCTTTTCCAGACGGAAGGCCATGAAGCAGTTCATGGGGCGTGGGATTTTTTCCTGCGGGGTATCCTGCTCATCATGCTTAGTGGTACGTGCGCGCTGACGACGTTGATTCTGGCGTGGATGTTTGGAAGACATCGTTGTGTAGGTAAACCTTGTGAAAAAGAAGAAAAAGATGTAACGAGTATTTGGGAGAGAGGGCAATGACGCGGTCAGAGAACAAAAGGGACACTCGCTTATATAGGATTTTTCCCGACCCAAAGAATAGGATGATGCGCGTGAGAGAAGAGCAAGTGAGAAACAAAATTAAGCACACAGAAGCAATAGAGTTGAGGGCTGAAAATTACCATTTTTCATCGCCGAGCAAATCAAAAGAAGAGATGCCACCAGGACCGTACGCCAGGTGAAGACGAACAAGTTGGAAGCAGGGCAAGTTTCCGGACTTTTACCGTATATGGACTATCGTCTTCGAACGATCTGCTGCAAAGATTGTTTGGCGCTCGACATTGCAAACCCCCCTTCCCCAACTTGGTAAAATTCTCGCCGCTTCTTGCGCACAGCTTCTTCCCCCCCCCTCGCCCCTAATAAACCATCCGCCTTCCTGACCTCCCCACACGTAGCACTAGACAATCGGACATCGATACAGGTCTAACACGAACCGACCTTTTTTCTTCAGCTGGATACGCAAGGCCTTTCCTCTCTTTCACTGTGTAAGCGCTACAGCAATGAAGTATATATCGTACGTGCAATGTTCTAGAAGACAATGCATTGTCACGTTAGCAAACCCTTAAGCTCAACGGTGGTCCTTCCTCGCCGGTGCAACAAGCTTTTCAGAAGTTCTCAAAACCCGGAATGTCTTGACATAAATCACAACTCCGAAGTCAGGGATGATGGTTTGTGCTTCGAGAAAAAGAAATAAGCTATTAGACAATGATAAGGGCGCAGTATTACAGGAGAACCTTGGCGCTAGTTCGCGACGGCGACCCGATTTTATGCTATATTTGGTAGGCCGCATCGCATCGCAAACATCTTTCTGACAGCAATTTGCTTTTTGCGTTCCCAATTTTGTACTCATCAAATGTGTATCCCTCGTCAGCAGGCATCTTGAGCTTAAAAGGATAGAAAGCCAGAGTGCATACGAAACATTTGCAGCAGGAGTTTGCTGCTTAAGAAGCTCTGGTTTTGGTCACGTACTGCTGCAGACAAGAAAAAGCGCGGGTTGGCATGCTGGCAAACGCACATCAGGAGAGCGCTGAAGCAGAGAATAGCGGTGCACGTCCATGAACCAGGTATAAGAACTTTTGGTGTTTGCTCCCTTCTGTTTACGTGTACCAGTGTGCTAACCTTTTCTATATGCTGTGCATCGATTTGATTGAACACCGACAAGAGGTTCTCAATTGCCGTCTTGCTTGTAGTACGTGCATACGAAACAAGTATGACCGTACTACGCCCAATTGACCTGTCCCTCCGCATGGGTGAGACGACCGTAGGGGTAGATTGATCGCCAATCTCAGGTACAGTGACAAAATAACTGACAGCTGTCTACATCCGATCTACTGTTCTTTCGTGTCACTATCTCAAAATAAAAAAGGACACACCCGCGAAAGTCAAGCAAATGTTTTCGCCCACATCATCGCGCATAGCATGTTCTGCTTCAATCAGGATATACACACGTGTATGTATCAAATGCGTCGAGAACAAAGAATCGATCATTAAAAGAGGTTAGCGGAGAGTACCACATTAACCCACGCACACGCATGGGAAAAGATGGGGGTATATATTGGCCGTGCATGCAGAATGAACCGATTTTATACCAAATAGGGCGCGCACAGGCTTTCATCTTTTTCGGCCGAATGCATCTCAATGCGCAAAGGAGATTAAGCTCATGCTACGACATGAAAGCTAATAGATGTAGTTTAAGGATCATTTTATTTTATTGTCAGGGTATATTATCGTACTGTGGTCTGGGATATCCGGGCACTTATCAGTCCGTTTGGATATCATACTCCTTTTGGTATGACGACCGTGATTTTGTCCGCCGCGGCTCCCCAAGCAACGCGCTTGTTGACAAAGAGAGCGTACCATGTTGTGAGAACAATAAACCACAAACCACACCCGATTGCTGACATGTAGACAACTATTGAAAAAGTTAGCTTTATCGTCGTCATTGAAATGCAATGTCCTTACATTTCTTCAGATCGGGCGGAGCAGAGGACTTCCGACTGGCACGGGCAAAAAAGGCGACATTAATCAACCAGAGGAAAGGCAAAAAAGCAAGGCCGCCATAAAACATCTTTTTGCAGAGTGAGACAAGCTCGTCTGGCTTCATCTTGTCAATCTTTGCCATTGTTGCAGATCGTCGCTTGAGCTTTAGCGAAAGAAAAAACTCCGTTCAGGAAGGGGGGTGCTCCCGCCTGGTGCCTGAAAAAAGTAAAGGAACAGGGGAAACTTCGAACGGACATCATCCCGCAACACATTGTTCTGTCACACAAAATCGACCATTAAATATAAGAATGAATGTATGCGGTGCTATGTACTAGGCTTGCTAAACAAAGCCTATTTATGTTGCACATCTTCTCCTTTATTTTTGGTTGATTAGCCAGAGAGCTAAAAAGTGAATGTCTGAATGGGAGGTAAAAGCGAGAGTGAGGTGTTTAGGTGTATGTAAGAATGGATGATGAAAGATTTAGAAGGACTCAGTAGACTTAAAGTGGTTATCGTCGATAGTGGTGTAGCAGTGACCTTCGTTAGAGAGGTATTCGATTGCATCGCGAATCTTGGTCTCGTCATGCTGACCCCGGAGGGCACTGAGAATGACATCTACGCTTGCACCCATTTCCGATTCTTGATACTGCTTAATGATTTTCAGAACGTCATCATTGATGTTTCCGCCTGCGTTTGTAGAATTATTCGCCGTGCTCATCGTGGTGTCACCGCCAGCAGCACCCTATGTCTGTGTAAGAAGCATACGTGATATTTTTGCTTTCCGACTTACAGGAGTTCCTTTGGTAAGTCTCAGATGGGTACGGATGGCATCCAGGAAATGATAGCTGATCTCATTAAAGTCGGTAACGGGGATGATGCGGTAGCTGACAACGCTGATCTTGCCGTTGAATTGATTGGGACGACCAAAGACGCGGACGTACATGTCCGTTTGGAGTTCGCGTCGTTCCGCAGCATTTTCAACTGTTTCGGACTGATCGATCCAGCGCTTGACTTCGAGTGCGCCGGTGCCGTCTTCGATCATATAAGTCGAATTGGTTGACAGCTCGCTGATGTTTCGGATCACGCCCACAAAGGTAACCTAGGTAGCCCCCCTTTTATTACTTGCTTCCTTTGATTCGCTTAATCTCTTGATCTCTTGATCTCTTACTTGAGTGACATCAGCGCCATCGATCCGCAAGGTACTGTCGTGCATCAAGTCAGCTTTAAGAAGCTGTCGCAGTGTAATGGGTCGCATCGTTTGCTCGCCCATTGGTCGCTGTGTCAAACGAGTGAGCTTCGACGGAATCAAAGGTAAGGGTGAATTCCTTTTCTTACACGAGGGGCAGAAGCACTCGTGGTGCCCGAGTTAAATGAGGTATCCATGTATCCACCGCCTTCAGAGTAGTCTAGTAGTACAGCAAGATGGTGAGCTCAGGTATTGAGCGGTTGATGGCATTTCATACCGTTCATTATGTTGTCTTATCTGAATGTGTTGTCCGAAAAGGAAGAACGCGCCTCGCACGCGCGTTCGACACCGAAAATAATTTTTTCTACGCCGGACGCGTCCATCCCAAATTTGCAAATTAGTCGGACCATTGGCCGCAGCCGCGACACAGATGCTACGAAGAAGAGTGTTCATTAGTTATAATTCATGTATGGCGCATAAAAACATATTAGCTTAAGGTAATTAAGGTATGTACTCTATTTATACCTTAATACAATAAGAGATCCTAGCGGCCAGATAGCCTTTCCACCTACAAGTCGTATTATTCATACGAAAAATCAAGTATGTTCCTGTTTACCGCGTCTACCTAATTCAGAAAGAAAATCACGAAGTTTTGGAAGTGTAGTACGTCTATACAGCCAAAATGGCTTTGGCCGGACGCACGGGCAAGCAACAAGTGCATTGCACAAAGAGCAGAAATCGTCCATCAGGAGTTGCGAAAAGTTTCCCACGCTGCCTGTGTGATAAAGCGCACGGTTTCGCCATTTGCTTTTTCTCGATTTCTCTCTCACTACATACCAAGATGACTACCACCGACCCATATTCCTATCTTGAAGGCTTTGGCAATCACTTTACTTCGGAAGCTAAGCCGGGTGCTCTCCCCAAAGGTAAATCAGGCCTTCCCTTTTCCGTCACCAAGCTCATCCCGCCTCCCTTGTTTGTAGGGCAAAACACGCCACAGAAATGCCCTTACAATCTGTATGCCGAACAACTCTCTGGAAGCGCCTTTACGATGCCGAGAGCCCAAAATCTGCGAAGGTAAACAAACACAGACACATGTGCTTATTGACTCAACGGCATGATACAACCACGGTAGCTGGTTGTACCGTATTCGGCCCTCAGTGGTCCATACACCTTTCCAGGCCATGCAAGAGAGCAACGCCTATTTGGTTTCCAAATTTAACGAATGTGAAGTGACGCCTACACAGCTCCGATGGAGCCCGTTTGACTTGCCAAAGGACGGCGAGTCTGTCAACTTTGTGCAAGGCATCAAGACCGTGGCTGGCGCGGGTGATCCGGCCTGCCGCAGTGGCCTGGCAGTCCATATCTACACGGCCAACCAAGATATGGACCATAAAGCTTTCTACAACTCGGACGGCGATTTCCTGATTGGTATGTATGCATACATGAGAAAAGAAAAATATACGTTCAATGAATAGCTTACTTGCAGTCGTTATGAAGTTCCTCAACATGGACGATTGGATATCTGTACCGAATTTGGAAAAATGATGGTGGCTCCAAATGAGATCTGCGTTATTCAACGTGGTGTCCGCTTTTCTGTCTCCTTGCCCGATAAGTCAGCGTATGTTTCGTAGAAAAACAGAAGACTACACGATTTGACATTATTAATCGTCTTATAGACGCGGATACATGCTCGAGATCTACGGTCACCATTTTGAGTTGCCTGACCTTGGCCCTATTGGTAAGTACTATCCATTATGCAGCCAGCATATGCCGACGTCTCATACCCATGCTGAATGCTAAAATTTTTTGATTCAGGTGCAAATGGGCTTGCCAATCCACGCGATTTTGTGAGCCCTGTGGCAGCTTACGAGGAGGAAGCCGACGTAGACTGGGACATAATTTCCAAGTTCAATGGCAAACTGTTTGTCGCACGTCAGCGACATACGCCCTTTGACGTCGTTGCATGGCATGGTAATTATGTACCTTACAAATATGATCTGGCCAAGTTCTGCGTTATCAACAGTGTCTCGTTTGATCATATTGTAAGTTGGCTGTACTTTTTTTTTTATTTATTTTTTGAACCTTGGCATTTTCTAATTTTACCCCTTCCCTCCCGTGGACAGGATCCGTCGATCTTTACGGTGCTAACCGCCAAGTCGGATACGCCTGGTCTGGCGATCGCTGATTTTGTCATTTTCCCACCGCGCTGGGCGGTAGCGGACAAGACGGTAAATAGGATCAGAGAGTGCGCTGGCTTTCTCTTGCTAATTCTTTTGCCCCCGTTAGTTCCGGCCGCCCTATTTCCATAGAAACTGCATGTCCGAGTTTATGGGGCTAATCCTGGGCGACTACGAGGGCAAATCCGACGGCTTCTTGCCTGGAGGCGCATCGCTACATAGCCCCATGACACCGCATGGACCCGACGCAGCCGTCTTCGAAGCTGCATCCAACGCGGACCTCAAACCAGTGCGCGTCGGTGATCGCACGCAATCCTTCATGTTTGAGACAAGCTTAATCTTAAATATCACGCCGTGGGCACTCAAGACCTGCGGCAAGGTCCAGGAAGACTACTACAAGGCATGGGCCGCTCTCGAAAGCAAGTTCAACTCGTGAGTTTTATATATGTGTAGTTTGCGTCTGAGTGCATGCAATGCTTGTGATAAAATAACAGTTTGAAAAAGTGTGTTCAAAAATGAAAAAAAAGGTCCTATACGAAAGTGAAAAAGCGAGATAAGGCTGGACGGGGTATATGAATCAATCACGAAGAAACAGCCATCTTCCACACGCCGTTACGCCATTCGGGTGCGTTAGGATTCAGGCCCTTCTTGTTGGAAGGCTCGGATGAGTCTTGCGCATGGCGGTGCTGTTTGTTGCCGTGATGGTGAGGGCGATGGGATTGGTGTTGGTGTCGGTGGAAATAATGCATATGCGGTGAACCGGCCCGCGTGATAGGAGGCGACACAAGTGCCAGAGGGAAATCGGCTGGACGGCGCATGACAGGCGTCGAGTGCAGGCTAGTGACCGTGCTGCTTGGAATTTTGACACGGCAGTGAATCAGCTCGCCGTCGATGTTCGTATTGAAGACGAGGTAGCCATCTTCCTCCTTCACGGACGATTGCGGCTGTTGTTTGCTCGGGTGCTCCGTTCGCGGTTCTTGGTAGCTCAGCGACGGCGATGAGCAAGGCGTCGGCAGCTTGGAGACCTGAGGCGCCTGGTCGGGATGGTGCTGGTTCTGATACGGGTACACCTGTCGATGTTGGCGTTGCGGATGATGCTGAAATTGCTGCTGCTGTAGCTTCTGCTGCTGATTTTGATGATTCTGTGGGTTGTTGTAGCTGTGGTTGCGGTTGTGCAGCTGCTGAGGTGGCTCAATCACGGGCGCAGAAGGAGGACGGGGATATGAGCGCTTTTGCTGTTTGCTCACCGCATTATGATTAGGTTTGTAGCATGGAGGTGAGTTGGCACGGGTATGTTTTGCACGCAGTTCGGCTTCCAGAGCTTGGATTCGGCGTCGCATTTGGTTTATCTGCATCATGTCCTCCGTTTTCTGTTTATGAAAGTCAACGTAGTCTTGCTCGAGCTGCTTGTATTTAGACTGTTCGTCGAGGAC
The DNA here is from genome assembly GCA_002105135.1 of Syncephalastrum racemosum. Taxonomy (NCBI): domain Eukaryota; kingdom Fungi; phylum Mucoromycota; class Mucoromycetes; order Mucorales; family Syncephalastraceae; genus Syncephalastrum; species Syncephalastrum racemosum. The sequence continues at coordinate 969,629 of MCGN01000001.1, forward strand.
CCGCATCTGCAGCGACTGGCATTCCTTCTGCAGCGCTTGGATTTTCGAGCCAGAGCCATCAGTCACGCGCTGCTGGCGTTGCTGCAGAGTGTGTTTCAGTTCATCCATGGTGCTTTTAATCATGTCCCGCTCGGCTTGCAGACTACGGGGAGCATCGGATGGACGATGGGTGTTGTCGACTATGCAGGCTCGTGTGCACTCCCTCGTGTCATGCTGAGCCCCCTTCCGGTTCCCTGCATCTGTCGGCGTTGACAATCCACGAGCAATGCAAGCATTGGATTCGAGCGCGGTCAAGCGCTTATGAAGACGTTCTGTCGTACGCTCGAGATCGTCCAGACGTTGAATGGTGACGTCGCGACCTGGCAGAACTCTATCGTGGTGTTGATGATGATCGGGATGTAGCACCGAGTTATGGAGCAGGGGTCGCAAACGTGTTTCTATTTCATGATCCATGCGGGAAGCGAGCATATCCCAAAACCGATCCTGACAAGATGAGGGGCCTTGGTGTAAGGAGCAACAAAAAGGATCAATAAGTTGTTGCCGTTGACACTGCTGCTGGAGGTGATGAAGGGTTGCCCCTGTCGTATCGACCGTCATCCTGCGAGACTGTTTGGGCGAAGTAATAGGAAGTTGAGTTTGTTTTCCCCTCGTGTTCGCTAACAGTTGGGGTCACTCACCAGTTGATCGTGTGCCTTGTGCTGCGTGCCACGGTGCCGCCGATTTGTCGCTGTCGGACCGGGCTCTTGGGATGTGCCTCGTGCCTTGGCATGCTCGATCACACGGATGACGGCAGGATCGTCGTACACCGTCGAACCGAGTGCTGAAAGTGAAGCTCGGTGGAACAACGCTGCTTCACTATTACACCCCGTTATTATTTTTGACTGGACCTCTTCTGACAGGTTTTTCTATAGATTACCTTTCTATTTTTTCATGTCTGTCCATCCTGCAAGCTGGGAGAGTATGTGTATTCTCCTACGAAAAGCATATCAGCGGAAAAGTTCCCATACACAGTGTCTGTCTTTGAGTTCCTACCTCTATGGTCGCTGAGGATGAGGAAGATGAGGAACAAGCGTCAGTCAACGATTGAGGAGGTGGAGATGATGCGTCTGGATCCATTTTGGACAGGGCTAGTAAGGTCCTGTAATTATGATAATAAAATATGCAATGGGTAATGTGTTGTATAAATTGCTGCCAGATGACAAAGAAGCGAAAGAGTTGAGAAAAAAGAAGGGCGGAGGAAGAAATAGAACAAGAAATAGTGAAAAGGACGGCACACAAATCAGAACAATGGGCTCCTTAAAAGAATGAAAATGGGTGCATGCAAAAGAGTGTACCTCTTGTGTGTGCGGGCATTGGGCTGAGTAACATCACACCCCCCAACCCGTCTGTAACTCCTCCTCGGATGCTCCGACACCTCGCGATAGTAATAATCGCCGCCGCGACCCGCATCGCACTCTATATGTTAACTATCTTCAACAACATCACTTGTCTTGGATGAAACATTATTCTTTTTTTTTTCCCAAACCAGACGCTGACCAGACCAGTACGTTATTACGCAGCGGCTAAACCTTGCAATCCCACCTTAATTGCTCCGTTTGTCGACTGGAGCAATTGTATTGGCCATCTTTAATCCTTAAACCCCCAGCCCCTTCTCTCCCTCCTTGTTCTATTTGCTGCTATTAAATATGCATTGACTGCAACATGATTTGTTCTTCCCAAGATACCAGGAAAAGCGTGCTGTATGTAATACTGATCGTGCAGCGCCATTGCTGCTGCTGTTGATGTTAGCCTTGGCAGTCGTCCAATGCAAGCCATGCATGCACCTATCACTATATATACAAATTGACTTCCCGCTATCTTCCACTTTAATAACGTGCGGCTCCGCTACTTGTATTCTGGTTTCTCCACTGCTTCCACGTAATACGTGCAACGTTTGTCATGATATTAAAGGAAGTATGCTGTTAGGGATGATAGGCTACTGATCTACTTTCGGGTTACATCTGGATAATCTTGTTTTTTGTGTATGCTGCCTTGATGGTATGGGCTTTATTTTACTACATTACATTATACGTATATGCAGATGTAAACATTTTGCTGCACGTCCTGTGCCATGCCATTCCAAAGGAAATATGAAGCTTATCATAGAAATACGAATGACTGTGGTGCGAGGGAAGCAAGCATACGGGAGGGATCAGATCTGACCGTGTCCGGCAGCAGTGAAGCACCCGGCAGCAAGCGGCACAGTGGACAGGCTTGTAACCGGAATCGTCATTCATGGCTTACCGGATCTACGGGCTTGATGTGTCCGTTTTTTTTTTTTTCGCGTGGCACCAGAGACCGGTGACCTGTCGCACACGGGCTACTCGAGCGGAGCACACAAACAAGCTTCCTCAAATGATGGAGACGCTCACCAAAGACAGAATAAGAAGCACCCTACCCTGTAATTCACTGGGGAATGCCTGCAAGTACAAAACGAGCTGTGGAATCGCTAAAATAAAAGAAATGCGTTCTGCCATGCGGGTCAACAAGACAACAGCGGAGAAGGGCTCCTTCGCGTCTTACCTTGAAAAGGACGTGTTTCATTGGAGAGTGTTCCTTTTCACCCGCGCACCTTCATTACAGCACCCTGTTGTCCCACCGAATACTTGCTTCGATTTAGGACAAGCTAAAATTTGCCAATGCGCGCGTTCGGATCTTTACTTCCGGCCTCGCTTTGATGCCGTCGTCTCTCTCCTCCCCCCAAATTGCGAGAACAGAAAAAAATGCATCAATAATCGGTGCAGAAAAGGAAATCGATGATAGCCGTAATGTGTCGCATTTTCGAAAGGCAGCGGCCGATTGACATGCTCTTTCCGGAATCTTCTGATACGTAATGGACGAAATCGACGATATGGAGCCTCCCAGCCACGAGATATCGAACATGCGTAGTCTCCCCTTTTCGAAAATCGTCATGCTATATAAATGATTTTCATTGGACATCGTATTTTTTACATATGTTTGCTTTTATTACATCTGCGCATACAGCATTTTGAAGCATGCGAAAAACGCTGCCGAGCGGCTTCTTTCACATAAACCAAACTTTTTTGAGAACCCGGGCGACAGGCAAAAAACGAGAGAATGGGTGAGAGAGCCATATACCTAGGCTTTTCCCCCCGCCCTCGCCCCGTCGTCGACGTTCATTAAGTGCTCCCCATTCCTTCGTTGAAGATAATGCACCTACTACTCTGTACATACATCAATACCTGTCAATTTTTGATCCCCTCCTTTCTTATATAAGAATCACATACTAAAGTATTCATAGAACCTCATGTACTAGGCATACGTCTCATCGTTCCCACATATATGGCGACTGAGTACGAGGATAAAATCGCACTACTTCCATTACTTAAACTGCACACAGGTAGCCATGATCTAGAGCATAATTTCTGATCAGATTTAGTCAACGACTTTTGGAAGCTCTCATAATAATAAGAAAAATGGGAGACGAGTTGACCATGAGTTGTGCCTGGCTGTGTTGCTCCGTGAAATGGGTTTGACATCTTATTGGCTCGGAGGTGAAAATTAGGTGGCAACTGGATATGCTTTGAGCAAAAGACTACTCAAACTCTGTAACTTTCTCTCCAGTCCAGCGAGAGGAAATTCATCCATTTGACAATGTCTTTGTTTCTTTCCAAGCTTTTAGCAGGAAGGAATAATAGCAAGACAAAGCTCGAACTTCTTTCCGATGCTTGGACGAGCATCCAAAAGTACTACGAAACTGCAGCAGGTATACAGTGACTTCCCAAGTTGGTCCTGCCGAATGCACTTCTCATCCCTCCTCGACTTGCAGATCCACTCAAGGATGCCATTGACGTGACGCCTATTCCTTGTTGTCTGCAGAATATTGTCAAGCTTATCCAGGCCGAAGAACTTGAGTACGAGCGTGCCAGTGATAGTTTAGAGACCGGTCCGTGCCTGGAATATGTGCTGCAGAAGCGTGTGCTGGAGGAACTGGTCGAGTTTGCCAAAGTCGATGTGGGTTTTTGCAATTTGGAATAGGTTCTTGAAGGATAAACCTTTTGACTATATGATTGCTAGACTCCTATCGGCATGCGTATTCATTGTCTCCGCTTCTTTTGCAGTCTCGTCACCAACGTCCATGCTCAACTCCTTCCAGAGCGGGCTGTGCATGCACCTCTGCAAAAGCTGATCAACTCGTGCCACCGTCTGATATCCCAGCATTATGAACGTTTGGCTGCCGACGGAGAGTGTTCCGAGGAACGCGCCGCTGCCATCGCTACCTTGTCCTTGGAACTCGTCAAACTCATGCATGGCGTCTTCTCCCACTTTAAGGGCACCAATGCTGCCTTGATGGATCTGTTTTTCGAGCGAGGCTGGTGCCGCGGTTTGGGTGAGAACGTGTGGCGAAGCAGCAAGGATGGAAAGACGTTCCATAAGCGGCGTGAAAGCATGGACGAGAAAATCGCCTGGAACATGTTCCTGACGGTAGGTTTTCGTTTAGTTACCATGGCACTCTTTCTTATCAGCCCCTCTTATTCGTGTAGCCGCGCTTCGACATGTTTACTTTCTTGATTGATTACATGAACATCCCAGGCGAGACGGGCGAGATTGCTCGTGAAGCCATCTTGTTTGCGCTGCGGTTGCTCGACGGTGATCCGGAATATGTCTGCTATGTCGTCGAGTACTCAGGGTTGTGCGAAGTCGTGGTATGTTATTGCCTCCAGAAGAAATGTCTGCATCTTAAGTCATTTATTTTCATCTCGTAGGCTGAGCGTCTTGCTCTTTTTTACGCCAAACTTCCGAAAAATGCAGGTGCTTTCAGCATATCGAGCAACAACCGCGTCGTCCCCATTCGTCCCCCTCGACGCCGCATCCATTTTTCGGTGCCAGCCATGATAACGAATAACAGCTTGATGATCACTGTCAATGCACACAACAGCTTCAAAAAGAAACGCAGAAAGAGAAGCTCCTTTGACGCCAACTTTGTCCGCTCCCTCGAGTCCATACGCGATGGCGAGCGTATCGTCGACGAATTTTACAGCTTCTGGGAATACCTCAACGACGTTGCCCGTGTGGCCGACCGGCGTTTGATGACGGCCCTGATGGCGCAGCTTACTACCAGCTTTTGGCATCCCGTTGTATGCACCGCCCTCAGCTCGCCGTCGGCTACGCTTGCGACAGCTGCCACCGCTTACACGACAGAAATGGTCCGCTCGCTCACAGATCAAAAACTTTTGCATGCTTTCCTGGTCGTCTTGATCGGCGAAGAGGGCGGCGTTGGAAAGGATTTGGAACCAGAGATTCGGAGCACACAACCACGTCAGGACTTACTCGACGATGAGCGTGAAGATACAGAGTCGCTTCAAACAGACGAGGAGGAGGAAGAAAAGGACAAGGTAGCCACTTTCGCTGAGGATGATCTCACATTGCGGTCGCTGCTGATCAATCGACTGGATGCCGAAGCACCAGACCTGTCCCTCGCGTCCTTGCGTCTTTTCGACACCATTATCGAAACCTACAACCAATTCGCAATTTACAACCTGGTTCTGCGCAATTATTTGGATATCACTCCTGATGGTGAGTATCTGGAGGATCTCGAAAAAGCAGAAGAAGCCAAAGATACGGACACATCGTCGGTGGGTTCAAAGACAATGGACGATCGCTCGAGTACAAAGTCAGAGAAAGTAGATGACCTAGCTATCGGCCAAAAGGCAGAAGAAACAAAAACGGACAAGAACGATAAGGTGCGATGGATCGTGGAAAGGTAAAGGAATATTTGAAAGTTCTTTTATGTTGCTTATCGATCCATAAAGGATACTGTCCCTGTTACCACTGGAAGACGAACTCGAACGCATGAAATCCCCCCCGCTATCATCCGTCATCTCCTCTGACTCTTTCACATCCTCGGTGAAAGATCCCATGTCACCTGGCGTGGAAGAAAATCCTACGCCAAAAAGCAGCCTCGGCGATGGCACAGGCCAGAACGTAGTTATTCCAGGCAATAGCTATGACGACTATTTCCATGAAGCCCGCGAACGCTTCCAGTACGGCCTGCTCGCCAAAAATTTCTGGCGAACTCCATATCCTCCCGAGAAAACAAAAAAAGATTATGCGCGCGAAGCCGAGCACCGCAAGGGACGGCCCCAGCGACGACCGATGAGCATGATCGTCTCCTCCAAGGATGCGGAGCTGCATCGAGACAATGGTTTTGAGAATGATACTCTTTCTATCCGCAAGCTCTACGGGAGTTACGAAGGTCTCTTTATGAGCAGAATTTTTGATTTATTCTTCAAATTGCTCGAGTCACCGATGGAGCAAAACCTGCTAGTTACCAGTATCCTTCAAAAAATCGCTGGTGTCGTGGACAAACGTGTCGATGGCGTCATCTGTGAATGGCGTGCTATCCGTGTCGGCGGTGACGGCGCACTCTACGGCGGCGTGTGGACATTGCCGAGCGGAAAGGGGAACAGACGAAGCCTGTATTCTATGCTGGAGCAAGTGACTTTTGAAGCACTGAAGCGTGCGCAGCTGGTGCCCAACTTTGAAACGCGCATTTCGATTGCCAAGAAGCGCGGTGTTCTGGCAGGACACAATCCGCCTGTGCAGCACGCCGCCCACCCGAAACGCTCAACCTCTACTTACACTTTGTCATCCTCCACCCCCACACCGCGCGACAATGGCAAACGCTCTCTTTCCCGGCATCCAAGCTTATCACAGCTCGTTTTCTCCAAGGGCGCTTCGTCTCCCATCAATGAAGTGCCCGGAAGTCCCAGCTCGCCTTCAGGCACTAAGTCCACGGGGCTAACGTCGCTGCGTGTCAACACCAACCCACACAGCAATGGCAGCGGCCGTGAAAAGACCAACGGCGTTCTCCCGCCTCCCACCAAGAGCAGCAACAGTAGTACATCAAGTCGCGGCAGCAACAGCAATGGAACGAGCAACGGCAGTAGTACGAACCATGCCAATAACAGCAGCAACAATGGCGCGAGCTCGCCTTCTACTTCTTTCTTCCAACAATCGCAGCGCACAAATGCCACGCCCGTGACAATGACGAACCCTTTTGCGAAGCTGTCCAATTTTGTCAACTCCTACATCGTCCTGCAAGAATTTTGCAAGGAGCTAGCCGCTGTTATCCTCGTGCGCCACGCCTCCAACAACAGTGAATCGGGCCTTATGCGGTATCAAGATCATCACCACAAGCGGGAATCCATGTTTGGTGCCCCGAACGATTACTGGCTCGAAGATCGTGCACTGGATGACGACGATATACTTGACGGAGAGAAGCCGAGCATGGACAAGTGGCGAAATCGCATATCGATGGTGTCCACGTTGGCGGACTGGCGGAGCGTGCGAAGTCTTGATATGATTGACGAGGCCTTATCTAACCGCATCCGTTCTGCTTCTAGCGATGGCAAGTGGTAAATTCAATGATACCTACCACTTTCTATATTATATATATTTGTCAAATAAACCAGAACCTATATGTCTATAACAGTCGAATGCGTTGGGATATAAGTCTGGGAGTCCCGTTTTCTATGTGTTGTCGATGTCGAATGCGACGTGTAAGGGCTTCTCGCAGAGCTGAGAAACCCCTTACATATCTCGGAAAGCCTTGTCGCCATGGCTCCAATAGGTTGATCGCTACTCTTACATTATTTTACAGACATTGTATTCGTCCTCAAATAACGTATTGCGCTCATGATATATGTTCTCATCACGGGAACGCACGTGGAATTACACAAAAAGAGTGTAATCAGGCATTACCTCATAGTAAATTTATATATCCTTTGATGCACGAACACGAAAGTAAACAGCTGCAGAAAGCAGTATCGAAAATGAATTGATAGCTATTATAATGGCAGCAATGCTGGAAAGCGAGGGGACCCACGGTAGATTGCTGTGAGAGTGTCGCCAACGGAGTTTCTCGCTGCTACTTTTGTGCAATAGATACTAACGTATCATAGCAACTGCTGTAGAAGTTAGCTTGAAGATAAAAAAAAAAGGCTCGATCGATATGCTTAGTAGTTCACAGAATTGGCCGCTTGGCCGCCGGAATAAGGAATAGGGAATAGCGAATGGACGCGGCAGCTGAAATGAGATAGTCTTTTTTTTTTCCTTTTTCCTGCTGCTGCTTCACCGGCAGCAGTTCTACACTTTCTGCAATGCATAAAGACATTCTCAAAGTTGTCCTCATCGGGGATGGTGGTGTAGGAAAGGTAAGTGGCACGTTTCCCGTTTATTCTCATAATAATAGCCTGCTCACCTCTGCATTGAGTAGACTAGTCTACGGAATCAGGTGCATATACACAACATGAATTCATCATATATATATACGCATATGTGGAGTTGCTGACATGTCGCTTTTTTAAATGTAGTTTATACATAAACGATTTACGAATGCTTACAAAGCGACTATTGGTAAAAGAAAAAAAAAAAAGAGAGAGAGAGATAAAGAGAGTATTAGAAAGGAAGAGAAGAAGTCTTACACGATAGACAGGAGCCGATTTCATCACAAAAGAAGTATTGACCGACGAGGGTAACAAGGTCATGGTCCAGATCTGGGACACTGCAGGCCAAGAACGGTTCCAGTCACTTGGCGTTGCTTATTATCGCGGAGCGGACGCCTGTATTCTTATTTACGATGTGAATAATTTTCTGTCTTTCCAGCATCTCGGTAAGTTGGAACAATCCCATCAGTTATCTTACATCCTATATTTACCCTGTATTCATAGGCAGATGGAGAGAAGACTTTTTGAAGCAGTCATCTCTGCCCAGCGAAGAGGCAGTACACTTTCCAATGTTGATCATTGGCAATAAGATTGATATCGACGACCGAGTCGTCTCGCGGCGCCAAGCACGCGCCTGGGCAGATCAGCATTCGAGCGACAAGATGCGCATTCCCTGCTTTGAAGCAAGTGCCAAGGATGGTATCGGCGTCGAGGAAGCCTTTACTCATATTGCGAAAATGGTCAAAGTACCTCAGCTGGAATTGGACCTGAATGGCGGGGATGCATTGACCTTATCATCCGACACCCGATCCAGTCGCAATTACCGGCGGTCGTGCTGTTAACATCACCTCAGTTTATACTGTATGTTATTTCTCTTCTAGTCCTTCTCTTATGCTGTACTCTATACGTCCTATATAGCTTGCCTTCCCCTACCTTTCCCGCTCCCTCTTTATCACATACCCTTTTTCCCGTTGAGCATGATATCATTGTAACAAGATTCCTTTTCTACTGATACCGTATCTTTTATTGCATTACACTCAGACGATTCTCCTGCTGTTGTCATCCGGAGAATTCTCGGGCCGGTGGAGTTCTATGCTTCCTTGTTGGGACCCCGAAAGCATAACACGTCCTATTTCTTTAACTTCTTTTTGCTTCGTCTTCCTTCTCCGGCAGCGACATGCAAAAGCGCCATATTGTTGTCTATTCCGTACTGGTATGGCTACGGTGGATAGCGTCCAGCGCACCGGGCTATGTCCATCCCGATGAATACTTTCAGTCGCCAGAAATCACGGCAGGAACAGTCTTGGGTGTCGAGACTTTGACACCTTGGGAATACCAACCCATTCATGCTGCCCGATCCATCGTCATTCCGTACGCTTATTCTCACTATTCCTTACTATGCTCGCTAACGTACTGACCCATGACAGATTCTTAACCACGGGCTTGTCATTCTTGTTTATGCAGTCGGCTGACGCGTCTCAGCAAAGTGCGTCTATTTCTTTCATGACGAATGCTTATTAATCCCACTATTAATACAGTCCCCGAGACGGTCAACATCTTCTTGGCTGAACGTATGCCTTTTTTTGCTCTCTCCTTGCTCATGGGTAAGTCTTTATTGTGGTACTCTTGGTGGGCCGAGCTGACACGATCCAGATTTTGTTGTCTACAAACTTTGCCGTCAACTGCGGCAAGAGCCTCTGTTGCCTATGGTCATTATGGCAACGAGCCAAGTCATGCTTGTCTATTACTTGCGTCCCTTCTCCAACACGATTGAATCGCTTGTGCTATGCTTGTGTCTGCTCGTATACTCCACCACCCTGGAACAGGTAATTTCTTGGCAACCTTTACGCAGAGGTTGGTCTGACATTTTCATGCAGATCACGACCGCTGCAGGATTTCTGCTTGGCTGCTTGCTGAGCTTGGGTGTATTTACGCGTGTCACCTTTGTCCTCTATGGTTTGCCTGTGAGTCTTGCCTATCTAAGAACGCTCTATGTTCAGAAGTAAGTGCGGAGTATATGCGTTAATGCAGGTCACTTACGCCAAATTCAAGTGGAAAGCATATTGGCAGTACGGTAATCTCACTCATTCCTTTCGTTATCGGTGCGAGCTTTGTGTCCGCCGTCTGCATTATCGCCGACTCGTTGTATTACCAAGCCCTGAAAGTCACTATCAATGGTGAGCCTTTTGAGGACTTAACGCAAGTGCTCGATACAGTGACAGATGTTTTTAAATGGCCCTCGCTTCGTTTCTCGGTAATGCACAAAACTGAGGAAGGTTTCTTTTTCTGACCAAGTACGATACAGGGTCACTTTGTGCTGACGCCATTGAACAACCTTCTCTACAACATGGATGTGGACAATCTGAAGCAACACGGTCTGCATCCTCGCTATCTCCATTTGCTCGTGAATACACCCATGCTATACGGTCCCCTGGCTGTTGGTGTTATTTCAGCTGTGTACGGAAAGTTTTTGGAGGATAACCGCGATGATTTCCAGCAATTTTACTATGGTAAGGACGGCTGTAAATTTAAAGAAAGGAGTCTAATGGGAGTTATAGTGCTGCTGGGCACCATTGTCGTGCCGCTCGCGGGTCTGTCATCCATGCCCCATCAAGAAGCGCGATTTTTAACGCCTTTGCTCGTTCCCCTCGTCCTGACCTATACTTGGAATCGCGACAAGCTTTACCGGTTCTTTTGGGTATAATGTGATATTCTACTTCTATGCGCATGACTCAACAACGGTACTTAGGTGATATGGCCATTTTTTAACATTATCATGACCTTTGTTTTTGGTGTTTTGCATCAGGTAGCCAAACGAGTTATAATCCCTTATACGTTACTGATCTATCCTAAAGGGAGGCATGATGCCAGCCATGATGTACGTGCAACAACAGTCTCTCGCCCTCCAATCTTGCGAGATTGGAGCTAGCGGAGGAGCGAGTTGCCATTACGGACCACTCGGACATCAACCCGAGGTTGACTTTGACTTGACGACCCATCTCCTGTTTTACAAGACGTACATGCCCCCGGAGCATCTTTTGGCATACCCCACAGAGTGGAAGAAAGGTAAATATAAAGCTATGAACTCAAGAGCACGGTGTTCATGCAACACAAAACTGGATGTAGATCCCGATTGTCACGTGCATGTGGCTGTCAAGGACTTTGCCGGTCGTTTGGACCTCTTGGAGCAAGAGATTGCTGTCCGAGAAGGCGTTGACTTGCGAACTCGACGACCGACTGTGCCACAAATCGATTTTGCGCCAAGTGGTGAAAAGTCCTACGAACGGTAATTTCATATCCAACCGCGCTGCCATCGTCCTCTCAATAAGCTTTTCTGGTTGACACGTCTGTTTGTTCTCATAGGACTCTTGTGATTTCCCCGAGCACGGCCATGCTGCCTCATGTCGAAAAGCGTAGGTATCAGCTATTGGCCAGCTTAAACCCCCACGTCAATTTTGACGATGCAGCCATGCTACTGCAGGCCATCCAAGAGGGCTCCTTTTCCCGTGCCATGATGGGCTTGAACGTTTATTTGCTGTTATCCGATGTTGATTAACAGATGAAATTAGTCCTTTTGCATATTAGACTATACATACGACAACACATATAATTTTTATGTTTATTTGAGAAATGATAGATAAAAAGTGCCAGCATGCACGTCAGGGAAGAGACTTGTGAAAGAAAAATCATTTTGTAGACAAGAATATGCTTTTCATACCCACGCTTTTACTGGTCAGTCGGGTCATAGCAGCTGACCCCGTAACTTCAGATGTGGAGGCCTCCTCAACGCGTAGCAACGGTGCGATGGCATCCCCCGTATGGCTAGCGGGCCTGAAAGGTCCTGAAGGGCTGCACGTACGCCAAGACAAGAGCGTGGCACGGCCCCTAGAGCCAGTGTCTGAGCTTTCGCTAAGCCGATACCCCCCGCCTCTTAAGGCACCACCGACGGACGACCCCGAGATTGCAGCTGTGATGCGCCAAATAGATTGGTCCTTGGTCCCCAAAACTGCACCACGACACAAGGACGTCGCAAGCGGTGACCTGGATATCAAGCATTATGACACCCAAGCCGACCCTGACTGTTGGTGGTCGAGTTCACTCTGCACCAAACCCAAGCTGGACTACCTCCCAGAGGATGTGCGCCATTGCCCTCAAGCAGGTGACTGGGGTCTCAATTACGACGACGGGCCTTTTCGCGTTTGGAGTGAGGATGCCGAGCAACAGGCATGGCAGGAACCCCGCTTGTACAACTTTTTGGCCGAACATGGTAATCAAAAGGCAACCCTCTTTTGTAAGTAAATGACACGTGGTACAGCATGGCGAAAAGACTGACTTGCCTATTTTCCGCGAGAAGTCATTGGCTCCAATGTGATCACCTTCCCCGAGGCGGCTCAGCGCGCGCTGCAAGACGGGCATACGATCTGCTCGCACACGTGGTCCCACCCGCAAATGACTACCCTCAGCAACGAGGCGATTGTCGCCGAGTTGTATTGGACCCAAAAGGCTATCAAGGAGGTGCTTGGCGTTACGCCCAAGTGCTGGCGTCCGCCGTTTGGTGATGTCGATGACCGCGTGCGTGCCATTGCACATGCAATGGGTATGCGTACCATTCTGTGGGATCAAGACTCGAATGACTGGGGCCTGGTATGTTATATTTCATAGAATCTGCGGATCATCTGATTTTCCTTTTCCTTTTCTGCCACAGCCTTCTTCTGCCGTCTCAGTAAAGACGGTCAATGGCTATTTTGAGGATTGGATCCTGCAGCGTACAAAGAATCTGGATATTGAACACGGGCACATTACCTTGGTAAAAGAGAAGAAAATTTTTTGAAGTACCCTGTACCACCGCGTTGGATTTTGACAGTTTTTAAATTGCATAGCAACACGAAAACAGCAATGCGACGATCGCGCTCACCGAGCACTGGCTGCCCCTGCTGCAGGAGAACTTCAGAGTGATGCCCATCCATGAATGTCTCAATGATGCTGAGCCCTACTGGGAGAAGGACTGGGTGTATCCCACACGCGACCAGCCTCAACAACACGAACCTTCCGAGGAGCACTCGGCGGAGGGTATCATGGACCATCAGCAGATTCCCGAACAGGATAATAAGGTGCAGCACGGCAGCAATCAAGAGCAAGCAGTCAGCAGTGGTGCGACGCAAACAATGAGTTCCGGAATCCGTGGATTCTATGTCCTGGCAGCGGCGATGTTGTTACAGACGTTGATGTAACACAAATAGACTTTGGGGGGACGGTTCCAGGCCGAAATAATAAAAAAGGTTGCATTGGCGACACTTTATTACTGGATACGTATGAAGAGAACAAATACAAATGAGAGGGAATGAGGTCGTGTAGCGTTGTTGTTTGTGTGAGTGTTTAAGTGAAATCGAAAGAGAGAGAAATGTTAGTGACGATAGAGAGTATATCTTTAGGAAAGATGAGGAATAAAAGGGGAATGTTTTAGAAGCCATAGGAACCCTGCTGGTGGGGCGGCGGCGGACGAGCGCCGACGTACTGGCCAGGGCCGAGGGGCGGCTGAGGCGATGAGGATGCAGAGGAATGTGTGGACGAGGCCCACGGGCTAGGCTGGTCATTTTGCGGCCGGAATGAGGGGTAATAGCCACCGGCACCGGCACGGGCAGGCCCCTCCTTGGAAGGATCAAAGTAATGCACCGGATCCTGGCCGCTGATATCCGAGCGACTGCTGTAAGCATCATCATCCGCACCAGGGTCGAGCAAGCCCCGCTTACTCTCGTCCTCATCTGCAGGCACGACCGAGTGCATAAAATGAACCGGGCCCATCTCGCGCAACTGGCGTTCCTTGCGCTCACGGCGCTTGAAGGCGCGGACTCGCTTGCGTTCATAATCTTCCCATCGCTTGAGCGGCACGGAGGAGGGGTCGAAGACGCCATCCTTGTTGGCGTGATCGTCGCCCTTCTCGCCCTCAACCTTGCGCGTCTCACCCCATGAGAAGTCGTCGAAATGCCAGAAGGAGTAAACGGGTAAGATAAAGTTCCACACGGGCAGGGCAAGGAGATAGACAAACATCCAGGTGAGGTAGACCCACTTGCGAGTGGTAATCAGGATCAATAAGGCGGGTGAGAAAAGCACGATAATGAGGAGGACCAGGGGCACGGCGGTCTGGAACGACGTGATTTGCGTTGATGCGATCGAGACAATCAAAACGACTGTCAAACAGATGGCAACAGGCAGGGTGAGGGTACCAATCAGATCCATAAAGACGACAAACTGCATCGAGAAACAGAAGGTACCGCATAAGTTGCGGACCAGCACGAGTTCAAACAGGTTGTGGATGGTCGAGTTAATCCAGCGGCGACGTTGGGACAAGAGGACCTTGAATTCGTCGGGCACGATGGTCTTGCAGATAGCCTGGGGCGTGAAACCCATCTTGCGGTAGGGGAAATTGCGAAGCATGAGCGTGGTCAGGAATCGATCTTCACCGAGCAAAAGCAAGTTCTTTTGATGGAGGGTTTCAATCACGTTTGACGAGTATTCCTGAACAATTTCAGGCTTGGTAATGATCGGCACCCAGTCACCATCTCCCTTGCGCGCCTTGAGACGATACATTGAGAAACAGCCAGGCAAACAGGTTACACCACCAAATACGGCTTCGAAGCCTTTGGCAAGATGATGCGATATAAAGTACTCGTAGACCTGGATGGCCGTGACCCACGAGTCCCGCTTGTTGGCGATCTTGGTCTCACCACACAAGCCCATGAGCAAGTTGTCGTTAACCATGCAGTTCACTAGTACACGGAGAGCGGCCATGTAAACCTTGGTATCAGCGTCCACCTAAAAGAACACATGAGAATCGAGCTTCTAGCTTGTTGTGATGTATTTACCATGAGACAGACTTCAAAGTAGTCGGGTGTAGCACCGCCCATTAGGTAAGTGATCTTTTGGAAGAGATCATAGTCGAGGGGCGTCATCCGGTCGTTGTAAGTGACGCGACTGAAGAAGTTCATGAGAATCAGCTGGGAATCACGCTTGCCACGATTGCCGGCCTTGGGCTTGCCGTCTTCGCTGGGGTTGCCGCACTTGACGATCGTAATCATAGGAACTTTATGTCCCTTGCATACTGTACAGTATCCAATAAGTATATCACTTCCCCATGTTCCTCTTTTGCTTACCATAATGACCGGCGTAGACCTTGGCGCGATTGTACATTTTGGCACCGTTCGCCACAGCAATGTATGCCTTGGGTTCGGGGTTCTGCATGGCAGGGTTGTCGAAGGTCATCAACTCCAGGCACTGGTCAGGCGTGGTTTTTGTCTCGCCGTGACCGGTGATGATACCGTCGGCAATGAGGAAGAGCAGTTTGCGATCGTCAGGATAGTCGGTCATGGAGAGCGATTCAACGGTTGCACCGATACCTTCCTTGTTCTCGGAGTAACACGTTACAAGCAGCACGGCAAAGAGATCATTACCGACTTCAATCTGCTTGCCTGCAGCGACGCCGGGACCAGCAGCGGCACCAGGCGCAGGAGGCATGGGCTTGCCGATAGCAGACATTTCCATGGACTGATTCGAGTGGACGAGCGCAGCCGAGCGTGGCATGGGCGGTGGATTCTTGCTGAGCTTCCGGGAGAGGAACCAAGCAAAAATGAGAGCCATGAAGAAACGAGCGAACACGATGGACAGCACACAGGCAAGTGCGAAGAATAGAATTAGCTGCGACGCAAAGCAACCAGGTGTGTCCTTGTCAATGTGACCGGCACGGTATTTTTGTGTCAAGCACTTGCTAGCAGCTTCGAGTTCAGCCTTGTGCGAGAACATCTTGGTCGCGTCTCGGCCGCCTTCGGCATAAGGCTGCTTGAGCATGTATCGAATGACTTCATCCAGCTCATCGTTCGCAAGAGCAGAAGGATTCGCTTTAATGTAAGGGTCCATGTTGAGCACCACGCCATCAATGACCATGAAATTAGTGAGGTTGCTTGAAGCCATCATATTCCAGTCGTAGCCCACTTGCTTGGTGGTGTTCGTAATTTGGAGCGCTGCTAGATTAGAAGAAGACAGGGCACCTAAAGGACAGCCATCGTTGCCGTTGCTAGAGGAGCACGGGTCGAAAGTAACGGCAGTAAAGCTGTTGGCCTGGGTATTACCGGTGTCTTGACACTCGGCAATATCGGTGCCATGCGTAAAGTAGTTCGTAATGTCTGTGCCAGGGACGGATGCGATACTGTACACATCCACATTGCCGGTGACCTTGGCTTCAGAGATGTTGAACTGCCAGCCGAGGATACCAAGCATGCCGGCTACACGTTTCATCATCATCATCAGTTTGTGTGTAAGTAATTAAGCTTAATATGGACACCCAGCCTCAAGAAAATAAAAATGAAAAATGAAATGGAATCCTGCTCCCCTTCCCTCTCTTTTTTCCCTTCCCTACGACTGGACTTACCACCACTGAGGGTATCATTGTAGGTAGCATATTGAGCATTGTTGGACTGATCCGGAGGGCAGAGGACGCTCGAAACACCCATGGTGATGAATGCGACGATACCACCCATACAGGCGATGATGAAGCAGAGAGTGAACTTTTCGCGCCAGGCCTGCTGCATACCGGGGTCCGGCATCTTCATGGCCCTGAGCATAGGGGGCAGAGCCCAAAAAGTGACAATGCGAGACAAGAGAACCCAAGGATCGAAGACGGAACGACTTTTTTGGGTCTTGCCTGTCAAGAGTGGGGGCGGTTCCTGGTATCGGTCGGGACGGATCAAGGTACGGCCTCGATTGATGTTCTGGCCGGCGTTTTGAATATTGTTGGCGCCTGGCATAATTCGCCGCGTCGGCGCTCGTCCCAATGTAGTCTGTCGTCGACCAACAGACACACTGCCAGCAGGCGTGTAAGTTGTATCGCTGGCGGTGCTGTACGCGTAGTCAGACCCGCCACCGCCCGCGGGATTATAGCGGACGCCGGGTGCCATCGATTAGTAAGGAAGAGTAAAGGAGAAGGGGAAAGAGTGAGGGCGAATGGAAAAAAGAAAGGAAGAGAAAGAAGAGAAAGAAGAGAAAGAGAAGGACAGACAGGCGAAGAGGGCACGAGGGCCGCGAAAAAAGTAATGTGAAAAGGAAAGAAAGAAAAAAAGGGAAAGAAGAAGGTAAAAGGCAACGGGAAGGTCAAGATGGGCTGTGTATAAAAATAGCTAATGAGAGGAGTTGGAAGCGGGTGCACAAGGACAACATACACATACGCATCGAATAAACGCACGCACGCACGCACGCATTTTCACTCCACTCTCAGTTATCTTCGAGCTCGGCACTCGATCAGTCAATCAGGGCACACCCATTGAGTTCATTTGCGGACCATGAATGTGCATGAGATCAAAAACGATCACAGACGTTCCAGCCTCCAGGTGATCATATACTGCCACACAACGGATTTATCAGAGTCATTGATTATCCATCATTCAATTATAGATTTAGCTTTCCAGAATCTCAGGTATTCTATTCACCCATTCCTGTTCGTATCACTTTGGTTCTCCCGACCCGAGTGTCCCTTCATCTCGTCATTCATGGCGTTCATCTCGATCAACGAAATAAAGAAAACCCGTTTCCCAAAACAAGTAGGACCGTAAAATTACTTGAAAGGGGGGCCTACATGTTGGGGCTCATTTTTCCCACTCGTCCGCGCCACCATTTTTTCTTTATTCTCTTTCTTCTTTCTTATGTATCCGCCGTATTTCGTTGTTCATACTATCATGGCGACTCCATGGCTACCGTAACTATGCGGAATACATTGAAAAATCCTCGTAACCCTGCATGTAGTACATGCGATCCATTCCTATTACTATCTTTTCAAATAAAAGAACAAACAAAAGATAGTGAAGACAAAAAGCCACATCATATGATGCATGGGCCGATCCTCCATCCTCTCTTCTCTTCTAACAGAGAACAAGGAAAAATACGTTGCCTGATGCGAAGCAGCTTCGGCATCAATAGTAGCATGATCATTGCCACAATAAGATATGTCGGGCCAGTCCAGTTACTATGTATGTATCCCACATTGCCCCATGCTTCCTTGACAACAGCCTGAAAAGAGATATATTTAAATCCGGGGCGTGGTGATCCCACAGGAATGGCTAGCTTCGATGGTAACGGAGGATCACTTTTTTCGCCTCCGCTCAGATGCGCTTATCCAAAACCTTGTTCTCTTTCGCTCGCTATCGGACAACTTTGTTCCGTGAAGTGCGCAGAAGCGTTAGAAAAATACAAAGACATTTGACACTTTAAATTGCTGCTGCAATATCATGGCCTTCGTTTTATGCATGCACCATACTCGATGCAGATGATGGGTTTAAAAAAGGCAAGATCGTACATTTGTATGTATTAAATAAAACTGTAGTAGAGATCTGGTCATTTTCATGATGGACCTGACAGCTACTGACCAAGGAGCTCCCCTTATGCAATTTAATCAACTATCATTGCCACGTGAGCCTTCGTCGTTTATATATATCCGAATAAAAGAAAGCTAGATGGCGAGTTATTAAATTCATCAACATACCCGACACCGGCCCAGAGCAATTAATACGGCTCCATCCGGGGAATGGGAATATCAATTACAAACATAGCCAATGGCTGTAAACATACCCACTGGAAGCACCGTAAGCTCGCTGCGTTGCCTTCAGCTTCACAGCTGAATGCATACGCGGTCCAGCGATATTCTGCAAGCTCAAATCGTTTAGGCTTTAGATCAGGGCATCTGTATGCAATAGATGAGCTTTTTTTGGATTCCTTGGTAACGGTGCCTGTGCCGGAAACATGTTTTTAGCAGAGTACTGTATAAAGGAGTCAAAAGTCAGAATTCGAAGGGCGCGGGAACCTGGGCCCACCGTGCAAATCTTTGTCCCACATTGTTCGAGATCTGCAACAAAAAGTCCGTCGCACAAGTCAAATGCCTATCATTCATTATAGTATCGAAGTTCATCTTTACCTTGAAGCAGAATCCCAAGATTAATCTTGCAGAGGAAGCGCTTGCATTGTGACAGTTATAGATCCTATAAGTACCAGCAGCGGCATGTAGCTCAACCACGACATAGCCACGATTTTTAGTGCATTTTTGCTTATTTGTCAGACCAACGACTGTGGCTGCACGCCTCTGATTGGATCATCCGTATTTTAGTTCCTTTCTTTGTTTCAGGTCGCGTCTAGCTTGTGGGCGTTTCAAAAAGGCATTCCTTTACAACGAAACAAGATGGCACAACTTTATCCTGTCATAGGACCCTAATGGTTCCCTTTTTATGTGTTCGGAAAATTTAGTCAAAAGCAAGCAGGTTGCCATTATGCAACAAGAGCGAGTGACTGAGTCAGAATTTACATAATCATCTGGAGCGTAAATGACGCCTAGTCAAACGACGTTAAAATCGGCAAGTATGGAAATATTATCAGAATGTGCATGCAACACCAGCGAACTCAGCAAGAAGCTAATTTATATCTTGGATATCTTTAATCAAGCAGGCAATATGCTTTCGTGAATATAAGTTATGCTATAGTCGGTCGGATTAAGCAGTCAATACTGTGTTGTTAGGAACGATCTTGTCCCTTTTTACTGCTGGCAAATGTCGTCGCGTCTGACTGAGAGAATAATTCAGACATTGCTCCTGTGGTTCCATAAGTCTCCGTTTCTGGAGACCAATTTTTCCAACAAGATCGACAGCGCCAACACTACAGAACATTTTAAGGATGTCACATTTTTTGCTTGACAATGGCTAAATAGCATATAAGTGTCAATAAACAGACATAAGGGACAAATAGTTGTATGACATATGGTAATTGATACGCTCACCCCCTTCAGGCGATTATATTCACCCCCCCTTTCCTAAGTAAGGATCGATTTGAACCACGTCATGCTTTTACTCTAAATCTCTATACTGACTATGCCATTCCTATCGTGCGCTTCTCCCCGGAGAGGAGGAGAGATATCCACAGATATCGGGTCAAAGGAGGTGCCAGAAATGCCAGAGAGTTGGGGGAAGGGAGACTGTATCCCCGAGCGAGAAGCGGTGTCCGTACGAAGATCTTGATATTCAGTGTCGTCGAAAAACGAGGATCTTCCGTAACCATTACAGTCATCTTACTTGTATAATTTGGACATCCAATACAAGTGTATTATCTCGCTATTAATTAAGGTATGAATTAAAACATATCAAATTTTTATATCGATATCTTTACAGGCGCATCGCCCTCTCCCCGGGGAGAACCGCACGATAGGAATGGCATAGTCAGTATAGAGATTTAGAGTAAAAGCACGACGTGGTTCAAATCGATCCTTACTTAGGAAGGGAGGGGTGAATATAATCGCCTGGAGGGAGTGAGCGTATCAACTACCATGACATATACTTGCGCTATACTTAAGCCCCATATTATCAGCAAGGCGAACACTTGTATCTCGTTTCTCACTATGCTATGACGTTGACTCTTTTCTAGTTTCATGAAACCTAGTTTCGCCATAGCTTATATAGAGGATTGATGTATATAATCTTTCTCGCTCACATATTTAGAATAAGAAGATGATTGTGTCACTGGTTTGTACGGTGCTCTATGTAAAAGTAGATGTATCAAAAGGCAGTCGACATACATGAGTACGAGAGAGGACTATCTGCAATCATTAGAAGCGCTATTCCTTTCTTTGCAATGTTCACTGCTGGCAACCCACATCACATATCTGCCGACGTATATAGAACTAATTGATCCGTCCATAGATGCCAGAAGTTAAAACGGGGACAGGGATCATACTTAGATATGCGTATAAAATGTTAACCTTTATTCCAGACGTTTGTTCGAGGAGTCACGGAAGCATCATAAATATGTTCCGTAAGAACGAGTAATACCGGGATAGAAAAAGGTCACAGTTCGTTGATGATCCGGCGTTAAGCATTCTGACGACGCCGAATGTTGACCCTAAACTTTTGAGAGGCCAGCGTCAACGTGACGAATTGCCGGCGATCTTTGGCATTTTCCATTTCCTGCGGGATACTTTCGATGTCGAAAAACTTGAGCACGGTCGCTATGAGCAGTCTCATTTCTTGTAGTGCGAAAAACTTGGCCAGACAGTTCCGAGACCTTTAATATTATGTTAATTTTTAATAGGATGCGGAAGAGAGATCTGACTTCTTACCCCAGACTGAATGGATAGAAAGCCTCTTCGTCAACGGCTTTCTTTTCGAGCCAGCGTTCCGGCATGAAGCGCAAAGGTTCGGGCCAGTACTCTGGGTTTGTCTGCGCATGTTGCAGATTCATAGTAACGAGAGTCTAGATATGCATTCAGTTACGTGACGAACTGTAGGCCCATCTGGAATTGAGTACGTACGCCTTTGGGGACAAAGAAACGTCCACCCAGGACGAAATCCTTATGCGCTTGGCGTTCCACTCCGCAGATAAGAATGTGATTCAGGCGCATTGTCTCGTTGATGACAGCGTTCAGATACGGGAGGTCCTTCAGCTCCTGATGCCGGAAAGCAGAACTGCCCTCGTCAAACGTAGCGGCGTCTAATTCTTTTTGAAGCCGATCGAGTGTCTCGGGGTTCTGTAATAGTTGAATGAAAACAAAACTGATTGTGGTTGCCGTTGTTTCTGACCCAGCGATGAGGAATTGGGTCATCTCCAAGATAATGTCGCCCATGGACAGTCTATCTTGAGGGTCGCAGGCTTTCTGCGTATCCAGGACGTACTGTAGGATGTCGTTTCTTCGCTCTGTTTCGCCGTTCTGTCTTTTAATAACAGCGCCCACTACGAGCTGACGCGGCATCTTTAGTACCTAAGAAATACGAGTGCATGGATGTCTTACCTTCTTTAGCCTGTAAAGTTGCCTCGTAAATTGGCCAATTGACATGATAGCGAGTAAAGGGCCAACCAACGGGTGGGAAATCAGCTTTTCATATGCAGGTTAATACATCAGGATTTCTTTCATATAGCCTTACCTTTGCGGTTGCTTCGAGAAAGACATCGATGGTTTTGCGCACAGAATAAGGATCATTCTCGAGTACGTCGACCGACGAGTCAAAGCAGATCTCGCACACCATATCAATTGCGGTGCACTTTATGAGATGGAAGATATCCACAGTGCCATAGCTGTCCACTTTTGGAGCAGCAGCAATCTCACTGTCTATCTTTCTTACAAGTTTCTTGATACCGCTGTTCATAGACTCCTCCAAATTCGCGACGTATTTGTTGGAAAATCCAGGCATAAGAAGTCGTCTCTAATGTATACAATTATATCAGAAAGAGAAATCCCTGAAGTTGTGACACTTACACGAAATTTGTGCTCTGTATTGTCAATGATGTTGACCGTGCACTTGTCTCTTCCTACGCAGTCGGATGAGCAGATATTCATACAGGAGACCGGATGATTTTTTGGAACCTTTGTGCGTCTCATAACTTGGTGCCTTTGGGAGTGATTCGGTGATAAGAGCTTGCTTGATCATATTCTTGTCTGAAATAGATATCGTATTGGGGCCAATGCGGACCACGGTGCCGTATTGATCATGCCACTGCAAATATTTGCGCCATCTTATTTTCTACTGTTTAATTATTCGCCTTATCATGACATCTTGTTTAATACTAACATTGTTCCATGAGGTTGATCGCAAGCAAACCAGCGAGGTGGGAAAAATCTGTGCAGCGTTGGACCCGGTATGTTTTTAAGCGGCCCATAATAAGCGATGTAGATTTTCTGAAGGAGCGTTAATAAGTTATATGTACCGTCGCTCATATCTTTAAAATATATCAAACTCACTGAGACTATCAAATAAGACGTATAGCCTGCTAAAATTGCTTTTGTGGCATTTTTGATGGATGGAGTGTATTGTTTTACGAGGATATCGCTTTTAGCTACTTTCTGGCCAAGGTCGATAAAAATTTGTGTAAGCTGATCCATAGCGGACCGTAGAAGAGGAACGAAACAGCAAAGTGGATCCGGCAAACAATTTATAGGAGCAGTGCGATTTTTTCATATGTCCTTCATGCCTTGCTCCTCGCTCCGTCGAAGTATAATTTAAATGACCCCATGAGAGCAAAAAATCATGTTGACACTTATATTAAATGCTATTGCTTCAGATTTTACTTACGCACTTGGTTCAATGTCGAGAATCCTAAGGTCCGATTTCAGTGGATGCTTCTACCATCATTCAGAAAGCTGCTTCTGTCAAAAGCTGGCTGCATAGCACCTTGTAAAATTTTTGCCATCATCATAATCTCACTGCCCCTTTTGACACGGGATCCCTTTAGATCTGTAATGTGCGAAGGCCTACGTAAACACTCCTTTTCTTCATGCGACTTCAATGCAGATACCAAATTTCTGAGATTTGCAACGTGGATTTCTCAGACCTACGCACATGTATATAGTAGTGCTATCCAGCTGAAACCCAGGCGTGGGGTTTTTCTTTCTGATAAGGCAGAAAGCTTTGACAGAAAAATAGTTCCTCACAGCTACCGGGGCGTCATCAGATACACTGTGCATTGTAGCATCCATCAGCGAGATAACATTTCATAGAATATGTGATTGGACACGTATGCACATAGTATGTAGCGTAAGATTCATAGGAGAATCTACCGTAGGATCGTTAGAAATCGTTCCGCTCGAATTAGGTTTCGAAACGCGGTGCTGGAGCCGAAGATTCGGTTCATGCCTCCTGGCAGAAGTGAAGCATGCGCAAACTCCACATCAAGGCCAGGCTCCGAATAGCTATATACTTCCTATTCTAAGCGAGGGTTCGTTCCTTCTTCAGCAATAAAATTTATATGTTTGGTGGCGTTTCCCCGGCTGAGGAAACAGTCTTGAAATGATCAGGCTCGAAGATGACCATTTACAATTTAGTTTTCGCTTTTCTTAAATATTGTAGGTGTACAGGGGTCCCAAATTAAACCGACTAGCAGCCAGTATGACTGTAATCACGTCCCAAGTAGCTGTAGGAAGCACAGCATCTGATTCTACCTCAGGAGGATCTTGTATGCGTTGCATTTGATATGATCCTTGACTATTCAATCAGGATACGTCCAGGTACAGTCGGCCATAGAGCACCATTACAGTGATACTCCCTATAAATTATTTACATAGTCTCTTGTGTTGAGCTGATGATCGTTTGACTATAGCCGACTACGCAAATAATGCTAATTACTTTGTACCAACTGCGAGAATAGGACAGAGGACCTTGCGAGTGACAAAAATAATTGGCGCATAACTGTTGAAGAGTACCGCTCTACATCGTACTTATACCGTCATTCGTATCCTAATTTGAGACTTGTATAAGCGGTGACGAGCTAGTATTTACCTTTAATGTAACCGTATGACTGTGAGTGTCCCAATAGATATAGTGCGTATTAGATTCTGACGCCACCTATTATACTACACGGTAAGATCTATATGTTCTCTTTTTTATGGCATACGAGTAATAATGACCGAGCAGGGGATAAGGCATTGTGGAAAGACCTATGTATGTCATGCAGTAGAATGAACGATTCCGGGATACATACGAACGTGGGTCCGTCAATTCTTCCTTCGCATCATCTGCGAGCAGAGCAAGTGCGAGAAGAAGCCTTGTTTTCTTTAGCGTCTGCGGAGAAGGTTCTTGGCATGAATGCCGCATAGACCGCGCAGCTTATTTAAAACCCCTCTTTCAGCCACGGGTGCTTGACGAACGACATAATGTCAATCGGCTCGCTTCACGCTATTAAAATGTACATGTTTTCTTCAATAATTTAGATTAAGCTTTACTCTAATTTTATGGAACCCGAGCTGTGATTTGTGTAATATTGGATCGCTCCTGCTGATGATGTTTTTCTGAGGAGCGCGACACATTCGATGTAGGACTGCCATGAACGAACGTCGAGGCATTAGCGTCTTGTGCAAAGCGCTGAGTCGGTAACTCATAGCGAATGCCAAGATCGGTAAAAATATCTTTGACTGCAATGAGAAACTAAAAAGGAAAAGGAGTAATCTCGTTGATGAGAGGGATATTCCGTAGAGCGTGGATGTATGTATGTACATGCAAAGGCCCGGGGGCGCAAGGATGCACAGGCTATTACACAAAATATGCACGCGGGTTACATTATACGTACCTTTGTTTTTCGCTGGAAACGCTTTCCCAGATCTTGCCAATTACCCTTGTGGGGCAGCCACATCGACAGAACAAGCTTATTCACATCAACGATATCCGACACACGGACATCGAAACCCTCGCTGAAATCGCGAGATTGACTATTCACCCATTCGGTGAGGCGCTCACGAAGTAGATGTAGGCGCTCGGTAGGTGTCCGAAAATCAATGTTGACAGTAATCACTTCTCCCATATCGCCGGAGCGGCGGACGTTTACAATCATTTTAGTCATGAGCACCGTGGTGGGTGCATACACCTGCTGCCCGTCACCGCGGCTATTTCCAAACAGTAAGCGTGGTGGGTTTGGGAATCTCGATATAAATATGTCTTATCGTCTTTTCTTAATATTTTGTGCAGTCGCTTACATAAAGACCGTGCCCATCAAGCCGAGATTATGGACTAGCAAAAACTGATCGTCAATGAGCACATAGTCACCGGCGTCATACGGATGCTAAAAGTAGACATGAGCCAATAGGAGTTGCAGCCTTCCTTTTCTGGTTACCGTCACAAATAAAAACAGCGTGCTCTCAAACGTGTTCTTGCATGTGTTGCCAAATACGAACGTCAGGGCGAGAAGGCAGGAGCCCAAGGGGACCAACGAATGCCACACTTCCACATTGAAAATGGCGAGGGATATGAATACAGTTGCAATGATGCTGACTATCCACAGCATGGTATCAACTTTTCCAAGAGCCTGGCTCGTATCACACATCGACTGCGCAAGTGCCTTGCGTTCTTTGTAAATCCTCAAAATTGTATCACGAAACTCTCGACGAGTTAGGTTGCCGTTACGATCTCTGTCAAACACACAAAACGCCTGCTGGGCTTCATCGAGCGAAGAAAAATAGGGTGCAAAATGCTTCACCTCTAGGCATACCTCGTGATCATGATGCGTGAGAGAGTAAAAAAGCTTCCGGGCAATCTTCTTGGCATACTCAATAGAATTGATATCGACCGTGTTTCTTTCCATGCGGGTTCTGAACTGAGGTTGATCTGTCAGAACTATGTTTTGCAGACGCTTTTGGAATTGGCCTAATATCTCGCTGCCTGTGTTTTGTCGCCTGTGTTCAGGGCGGCGGTGGTGGCTGCTGGCACTGCGCTCCTGCTTCCCTTCCGACTTGCTTAGTGTATCGAGGACTACATATAGAAGAAAGCAAGAAGTATGATATCTCACGTTAAACGCACGTTGCCTTGTAGGTGTACATGTGCCTTCGCAGCACATCATTTGGTGCCATACCTTTCAGTGCATACTTGTTTTCCTGCAGTCGATCACTAAACGCCTGGCGATGGAACCGCGTGGCTGGTTTTGGGTGGAAGGTAGTTATATATGTATGTATGAAAGTGTGTGAAAGATATAGCGTGGGTGCGGTGGGGGTTTAAAGAGCTGGTGAGAAAAGGGGTGGCACAGTGCACATGCGTAGACGCGCGCACGCATGGTAAAACTTACCTATAACCTGGACAATCACTTTCTGCACAAACAACCAAAAGCAGCCCACAAAAATACAGGCAAACACGTTCCAGATGACCATCGAATAATCTTGCTCCTTGACAGTCTACACATAATACAAGGGATAGATGACCACATGAGCTACTTGACATGCATATCTCCTTTTTCATTATCGCCACAGCTGCTTACCGTGTAAGGGTAATCGAGCAGAAAAGCCCACGATCCCCAGTTCCAGGATGCAAGGAGTAAAAGCGTCAGGTATCGCTTCAGGCTCATATAATACTTTTATGTATGCAAGCAGGCCAAGCATGGGCATGTATAGGCGTAAGAATTGTGTGGGAATATGGTCAGAAGGTAGTAGGGGGCGACATTGAGCGTTGCACGGGTTACCTCCATGGCGGATTTCACTCTCTCTGATCGACGGCCTTTGAACAACTTGGTCCACATGGATACCACAGCGGGGATGATCTCGACAAACACGGTGGTCACCCAGCCAATGTGCCACTGAAAAGCGGCCCAGTAGAGCCAACACTGCAAATTGCTCCGCATATTTTTAAAACCCGGAAGCGTCCGCTCTTCCTCGGAAGGCACGGTCATCAACAGATTGACGCAAATGGCAGGTGTGCTAAAGACGATCGAACCCGCAAGGGCTAGAATCAAGCGCTTAGAAAAAGGTGAGAGATAACGCCAGCAGCACGACGGGCGACAGACGACGGCGTGCAATAGTTGACGTGCTGTTCTGCATCGTTTGGTTTGTGGCCGGTCAGCTGCGACCTCGTTCCAGTCAAATTCGTCTTCGTCAAGGTGGTTGTTATTTGTTGGGAACGGTATATGGTAGTTGGCCTGTTGCGTTTCGATTGGAAGCTCGTCCTTGCTGAGATGGGGCGGAGTGTCATCATTGTGCATATCGACCATATGTCTTTTTGTTGTCTCCTGATCAGCTGCCGCTTGTGCTTTGATGTTGACAAAAGGCATCGGAGCCGGGTCTGGTAAAACGTTTTTAGCCGTTGTGGTGACACCGCATGGTGCGAACAAACAAAACCTGTCATCAAATACTTCTCGTCATCTGTTGTAATACGCACAGACTTTTTGACCATAAAATGTAGCAAGATGAAAAGGAAACGAACAGTTCAGTCAAGACCGAAGGTAGAAAAAAATGTAGCCTGAAAATGACACCTGGTTGGAATGGGGTCAGTAGTGGGCGTGTGCGCCCGCCGGTATCTTATTCTCTCCTCCAACACCTTGTTTCCTCTTTTTTTTTTTTTTTTTTTTTTTTTTTTTTTTTTTTGGTGTGCCTATCAGGTCGAGACCCGTAATCCTCAGCGATAGGCAAGGAATAACAGCACAGAAAAAGAAAAATAGGACGCACGCACCAAGCTGCATTCAAAAACCGCGCCTGCATTGTCTAAAGACTGTTAGCCCTAAAGGGCCCCTGCCAAGTGTAACACCGGAACAAAGGCCAGGAGAGGAAACTCTGGGTTGACCTCCTAACTGCACGGGTATATAATGAATACCTTTTTCCATCATCCCCACTCCTTCCATCACTCTTTCCTTTCCTTATCGCGTACTCTCTTTCTTATTATCTCGATATTTGTGCTGGTCACTTTTATTCTATTTTCATTCTCCACGCCTTTCTATTGTTCTCATTTCTCTGCACTTCCAACTTCATCTCGCTCTCTCTCTCGTTATGATGAACAAGTACCGCGCCAACCATCAAGCCCCTACCCGTAAGCGCACCCATCTGAAGCCTAGCCAGGTTGCGGTCCTGCAGGAATCATTTGTGACCAACCCTCTGCCTGATGCCACGATCCGAAGCCGCCTAGCGCACGAGCTCGGCGTCACCGAACGAACAATCCAAATTTGGTTCCAAAACCGGCGCGCCAAGGCACGCAAGCTTGAGGCGTCGGGCGGCGGCTCGGGTAAGGTTCCGTCCTTGATGCCCAACGTCCGCACCGGCTGGATCGAACCCCCACGCCATAACACCAACGGTGTCACGAACACCAGCGGCGTCCAATGGCCGCCCCGTTACCAGGCAACTTTCCGCACCATGATGACACCCGAACGCTTTGAGGAGCTCCAGGCCGCAGATGATAATGTGCGACGCCGACCTCGCTCGACCTCGAAGCCTGAACCATCCAACCTCCACCACCAAAACCCCCATCACCATCATCATGGCATGACGGGCGGCGCGCATGCGCGAGCTCTGTCTGAAGGCGCGGAACAATCCGTATCCGGCGGCGTCGGTGCTCCTCCCAACACAATGCAGCAACAGCAAGGTAGGACAAACGAAAAAATTTTCTTTGTTCTTGATAACTTATTGCTTTATTTAGGCGCCATGTTTCCAGCAACATCGCTCCGCGTGGGCAGCTGGGCCCGATTTGCGGCCACTCAAGACAATGAAAATTACGACTTGTTGTGCTACGCCGAGGATCGCCAGTTGACCTGGCTCATCCAGGACAGCGAGTACCGCTTCCGGGTGCAAATTGACTTTGATGCAATCCAGCAGTTGACGCTGACGCCCTCTGACGACATGCTGCACGACGAGCTGCAGGTTCAGCTTCACAACGCCGGCGATGTCTCCTTCTCGATGCTTCACGCAAGCTCGCACGACTGGGTCCGCTGCGGCGACTTTTCTGAGAACAGACAGGCCACGACGCAAGCAACCCATGTGCTGCAGGCTCAGCAAGACACTCTCCGTCATGCACTTTGGCAGCTCTTCGCCAACGCGCCCGACCTTTTTACCAAGTTTGTGATACTTAAGCAGCCGCTTGCGGCTCAGCCGTCACCGCAGGAGCAGCCCATCCTGGAAGACCTCTGCCGTGATCTGACGTTGTCCCCTTCAGTCACGCCGGAACCACCTGTTCACGAGCTTTCTTCCTGGATGGACAACACCTGGCAACAGCAAAACATGGGCAAGATGGAGACTTTCCAACAGGCACCGCCGGTCTCTTGGCCTTATACCATGCCAGCCTTCATACCAGATGACAACCTTTTGAGCTTCATATAAACTATATCATCATCCCACTTTTTTGAACTTTATATAACTTATACATACCCTCATTTTCATACTTGGGCCTGGTTTGCTCAAGACAATTTAAATAAAAAAATCACAAGTTTTGCATATATCGAGATACACACAACTCGCTATTTACGGGGAAGCGGAGGCCTTAGAAAGAAAAAAGGAAAAAGTTATCCCGAATTAGAAATTATGCTGCTTGCCGGTTTTCAACAGTTGGACACCATGTCCGAAAGATACAATGACTCCCATCGTCTGTTTATGCAGACGATGCTCTCCCATCGCAAACTTCAAGAAGAGAAAGCCGTTCAACTCTATGAACGTATCTGCGAGTTAACAGAATGTACGCGAATGGCTGCGATTTATACCAAGATCATGTACCTGATTGCTTATAGTGACACCGGAAAACTTTGACGACTTTGTGGACGTGGTCAATAACGAGATAAACGACGTGGATCTCACTTTACGAAGGTCACGCGATGAACGTGATGGACGGACGGTGATTGTGCTAGTCAACACAAAAGACGACGAGATTGCGCAGGTCGCAACCAACTACACAACAAACGAAATCACATACTTCAAGCAATTGGTATGTTGCGGTTACTTCGTCCACAGCAGCAGTAGCGCTCGACTCTAGTCTTCTTCGCTCATCCTGTCTGTTGTCTAGCTCGAGATGATTGTGCTATCTGATGATGAAAACTTTGCCGTGAGCTCGCTCGGTGCGCTGCGGTTAGGAACCAAGATGAAGCCGCCGATATCACAACGTGAGACGCAAGACCTGTTGGACCGGTTTGTCGAAGACCAATGGTTGTACACCGCCCGTCGCGACGCTTATTACGTGATGGACCCGCGCACTATTCTCGAACTCATGACTTACCTGCGGGAACAGTACAGCGACGTTCTGCGCGATTGTAAAATGTGCATGGAAATTATTACCATGGGGGAACGCTGCGAGCTACAAAACTGTGATGTACGCATGCATAGGCATTGTGCAGACACCTTTTTCTCCAACCGCGAAGCAAGCTGCCCATCATGTAAGACAGCCTGGTCCCGTACGAATACCTTTGGCCTCGGCCTTCCTTTATAAAAGAAACGGCTAATACAAGAGAAACATGTTGCATATCATCTTCGTTTTTTTGCTATTTTTATTTATTTTATTATGTTGTTCACTTTATACGAAGGATGTGTATCATGATTTTTGGGTTGTCTGCTGGTATTCCTGCTTCCACATGCATACAAGTGTCCTGGCCGCTATTGCTGTTGCTGTTGTTGTTGAATAAGGTGGCGTCGCACATAGTTATCCACACACGTGCGGAGGTCTACGTTGGCCACCAGGCCATCCATGCCGTGATCAATCTGACGCTGGCAGTCTTGACACCGGAAGTCGTTCTCGAGCATGTAGTTCCGGATACACTCGTCACAAAAGCTTGCTCCGCAGCAGGGCGTGATCGTAGCTTCTCGGAAAAGACCATTGCACAGAGCGCACTGCAAGTGAGGTACGACTGGCATCTGGTCGTAAAGCTCGAGCAAATCACTTGCACTAGCGTTTTGAATAGTGGCTGCTGTCTTTGCCACATGCTTGTCCCAGGTGGACGAATCCGCTTGGGCCACGACTAGATCACCCTTGGGCGTCACCATGAGACCGCCTGTACCTGACTTGACTGCGTTTTTAGGCTCCTCAATCACTTTGAGGAAGCTGCGCGGGATACCCGTCGTCCGCTTGATGCGTGGGTGTTTGTCGTACTCCTTGTCACCATTAGTAGGACACTGGTTGATATAATGACCCTTTTGACCGCATCTATAGCAGACATATGTTGGCGGGGGTACCCGTTGTGGCTGCTGCTGTTGTTGATTATGATGGCCGTCGCCGTCGCCGGATGTGCCTCCTCCACGTCCAGAATGATGATATCCGCCGCGGCCCCGTCGGAATTCACCAGGTCCACCTCCTCGATGTTGAAATGGAATATATTGTTGTCTGAAAGAAAAAATGAGGAAGAGTACAAAGAATTAAAATGAAAAAGGGAAAGGATCAGAATTGCTTCTCGATATCACATTCGATGTGTATGATCAAGCAAGAGAACGTCTTCCCCTGCAGAATCAAAGCGATCAGGGTAACAGAGAAACTTAGAGGTAGAGAGCCAGAGAAAAAAAGCACTTGTGTATTTTTTCTTCATCCTTTGTCTGATCCGAATAGAGCTCCAACCTGACCCTTCCTTACACTATGCTTCGATGATCCCTCTACAGAGATCCCGTAGATAAAGAAAAAGAAAACATAACACTTACTCGGCCAATTTTTCTTGCATAGCACCCCATTGATCAGTTGTTTGCTGAAACATGGCTTGAATGCGTGCTTCCTCCGAGTCTGCGGGTGGTGCCTCGTCTTGACCCGGCACGGGTGCTCCACCGCCAGGTGGTGTTGATTGCTGTTGTTGCTGTTGCTGTTGTTGCTGATAGGGCTGCTTAAACTGCTGGGCATTGAAGACCATATTTCGTCCGCCAGATCCAAACGAAGGAGCAGAAGGACCTCCACCTCCGTGCGGGCCCCTTGATAATCCTACACCACCTCCGGCGTGCCCTCGTCCTCCTTCGCCCGCTGCTAACGCGCCTAAAACATAACGCTGCGCAGTGCCTTTACCAGGTTTGGACGGGGGTAATCGTCGAACAATAATAGATGTATTGCGTGGAATGACATAGACGTCGTCTTTGTATTCTATATAGAGCAGGAATAAGTACGACTTGTGATAGAGGCGAGGAGATAGAGACAACTGAACTTACCTTCATCGGTCTGAGCATTGTAAATGGCTAGATCAAAGTCGGTGCCTTTGCCTAATTTCTTGGCACGAATGATCTCTCGCTTTGTATCGAACACCGTCGCACCCTGACCGTCAAATGTAAAGACATCGTAATCGGAATCCTTGGCTGCTTTGAATTTATAATAAATTACGGACATGGGCGAGTAAAGAAGCTGTAAAAAGAGAAGGAATTTTATGGTGCATTTCATGCCCGATATTTGATTCACATATAAACAGCCAAAGAAAACGTCGCCCACGCTTTGTTTGGCGACATAGAAACATACAGAAGGGAAATGGCATCAAATGTACTATCACTGCAGTTTCGCTATTTTATCAATTATGTTTATAGTCTGTTTTGTATTTTCAGGTATTTAACTAGCAGAAAAAAAAAAAAAGAAATTGTGAGTGTAATGGGAGAGTGCGTAGGGAAGACAAATATCCAGGTATGTACAACAAAAAGAAAAAATCAATGGGTGTTATTAGAGGAGTGTATGTGTGAAAACATCGTTGTAAACGGAAAGAAAGTGGATGCATCACCGAGAAGCGTTGTCTCGTGCGAGCTCGTTGATTACTTTTTCAGAAGGTAGACGGCGCACAATGAACTTGCCTGGCTGGCCTGTGAAGAGATATGTCAGAGGCAGACAAGTCACATATAGCATCGCGATCACGAAACAGAGCCAGAAGAATCCAACGACGCTGTACAGATATCCGGCCAAGATGGGGCCGACACACATGCCCACACCGTAAGCGGCGTTAAACAAGGCATAGCTCGTCGCCAAGCCATCCTTGCCTTCGCTGTTGCCGTTTTGTTGGCTCACCACGGCTGCAATCTCGGGGAAAACAGGTGCTTGACACCCGGCCATGACTGTGCCACTCAGGACCAGTATGACGATAATGGTCCAATAAGTCACTTGACTGTCGGGTATGCCGAGCGAGACCGTGACAGGGATCAAGAGGATTGTCGAGCAGATGACCACCACTTTGGCGCCGTACTTGTCGCAGAACCAGCCTGTCAAGGCGCTTGATCCAATAAAGGGAACCATATAAGCGAGGAAAATCAAACCCACCGCAGCTTCATCAAAGTGCCACTCGGTTGCTAGGCGCATGGACAATGTGGACTACAAAGTAAAACGTTAAGGTCACTTAGCAGCAGGGTATGTATAACAGAGTAGAGCCTACCTCGAAACAGCTCATGGTGCCAGCGACGACAAAGGTAATGTAAAGTGATGTTAGGAGCCTCGGACGTGTGAGGAGCTGCTTGAGTGTGACTTTTGCAGGTTGAACGGTGGTGTCGCTCTCGGTGCTTTTACGGGGCCTGCTTTCAGGCTGTTCCGGGTCGTTGTGACGCATGAACCATTCTTTGGGCGAGTGGCATCGCTCAACGATGACAAGTCGCATAAAGAAGTCGATACCGCAAAGAATCATGGATGCCGCGAAGGGCGCTTGATAGCCAAGCCGGGCATAAAGAACTACGTATGCATGAGTTTGCCTCGTTCACCTTTTTTACTTCATCAGGCTTACTTCCTGCAAAATAATCAAAGTCAGCGACCGCAGATCATGTATCTTTCTTCTAAACATTACCTCCCACGGGCAGACCGGCCACGATACCTAGTGGATAAAAACCCACCAACTTGCCCATTTGCAAACCTGCACAGCGAAGGTGAGAAGATGAGAATAACATTGGGACTAGGTCTACCTAAATGGCGTTCTGGCCAATTGTCTGCAATCAGGCATAGCGACATTGTCCAGACGCACGCGTTCGACACACCCTGCAGAAAGCGTGCCAGGAGTAGCATCCAGTAGGCACAGGCAAACATGAACATGATATTGGCTGCAATTGATGCCATAATACCCAAAAGCATCGGCAGTCTTCGCTGTCGAATTCTATCACCTAACCAGCCGAAAATAGGTGATCCGACTGAATGTGTTTCAACAGTAAAAAGCGTGTCAGTAAGTGAATCAATGAAATAGGAGGTTGTCAAGGGGGCATAGAAGCAAGGACAACGAAAAGAAAAGAAAAGAGACAGCATGCATACCCAAAAGACCGACGGCATATAGAGCGACCATGATGCCTGTCTCTCTTGATATCATGGCTTGGCTCGCACTCGATGAAGCTGTATCTTCGAACGATAGGTCATCGCCATGGTTGATGTGATTGACGATAAATGGTGACAGAGGAAACAGGACTGAATGTACAAATGTCTGGACAAGGGGGTTTATTAGCGTCCGTGGATATGTTGTTAACTCCCTTAAACTTACGCTTGTAAATAGACCCACCGCAGCGGTAGCGAAGATGAAATTATCATGAGATCGATAACGTAGCAAAATCGGTGGTTTTCTTGTGGGAAGCGTCATCGTCGTGCTAAGTGGTGTTTGCGGTTTTTCATCCATGGATTGGGGTTTTTTCGTTGCGGCCGCCGTCGTCGTGCTAGGTGCCACAGAAGTACCCGACACGAGTGCGCGTAGTGACGGCATGATATGTGTGCGGTGGCAAAGAAAAAAAAAGGTTAAGTTAAAGAAAGAGAAGACGAAGCGCGGGAAAGAAAAAACTTCAACACGGAAACCGTCTTTGCCACCCGATATATAAGGAGAGCAGACGACACTTGCGTGTGTACAAGTGAGCGAGCATAAAGAAAATCAACGAGTCTGCACTTACTTTTGGTTCTTGGTTACCGTAAAAGGGGGGCCGCAAAAAGCCCCAGGAGGTCCCAGAGTTGTGCACGAAGGGGTTGATAATTTTTCACGGAGGCCGAGCAGCCTGCTGCTTCTGCTTCTACTTCTACTTCTGCTTCTGCTTCTGCCGCCGCTTTTGCCGCGTATATTGCTAGCACTTCTTTTGTCCTGCCGTACTGCGGCCCGTCCTTTTCTCCGGCCCAAGCCTATACTATGCGCTGACCTCTGTGTACTTCTTGGACAAAATACAACATGATGCCTGCTCGAGCACTTGCAGTAGACTGTATTGTCCCGAATCGGCTAGGCGTACGTCAAATAATATTCATTGTTGTTATTTTAGTTTCATTTTTTAGTGTCTGCATGGCGATCAAGAGCGGAAGGCAACATAGCCTAGCTTTTTCTTTCACCGATGAACACATTTTTTCAGTCGCTGGGAGCTCCTTGCCCACTAACCAAGATTGTTTATGTTATGTAAAAATGCGCGTGTAATGATGTCGAGAAAGAAAAATAGACATGCAGGGATTGTAGAGAACATAACAGTGAATAGGTGATACAAAAGTGGTAGCGGCGATGCGCGCACATACGAGCCCAAGGAAGAGAGCAAGGTGGCACGGTGGTATTATATAATAACAACAAACAGTAGTGTACAAGATAGAATAGTGACTCTATAAGTTCTCTAGGAATTCTAACGTTACCTCATAAACCCAGAATGTAACAGCGTTTACAGGGAAACCACGTAAAATGGTAGGCCAGAGCCCACGGAAAAAGACGCCGATACCGTCGGCTTTGTAGGAGCGGGTGATGCAGTCCTTGATCGAAGCATAGGGGCGATCGCGTTGTCGGTTAGTTTGTATGTTGACAGCCTCGGTCGCAGAGGTTGAATAAGAACGGCCCGGATTTGACCGGCTGCTCAGTACCGAAGTATCGAGATTATTTGGAGAAGGTAACACGGAACCGCCAGCCCGTTGCGATGGCGCTATCACCTGCATTTGAAGTCTTGATTTGACAACGTCGATAGGGTAAATAACTGTCCATGATACTGCCCCTGCCATGCCTCCTGCAAACAGGAGCTTCCATGCATTGGCACTAGAGCCTAGCGTTGAATCCACCTCGAGGATGCGCTTCATGCCTTCATACACCCAAAAGTACACGCCATAGCTAGGCGCATCGCGAATCATTGTGATCCAGCCACCTTGGTATAAACCTTTTGTTCTACTTATTAGTACATGATACACACAGCCGATGAAGCAAAGACAAGGTCTCTCTCTCTCTCTGTCTCTCTTTTTTTCTCGTCATTTTCTTTTACTCACCGCGTGCGCCGTTGCGAGCCCATATCTCCCGGGTAACCTGCCATGTGCTTTTTGGGACACGCGATATTTGAGCCTGGATCTTGATGAGTTCGGTTGGCGTGGTGAACAGAAACCCGGCGATACCGGCGCCACAACCTGCCATGTACACCTGGCCCAGCGTCGGTACAAATGGCAGAGCCTGATCCAGTCTGTGCTCGTCAAACATGCGTAGTAGACTGCCGTAGGATACGAAAAGTATGGCGTTCAGACCTGCTAGACCCGCTACGGGGGCGAGGACACCTTTGAAGAGTGCATCGGTCTAAGTAGCAGCGAATGGGATAATAAAGTTTAGTTTGCCGCCTTTACGTATACTTTCAGCACTTCAACACACGTACACTTCCCCGTATTTTTGTTTCCTTCTCTTACACTACTTGCAAACCACTTCTCTAGACTACCCCCCTTATTTCCTTCTCAAATCTCCTGCTGGTTCCCCGGTCTCCCCCGTCCTTTTCCTTCGTCACCCCCCTTCTTTCATTTTTGGGACCTTTTCTTGTTTTGTTCCCTTCCTATCTTAAACTCACCCCTTCGTATTTCACTAGGCTACGTAGCGTCTGCCAAGCGCCGTCACGGGTGTGCGTTGGGGACTGTAAACGCGCCTTCAAGTTTTCTTTATGTTTAAGCTCAAACTTTATGTTGTCAAACTTACTCCTTACCTTGAGCACGTCAAGCGGACTTCCGACAATGATGCCTGCCGCACCTCCCACCCAGCCTGAATGTCTTCGATGAGTCTGACTGGCCGACCACTTTGTTCCGTCAAGGTCGATTTACCTGCCACGAAATCATTAAAGCTCTCGGCTAATGAGACAGATTCAAGATTCGGATTAGTTCAAAGCATAAGTATTGATAATAGCACAAAGGGGGCCGAAGGGAGTTGTTCGACCGTTTGTTGTCGTCGTACCCATGCTGTGTGACCAATGAAAAGACCCGACTTTAGTTTTACCTTTCTACAAATCTCTGCTCTTCTGCCTTGTATCTTTTTGCGTTCCACCAAATCAGGAACGTGCAATGCCCATTGATCTTTTGTTTACGATCAGCATACCTGCGTTCTCCCATCTGCACTGCAACTAAGCTGCACCATAACGCTCAAGACACGGATGGTTCAAGAAGAATGCCCTGCTATCACCCTTGCAGGTAGTATTACATATTGTATACATATATCGTTTATTCTTCATAAGACACTGCGCTTTTGAATTAACCATGAACGACGGTATCCCTTTTTTTTTTTTGGAAGTCAACAAGTCGTACGTGTCAACTGTCTTTTAACAGTCTGCGTGAGTTACTATGTGTACGCACGCATCGACATTGTCACTATTTTTTCTATAGAATTGGAAAAGTGTACGTATCAGATGCATAGAACTAATGATCGAGTATATTGCAGCATGCAAGAAGTTACAAAGGATTCGTAGGGGTTTTTTCAGTCACATACATACTGTTCGTTGGTCGAACCGGAGAGGCAGCTCACCATTAATTCCATACTTCTAATTACCCAGACGGCTTAAAAGATTAAAGCATAATTTGCTTGCATGTATCCATGGTGTGTGTCATGTTGCATGCATAGCGACTGCAAAGCAGAACGAAATGTGCAGTGTCGGAAAGCGGGCAGCATACATGGCTTCATCAGGCGACCCGTGTACCAGCCTAAATAATGTCTGATGAGGGTGTTTGTTGTCTCACACAAACCCATGTAAAAGCAAACGTGGAAAGAAAAAATGCCGATGTTGCCCCACTTCCTCTATACGTGTCATCTCTTTTCCATCCTCACTCTGTACTTACTTCCACCTATTTTACAATGCCGACTCAGAGCTGTCTGACCAACTTCTTAACTGATCCGTGGTCGAGTGTCAAGATCCTCGTGCCTGCTGCGGCTGTTGAGATCCTTTTGCATAAGAATGTCTGGCAAAACTCATCGCTGCGGCAACTCACGCTGTATCTCACGATGGCGAACGTGTACTGGTTCGCCACTTCTTTCCATAGCGCCTTCCTCGAGACGGGTCTCTTGATGCAGGTGCCTTCGAACGACGAGAAGCATCAAATCGACAATGCGCGTCACCGCTTCGGATTCCTCAACAAAGTCGAGGTATGGTACTACCTAGGAAAAGTCATCTGACAGATAATTCATCACTTTGACGTTAGATTGTGTTGGGCGTAGCCACTCTGGATCTATTCTGTGAATGGCGCAAGCGTATCATGGATCACAATGGCTTTGTAGATACGTGCTTGTTGAGCGCTGTGATTGCACCTGCCTTGATTGTGGGCTCTCAAGCAGCGTATCTGCTTCCGCGCCTGGACCGGGGCATCAAGGCCATTCTGGACGGCAGAACTACCCGCGAGGAGCTGGAGCGCAAGGACAAGTCTTTTGTCAATGTCCACCGCGCTTATATTGGCCTTGATAGTGTCAAGTTGGCTGGTCTCGCTGTGGCCGGTCTGCGCTTCGGAAAGATGCTTACTGTCTAGAATAAAACGCGTTATAAACACGGTGTAATAAACTTTGTGCATGAATAGCAGTAGCTGATATGAAGGACAATCAAATTTTAAGACGACATATACATTTTTGGGAAACACCAAACTTCACTCCTCCTTTCTTAACTCCATTGTTTGATCATGTCCCTCGAACCTGAAGTACCCTACGATCCGCTCGAGCAGGAGCACGAAACTTGGCGTGACCCGACTATTCTTTCCGACAGCAATGCCGTTCAAGTGGACGATCCCTACGTAGCACCAAACAGCACTGTAGACTACTACGATGTCACTCCCATGGATAACAGCAAGGAGCCCGACGGCTGCTGGATGGTTCCACCCGAACATTCCCTTGCTGAGGTCCTCGGTCCGAATCGAAGTCACCTGAATTCTATCAAGGAAGAAACAAGCACTTACCTCGAGTACAATGACACCAAACACCAGGTTGACATCTGGGGTCAGGCTGATCTCGTCCTCCAGGCTAAGCGTCTCCTCGATGGCATTGTACGCAATCTCGCCGACAAGAAAGCAGCTGATTCGCGTCGCAAAACTAAAAAGTGGGGCAAGCCCGAGCGTGAGCTCACGCGCAAGGAAAAAGAACGCGTCGAGCGCAAGTTGCAGTACGAGCAAAAGATGAAGAGTTATCAGGGTAAGCCGAGCGTGCCTCAGAACTACAATGCCTACGTCACGCTGCCCAACCAAGACATCCCCGTCCTCAAGATCATGGGTGAGAGGGAAGAAAAGGTGGCAAGCATTCGCGCTGACCTGCTGGTGTACGTCTACTATGACGAAAAGTCAGCTGCGTTCCATATCGCAGGCGATGAGGAATACCCGGTCCGTACTGCTGCCGAGCGCGTGCGCAATCTCTATCTTCGTGCAGCACGTCAGCCTTATAGAGCCACGCTTCGTCTAATCAAGCAGCCATCCAAGAGCCTCAAGGTCCAGTTTAGTGAGCTGCCGTCAAACGCCCTGCGCTACGAATATCTTCACGGCGATGATCATTCCACCAGTATTCATCGCTTTTACGAGTGCTACGAGCTCATGGCTCCCCGTCTGATCACGGATTACAACCAAGACCAAAACCTGATCGATTTTGATGAGACGCGGGATATGCCTTTCTCTTCCCCGCTCCCCGAAGCGCTCCAGTCGATCGACAAGACCAATGAAGAGAAAATCACAGAAGCCCTCGAGCTCGGCCTGGAAAGTGTACGCTTGAACGACTGGGAACTTCAAATGAAAGTGCGCTTTGGCCAGACACACTTGATTGACTACCCGAAAAAAGATTGGGTCACCGTGGAAAAGCTGATGGAATACTTGCCACATCCCCGTTTCCGGTCCGAGCTCGCGCCATGTATCGCTCGTACCTATGATCAGGTGAAGCCCTTGTTCGAATATCTCAACAACAACTGTCTCCTGTTCAACAACATGCCGTACACACAATACATTATTGAAGCCAGACAACTCCCCACAATGCCGCAACAACCACCGCCCAATAGCCGCATCCGAGAACCCCGGCCCTCTGCAATGGAGGAGTGGTCGACGAAGATGGTGGCCGAATTCAGTGAGCACGGTAAGCCGCCTACGCGATGGCGCGTGCTTGTGGAATGCCACGACTTGGTCAACGTGAGCATGACAGACCTCGAGGCCCACTACGCTTGGGACCTCAAACTTCAGTACGCCCGCCGTCTCAAGAGCGAGGGCAACACGCCTCATAATAAGTTCGCTGAGCATCTGCGCGTAACCCAGGAGGAGGGCAAGGAGCAGCGCCTTTCATATATTGGTACCAAGGGATACCGCCCAATGACAATCAAGCAGAAGAAGATATGGGCGTACGGACATGGTGACTGGGTCTTTGAGGTCAAAAGAGAAGAACTATGGGATATGCAGGACGTCCCGGTGACGAACCCTGGTCTGCCAGTCTCGCTCGCCTCCATCCCCCCGGATCAGACACAGTACAAGTTCTCTGCCCACAAGGAGGTCTGGCGAAACAAAATGTCCCACAACACCGATTTGAAAATGGGAGAAGCTCCGGAATGGACCGGTAGAGACTTCCTTGCTCATGGTATCGACTCTGTCAAGGATATGATCTCCACCTCGCAAAAACTTACAGATGACCTCCGCAAGCATGTACCCATTTATTGGGCATCCGAAGCACAACCTTCACTTGTGTAGTTCATCATCCCAACACACATATATATATACCTTGTTTTTACTATATAAAAAAAAGAAACCGCGACATTGATGAAGAGTAACTTCCGGTGGTTCTCCAAAACGAGAGAGTGGGAAGGGCGGGAAATTGTGTGATTGGCGGAAGATTTCATGTACTGCTTACCTAAACGGGCCTAAATGGACAGCGAACTTTTGCCCCGTCCCGTTTACCGTTTGGTATATATGCGTGAGAGACCAAGTTAAACCAGCGGCCGTTCTTTCTTTCGTATTGTTTATTTCCTTTTTCCCGCTTCACGTCTTCTCTTTCCAGTGAGCCACTTTTATAAAACTATGCCCGTGACGAAACAGAGCTTTGGTGCCAACGGCATCGACCAGTACACGCTGATCAACGACAAGAAGACGCTGGCGGTCATGCTTCTCAACTATGGCGGCACGCTGACCCATATCCTGGTTCCAGACAAGACAGGCCATATCCGGGATGTTGCGCTCGGTTTTGATGACTTTGACAATTACAAACGCGCGGAGAACCCCTACTACGGTGCGCTGATAGGACGCTTCGCGAACAGAATCGGCGAGGGCAAGTTTTCGGTCGACGGCAAGGAGTACCAGCTCGCGACCAACAACGGCCCTAACGCGCTTCACGGTGGCCTGGAGGGCTT
This sequence comes from Syncephalastrum racemosum, assembly GCA_002105135.1. NCBI lineage: Eukaryota > Fungi > Mucoromycota > Mucoromycetes > Mucorales > Syncephalastraceae > Syncephalastrum > Syncephalastrum racemosum. The sequence continues at coordinate 1,011,533 of MCGN01000001.1, forward strand.
TGACAAGAAACTCTGGGATGTCAAGATCGTATCGCAGGATCCGCCCACCGTGGAGCTCGACCTCGTCTCATCCGCAGGCGACCAGGGCTACCCGGGTACCCTCCACACCACGGTTGTCTATACCGTGCGCAACGACGACTCACTTGAGATCCAGTACCGGGCTACTACCACAGCCGACACCGTCGTTAACCTGACGAACCACAACTACTTTAATTTGGCTGGCGTATCCGAGAACCCCAAGGTCCTGGAGACCCGGGTGCAAATGCATGACGTCAAGGGCATCCTCGAATTGGACGCGAACGCGCTACCCACCGGAAAGCAGCTCAGCTGGTCTGAAGCTCCGCAATTCGATTTCACGGTATGTGTACTGCATCAAAAAGGAAGTGATATGCAAAGCTCATACGTTAAAAAAAGGGTAGTAAGGCAGGCACGAGCATTGGCGCTCGTTTCGACGAGCTCAAGGACACGAACGGCTACGACCACCCCTACGTCATTCATAACGAATACACGGTTGACACGTCGAAGCTGCCTCTGCGCCATGCCGTGACCGCATTTAGCCCCGAGACGGGTATCCAGCTCGATTTCCACACGACCGAGCCCGCCTTCCAGTTTTACACAGGTAACTTTATCCCAGATGATACCTTTGAAGGCAAGAAGAGCCAGAACAATGCCAAGTATGGCGTGCATGGCGGCTTTTGCCTTGAGAGCTCGCGTTTCCCTGACGCACCCAACAAGCCCGACTGGTTGCCCATGTCATTGCTCAAGCCAGGCGAGACCTACGCAAGCAAGACCGTATTCCGTTTTGGTGCTCACGAATAAACATATTTTATAAGTAAATAGCAACATACAAAGACATGATTGGTATTTCACGCAAAAAAGTAAAAACACAAAAAAAAACCTTAAATCGATAGCTTCGCTTCTTCCTTCCAAACCATGTACTCTGGTTGGCTCTCGTCCACATTACCGCTGTCGAGTTGCACAGGCCAACCAGCGACCATGATTTCGGCTGTCGTATCTTGCCAGGTGTACACGAGCATGCGTACAACATTATGCTTCTTGACCAGACCGCCGGGCAAATAAAAGTCGTGCTGCGGTCCATCACCGTTGCCATAGTAGCGTGCGATCTGCACGTCATTCAGAAACACGAGCGCTGTGAAAGGTCCGTTGAGATGGAGCCGGAGCGGGACAGTCATGGATGCACTTGCGACCTTGCGCAGGTCGTCAAACTGGAATCGAACCCACTGTGCGCGCTGTGCTCTGCTGACGGGGATGCGATACGTCCGGTCGTCATGCTCGGTCTGGATGGCTTGCCAGCCTGTCGAGACTTCTTGCTCGTCCGGAAAACCGATTGTGTTGAACGGCTGGGGCAGTTGACGGACGTCGGTGCCAGTGATCTGCCATTCCACGTCGGCGTTCAGCCCGCTCAGCTTGGCCTTGAGGATACCGCGCGGGTTGCGCACATCGTTCATGATGAAGGCTTGGCGGCTTAGGCCAAAGCTGTCGACGAGGATGACGAGCGTGTTGTGATCTTGGAGGTCGGTGAGCGGATATGTGTGCGTGCCGAGGAATGGCGGGTCCGGACCGATCTTGGCGCCGGGCGAGAAGAGCTGGCGTGAATACGTCGTATGGCCGCCGATGACTACCCCGTTCAGGATCACGGTTGCGCGATTGCGCGCGTTGAGGCTCAAGGAAACAGAGCGACCCGGGTTGGCGAATTCGGTGCGATACAGAACGTGGCCGTGCACGTACAAGTAATCAAGGCTCTCAAACGAAGGCTTATTCCCGCGCTCTTGGACTGGATGCCATGGCAGACTGTCGAATTGGACTGTGCGCTCCTGCCACTTGTCGAGTGAAATCTCGACAGGGAGCGGGAAGCGCTGGTGAGCATGGGTTGACTCCATCACATACAGGAAGGGCAGACCTGCGTAGGGGCCCGTAGTGGCAAGCGCAAAACGGGTATCGGTCGGCTTCTTGAAGGAGATGAGCGTGGCATGGCTGTCTGATCTGCGGAAATTGATCTCAAGCAGCTTATTATGACGGTTGTAGTAGAAGGTATCCGCGCCCCAGGCAAAGAAGGCAGGGTATTGCTTCTGGCCCCCATTCCAGAACGCGTCTTCAAAATGGCCGTACAGCGTATTGGCGTCCTCACGTCGGATGCCGACAATATACAGATCACCTGTACTGGTCGAGAGTTTGATCCAGCCCGTGTGCTTGTCAAACTTGAGCATGTCGGCAGTCCCCTCGCGACGGAGTACGTCGTCCTGCATGTTGCCCGACACTTCCATGGTGCGGTGCTCGAACGCGATGCCGCCAATCGGGTTGGGCTCGACAAGCCAAATTTCTTCCCGCTTTTCGGTGTTGACCATACGCGCGTGGATAGGCAGCGTCGATTGGATCAGCGTAATGTCATTCACGGTCTTGTAGTTACCAAGCGCGATAAACGACGTCTTGTATGGCATGTAGCAACTCATGGTGAAGTTGCCTCCATCATGGTCTACCGTCACATCAAACAAGTCCTCGTTATTGCGGGCAAAGTTGCGGAAAAATGTGAACGTGACAGGCTGGTCAGATTCGACGGAAACGCGCTGATTGTTGATTGTGTGGCGCACAGACGATTTGACACTGTAGTTCTTGCGCTTCAAGATCTGTTCCGTCTTGGCAAAGTAAGTGTCGAACGAGCGGGCGAAGATGAGGGTCTCGCGCAGGTTGCGACCGCGTTCGGAGAGATAACCGTATTCACGAACGCAGGCCGAGTAATCGTACGAGGTATACACGTCCCTAAAAAGTACATTAAATCTCTTTTACCGCGAAAACCCGAAATGCCACTTACGGATCACCGATGGCACCCCAGTTAGTGCCGCCGTAAACCATATATAGGTTGGCCATGGTTACGCCTTGGGCTAACGCGGATTCATAAAGGACCTTGGTATAGTAGGGACCATAATAGTCATAGATCGTGTCGTAGGTGTGCTGCAATTGGTAATGATTAAACCAGCCGCCTTGAAGTTCTGGGATAAACATGGGCGACTATAGTACAGGAAATGTCAGATGATCAAACATGGTAGACAATCGCCAGATGAGAGCTTACTTCTTTTGCACCACTGCCGAAACCGCGGACGGTCTGTTCCAGGCGGTCCATAGATTTCTCCAGTTGTTTGGCGCTCCATGGCCTCCAACCAAGGGTCGAGTTACCGGTATCAAAGAACCAGCTGGTCGGGTTACTGGTAGGTGCCAGGACTACAATTCTCATCTCAATAAAGGCAACAAGTTCATGAAAATAATATCACTTACCAACATACTTGTCAAAACCGTACCAATCCAGACCAAAGGGCTTGTTTGCCCAGACACCGACAGCAGGCCGTTCATCCAATTCGGGGCGCGGGACCCAGCTGCTCTCCTCAAAGCCATCGTTGGAGATCAAAGGTACGTGGATACCCTCATCACGCGCTGCTTTTGCAAGGACGCGCATCTGGTCACGCAGACCAATAGGTAGGATGATTGCCATCGTCTCAAAGAGCTCGTTGTCGAGCTGCAGACCAATGACGCAGCCATCCTTTTTGTCTGTAACTTGGTGTTTGGCAATGATCGGAAGCACGTGATGGAGCCATTCTTTCTCGTACTCGGCAAAGTCGGGGTCGTACTCACGCCACAGCATGATTTTGTTATGCCGGATGCGAAGCTCGCGCTTGGCGATCAACCACGGCGGATAGCCGCCTGCGGAAGTCTCTGCGCAGATGTAGGGACCAGGAGCAGCCAAGACAAACAGGCCCATATCTTCGCACAGGTTGAGGAGGTAGTCGATATCACGGTTGCCGTCAAAGAGGTAGACACCCTCGTCAGGCGAATGGTATCCCCAGTGGAAATAGATGCGGATAGCGTTCATGCCCATGCCGCGGTACTGCTTCAGAATATCAGGCCAGCGTTCACGATCGGGCACGCGCCAATAGTGAAATTCACCGGCAAAGATCATGGTGCGCTCGCCTGCAATAGTGATGCTGTATTTGTCCCAGTCAATGTGGTCATGGTACGTGGTTCTGTCATAGGCTACGGAGGAAGTGGTAATGTCAAGGGTACCATAAGTACGCTGGTGGGCATAAAAGATAAAACCCGAAATGAAGATGGGTACAGCAGCAATCAGAGCAAAGAGAGGCCCCATATTGATTGAAGAACTGTACGACTCGTCTCTTCTTCCAGAGCAAGAAAAAAGAGTGGGAGGAAGTGAGCGCGTGTGTGCGTGTGTGTGATAGTGCGTGTATATATATATATATAAAATATATATTTAAGGGCCGAAAAAAAGTGCCCTATTAAACTTGGCAAGCCCTTCTACCCTTCTCCCTCTTTTCTTTTATTTGATCTCACTGCCATGTCTCAACCACCACCACCAGCACCACCACCAGCCCAAGCGGGTGCAATCCCTCCACAGCAATTACCCAATCAACCAATGCAATACAGAAAAAGACCTAGTGAAGCTGATTCTCTCTCTAAACATATAAAGTATGTTTCTTTTGAGCCTCACGTCGTCCCAATCACAAAACTCACGTCATTCAAAGAAAGAAGCGACCTACCGATCGTAACATGCCTCCCAAGGTAGACGTCACTCTACCTCCTGCGTTATCCAGTACTTAACTCTACTGCATTCTGTCCTACTCTATTAGATTGAGGCGTTCGTCCCGGAATCCAAGTTATACACAGAACTGACCGAATTCGAAAAGAAGCTCGATGCCACCATCATGCGAAAGCGTTTGGACATTCAGGAAGCCTTGGGCAAGCCTACCAAGGTAAAAAGATAGCAGCACTTATTCATTCAGAGCAATGCACCCACGAAGCACTTCATTAGACGCGTCGCACACTGCGGATATTCGTTTCCAATACGGCTGCAGACCAAACAGCACAAAACGGCGACGATGAAAACGCGTTCGACTTGAATAGCGGCAACGCTCCTTCTTGGACCCTCAAGATTGAGGGTCGTCTGCTCGATGTAATAAGCAACAAGCACAGCATAGCGTAACAGATTACTTAATTCAATTCTTTCATAGCCTCCCATCCCTACCAAAAAGGCGCAGCCTGTCCAGAAATTCACGTCATTCTTCCGGTCCATCCTCGTTGAGATGGACAGGGACCCCAAAATGTACCGCGATGGTAGTAACGTAGTCGAGGTAAGATGGTGGATAGTCTACTGTGGGCAGGGATGTATTTACCTCTCCATATATAGTGGCACAAGCAAGCCAATGCGCCCGAATACGATGGCGTCGAAATTAATCGACGCGGCGACACGAATGTCAAAGTACGCATCGTCCTCGATCCTGAATACATTCCACAAAAGTACAAACTCAATCCTGCCCTTGCCGATCTACTGGATATGAAGCTTGAAACGAAGCCGCAGATCATCATGGGCCTTTGGAATTATGTCAAGGTACAGGAAGGCAAAAAAAGGGTCGAGCTATCAATAATCTAACTCCCTTTCTTTATAGAACAACAAGCTCCAAGATGCCGAGGATAAGCGGTTGATCCGCTGTGACCCTCGACTGCAACAGGTAAAAAAAGGGGATAATCCAGGATGAAAGGATCTATCTGACACGTATACATGATACAGTTATTTGGTGTGCCCCAGATCCACTTTGCCCAACTTCCCGATCTCATCAACCATCATTTGTCCCGCCCCGATCCCATCGTGATCAACTACACCATCCGCGTCGACAAGGAATTCCACCAGTCTGCCCAAGCCTACGACTTGGATGTCGAACTTGACAGTGTGGTGCGAACCAAGATGATGCAGACCGTAGCAGCCACACAGACTCAAAAGGAGATCATGCAGCTCGATGATAAGATTGTTCAATGTGTGCAGAGTATCAACAACTCAAAGATCAAACGTGACTTTTTGATGCAATTTGCTCAGCACCCCGTCGAATTTATCAACAAATGGATCGCAAGCCAGGCCCGCGACCTCGAAGTTATCCTGGGTGAGACCAAGGTCAACCTCGAGGAGATGCGCCAGACCGATTTTTACAAGCAACCCTGGGTCAAGGAGGCTGTGTTCCACTACCTGACGGCCAAGACCCAGCAGCGCATGCAGGAGCTCCTCAACACCCAGCGCGCACCACCCCAGTAATTCCTAAAAGAAACAAAAATAATCCTCCTCTTACTCTTCACAATAAACATGGAACAGTTTTTACACTAAGCAAAGTATGTAAGCATTTATTATCTACAATTTAAAACTTCGGGGGTGGATGTTTGTGTGTGGAAGTTGGTATTTAGAGGGCACCATCGACCTTGGCAATGTAGGTCAAGAGGTCGACGACACGGGTCGAGTAACCGAACTCGTTGTCGTACCACGAAATGAGCTTGACGAAGTGGGGGTTGAGCGAGATACCGGCCTTGGCGTCAAAGATGGAGGAGTGGGCATCGCCGATGAAGTCAGTCGAGACGACCTCATCCTCGGTGTAGGCAAGGATGCCCTTGAGCTCACCCTCAGCAGCCTTCTTGACAGCAGCCTTGATGTCCTCGTACGAGGCAGGCTTCTCGAGGCGGGCGGTCAGATCAACCACCGAGACATCGGGGTTGGGCACACGGAAGGACATACCGGTAAGCTTGCCGTTCAGGTGGGGGATGACCTTACCGACGGCTATACGAGCGATGGGGGTAAGCATAAAAAATTTTTTCTAACCATTTTCCAATTTCAACTTACCCTTAGCGGCGCCAGTGGAGGCGGGAATGATGTTGGCACCAGCGCCACGGCCAGCGCGCCAGTCCTTGCCAGAGGGACCGTCGACGGTCTTCTGGGTGGCGGTGGTGGCGTGGACGGTGGTCATGAGACCCTCGACGATACCAAAGTTGTCATCAATGACCTTGGCAAGGGGAGCCAAGCAGTTGGTGGTGCAGGACGCGTTGGAGATGACCTGGTACTCGGACTTGTAGGTCTCGAGGTTGACACCGCAGACGAACATGGGAGCATCAGCAGAGGGAGCCGAGATGACAACCTTCTTGGCGCCACCGACCAAGTGAGCCTTGGCCTTCTCGGTGGTGGTGAAGACACCAGTGGACTCAACGACATAGTAGGCGTTGTCCTTACCCCAGGGGATCTGGGAAGGGTCGCGCTCAGCGTAGACGGAGATGGCCTTGCCGTCAACGATGAGCTTGCCATCCTTGTGCTCGACCGAGCCCTTGTAGCGACCGTGGGTCGAGTCGTACTTGAACATGTAGACCATGTAGTCCAGGTCAATGAAGGGGTCGTTGATAGCGACCACCTGAACCTCGGGGTTCTGGAGCGAAGCACGGAGGACAATGCGGCCGATACGACCAAAACTGCTCTATATGTGAGTACTACTTGACGGACAGTATCTGTTCTTTGGCTTACCCGTTGATACCGATCTGGATGGGCATGATGATAAAAAGTGAAAGAGATACAGAGCAAGCACACCTTGTTGAGCAAATTTTTTATACAATGGTGGGACGCGCTCAGTTTCGTGTTTGAGTCTCAGATTGATCATCTGGGAGTCGTCATTAAGCTTTTTGCGTTATCCATGGCATATAGTTGGGCAGCGATCATGGTATTGATTAGATTGTGACTCTTGCCTCTATTTCCCCGTCATTTCCCAATCTTTTCCCGCCCAGCCTTACACACTCAGCCCATCGATACTGCCCACGTATGTACTTTTTTCTCCAGTCACTCCGGGCTAAAGGTTTTGTCTCGGCAACGCTCCCAATATGTATAACAACGTAAAAGAAAAAAAGGAAAAGGAAAAAAGAAAAGAAAAGATGCGCGCAGCAAAATAGGATCAGGTAATCGAGGGCCCACGATAAACGTATCTCTGCTTTTCCACATGACGCAATGTTTTCACTCTCGTACGCATGGCGTGCACATGGATGATAAATCCACGATTATGTAAAGCGGAAAAGATGATGTTTGGGAGATGGCTTTTTGGAGATAAGATGGCTGATTTCAGCTTGAATAGTCTGTACCGTATGTACCTGACTATCAAATTAGGACGCGTCGCGAACGAGTCACTTTCGTGGCAGTAATTGCCGGGAGTTCTAAATAAATGCCGACATCATCATTGAGGTGCCACGTGTATATAAAATGCGCCCAACAGTGGCATGCTGTAGTACAAACTTCCTAATCTCTTTAGGATACCTCTTTTAGTCATTTCTACCCACTGCAAGTATCCGGCGACCCAGTAAAATTAACAAATTGCTCAGCATGTCACCGGATACATCTGGACTATCCCGTGCTGTGGAACGCAGTGCTGATGAGAATGTGCCTATTTGAAATCGTTGCTGTCACCTTGATCAATTTCCCGCCAAACAAGCGTTTACCATTTTTCAACCGTCGCAGACCTCCATATCTCGATCGAGGGGGCAAAGGAACACCTTTGAATACCTGGTGACTACAAGCCGTTGCATTAATCGTTATATAGTGTCACATATAGCGCGTCACGAATACCGAAAGAAAACCACCACATAGCTGGAGGGGACGTATTAAACAGAGGGGCTGACGCATTTTGGGGTGTTTATATTCACGGAGAATGCGAAGGCAATTAGTGGTTTTGTCAAGCTTGACCAAGCGATCCGCAAAATAAATTGGTAATTAGATATCAAGTATCAATTCTCGCATAGTTAGCCTGTTTCAAGTCTTGGTCATCATTTCTGCCCTCATAAGCCGACCAGTTCCAGTCGCTTTAAGAGGTCAGAAGTTGTTATGTGTTTTAATTATGTGAGGGCGATGAAAAGATAAGAGGTGGGAAGGAGAGGGATTCTGTTGCTGTTGGGGCGGGTGGAGATGACGTTGTAACGGGGGCTGGGGTGTTTAACGTCGGCAGCGCATTCTTGATACCTTGTTGATACAAACCTTTTCTTATCAACTTATCTGATGAAAGTAGGAATCCCTATGAAGTAGAATGGGAGTCATGTTGAGTGATCTTTCGACGACAAATGTGTACCATCTTACTCGCAACAGAAAGAAACTTCTTATCGTATCTAGGAAGAGCTGCATATGATGATGCTCTCTGGGATATAAAAGCTGCGACACTGGTTTAGCGATGAAAAAGTCATCGTTCACCAGACGCAGCAGATATAGATAACCAGTTGTACCTAAGACAATGGGAAGCAATTAGTCGCTCTATATATAAAAGCATTCGCTTTACCGATAAAGTCGATCGCCACGGTCTTGTCTAGCTTGTGATCTAGTGGGTACAGAACATGACGCACAACACCTGCGTTCGTGCGTAAGTTCTTCGATTGCTGTGTCAGCATCATCGCATCATCCGTGTCCGCCTTCTTAAATTCATTTGCGCATATCTCCGTATCTTCAGCCGTGCGGAGGATGAGATCGATTTTTCGGCCATATTGGCTCAGCTTAAGGTCAAAGTAAGCGTTGTTGACAGCGTGGTTAACCTTCGTAGCAACGGAACTGTGTTCGCCGCTGGACGGAAAAGGTGCAGGTTAAGATAGCCGCACAATAAAATGTTTGCCAATTATACTTACTCCACCATCGTTATTCCTGTGTCATCCAGTAGAATGTCGAGAAGCGCTGCGAATCTGCGATAGCATGTTGCTTCAGAGTCACTATCTCGATGTCGACCGAAGTTCCTGGCACTTCAAGGTTGAACACAATGAGCTACATCATAATGGCCGATCATGCAACTTGGGATCTCTCCCTGACTTACACTTGCTCAAGAATCAATAGTATCGTATATTCGTCGGTATTTTCCTTGTCGCAGCTTGACAAAATATATTTCTCCTTGTCGATACGCTTCAGCATTGCCTTCGCCGATGATTCTTGCACGATTTGATTGAACAGCGCTATAGCACTATCGGGAAAATGGTCCTCTTCGCATGCCTTCATCCGGCTGGCCTCCGCCCGTACATTCTCCCATACCATTGGCGGGACGTTGCTCTGGTATATAGCAAGGAACCTTGTATCTACTAGATTGTAGATTCTTGATACTGACAGTCTATCACCAATAGAAAACGTAAATCAGCAAGAGGTAAGCAGGTAATATATCGTAAGGATTTTTCATACTTGATGACAGCGTCCCTCAGCGGTGTCTTCGGCTTGAGCAAGTGTTTGGCCGCAAGTTTCAATAGCGCCAAACTGCAGTCGGAATCGCACTCTAGACTAGCCACAGCCCGCAGCTCCTCCTCTTCCGTTCTGCTTATGTGGGTCCCAGAAAACTAAATTTATCATTAGAAATGGTTGTTAGAAACTAGTGAAAATAAAACACGTATGTCCTCATTTTTGTTTCATACGCAGTTATACACGATCTCATGGAGCTTTCGCTCGAGATCTGTGACCTTGACAGCCTGTGTGACCTTGTTCGCCGAGGCGTCATATGAGGTAGAAGGCGGGGTTGAAGACTCGACGCCTGCGACTGCGGAAGCATCGTCATATACACGTGAACTCATTCCTCGCAGCAGTTTTGCGCCCTTCAGCTTATATTCCAGCTCGATGCCAGTCTGTGCGATGTGGGCAAATATAGAAGATAAGATAAGTACTTAGTCCAGTTCTTCCAGGCATGTTTACCAATTCATTTGCGGTGGCCAATATGGTGGTCCATTTTTCCTTTTGAAACTTAGCGGCGTTGGCACTAACAAAACAAAATGAGCACGGACAACATCCGACTTAAGTCCGTCCTTACCCGAGTACCAGGCTTTGCTTTTCGAACTTCGTCAATGTTTTGATGAAGCGATTCTTCCACGCGGAAAACAGATTCGCTGCGTCCAAATGGGTGAGACTGGCGGACCACTTGGGGAGATCTTTGTAATATTCAGCCATGAACGCGCCAAAGGTGGGCCGACGCTTCTTTGACACAAACTCCTCCATTTCTCGTTTGTGATAAAAAAAATAAGTTGGACTGCTAGCCTTCTGGTGACAGACACTCCCATCGAACTTACCAGATTCACCCTCAAATTTTCGTTTGGACATCTTTGCACAGAGAGGTTTACGGAGTAGCCCAAGAGTAATGAGCGTGCGGAAGATACTATGCGCGAGAGACGCGTAAATCAATAGAATTAAGTGGGCGGAGTGGAGGTTTTTTGCCTTGTGAAGGTGCTTTCTTTCATGGCTCTTCCCAATAAAGATCCAAGCCCGTCCCCCGGGACAGGCATCACAACTTCACGTAACTACGGCAACCGCACACCTACCTCACCATGGCAATAACATCTCCTACCGCTCGTATGCCCAGGCGAACCGCGGTATGAAAGCGACTCCTTTGACCACCGCATCACCGGACAAAGAGGTCCCTTGGTCCACGTAGCCTCGTACTTTTCGGCATGGCACTGAGTGCTTCAATGTCTTTCATAATGTTACCAATGAGAACTCGGACCCAAAGCCTTGTACCCTCAGGCGCGCATCAGGTGTAGGCCCTGGCAGTTTACAGCATCGTGATAATGGTCAAATTATAATCGAAATTGCCCTGAACTCTGAAGAGGCTTGTACACAAGGGTGTGCAGAGCCACTTGCACTCAATGAGTCTGTCTCTCCGGCTGTACGCTCTCTCCCTCCCGACCAACAGATGACACGCGTACGGCTGGACAAACTGGCGCTCATTCCCGGAGAGGAATTGGAACAGGGTTTGCGGCGTTGCCTCGCGCCGTATGGACAAGCGTTGCAATTGGCGCTCTTGGAAGGCCCGAAGCTTGGATGGTTCAGTGGTCGTGGATATGCTGTCCTCACCGCAATGATTCTGATAACAGTATCTTCCTCTAACACATCAGATGGATCTTTCTAAGACGCAGGATGGCCCACACCGTAGCTTCTACGCCACCTGGAAGGACATGGGTCCTCGTTGTCGATACTATCACAGGGGAATTCGCTGGTGGGTTGCCCAGCGCGACCTACTAGGAAATACCCTAACTATAATAAAGCTGCCCACTTGGCAACGAGCTGTACTTACCCCGTTAACCCAATGATTCACAAAAAGACCAATAACGCCTCTACCATGAGTCAGGCGACCGCTACGACCCCCAGTGCAGATTCGCCGGCTCCACACGAAGCCCGCACCAGATCCGCCCGGCTCAGAATACCGCAGCTGTTAAATCTCACGTCTCGTCACTATTTAGAAAGCATTTGAGAAGGCCAAGAACATCATACGTCTGGACCGCAAACTGTCAAACCCGACAGCAGTCGCTCAGACTGGCAGCGACCTTCAGAAAAACCGCGGGGCCTCAACGGCCTGACCAAGAAGGAAGACATGGAGATGCCGCGTCTTCCTCCGGCCTTGAACAGGCGAACAATAACAAGAAAACGACCAGCCTCGACCTCCCGACAGAGCCGGACGACGAGGAGGAGGATGGCGATTTTCAGCCAGATGATGATATGCAATACGCATCTGGCAAATCGTCGGCGATCTCAAAAGACACTGGGTGACGACATGTCTTCCGAACCGCACACTGTACACCCCCAAGCCAATACACTTTTCGCATCCGCTGCTGTCATTATTCCAGATAGCGGACAGCAGGAGTAAGCTTTATTATTCCACTCGACTAGAGCCCATGTTAAAAATCGGCTCACTTAATTGTCGCCGCCTCACAAAGGTCGGTGCCTCACAAACAAACAACTACATATTCCGTCATGCCATACGCACTTGAGCACAACGGCATTACACTAGAGGCACCAGTATTATAATGGCATCATTGAGTGTCATCGTGTAGTCACCCCGGTATTGTCCTTCTGGATTTATTCAGTGTCACGGTGTGGAATCAATCAGTATTTCTCCGGTGTCATTCAGTAAGTACTTTTCCTCCGGTGTACGCACTAGCTAATATATACAATGCCTTGCCGTTTCTTATTGAAGTTCACAAGGTAGGGGATGTTGTTCAAATCGAGTATCGTGTTGCTTCCTCGATATAGCACAAAGGCCTATCCTCGTACGGGTTAGAAATCTCTCAGTGAGAGGTGTACCTTTCAAACCATCATGGATCTCAATCATAAGCAATCAGAAAGAGAGGAAATAGGTTACACGGCCCAGTTGCTGATAAAATAAGCACCTGAATGATGTGCTGTATGGTGTAAAAATCATCAGTGAGCTAACGATATAAAGCATATCTCACTTAAATGGTTGGCGCGGTTGGACGATATTTTGGTCAAAGAGGATATCCAAAGAAAGGTAGGCGCGCGGTGATCCCTTATTTATTGATTGCTTCGGGCAGGCAAACCAAGTCATCTAAACCGAAGGTAGTTGTTATCTTCTGGGCTGCGTAAGGGCATATCATGACATTGTACGGATATTTGCTGCCCTTGTACCAAACTTAACGCATTGAAACGCGGCTCTAGTCGTTGCTGCCGCAGCAAGTAGGATGGCAAGACCATCATACTTGGCGTACTCTTGCCAGAACTTTTCCAGTTGGGGTCTTGAGGAAGTGATCCTGTAAAAAGGACTGGTATTAAGACATACCGAGAATTTAAGGCGAAAAGAGAAGAGCATTGCAACGAGGGACGTGAATGAAGAGTGTCTTATCCACGATTTAATGGGTAATAAGAACAAAGAGCGCATTGCCGCGTTACCCAAGTGCTAATTCTCGATATGCCGCAACGTGCGGCACCGCTTCAGTTTGTTGTTAAATGGTTTCAATGCAGAAGCACCCTTCGCTTTTTCAGTAATATCCTCATATTAGATATAGCAAAAAGTACATTCGAGCTAATGACCAGAGTCATTATCTGCCAGCATGTTTGAAGACTTCTTATTAACTGCTGCATCGCATACTACTGCATTATATATCATAAGAAATGCGGCAGTTTCTGTCCGCCCGAGAGTGACTTGCGGTCCCTGCTTCTCCAAAGCAAATCCCTTTTTGCTTGATATTCTTCATCGAATGTTATGAACAAACATGCTGAACTTCAAAAGGCATTATCTGGCGATATACAAATGCACCAATAAAAGTGTCAATCGATGACCTGACCGTCCGGCATGGAGATGATGCGTGTAGCTTCCGTTTTATTTTCCTAGAATTCGATTCGGTTTTTTCAGTTTGACCTTTTGGTCAGACAACAAAGCGCATAGGCCAGAGTCCAGAAGCAAGAAATGGCTCTCAGTTCCGCTGTCATGCGGTTTCACTTGAACGAGTTTGTTCAAGATAGGGATGTCCATATGGAATCTACCATTTAACCTACAGAGGAATAAAAGGCCTAGTCGCTCGAGTACGCCAACATTAATAGCAAGAGTTGAATCTATCCAACTCGGCATAATAACGCAGAACTCCACTTTCTCAAGGTCGTTGAGCCAACGAAGATGATAATATATTTAGAGTATACAAGTATAAAAGGAAATCAGAAAAATAACTTGATGCAGCCCAGTGAAAGGAAGCTACTTGATGCCACTACGAAATCGGTTATCGAAAGCATAAGCTGCATTTCCGTCTACCATGAAACCATGGCCGCCAGATGCTACGAGAGTCATAACACTACAATGGCAACTGTACAAGGCAATAGACATTGTACAAAACTACCACTTCACTTGGGACGCCAACCGGGCATTAAAGCGCACAGGCATATTCCACAGGCCCGCGGAAAGACATCGCTGACCCACGAAATCCCTTGTCTGAAATGAACTCCAAATGCTACGAGGGACATAACGCTACAATGGCAACTGTACAAGGCAATAGACATTGTACAAAACTACCACTTCACTTGGGACGCCAACCGGGCATTAAAGCGCACAGGCATATTCCACAGGCCCGCGGAAAGACATCGCTGACCCACGAAATCCCTTGTCTGAAATGAACTCCAAATGCTACGAGAGACATAACGCTACAATGGCAACTGTACAAGGCAATAGACATTGTACAAAACTACCACTTCACTTGGGACGCCAACCGGGCATTAAAGCGCACAGGCATATTCCACAGGCCCGCGGAAAGACATCGCTGACCCACGAAATCCCTTGTCTGAAATGAACTCCAAATGCTACGAGAGACATAACGCTACAATGGCAACTGTACAAGGCAATAGACATTGTACAAAACTACCACTTCACTTGGGACGCCAACCGGGCATTAAAGCGCACAGGCATATTCCACAGGCCCGCGGAAAGACATCGCTGACCCACGAAATCCCTTGTCTGAAATGAACTCCAAATGCTACGAGAGACATAACGCTACAATGGCAACTGTACAAGGCAATAGACATTGTACAAAACTACCACTTCACTTGGGACGCCAACCGGGCATTAAAGCGCACAGGCATATTCCACAGGCCCGCGGAAAGACATCGCTGACCCATGGATTCCCTTGTCTCTGGTGACAACTCGCCAGATTAGCGATCAGAAGAAGCTTAATGATAAAATACTTTGGGTTACTTATCAAAATCATACGTTTAAGGGCTAAGCAAGCATCCCACTTATCTTACGAATTCGGCCGCCAGATGCTACGAAAAACATAACGCTACAATGGCAACTGTACAAGGCAATAGACATTGTACGAAACTACCACTTCACTTGGGACGCCAACTGGGCATTAAAGCGCACAGGCATATTCCACAGGCCCGCGGAAAAACATCGCTGACCCATGGATTCCCTTGTCTTTCAAACAGCAACGAGTGAACAAAGAAATCAAACTAAGCACCTTCACAAAGCGAAAAACTCCACTCCGCCCACTTAATTTTATTGGCTTATGCGTCTCTCGCGCATAGTATCTTCCGCACGCTCATTACTCTTGGGCTACTCCGTAAACCTCTCTGTGCAAAGATGTCCAAACGAAAATTTGAGGGTGAATCTGGTAAGTTCGATGGGAGTGTCTGTCACCAGAAGGCTAGCAGTCCAACTTATTTTTTTTATCACAAACGAGAAATGGAGGAGTTTGTGTCAAAGAAGCGTCGGCCCACCTTTGGCGCGTTCATGGCTGAATATTACAAAGATCTCCCCAAGTGGTCCGCCAGTCTCACCCATTTGGACGCAGCGAATCTGTTTTCCGCGTGGAAGAATCGCTTCATCAAAACATTGACGAAGTTCGAAAAGCAAAGCCTGGTACTCGGGTAAGGACGGACTTAAGTCGGATGTTGTCCGTGCTCATTTTGTTTTGTTAGTGCCAACGCCGCTAAGTTTCAAAAGGAAAAATGGACCACCATATTGGCCACCGCAAATGAATTGGTAAACATGCCTGGAAGAACTGGACTAAGTACTTATCTTATCTTCTATATTTGCCCACATCGCACAGACTGGCATCGAGCTGGAATATAAGCTGAAGGGCGCAAAACTGCTGCGAGGAATGAGTTCACGTGTATATGACGATGCTTCCGCAGTCGCAGGCGTCGAGTCTTCAACCCCGCCTTCTACCTCATATGACGCCTCGGCGAACAAGGTCAAACAATCAGCCAATATCAAACAATCAGCCAATACTACAGATCTCGAGCGAAAGCTCCACGAGATCGTGTACAACTGCGTATGAAACAAAAATGAAGGAATATGCATTTTTTTCACACATTTCTAACAATCATTTTTACTGATAAATTCAGTTTTCTGGGAACCCCATAAGCAAAACGGAAGAGGAGGTGCTGCGGGCTGTGACCAGTCTGGAATCCGATTCCGACTGCAGTTTGGCGTTGCTGAAACTTGCAGCCAGACACTTGCTCAAACCGGAGAAGACACCGCTGAGAGACGCTATCATCAAGTATGGAAAATCCTTACGATATATTGCCTGCTTATCTCTTGCTCATTTACGTTTTCTATTGGAAATAGACTGTCACTATCGAGAATCTACAATCTAGTAGATACAAGATTTCTCGCTATATCATATATATATATAATAATCAATTTATTAAAATCGATTTCATACGGGGATACTAGTTGGCCTCGTCCATCATGGCTGGAAAAACATGATCTTCCGTATTCACTCCTTTGCTCGCATGCCTGTCGCCCCGCTTTTCTATTTTATTACGTCAAATGATATATGTGCCAGAATGTGGAGATAGTGCAGCCGTGATTGACCATTGCGGTCTGATCATGCTGCTACCCTCGCCACCGTTAGAGCTTACTGTATCTCTACTAGATCGAAACATCCTCGTGGTCGCTGCGGAAATCTCGTTCGTTGTGTTTAATTATGAGTATCTTTTTAATTTGAAAGAGCTATGTTTAAATCTCATGAATGACCTAGGATGTATAAATAAGCGGGGAGGAGAGTGATGTTGACGTGCGTGTGGCTGCGGTGGAAGCTGACGGGGCGGAGGCGTTCAGTGTTGGCAAGGCAACGCTGGCTTTTCGCTGGTATAGCGCCTTCTTTGCCGACTTGGCAGTCGTCTGCAAAGTATACTAGAGGTAGGATATGAGAATAGTATTCAGTGTATGTGCAGCATCGTACTTTAAAGAAGAAGAGGCCTTTCAATGTATCTTGGAAGAGATGGAAGTTCTGCGGTTCTTTTGGATAAATAAGTGGCGACACTGGCTTAGCGATAAAAAAGTCATCATTCACCAAACGCAGCACATATATATAGCCGGTTGTACCTAAGACAATGGGAAGCAATTAATCGCGCTACATATAAAATCATCCGCTTTACCGATGAAATCGATCGCCACAGTCTTGTCTAGTTGGTGGTCTAGTGGGTACAGAACATGACGCAGCAAACCTGCGTTTGTGCACAAGTTTTTTGATTGCTGCATTAAGATCAAGGCATCGTCAGTAGTCTCCTTCATAAATTCGTTCGCGCATATCTCCGTATTTTCAACCGTGCGGAGGATGAGATCGATCTTTCGGCCGTATTGGCTCAGCTTAAAGTCAAAGAAAGCATTGTTAACACCGTGGTTAATCTTCGTTGCAACGGGACTGTTTTCGCCGCTGGACGGAAAAGGTGCAGGTTAAGATAGCCGCACAATAAAATGTTTGCCAATTATACTTACTCCACCATTGTTATTCCTGTCTCGTCCAGAAGAATATCCAGAAGTGATGCAAATCTGCGATAAGACGTTGCTTCAGAGTCGCTATGCCGATGTCGACCAAAATTTCTGGCACTTCAAAGTTGGACGCAATGAGCTACACCATAATCACCAATAGTGCAAATTGGATCTTACTCTCCCTGACTTACACTTGCTCGAGAATCAACAGTATCGTATATTCGCCGGTATCCTTCTTGTCACACTTTGACAAAATATATTTCTCCTTGTCGATGCGCTTTAGCATTGCCTTTGCCGATGGTTCTTGCACGACTTGATTGAACAGTGTCATACCACTAACGGGAAAATAGTCCTCCTCGCGTGCCTCCATCCGTCTCGCCTCAGTCTGGATATTATCCCATACGACTTGGGGGGTGTTGTTCTGGTATATGGACAGAAATCTTGTATCTACTAGATTGTAGATTCTCGATAGTGACAGTCTATTTCCAATAGAAAACGTAAATGAGCAAGAGATAAGCAGGCAATATATCGTAAGGATTTTCCATACTTGATGATAGCGTCTCTCAGCGGTGTCTTCTCCGGTTTGAGCAAGTGTCTGGCTGCAAGTTTCAGCAACGCCAAACTGCAGTCGGAATCGGATTCCAGACTGGTCACAGCCCGCAGCACCTCCTCTTCCGTTTTGCTTATGGGGTTCCCAGAAAACTGAATTTATCAGTAAAAATGATTGTTAGAAATGTGTGAAAAAAATGCATATTCCTTCATTTTTGTTTCATACGCAGTTGTACACGATCTCGTGGAGCTTTCGCTCGAGATCTGTAGTATTGGCTGATTGTTTGATATTGGCTGATTGTTTGACCTTGTTCGCCGAGGCGTCATATGAGGTAGAAGGCGGGGTTGAAGACTCGACGCCTGCGACTGCGGAAGCATCGTCATATACACGTGAACTCATTCCTCGCAGCAGTTTTGCGCCCTTCAGCTTATATTCCAGCTCGATGCCAGTCTGTGCGATGTGGGCAAATATAGAAGATAAGATAAGTACTTAGTCCAGTTCTTCCAGGCATGTTTACCAATTCATTTGCGGTGGCCAATATGGTGGTCCATTTTTCCTTTTGAAACTTAGCGGCGTTGGCACTAACAAAACAAAATGAGCACGGACAACATCCGACTTAAGTCCGTCCTTACCCGAGTACCAGGCTTTGCTTTTCGAACTTCGTCAATGTTTTGATGAAGCGATTCTTCCACGCGGAAAACAGATTCGCTGCGTCCAAATGGGTGAGACTGGCGGACCACTTGGGGAGATCTTTGTAATATTCAGCCATGAACGCGCCAAAGGTGGGCCGACGCTTCTTTGACACAAACTCCTCCATTTCTCGTTTGTGATAAAAAAAATAAGTTGGACTGCTAGCCTTCTGGTGACAGACACTCCCATCGAACTTACCAGATTCACCCTCAAATTTTCGTTTGGACATCTTTGCACAGAGAGGTTTACGGAGTAGCCCAAGAGTAATGAGCGTGCGGAAGATACTATGCGCGAGAGACGCATAAGCCAATAAAATTAAGTGGGCGGAGTGGAGTTTTTCGCTTTGTGAAGGTGCTTAGTTTGATTTCTTTGTTCACTCGTTGCTGTTTGAAAGACAAGGGAATCCATGGGTCAGCGATGTTTTTCCGCGGGCCTGTGGAATATGCCTGTGCGCTTTAATGCCCAGTTGGCGTCCCAAGTGAAGTGGTAGTTTCGTACAATGTCTATTGCCTTGTACAGTTGCCATTGTAGCGTTATGTTTTTCGTAGCATCTGGCGGCCGAATTCGTAAGATAAGTGGGATGCTTGCTTAGCCCTTAAACGTATGATTTTGATAAGTAACCCAAAGTATTTTATCATTAAGCTTCTTCTGATCGCTAATCTGGCGAGTTGTCACCAGAGACAAGGGAATCCATGGGTCAGCGATGTCTTTCCGCGGGCCTGTGGAATATGCCTGTGCGCTTTAATGCCCGGTTGGCGTCCCAAGTGAAGTGGTAGTTTTGTACAATGTCTATTGCCTTGTACAGTTGCCATTGTAGCGTTATGTCTCTCGTAGCATTTGGAGTTCATTTCAGACAAGGGATTTCGTGGGTCAGCGATGTCTTTCCGCGGGCCTGTGGAATATGCCTGTGCGCTTTAATGCCCGGTTGGCGTCCCAAGTGAAGTGGTAGTTTTGTACAATGTCTATTGCCTTGTACAGTTGCCATTGTAGCGTTATGTCCCTCGTAGCATTTGGAGTTCATTTCAGACAAGGGATTTCGTGGGTCAGCGATGTCTTTCCGCGGGCCTGTGGAATATGCCTGTGCGCTTTAATGCCCGGTTGGCGTCCCAAGTGAAGTGGTAGTTTTGTACAATGTCTATTGCCTTGTACAGTTGCCATTGTAGTGTTATGACTCTCGTAGCATCTGGCGGCCATGGTTTCATGGTAGACGGAAATGCAGCTTATGCTTTCGATAACCGATTTCGTAGTGGCATCAAGTAGCTTCCTTTCACTGGGCTGCATCAAGTTATTTTTCTGATTTCCTTTTATACTTGTATACTCTAAATATATTATCATCTTCGTTGGCTCAACGACCTTGAGAAAGTGGAGTTCTGCGTTATTATGCCGAGTTGGATAGATTCAACTCTTGCTATTAATGTTGGCGTACTCGAGCGACTAGGCCTTTTATTCCTCTGTAGGTTAAATGGTAGATTCCATATGGACATCCCTATCTTGAACAAACTCGTTCAAGTGAAACCGCATGACAGCGGAACTGAGAGCCATTTCTTGCTTCTGGACTCTGGCCTATGCGCTTTGTTGTCTGACCAAAAGGTCAAACTGAAAAAACCGAATCGAATTCTAGGAAAATAAAACGGAAGCTACACGCATCATCTCCATGCCGGACGGTCAGGTCATCGATTGACACTTTTATTGGTGCATTTGTATATCGCCAGATAATGCCTTTTGAAGTTCAGCATGTTTGTCCATAGCATCCAGATGGCCTCCAGAACACTAGATTAAAAGATACAGTATGTTAATATCAACCTTGACCTCCTTTCTTTGCTGCTTCACTAGATAACCCGCGCCTTCCTCAACGACAGCCTCTCGTAGTTGTCATACATAGCAAAATGAGTTTATATACGTTTATAGAACGGAAATGATGCTGACGGGAATGCAGTGATCACTTCTTCCATATGGCTGCGAATGGACTGTACAAAGTCATATATCGTTGGTAAGCCGACAACATAAGGGATTGGAAGATAGTATAAAAGGCAGATATTGCAGCATCTCAGCGCAGGCTCATACACTCACACCATGTAGTTCGTATATATGTAGTACCAACCAACGTTTTAACATCGCTATACGTTTGGCAGACAATATCGTTGTAAATGTTTTCTCGCTGCGGCACAGAACATTCATGTCGCATGTGTTTTGAATAGGTTTTAGGTTATCATATTTAAAAAATAATCGTTCTCATGAATATGGAAACAAGGTAAAATATACCTGGCAACAATTTCTGAATCCATATAAAAGTTGATACCTTTAAAGAAAAATCGAGTCGAAGAAAAAGGAACGGGCTATTTGCTGCTGTGTTCTGTCTGTGCTCAAACGCTGCATATGCCGTCCGGTCGTTTGCTTGGCTCCGCTCGCCTTCTCTTTCTTGTCCTGAATACAAGTGGCTTTTCCCGACATGGACTCGACCAAGGAAGCATTTCTCGACCTTATCGCCAAGCTCGATGACTCTCAGTTTCATGAGTTTGAGCAATTCGCCCGTTCGGCTATGGGTAACAACTTTGGCAAAAGACTTTCCGTTAGTATTTTGACAGCGTGCGTCATTAAAATAGAGGAATACCATGGCAAGATCCATAACCATGACGACGACGTGAATGACCTCGTGGAAGACAGCCACATTCAGGGTTTCCAGCCTGTCAGTGATGCTAAAATGTCTCATTTGGCTCGTATGATTCAAGATCTGCGGAAACGGGTCCCTATTTCGGCTGAAGCACCCGGTGAAAAAATTGTGATACCCGACAGCAAGGAGGTATACGAAACGAAACGTCTGTGCGGGGCGCCTTACTTACTTGCGTCTTTAATAGTATGCGGACTATACAGACAAAAACACGGTCCATGTCGACGGGTTCCTGTTCTCAGAGGATGATGTGGATGAGCTATGCGACGAGGGCAAGCTGTCGCGTAACTACTGCCTCGACTGTCAATCCACCAGCACAAAGCCACTCAGTAAGTCAGCTAAATCATGCAGGAACTTCCGTTGATAATCGTGCGTTTAGACTTCATTTCTCATTCTGCATCGGTGTTGCAACTGCAGTTCTTGTACCAGGTTGTCCTGGCTGACAAGGTCAAGGACAAGGTCATTGTGGATGTGGGCTCTCGTCTTGGCGCTGTGCTTTACACCGTAAGTAAAGTTCAATGACATACATACTTCGCGTGTAATAACTCAAACGTTTTCCCTATTAGGGTTTCCTTTTCACGCGTGCTCGCAAAATCATAGGCGTGGAACTGAACGAATGGTTCTGCAAGTTGCAGCAGGACATGGTTCAAAAATACAGAATGAGCAACCGCGTCGAGGTAAATGCAGTGTGATACTCTATTGAAGTTTTTCTGATGGGTATGTGCCCGCATTAGGTACGATGCAATGATATCCGGAAAACACCCGAATTGTTGTCAAAGGACGCGGACGTGGTGATTATGAATAATGTGTTCCAATTCTTCAACGAGCTGCCCGTGCAACAGGAGATCTGGAACTTTATTCGTACAGAGACGTCAAAACGACCGGGCTTGCTTCTCGTGACTCTGCCTTCGCTCCAAGACCAGCTCAAGGAAGCTGGTTTGCCCGCCACAAAAACCATGCGAGGCTGGGTCAAGGAAGTTAAACTGGATTATGAGAATGGGGAATACTTTCAATCCGAGCTGAATCAAGACGAGATTGACGAGATTAGCCAAGTGCATTTGTATAAAGTCGTGTCATAATATAATTACCGTATTATTTAATTAAATACGTTTCATATTGCGGTATGCATAAACGACAACATCGAGGCAAATGGCCAGGGTGATGGGTGCCAAAATGAAGAGCGCCAGGTATTGGAGTGACTTGGATACAAGTTCGAGCATGTAAAAAAGAGGAAGATAAACCACAGCAAGGAAAGATATTTCATTTTAATATTTATTGGCGCAGATGCACACAAAAATAAACGAATTTGGCACCAATACCCCAAAAACCTTAAATCGCCTGATATACACATGGCCAAGGAGCCGACTTATGGGTGAGTTCCTGATGATCCCTTCAAAGGCACTTCATGATA
Source organism: Syncephalastrum racemosum (assembly GCA_002105135.1). Classification (NCBI taxonomy): domain Eukaryota; kingdom Fungi; phylum Mucoromycota; class Mucoromycetes; order Mucorales; family Syncephalastraceae; genus Syncephalastrum; species Syncephalastrum racemosum. The sequence continues at coordinate 1,034,668 of MCGN01000001.1, forward strand.
TATAAACCCCTTGGAGTTCCTACCTACGAAAGTGCTACAACAATATCCAGATTCCAATCCCAAGTACAAAACAAACCGACTTGCGACAGTCTCAAGGTTACCGAAGAAATCATAAATACGACAACCCATAAGCACAGCGCACCATATATGATCGAAGCTATGGTCATGCGGTTTATTATGAAAACAAAAAGGAAGAAGAACGTGTGTATAATATAGTTTTTGTGTTAAGTTTTGCCTACAGAGAGGAAGAGATCTTCTTCTCGGAAGGAGCTGAAGGAGATTCGCTGACAGGCAGACCCTTCTGCTTCTTGAGAATGTTACTGATATAGAATTCACCGGCCTTGTAGCTTGAGCGCACGAGGGGACCGCTTGCGACGTACTTGAAGCCCATCTCCATACCCTTGTCCTCCCAGTACTTGAACTTTTCCGGCGTCACATACTCGTGGACCTTCATGTGTCGTTTCGTCGGTCGCATGTACTGACCCAAGGTGACGCAGTCCACATTGGCTTTTCGCAGTTCTTCGAGGGCATGCTGTACTTCGTCGTCGGTCTCGCCACATCCCAACATGATGGAAGATTTGGTAATCAGATCAGGCTTGGTGTCTTTGGCGTGCTTCAGCACAGACAGGGATTGACGGAAACCGGCGCGTCGGTCGCGAACGTACGGCGTCAGAGCCTCGACGGTCTCAATATTGTGTGCGTAGACATCCAAACCCGAAAGCGCCACTTTCTCGACGCACTCCAGAGAGCCGCCGAAATCGCCTGTCAGACATTCCACAAGGATGTGTGGCGCTCTATTAGAACGTCAGCATAGGCCCCGTGTAGCGAGAGCTTTATAGTCTTACTTGGTCTTAATCTTCCGGATAGTTTCTGCGAAATGCCCTGAACCACCATCGATAAGATCGTCACGGTCCACACTGGTCAGAACGACGTAGTCAAGACCCCATCGAGAGATGGCTTCGGATGTGTGCTCGGGCTCGTGCGGGTCGAGTGCCTGGGGTTTACGGTTCGTCTTGACAGAGCAGAAGCGGCAACCACGAGTGCATTCGTCACCCATTAACATGATGGTGGCGGTCGCAGTTTCGTGTTCACCTAGAGTAGAGTAGAAATCAATACGATACTATTCAATTCCCTAATCCTCATCCTATCGCTTTAAAGTGACAATCCCACGCACCTCCACCCCAGCAAGAGTCGATGTTGGGACACCGTGCCTCCTCGCACACAGTATGAAGCTTCAGACCGCGCAAGTCTTTCTTGATGCGGGCATAATTTCCACCGGAAGGGATATCTGTCTTGAGCCAGCTGGGGAGTCGCGGTTGCTTACTGTCATGGCCTGGTCAGCTTAAAACGTTCTCTTTCTCGTTCTCTTTCTCATTCTCTTTCTCATTCTCGGGGGAATCGCTCATAAGAAGAGTAGCACCACGACTTACAGCTTGCTTGTTTTGACTTTTTTGCCCTCAACGACGGTCTGCTTCAGTTCGAGAGCCTCTTCCGGGGTCAGCTTCCCGGATGCGCCCGTGTTCACAAACTCGTCCAGGGCCTGTGCGTCCTCAGCCGCGAGACGCTCACGCAGCTTGGACAGTTTGGAATTCGGCGCGGGATCGGACACGGTCGTGGCATGGGTTCGCCATTGCTGAGACTAGAGAGGGGCTTAATATGGACACTGAGAAAGAAGCACGAGTTATTATTACCACGGCAGCTCCAAGGCGGGCGTGGTTGTAGAGACGTGGTAGGAAAGTCGTCTGCTTAAGCATTTGGAGAAATAAGGAAAAGGGAAGCTATATTTTTTTGCTGGGGGAAAAATGCGGGAAAGCACCTTGTCGGGGTTGGTATCTTGTCACCGAGTAGCTCACCACACCCGAAAAAAAACCAATGCTCACCAATCAAAAGGAAACTCAATATGCCAAAAGAGGCTTCATCATCCAGTCTGCAGTTCTTGACTAAAACATGGCAGAGATATCGCTTTTGTATAAAGCGTTAGCGATCCACAACAAAAAGAAGTGAGATTCATGCTGTGTCATACTACAAATATTCCCGGCCCAGACGGAAGCCAGATCGACATCGAGATAACAGCCCAGCTAAGCTTATTCGACGGTGCTTTCCTCTTTTCCCTTCTGTATGGGATTCTGATAAAGAGGGATAACACCATAGTTCCATCACTGAAAAGCGCACTAAGCGAAATAAACAGCAATGCAGAAAATTGCAGTATGGCAGATGGCGTCAGATTTGTAGCAGTAAGTATTAGCTCACAATTGGTGCCGGGTATAAGAAGAAAAAAAAGGGAAAAAAAGGGTGAGACGAGAAAGACCAAGTCCTCAAGGACGACATGAAGGACGGCAGAACCATTTATCAACGTTGTGCCAGTGCTTTGGACAGAGCATTCCTCAAGTTTAGCGCGCATTACCGAGATTCTCCAAGCTCTCGTGGCACAAGTTGCGAGACTTTGAATGCACTCAGCCTCAGCCCCGCCATTGATGGCTGGATCAAATTTCTTGTCCTTCCACAGGAGGCGCAGACGAGTTCCCTCGCATGGTCCGCTACTCAATGCTTAAAATTATCTCTTTGGTTATCCTATGCTGATACGGTATAGCAAAATCATATTGTTAAGTAGCGTGGATATATGAGGATATAGCAAGTGGAGCATTTCGTACGTGATTCTTGTTGCTGTTACGACGAATGTGGAGATAAAAGCAAAAAGGGTTCTGAGAATATCTCACCGTGAGTATTCTTTTGAATAAGCGACAGAAGCAGCGATGCACGCGCCACAGCGTCCACGAATGTCCTTTGACAGCCTTCTGACGGTGTACAAAATGGGAATAGTTCCTTTATTACGGTACATCAACATAGATACCATTATCTCTTTCTCTCCTTCTTTTGCCCTGTTTTCTGCCCTGTCTGTCTGTCATAAGATTATGCAGGATGGACTTACTGCTTCTAAAAATTCTGCTTCCATGTGTATTTTTTAGCCTCGCTGCTGTGCTTCTAATCTTATGGTGCGTCGTCATGGCAAAAACAAAGAAGCAAATCCGTGAAGAACGTACGTAGGTCATGGGCCAAAATGACGATAGACCATCCGTTATGATACTGTTGAGATATTTGTGTCGGCTTCACTGATATAATTGATATTATACATATAGTCGCTCAAGATGATTATCCTTTCCAGGATTTGGAATCTCAAGCTACAACGTCTCCTTTCGCAGAGGGTCAGCACCGCACCTTGAACGAAGCAAAACGACATCCACAACAGCATGAGCCACAGTCCTCTTCTCGTCCGCTTTCCGGAGAGAATTTCGACCCACCGCCTGTGTATTCAACCTAGCGCCCAATTCTTGATAACTCTACGTATAAAGCTTTAAATAGATGTATACTGTATATAGAAACGTAAACTCACATGAATGAATGTTTAAATCCTTTCATAAGTGTTGTGCACCCGGACGCATATAACTCTTTCTTGTTTTCGAACAAACAAATACACTTAGGAGCTAATAAAAACATCGAGCTTCAAGAATTACGAGAGGGCACAATATTATTCAGGCCTTTACATATGTGTATCGACTCAGTACAGTCTCATTTATAGCATTTTCTATGTTTCGCATGTGTAACATGGCATGTGCGAGCAAGGTGAGGCCGCGTGGCGTCATAGGTGAACCTCACTGCGTTTCAGAGATGTGATTATCATGTGAGGCAGGATAGAACATTAGACATTACTCTTAGGGAAGCAATCCTTGGGGCGCAAGAGTAATTGGACAATATATATCAGTATCATATCGCTCAACATGGGAGCCGTCCTATGGATTCGTCCTGCTAGTGACGGAGGAATTTTGAGGTACTATACATTTTGTTAGCAAATTATGGTCGCCTCGAAGATTTATACTTCTGATTTTGTATCCCTTTCTTCAACATTGCTCATGCTGCAGTATGCAAGTTGAACGCAATTATCCAAGCATATATGAGATGTGAACATCTCAAAGAAAGATGTTAGGTAACTCAGTATGTACAATATGGCCAAAGTCCATAGAGTATCTTCTGTGAATTACTCAGGGTAAGAGTATTATACAGTACTTGTCGAAGAAAATTCTATCGTTACTTGCTATACGTCCATTAGACATATTGGCGCATTTCAAGAGAGGCAGGCAGGTTATCTGTAGCAGGGAAGCCGGAATGCGGTATGGGAGCAAAAAAGGAAGAAAGAAGAAGACGACTGATCTAACCCATTACGCGGATGCCAGCGTCGTTGTCCCCAGCGTCATATCGCTTGACCTACGATCCAATGGTATTTATGCCCATCATACTCATGCTATATGTATCTTCAGCTGCCGCCAGCACAAGCTGTCACTCTGCCTATAGAAACAGAGGAGGTACGGATCAGCATAGGTCAGTTTAATAAAAGCTGAGGAAAGGACTGGATGAGAACAAGGGAGAGGAGACGAGTGCGCCACGACAGGATGAGAGAAGCGGTATTGCTGTTTATTCATATTCCCGGTATTCGCTATCTACGAGAGCTCTTACCCATGAGAGCAGTAAAGAAAGGTTGTTGCTCTTTCAAAGATCCTTTATTCGAGGGAGAATATTGGAGACCTCCGCAACTTCATTTTTACTGTTATATAGGATACCTTTTAGTCGGTAGTTTTCTAAGTAAGTGCATCTTCCGTAATCATTGCCCGGGCGCCGCTCCATTTTTTAACCTAATGACTTGTCTAATGATATTTACTCCAGTGAGTATATGGGCGCGCTATGGAGACACGCTCTGCTAAAAAGGGAGCGAGATGGCTTTGATTTGATTTCATAGCTTCTACCCGTGTAAACCCGGACCTTCCCGGGGGTCCTCCGATACGAATTCGCGTCAGTCCCCGACAACGGCGCTTGCAGTTAGGTATTGATGACTACCATCCAAGACAACCAGAAGCCAGAATGGATACAGGAATCTGTTCTGTTTCCAACGAATAGAGCATAACTGTAAGCAGGAAAGAAAAGGGCTCTATATTTGCGAATACATAAAAAGGTAAACTGGCATACGGATACATAACATCATGAAATTTAGAAACGAGAGACATCGCGGCCAAACGCCCAGGTCATGAACCAAAACATAGGAATAAGGAGTTTGTTGCGCATACTGACGCTCATACTGAGATACGCCGATCGCCAAAATACCCAGGCCATATGACCCCCTTCGGTGGCCTTCTCGTTGATAGGTGACATGTCTACGACGGCTTCCCACTTGCCAATATAGGCCATCGATCCTCGGCTCGCAAAGGTAAAGTCGGCCTGTTTCGGATCTTCCTGGCCGAGCTTGACTTCTTTGTTAAACACCTTGCCAAGGTAGATCGCCTTTTGGTTCGCCACCTGCGCAGTTGCAGGCAAGTCATACTCTTCGATAGTGGCGCAGTCGCCCAAAGCATACACATTTTTGATGGGCTCGCGTGTTTCCTTGTCCAGCACGCGCAGCTTGCGGTCAGTCATTACTCTAGAAGAAAAAAGAGAATTTAATGAATATTGAACCGCTGAGATCAGTAAGGCATACCTATGTGATTTTTCGTCTTTGACAACAGAGGTCATGGATTCAACAAGGGGGTTGGGCGCTAAACCGGTGGCCCATACGACCATACCCGCCGGGATATGGCCTTCTTCTTTGAGCTTCAGACCATCCGGTCCAACTTCGAGGACATGCGTCCCGGTTTTCACCTGGATGCCTCGCCGACGGAATTTTTGCGTGGCGTAGCCCGACAGCTTCTGGTCAAAGCTGCCCAAGATCTTGGGAGCGACATCGTACACGGTCATGCGTGTATAGCGAATCAAGCCCGGGTACAAGCGCGAGAGGTCTTCCGTAATGAAATCGTAAAGTTCCGCGGAAAATTCAATGCCGGTCGGGCCGCCGCCGACGACCGCAAAGTGGAGTTTATCGCGTTTCTCTTCTTCGGTGATACCAGGCTGGCAGGCATATTCAAAGCCTAAAAGAAGCAGGTCGGCCACGTGTTCAGATGCTATGGACATGCATTAAAAAACGCTTACATTCCAGAATACGCGAACGGATCCTGCGTGCATCATCGATCTGTTTGAGGAAAATCGCGTGCTCCTTGACGCCGGGTGTGTTGAAGGTGTTGCTGTATGCGCCTACGGCGATGACCAGCTTGTCATAGTCCAGCTCAAAAGGTTTGCCCTTGTCTATATACGGGTCAGCCTGCCCCTTTTGTCCAATCCTGTTTTCTATCGCAACATACTATCAACCAGGTTCGAGCTGCAGTATATCTTCTGTTTTTTTATATCTGCCATGCATCGTGAGTCTAGTCTGACATGCCCAGATTTCCTTTTTATAATATACCAATTTTATCGCACCAAGCTTGATGGTACTCGAGCTCAGTTGAATAACCCCGCACAGGCTCAATAATACATCGCGGTTCAAGCGATCCTACCGCCGTCCTGCAAATGAGTCAAAAATTTAAATGAGCGTCCCGGCAGACCCGCTTATCATTTACTTGCCCCGCCAGCAAAGGAGTGAAAATGAAGAAGTTCCTTGAGAAGAGTATGAATGAGATCCACGCTACGCATCATAGCAAATCATCCAGTCTTACCGAGGCGAGATTACGGTAACGTCATAGTCCTTTTTGTTCAGTTCACGCTTCAGTTTGAAGCCTTAATCAAGGGTGGGAAGTGAGTTTCCGTCCATCGTGTTCCTAAACGTTAGCCCTATCACTTACCAGCCCAACCCGAGCCTGAATTCGATCAACAAAAAAGGGAAAAGAGATGTCAATCTCAAAGATGCTATAAGCACATGAAAATTAGGGCATACCGAGAATGACCACACGTCCTGTATGAAAGCATGCGAATTCGAGCGTTAAGATAAAAACTGACTGGTCATTGTCGCACAATTTTTACCTTGGGACCTGCGCAAAGTGCGCGTACTGAGACTCGCTAAAATTGCGGTCATATGTCAACATGTGCGACTTGAGTCTGCATTGTCTTCTATTGTATTCTTGTTACCTTGCTGAAGTGCTCCTTGGGAACCTCGGGTCGTCCATAATTTATGCAAATGCGTTCCGCCCACGAACGACGTCGTGCTCGGCGTAGGACGCGCGCTGACAGATAGAACTACATGGTATGAATACCATGATCAAATATAAATAGAATGAAGAGTTGACTTACTTTTCGTGAAAAGCATAAAGGAAAGGGAGAAAGAGAAAGGACTGAAAAAGCAAACAAAGAAGAAAAAAGGCTCGGGGTTTTGACATCTTTATGACGGCAACCAGGCAGAGTGACGGGTGTCTGCAATTAAAAAAACAATTTCGGGCAGTCCATGAGTAGGCTCCCACTCCAAGCGGGGCGTGTATTACCATACACCGGCAATGAAGGCACATGATCCCTGTGTTGCGTGCTTCGTTATTTTTATTATCGTTGCATTTCAAGCGCATGACTTGGGAGTCCTCTCTTCCAAAACATGGATCTATAGTAAGACGAACATAGATTCCATGAGGATGATAAATCGAATCACTGTCTCTCGTGATTGTAGCTTTTATTATTCATAATGTTCACGATGACGCACGGATATAGATGCAGTGGCATTCAAGGAACGGCGCTAGCCGAAATGGGCAAAACGGTGTTGATGCTGGATCAACGTGGAGATCACGAAAATGGGTGAAACCTTTAAGCCCTGGATCTATTCATCTCAGTCAGCGAGAAGCCAAGCTTTCCCGCGTGGAAATTGTTGAATTTCAACAATTCGGTGCTTGAACAAGGCTGCAAGCACGCGTCAATTCATCTTCAAACAGAAGAGCATTGCCCTACATGTCTCTTGATATAGTAGAACCATTAGTCACGACGGGTTCTCGGCTCATTTACCGATTAAAGCAAATCTAATCCCTGATCCGTCTTCTCTTTTTGTCGACCAGTCTGAAGCGCAAGATCACGAATTCACAGGCTCGTAACGCGCGAATCCGCCTATCATCTCTCTCTTCACTTTTTTTTGGACTTCTTCCCCAACAACAGGGCTGGGAATATAGATCTAGCATGGCCGACTACCAAAGATAGCGCCGCTCTTCCTTTTATGTCCTGGATGTCTCTCGACTGACGAGGATGCTTCCACATATAGACACGATAGGCAACCTTCATCCCAGCCACAGTATGGAAGTTTTGTCATGGATAGAAACGCGTACAAAACTTTCTATAAGTCGTTTGTTGCCAAGCTTTTATAGGCTTCATTATATTGCGTGATGTACAAATAAACCAAATTCATTCTAAGTAGCCCTTGTATAAAACAGAATATACGCTGTCTGATCAGCGTGGATAGTTTCGGATGTTCGGGTATTGTGCTCGCCGACCAAGACGTCTTCCTCAGAGACCGGCATAATGTTAGTGTCATCAATGTGCAACCATTGACCGCTTTGTCTTAATATGTCACAGGTGTAGTGACCTCCACCAGCAGATAGACCATGGTGATACACGACTACAAAGATCTTGTGTGAGAAGCGGTATTTTTCAAGATTCACCGTGTCATTTACTTACTGCCAAAAAGTTTGTAAGTGACTGGCTTTGTTGTTCTGTGAACGGGCGCGATCCAATCTAGTGTACGAGTCAGCGATAAGGAAGACACGCCAAAAATTACGCCTTTACCTTGCTGTATAGTTAATTCAGCGCCATAGTGAACTGCTTTCTGCAGTTTCTGGACACCACCGACGTTATCGAACACAAACCGCTTCATGTGCAGTATCAGCACCGGGGGCAGGCTCTCGAGGAAGACCTGCTTGGTTGCCTCAACACGCACACCCTTGGGGGAAAGATAATCGTGCATGATTTCAGGCACGGTCATGTTGCGGATTGCATCCTCCACAGACAAGACGTTCTCGGGCTGGATATCGAGGGGCAGAGACTGGAATGGCTCGAGATTGACCGAGTCCTTGGCGCCGGGACACCGCAGGGTTGAGCGGACCTTGCCGCCAAATACCTTGGTGATGGGTGATGTCTTGTCAAATCCTCCGGCCTGGACGTTGCTCGTCTTGTTGCCCGGCCCAACCTCGACCCAGCCACTCTCGGTGCTCTCCTTTTCGGCCTTCTCGGCGACAACGGAGACCATTTCTTCGTGCAGACCATCGAGGAGATAGCACAGAAACTCCTCGGCATCTTCCTGACGCCCCTTGAGTGAATCGAACCGCTTTTGGCCGCGCAAAGCGTCATAGACGTATTCGGGGACAAATGGCTCGCCATAGGGCTCGTTCGGGACGGGATGGGCACCGGTATCGGGTCGGAACTCGTTGATAAACTCAATGAGCGAATCGAGGAGGGGAGTCTTGCTCCGGAATGAGTGCACAACGTGGACGCCGATGGTCTTGATGAGGTTATAAAAGGGTGGGCAGTGAGACAGGGGCTGAAGGATGACGTTCATAAAGCAGGTGTTGACATTGTTGATAAGGCCACGGGGTTCAATCAGAGGGCAATGGAACTGAGGTTCGTAGCGATTGATGATATCGACAATGCCCATGAACTTGGGCTGGGGCGCAGCGAGCTGGTCGGCTGCGCGGACTGCGGCAGGGGCAGGTGAGGCAGCAGCGGTCCCAGGGACGGAGGCAGCAGGCGCCTTTGCTTTTGCTTCCGCGTTGGCACGCAACAGGGATGCCCAGCTCGTGGGCTTTTGCTTTGGTGCAGGTTGAGCAGGTTGAGCTTGAGCTGGAGCAGACTGGATCGAATTGGGTGAATCAACCGGAGCTTGTAATGACACACCGTTTGGCTTTGACTCCTTTTCCTGCATATGTCCGTTGACATGGACATCTCCTTTGGCTTGTTGCGGTTTCTCCTTCTGCTGTTGCTGCGCCAATGAAGTCTCGATGACACTATTGGCTGGGAGACCATTCAGCTGTTGTCGTTGTTGGCGTTGCTGCTGTTTTTGGTCGGGAATGGATTGGTTTGAGGTCGGTTTCCGTCGAGCACCGGCGACAAAAGGAATCTTTGGGACCTTGTCAATTTTATGATGATGAGAATAAAGATACTTTTATACACCAACCTTTTTCGGAGGGAATAGTGACAGGCCGGCCTGACTGAGCACTTCGTTAATCTCTTCTCGGCTCACATTGCCAAAGGAAATGGTGGGTGGTGCTATTGAGCTTGCAGTAGTAGAATTCTATATAGCAAGTATATAAGCAAAAAGAAGTCGCAGCAGTAAGAATGGATATTTACCTTTCCGGCAGTGGGCATGGTAAGATTGAATATTCAAAAGGGGACAAGTTGGATTAATCAACGGATGCGGATAGTGTAGTCGTGGAAAAGTGCGTGGAGTTGGGATAGAATGGAGTGGAGTGGAAAGGGCGGATGGGTTCGTATGTGTTGGATGGTTTGTACAAGTCTATGTATAGATCGCAAACAGATGCAATAAGTGTGTGCGTGTGTGTGTATGTTGTGTTGCGTATAATCGACGATGGGCGGAAGGGGCTCTCTTGCTTGCTGACAAAGAAATCGGTATGGTACAATTCACAGTAAACTTATATAGTGTGCACGCGACGAGAGAGCATAATATAAAAGTTGTCGTTTTGAGATCGTCAGCAGCAGACTCTTTTTGCTTGGCTTTCAAGGAACCGTCGCTTTTGAACTCGAGCCGAAGCGATGAGAATAGGAAAACAAAAAAAAAAAAAAAAAAGACGGGCAAAATTTGGGAAAAAAAGCAGCAGACAGACGAAAATGACGCGGGGATGGAAGGCGGTGAATGAATGGTCAAACGGGATCTCATCAACCGCTCTCTTTTGTTCCTTCTCACCCGGTGAACAGGACAATAACCTCAAAGACTCGGTGCCATCGTTTAAAACTATCACATTAGCAGTAGAGCATATATCCTACCTTGAAGACATCTAGCTGTAATACTGACGAAACGGACTCAACGACCCGTATATATAGGCTCGATCGTTGTCAATGGACAGATAATGGTCTCGGGGAAAGCAAATGCACGTTAATGGCGGATAAACTCGTAGGATACGTTATGGCTTGGACTCATTGATAGCTATCCCATTGAGACGGGTGCTTTCTCTGTTCCATGACTTGACAGTGAGGTGAGACCCAGACTTGACACGTCTTATAAACCATGGTAAGTATTCACTCGTGGATACGACAAAAATGGGCCATCGATGGACGAAGAGACATTTAGAAGTCTGCACAAATACTCTTTTAAACGATCGGCAACTTGCATGTCCCAAATGCATTACACGGAAATCCGTGCGTTAAGCTGAGGATGTCTAAGGAGGGGGTCCAGTGGTCATATGCAAAACACAGTCAAAAATGGTTTGGCTCTTTTTTTCTTTTCATTTAACGAGCCAGAGTCGCAGAGACAAAGAGAGAAACTGGAGAGAAGAGAAAGAATGGACAAAGGGGGTGGAAAACGTCCAAGGATATGTTTCGATTTTCTGCTTTTTTTTTTATAGAGGTGAAGATATTTATCGGCCGTACCTAAAACAAACATGATAAGCAAGGAGAAAAGAAAATAAGGATGCATTTATCAGATGACTTACTTCTGCCATTCCCACTCGCGGTTGTCGAGAGGACAGACTTGCCGGCTCTTGAGCCAGCGAGAAATGCAGTGGAAATGGAAGGCGTGCTATTATCCTATCAGCTTTTTGTTTTTCTCTCGTTGTTGAATTATGCCGACTTACGTTACAGATACCCCAAGCGACGGTGCATTCTTCTGAGGTAGCAGACGCTTGGTTGGCCTGGCATTCGATGCCTGTAATGTATAGGTGAGTCGAATACGATCAAGTAGCCTCGGTGAATGCTTACAGAGGTCCATGATATGATTACGGCAAATGGCACAGTTGTCGACCACAATATCTAAATAATGAAAACACCGATAAGGTCATCCATTAGAAATGTCATTGAAAGAAAAAGGTTCCGAATGGACATACCCCAAGCCCAAAGAGCAACAGCGCTCCACTAGAAAGTGGATAATAGGTAAGCATAAATAAACGAACGAAAAAAAGTAGGATCACAAAGCAATGAGCGGCCCAATGGAGTACCTTTTTGACTTCAAATCGCTTCTTATCAGAACTATCAGCAGCCTTTCCCTTTCCCTTGGTAAGAGCTGTAGATTGGTCCTGATCCTGTTCCTGGTTGGGAGGCACCTCGTCAACTTCCATTGGCGTCGACATTGTGTTGTAGATTTGAAAACGCGGGTTACGCCGCCTAATCGTCCTTCTCCTGTAAATGACGTTTTTGCGGACCTTAAACTGAACAAGCCCAAAATGGGTAGTACTCTTTCTTTCTTCCTCATGAATGCGCACATAACCCGCAACGAATCAGCACTCAACGCGAATACGCATAGACAATATACATATATATATATATATATTTGGGTTTCAGGATATAAAGATCAAAACAATAACAGCTTATTAAGACGATGTGATGCCACGCGAGTATTTTTCAGACGCCTTCTGCGCTTCGATACCGGCTGTGCCAGTGCAGTACGAGTTATGAACAAACGAGCGACAGCAACCGTAGCCCCATTTGCCTTCAGACCAGTACGAGCCCCAGACAGTCGTGTGGTTGTTAACAAAGACATCCTCGTCATACTTTGACTTGACTTTGGACCGTTCTTGACCTTTGATGACACGACCCGTCCGCGAGTACTCGACATAATTTTCGGTCTGAGCGAGCATCAGCTCCTTGGGCGGTGCGTTCAAATGCTCCTCGCCACCGTATTTCTCAAGAATGCTCTTTTGAGTCGTGTCGCGCACCTTGTCCTTCTTGGACTCGTAATCCTTGTGAAGAATGGCGACCTGAGTTGGGTTGGCCTGCAGATGCACGTCGTTGCCACGGTCTGCGGCCTGCCAAGCAAACATCTGGACTTTGGCCATGTCGGGCGCATCGCCGGTGTACCGCACAAAGTTGTCACCTTCAAAGGGTGAGTCCTCCTTTCCTTCCTTGCCCTTAAGAGGATTATCGCGCATGGAACGTGTCTTGGGATCGTAATAAGCGGATTCGATGTCCAAGTTCAGCAAGTACTTGGCCGTGTCTTCACGGATTCTGCACAAAGAGACGTCAACATAAATCAAATCACCGTGATAAGCTATAATCTATATTCCTACCTCAGATTACGAATGGTCGTGCGTGTCTTTGTGTTGACGTGCTGACCAGGCATGTCGGCTTGATCGGCATACTTTTCGTCGTCGTCGTCTTCGTCGTCGGATAAGCCTGCAATCTTCTTGGCTTCATGGGCTGTTGTAGGGCCTTGTTTGTCCAGCTCGGTTGCTTTCGCAGCCCTTCGTGCTTCTTCAATTTTCTCGTATTCTTCAATGACCTTGTCGTGCTCAGCTGGATCGTAACCGTTCCATCGATCTCTCTTCTCGTCCCAATCGAGATCGGGATTCTGAATGATTTCGTCTGCCTTGATGTTTTTGCCTGTCCACTTGGCACCTTTCTTTCTGGGTCGTTCCACACAATCTCGGGTTTTATGTGTCAATGCACCGCAGTTCTCGCATGCGCCTTTGCGGTATTTTGTTGCTGCCGGACCCTATGGCATTGAGATGAGACGATGCGAGAAAGACAGCCAAAATTCAACTTACAGCCCGTTGACCTCTGGCATACCAAAAGTTATCCTCAGCGCCGAACTTCGTGCCTTTGCGTTTCTCTGGTGCTTTTTGATGCTTCAACGAGACCTTGCCAGTATCGACATACCAAGGCGCCTTGAGCATGAATTGGGGTGTGTGTGGGTTGATTTCGTTGCCCTCCTCATCCACTTCAGCAGGCGCTGTACCCGCCTTGCGTGCAGCATCGAGATCTTTTTGTTTGCGATACTCTTCTTTTGTCAGTCGACTCGTTTGCAGAGACATGATATATGTTTATGATAGAACAAAAAAGCGGGAAAGAAAAGGTAAAGTAAGTACAAAAGAATGGAATAAGAAATGCAACCCCGTCGTCACCTTCTCCAATCCAATTTCATAATATTTTCCTGCAACAAAACTGAGAAACGAGGCGGGCTAGGAACCTATCACAATGTTTTCTTCATACCATCGCACCTATATTCTTAAACTTTACAAGCAGATCCTCGTCGAGGCGTCTTCATTCTTCGATGATCGCACACGGTAATCCCTTTTTTATTCAAATCTCATGCCCGATCTCACTTGCGATTTATCGCTCAGGACCTTTATTGTCAACCGCGCCCGCAAAGGCTTCAAGCAGTACAAGGACTGTCAAGACATAACGCGACTCAAAAACCAAATTAGCAATACACGAAAGGTACCTTATCTTACCTCACACGGAATCCACGAGCAGTTGTTCATTTCTTATTGCTTTTCTCCTTAGAAATTACACATGATAGAAAACGCCAATGCAGGCAACCAAAAGGCCGCGCTTAAGATTCTGGAAGCAGCTTACGGTCTACGTGGCAAAGTGCGCCACCGTCTGTTATATGCAAGTATATTGATACGGAGACAAAAGTGACCATGTATTGATAGTGCTGTACTATTGGTATAGGCGTATTTGCATCGTAACTATCCACCGGATTTCAAGTATCCCGAGCCATTTGCACCGCATGTCCCGCACACAGCACCACCTCCGGACCTCTGTGTGCCTATCCAGGCTCTCATCATAAAAGACCTTGACAAAAAGCTGGAACCCAAACTTCCTGAGCCACAATTCAAACCATTGCATCCTGGACGCAAGGCCAACCTCTTGTGGGCTCATCGCTCGCATATCCTCAGCTTCCTTAAACCGCCCCTTCCTTGGGAGATCCTCTGTGAACTCGAAACCAAAGCGAGTGCCAGGCCTCTCAACTCGGCTTCGGCGAAAGTACGGCAAACAGGCGGGCCGCTCTGGCATGATTTGTACGACCTTGAAGACGAGGATCTGGCACACCTTCATCCCTTCTGCAAGCACCGCCCGCGCACGCATCTCAAACGGAAACCTGTCGACTTGACCAGCGTGACGCCCTTCTCGGCCCCGCCTTCTCCCTTTGCCACGAGCACCTTGCTCCAATTTGTCGATCCAGACGTCAAGCTCACGCCGCTCCGAGAACGGCGCGTCATACCCGACTTTAAAGTGCCTCGTTGGAAACGCCGTCTCTATATGCGCCTGCTCCAAGAAGTGCCCTTTATATCGCCTCGTCCAACAGCCAAGACGCTCTGGAACAAAATCGACTATACCATTGGGCGCTCTGCCTATGCCATCGGAGAGAACTTGCCTATCTTAAAGACGTCCGATGTCGGGCCTATCGAGGATAAGAAACGTAAAAAGAAATAGATCCATGGTTGTCATGTTCCGCGCGGCCGTTCGGGTTGCACAGCATTGCGCCACGCAACGCGTCTTAATCAGGCAATGCCACCCTCTTGTACGCGTCATTGCGTAGACATATTTGCATATATTCGACCTTTATATTCTGGCTTGATTGTGTTGCTTGTACTTCTCCATTCTCTTTTGTCTGCAAAGATATGACTACCTACGTAGCGAAGCTCGATAACGACGTCGTTCCTACACAGGATACCAAAATACTCCTTGCCGGACAGCTTCCGGTGCCACCCATCGGTATATTCATATTGGGGAGATCACCACCCCTGAAAAATACATAAAGTGAAAGTAATTGGATAAGGAAATTAACGATGGACATCACTCTTATGCAGCGATCGGCTGTTGGCAGTGGGGTGACACGAATGGTAAGTAAGATCTTTTATATGTGGAAGACTGCGGAATAGCATATTCATTTATTATAACGCTATAGTTTGGGACTGGTCGACCGAAGCCGAGAAGGACGCAAAAGAAGCTTTTGACACGGCGTGCAAACTCGGTATCGCATTCTTTGACACAGGTGGGGATTTAGAAGACGAATAGGTACGGCATAGACTCATGATCCATTTTGTCTTTTCGGTGTTCATTTTAGCCGAGTTGTACGGGAACGGTGTCTCCGAACGCTGTATTGGGCAGTTTCGGAAGGACTACAGTCCCGAGGAGCATGCCAACCAGGTCATTGCAACCAAATTCTTCC
Source organism: Syncephalastrum racemosum (assembly GCA_002105135.1). NCBI lineage: Eukaryota > Fungi > Mucoromycota > Mucoromycetes > Mucorales > Syncephalastraceae > Syncephalastrum > Syncephalastrum racemosum. Next base: position 1,050,608 of record MCGN01000001.1, read on the forward strand.
CCTATGCGGAACGCACCCAGTTCCCGGATGTCTTGCTTTCCGCTCTCAGAGACTCACTGGCGCGCCTTGGTGTGCAGAAAGGAGATCTTTACCAGATCCATGGACCCATCCACAAAGCCTCGATATCCGTTGTAGGCAAGTCGTACTTTATGCAAAGCCATTGAGAAAAGAATTCTAATAGAATATATCAGGCAATGCTCTGGCAGACGCGGTCGAATCCGGACTCGTCAAGACTGTGGGCGTCTCCAATTACAGCAAGGAGCAGGTCCGAGAAATGCATGACACGCTCAAGAAACGTGGCATCCAGCTTGCTTCCAACCAGATAAGCTATTCAATGATCCACACCCGCCCCGAGACGTCTGGACTCATTCAGACCTGCCATGACCTTGGGGTTGCTGTCCTAGCCTATTCACGTAAGTCGTAAATAGCGTGCTTTCTCTGTCATCTTGTACTCAACGCGCTTTCCGTGCGCATAGCTCTTGAAAGAGGCCTGCTCACGGGCAAATTTGGCTACGAAGGCCCCTTTCCGGAGAAGCGCAAGGATCACTTTGAGGGGTTGGATAAGGCACAGCTCAAGAATCTGTTGGACACGATCCAAAATTTGGCAACCAAGTATGGCCGCCAGAGCAGCGCCATCGTTCTCAACTGGTGTATTTGCAAGGGCACCATCCCGTTGGCTGGCTCCAGGACGGCAGAACATGTCAAACAAAACGAGGCAGCTCTTCATTTCCGGCTGGCAGATGAGGAGGTGGCCAGTCTCGATCGATACTCTTTTGAAGGAGATGTCAATCGGTTCTGGAAGTCGCAGGGCGTAGAGGAAGATTAACATAGTATCCAAATGACTCATCACGCATGGGTGACATACAAATATAAATCTTCTTCCTTGGTGATATGACGTTCTGCCTACATATCATAAGATCGCTTTGCAGATATATCTTGCGACGCATTGTGACGCCGCCTTTATGAAACCTTAGCATGCACGAACGTATAATATACACAAACAAAATCCCTCGGACCTTCCGAAGTAGGTGCCCCGGTTTATGCCGCACTATCCTCCTTTGCTTTACAAAATACATAGGAATGACATAATGGAAGAATGGAAAGAAGGCTGGAGGTGCATCAGGCCAGAGAAATACGTCAAACACATGCAGTATATTATAAATTATGTAGACCAATGATGATGGCATCTTTTTATCAATGTACACGTTAATTTGGACAGGGGCACGGATTACTAAACAATGGTGACAATCTCGTCACTAAAGCTAACTGACTTGGAAGACCTCCTGGAATCGACCTGGCTCCCGTCGTTGATCATCACTTTGTCAGTTTGAGCGTCTTGCTCCATCTCTGTAAATTGGACAGCTCTACGCCGCTCTTGTTGTTGGGGGGCTGGCCTCGGCAGGTCATACTCCATAAGGGCCAAAAGATGGGCTGTGATTTTTGCGTCTAGGGCTGCATTCTGTTGCTCGTTGCGCTGTATGGATAACCGGACATGATGACTTGTATAATGGGACATGGTACGTGAGTTTTTGAGTACTTTGTAGTGGGCGGGCATATGTGATTCGTATGCGAGATGCATTATTTTATGCGTGTAAGACGAAAAATAGAAAGTACAGGAACAATTAGGTAAAGAAGTAGGAAGAGAGAAACGCGAAGATGGAAAGCGATGGGATTTACCTCTTTTATTTTTTGTGTTAGTCGACTAAAATGGAGAAAAAACTGGGGAAGGAGGTTGGATGGGGGGAGGGATTTACAAATTCAAGCGTCTGTTTGCATCCTCCTTCTTAATGAGACGTGCGCGCTTTTTCTTTTCTTTTTTTTTTTTTTTTTTCTCGTTGTTGTTGACATAAGTACTTCCGACCCGTCCTACTCTGTCACAAATATTGCTGTTTATGTCTGTAGGAGTTGGACGACAGGGCACATGAGGGAGAAGTTGGCTGTCAGACATCGGCGAACAACGGTAAAACTGCGGATAAATGTTCGCTTCAGGTCCAACAAGGAAGACTGAAGAAATAAAGTACTTCTTGCCTGCGTTATTCTTTCTTTTTGCGTTTTTCCTTTTTTTTTAAAAAAAAAAAAAAGCTAAAAGAGTCTATATTATCGATATATCTGACACTTCACGCATGTACACACACAAAAAACAAGCTTTGTTGATGGCGGGCATAAGAAAGTCGGACAACCATGAGATCGTCCTTCAGTTTCCCGCTCGTATAAACATACCATCATCGTCACGAGAACAGTGACAACAGAATTTGGCCTGTTTTTTCTCGTGCGAATTTTTCTTGTCTGCTGACAGAACTTGGGATCTATCGTGGTTTCGAGAACCTGCTATTCTCGAGAAGGTAGTATTGAACCAGAATGAAAAAGAAGAGATGTGACGTACCCCAGGTTTATGATGCCCCTTTTGCAAATTTTTTTTTTTTGGCTTTCCCTACCTTATACCGCACACACGACCAATGGGCAGCTGATGCAGGCCCAAGTATGACACACCACACACACATAACACGTATTTCCCGTCGGACCGAGACCTTCCGAGCCCAAAAATAAAACATGATAATGGGAGAATATGACGTTAAAAGAATCCAGAAGACAGTACGACAAACCGCATTTGTGTACGAGATATCAACATGTATTGATTTTCATATTGTGACAGGGTACACGAGATTCTGGAATGTTTTTCGTCACGTTTCATGGGTCATGCGTCTCCTACGAATATGGATCTAGGATTCCTGTCAAATGAATACTGCATATATGTGCACAAAGTAGTACCATTGCCCTGAGTCCATATAACAACTGCGACCTGAAGCTCTGTGTGAAACAGCACAGAACGAAAACATGCGTGAGAGACACCCCACAAAGCCTGAAATTTGGCTGGGCAGATCGGCTGCCGATCAGATGCTGGTAAAGACGATGTATAGGAGCTAGTCCATTAGGACAGGAGATCTATCTTCTAGATGATGTGTATTACCAGCTATTATGATGGCCTTGCATATATCAACGAGTTGCCAAAAATACGGCCAATAGAACCATCACCGCACTCCTCCTTCTTCTCCTCTAGTTCTTTGAAACATTACTCGTATGCACGAGTAAATTAAAAAGAGAAGTGAACCTTCGCCAAGATGCTGTCCGCAAGGAACGGTGAAATTTAATTCATCGCTGAGACAATGGCCGTGCCGTATCTAAAGAGATGATACGTTAATCTGATAAAGAATGGCTTCCAATAGCGCATGGGTGCATGTGGCATCCCAATCATGCTTCATGCAAAGACGGTTACTCGGCCTTTCCCCGTGCCTTGTGTTACTATTTAGGCAGAGGGTCAGTCAAAATGTTCCTATATACACGTGGGGTGTACTATCAAACAAAGGGATGGATACTCTGTAGAGCCCTCCAATGCTGGCTATTGACTTTTTTTTTTTTCTTTTTAGGCAAAAGAAGGAGAAAAAGTAAAAGCTGCAAAATTTCGACGGGTTTTGGACAGGAATGTGATGTCCTAGCTCAAAAGCGAATATCTCGAAAGCTAGCTTGCTTCTTTAATTTCCAGAAAACTTTTTGTCTGCCTTTTGTTCCACTATTGATGTCCTGTCACGAGGACGCAGGCCATAAAGCCCAGGATGCCGTGCCCACCGGCGACACCGAGTCGCCGAAGACGCCGCCCATGGCATCGACTAATGGCAGCGGCAAAATACCGACACAGACGGAGGCAGAACATAGCATCACAGATAAAAGTGCAGTGGGATCCTTCAACACGCTCGTGAAATATCCACCACCACCACCACCACCACCGACCGCCTCGCCCGAGGCTATCAAGACCGAAGTCAAGCCCAAACCTCGCGCGTTTATCCTCTGGCGCGTGGCGTTTCTCATCCTCGTGAATGCGGCTATTCCGATCACCCTCTATTATATCTTCAAGCATTTTTTACCGACTGTGTGGGCGCTCGTATGCTCGAGCGTACCGATTGTCCTTTCTTTCTTTGCACAGCTCATCTTCTTTGGCCGGGTGGATACAATAGGCGGCATCGCCATCTGCGGCATGTTATCTTTCAGCTTTCCTTTCGCCACTTTTCGCTCATTCTCATGCTAGGCTTCTTTATCTCGGTCATACTTGCGCTCGCTAATGGTGATCCCAAATTGATGCTGATGCGCGAGTCTCTCTTGTAAGTTTTCTTCTCCTTTATTACATCATGGCTCATATGAGACACAAGGGCGGCTTGCCTGGGTATCCTCTGCTCCATCACACTGCTCCCGATCCGGATCCGATCCTTCGAGCTCAAGCCCGTGGTGTACTATCTCGGACACGACCTTCTCCCGTCCCGGCCCGTGGAATTTTACGACAAGCCGCCGCAGAAGCGCATCTACTTTTACTGGTGCAACTCGGACTATTGTCGTCGGCACATGCGGCTCCTGACCGCAATTGATATCGTTATTCTCGAGCTCGAATTTGGTCTCAAACTCCTCTACATCCTCACATTCGAGATTGATACCGTTTTCATCCTGAGCAGTACGACCTTGGCCACCGCCACCATTATAATTTTATGTATCAATACATGGTACGCCATGGCGATCAAAAAACGAATGGAGCTCGAAGAGCCGCAGATGCTGCAGCAGGCTGGAGCAATAATAAACCCTGTATAGACACCCGCTTGACGATTCTTCTTTGACACAGATGGTTTACGTTATGATTTATTCAGAATATGAGGAGGATGCTGGTGGGGAAGCCGCCTCTTTTTGGAGTTCAACCATCATGCGTTCCACCTTCTCTCCAAATGTGAGGACGCCGCTGCCGGGCGCGGTCAGCGTTTTGGCCAGCAAAATATCACGTACTATGGGCTTCACGGCCGGATGATCCTGACTTCGCAGTTCAAAGCGCAGGTGGTAGGCTGGTCGGTTCTCTACGCGTGCACGTAGCAACTGCACATGACTACAAATAAAGCAAAAGATATGAGACCCGATGTTGCCTCCATCAATTAACTTACATTGTCTTCCATGCTGAGTTCTTGCCCTGAGAAGGTGCCCACCAAACAGGGCCATTGATGGTTTCCTCGATATCATCCACCTTCCAGAGAGCTTTAGCTTGCTCGCTCGCCGGCGCACTAACATACTCCGACGATCTTCGGATATAGTCGTTTGCAAAATCGCACACCATGCGAAGACAGATCAAGTTAATCTCACGGGTCAGCAAGGCCTCAAATTCACTGATATTGTTGAGCGTGACAAGGCCCTGGGGGAGCCGCACGCAGATGTTTCCGGACTGGTTTATAGAAAAGAGCAAAAATTGTCTAAGGCGCTTATGAATCAGTCTCCTGACCAAAACCTCATTTTTCTTGTCTTACCCTTTCAAAATGTCAATGCTTAGATTGATCGCCAGCTCGCCATAGCTCGGGTATACTTCACATTGGTTAGGGTCAGGCGCCGATTGGGCCATGGCTTGGAGTTCATAATGTACTGAGAGGTGGACGCCGCCTTCACCACTAAGAGGATCAATGGCTTCATACACAAGATGACGAGCGCGGTCAAAAAGCACCCAAAATTTGCACATCGAGAGCGCAGGCGATAAGATGGGGATCGTGGTGTGCTCGCGCGCATTGGTCTGGGGAGCAAGTCCAGCTTGCTGTTGTGTGCGGCCCTTGGCTTGCTCCTGTTCCTTCTCGCCCGTGAGTGCGCGTATCGCAGGCGAGCGCCGGTTGGGCGTCAGCATCGGAATGTGTGTCTTCCATCGGTTGAACCGGTATTGCTGTATCAAGAGGAGTCGGAGGATGAGTTCGAGCGTGCGTCCCGCCATCTGCCGGGTCGACATGGACTGTTCCTCTGCGATACCGCTGTCGTCCTGGTCATCTATGCGCTGTACGGTCAAGTCAATCTGTCCATCGATCGTGACCGTCACTTCATTGTCGCCAAATCGAAGATCGTTTGTAGTGGACAGGCCTTGTGCCTCCGAAAGGACCTAATGTGGGATCAGCGCAATGTCTGTGTGTCCTCGTTTTTTCATACCAATGCATATATTTCTGAATCGAAAATGGTGCCTTGCGCATTCACGAGTTGCTGCTGTATCTTGCTCTGATGGACATTAGCGAATTGGATCGCACCTACATGATATGGTGAGTCGCCTTTGAACATGATGCATGAAGCACGTACCATTGCGTTGTCGTCCTCCATTCTCTTCTCGATCAATCATGCCCATCATGGACTCGGAGATAGGCTTCATGCGCATACCAACGCGACCCAAATGGCTTTGACCCACGTGCGATACAATACGCCGTGGGCGGTTGTGTGGCAAGATCAAACGTACGCTGTCTTCACCATCCTCTGCGGCTCCGTCTGCTCGTTTGAATTCACCAAACGGTAAGTCGCTGAACTGCGATCCCACTAAACAGTTTGATAAACGAAATGAACACTCCTATGGTGACTCGCTTTTCCTCCCATTTTTCTTCTTCTTACCATCAGTAAACCCGTAATGGACAGAAAACGAGTTGGCGACGCCGCTGCCACTAGCGGACAAAGCGTTGGGCGTACTCTTCACTTGCATCAGCCAGTGGTTCCGCCGCAGATCGAGGGCTTCCTCCCAAAAATCGTTTTCGTCACTGACGATTTTTCGCAGATTGGCGGCGCTTGCTTTAAAGAAGGCGGCCGCTGCTTTTTGTTGCTGCCACGGGGTTAATGGGGAAAGAAAGAAAAAGCCTGCTTTCTATTTCATTTTGACAGCGCTCTTACTTTGAGTTTCAGGCCCAAGGTGAGCTGCGCTGCTTCGAGTTGGGCTTTCGAGGTGGGCTTTGGCTTGGCAACGTACGTGGCGTGCAATGAACCGGGTGGAAGCGGAAGTACCATGTCTTTCGATAGTCCCAGTGGTCGGTTCTGGGCAAGAAGCAAGTTGATCACGTCCAGCGCAACATCAATCTCACTCTTGGCATGGCTAAACCCCACCGTCAGTCTGAGCTGAATTGACACGAGCATGCGCTTTGTATGCTTACAAGAGTTTGTTGACAACTGAATCGCGTAATTTCATAATGTCGAAGCCTGGCGGAGGCTGGTCGAGGGAGATCGGCTGCTCTGCATGGGCTGTTTCTTTGGTATCCGAGTCATCGGATTGAGAGTTGATAGACTTTTCGAGCGAGTCTTCAGAAAGGGAACGCCAATCGCCACGTTCGAACCATATCCGATCGACTCGCTGCATGAGCTTCTCCTGGAAGGACGGTTCACTGTGGGTAATTCAGTCAGCGAACGGTCTCGCAACTAGGTGTGCGTCTTTACGTTTTGTGGATCTCTTGGCCGCTGTCAGTAATGTCGATGGCTGTCTTGACAATTGACGGCTCAAGAGAGAGTTTGATTCGTTTGTGAGAATGTTCGTCGTCTTCCATTTGGGTATTATGTTTTATGTGTGTATATATAAAGTAGAAAGGGAAGAGACGCGTGCGGATTTCCAAAATACGAGAAACTGGCTCTGCTCTACGTACACCCTATTCATTTCTGCTTCTTGCACTTCCGATCTGATCCTCTATGTACCTGTTTCTCTTTTTTGCAGAGTAGGATACCCCTTTTTTTTATCGGTGCTCTTTATACTTGTCCGAATGGGAGACACTTGGCCGGGAAAGACATCCAGATGGGTCATAAGTTGTAAGGGAACAATTGATAAGAAGAGCAGTGAATCGTCCTAGCTAACCCGCTATAAGGCCACCGGAAAGATCCAAAAAAGCTGGTTTATTAGTAACAGCGGATACTATGATACTTACCTCTTTTACCTCTATATTTTTGGCGATGGTCATTTTTCCCTTGTGCATAGACAAAACTATGCTACTGCGTTCTCCCGGCGAATATGTATACGGTCCATAGGACGGAATGCCCGTTCTTTTCTCCTACCATAGATCCATGAAGTTGATGTATTCATAAGGCAGAGCCGGAGCACTTCCTAAACTCTAAGTTCACTGTAAAAATTAATCCTATCTGTAGAGACACTGCCTTTCTTAGAAAAGTATGCCACTGCATTTACTGCGTACAAAATCTTTGAGTACTATGATTTGCTGTCGTGCCGATCTCTCAAAGTTCTTGCGCAACGACTATTATATTAACCGCGATAAAATGATTCAGCGCAGATGTTTGATTTGAACACTGTCAGCACTAGAAAAAGGAGATGCATCATGTATCCTAAAATGTATATATATGTCATAAGTGGCGGTTCCAGCACCCGTAATCACATCTTGCGGGATGCGATTAGCTTTTTGATAGATCTCCCATGTACATGTTTCCAAGCGCGAGCTTTTCCTTTATCTGCAAAAATTACGCCGCTCTTTCCATTGCTGAAATGACCTTCCAATGTATGGTTTCTAGTTCACCCGCCCATCTCGGCAACCCAAGTTCTACCAACACTTGACGGCAACGTCAACGTAATTTACATCAACACATCGTCCCTGATTATCATGCTTTTTGCGTATCATTTGTGCCTGACTAGATTTCACGCTTTTGAGTTAGTTTCTAGTAGTAGCATCGTAGACCGGAACATGTGATTTCCCCATATAGATTAATGGGCTATAGCACTGTCCCGCTGCCTCTAGTCTTGTATGCTGTGACAACATGTTGTTGTCACTCATGTAACATGCGGAGCATTCGGAGTCACGCATTCCTGTTGTTTCGTGCAACAGCTCGTGTGCACAGACCTTGTTACGCCCCAATTACGGACACCTTAGGGATGAATCATACAAATCAGACACTATTTTATATGGAATTTCTTAGGCTATAGACGAAACGTATTGTATATATTTTTTTCGGCAGAGTTTCGCTGCCTTCTACTCGATTGCCGTGCCGTCAAAAATTTCCGCGTATAGCCAGTAGTACAGCCCATGTGATGTTTAAATAGCTTAAGAATATTGATCATTCACCCATGCTTTGCTATTTTGTGGTTACGTTTCGCGTAGTATCTTGATTTCCTATATCTTTATGTAGGCACGGGATTGTACTATACTGTAGTATGGAGCGTGTCTGCTACAGCAGTATAGGATATAGACTAACGTCATCATCAGGAAAATGTAACAAATAATCTAATTCTGCCAAATTATTTCGATGTCAAACTTTGCATCAACCGTGTCGGTTTCCGTAAACCATGCATATATGAGACTGCTCGGGACGCTCGTAGATCATACAGATTCTAGGCGCGTATCAGTCAAAGCGCCGGTGTACACCTCCTCGTCGATCATATCATTATTTTTTATTTACTACCACATATATTTGTCTAACTGATTCCGCCTTCAGTTCACGTCAGTCAAGTATTCGCTGTAATCCCATACTAGCGTTTGCATCATATTCATAAATCTTGTAAAGCATATCAATGATTTGGTTGGTATGCGTGTGATCTTCTCTTGATTATCTACGCAGGCTTCTCGAACGATTTCGCGATATTCGTCCATATCTTCTTGCATCTCTCCAATTTCTGTCTCCAGTCCAGCTACCTGGATGCTGAGCTGTTCCATGTCTTTGTCCGATATGGTTTTTTTTCCTAATAGCTGCTGACAATCGTAGGTCTCCTCAAAACGGAGCACCGTCTTCTGAGTTTTTTGTCTGGGTTTCTGATTCGGCATGCACGTACTCTAGCTTCTCATGCAACGCTTCAATGTTGTCGTGGTTTCTCGGTTGTTGCAGCTATTTTCTTGTATGTGCTCCTTCAAACTTATGTGTTATTTAGCATTAGGGTGGCGAGCACAATCATCGGATAGCGTAGCTCGCCGTGCCGGCGATGTGCGTGATTGCTTCTTATCATCGCGTGCCCGCTCTAGTAACCCAACCCTTATCTCAATGCTTCCATTTGGATTGGGAGTAATTTCAAGCGACTTGCGCGCCGGTGATTTTAAGGCAGTATCGGGGAATTTGAAAGAGGGTGTATTATCCTCCTGGGAAGAGCTATCAGCTGTTGTATTGGCAAGTTCACAGCACACGTACTATGAAGCTCACTTCCTTGTCATGCGCAACTCGATTAGGCTATAGCACGATTGCGATATATGCAGAAGAGAGATGAGACCTCATTTTAGAAATATCAGTGAGACGGCATCACCTTGTCAATGTTTGTCTTAGCAGTTAAGAGAAGATGGAACCAAAGGTTTACTCGCCATCTCTCGAAGAGTATGCAACATGCTTTCAGGTGATGTTTTATTAAGCTGATGTGAAAGCCATAGTATATGCCACAGAGAGTGATGCGAGTAGTAAATAATGAGCACGCCTTATATAAATATACGTGTTCTCTACGAGCTAAGAGGTTCTGTGCGGGGGATCCTTCGTTGATGAATACAGACGAAAGTGGGAAGACGAAAAGACTTATGTCCTCGCGACAATAGACAGTCATTTTTGCATCACGGACAACTTCCCATTCTTATGATCAATATTCGAAATAATAGAGTAACATAGGAGACGGTCCAAGTTCTTTGCTACTGCGCGTCTATAGCTAGCATATGAGCTGCATAAGTATCCACGGCTTTTTCTGCATTTGAAATACCAACAAACTCGATAAAAATATGCGTAGCACATGGTCCGGTCGCGTAGCTCAAGGATATGGGGCATCAAGCGAACGCATAATCAATAAATAGCCATCCATTCTCAGCGACATTTTTATTCCATGACAGCATGCCTTTCTAGATGCATAAGGTGAAGCTCCAATAATGTTTATAGACATCATCTTCCCACACGTCCCAAAAAGGACAGGGGCATCCCGATGTACCCGTGATCCGAGCGATCGGCTTTAGACAGCCACTACCAAAAATAGTTTCGAATGTCAAAAAGGTGACAGTAACCCGCGTGCCTCAATTTGGAGTCGTTGACGAAAAGGTTCACATTTTTCATTTTATGCTTCTTTTTTGAATGCAAAGTGTATATACAGTCGATATTTTAGCCTTTTTACAAAGTTGGGCCAAGGGAATGAACAAGATAGGGAGGAGGGGAGTAAAATAATAACAATAATATGCAAGTAAAAATGGAAAGGAACGAACTAAATGAAGTGTTTTCGGCATGCATGAGGTTTGTTTAACCCGAATAATTGGAGTGCTGACGACCTGGTCGAAGGCGCAGCGGACGAGGTTCGGATACGTCGCCAGTAACGACCGGTTCACGCACCATCAGCGATACAGGCAGGTCCTGCTTGCGACCAGTGACATTGACTGTGGCCTTGACCTGGAATCCAAACTTTTCAAAGAAGCGGATTGCCTTGGCGTCGTTAACCTGCACGTAGATCGGATGATGGGCGGCATCCGCACGATCGGTGACGTGTTCGATCAGGGCGCTACCGAGACCTTTGCGTTGTTCATGGGGAAGAACACCGACGTAGCCGATCGTGATATAGTGGGGATAGTTGGCCATGACACGACGGCGGACCTTATCACAGGCAGGCTGAAACTTCATGAGCGCGCGGATTGTGGCTGTCCACCCAATGTAGCTGGCGAGCTTGGCTGTGTTGAGCACATGCGGCCACGGGCACCCCTGGGGCTGATTTGTCCAGACCAGGACGCCTTTGCAGCCTTCGACCTGCACGGCAAAATCGCGGCTCTGGAGAGATGTCGAGTGCACCATGTTCTTGAAGAGGGTATACAAAAATTCTTCATATTTGGGACCACGGCACCAGTTCAGTAGGGGATCACCGGCGTACGCCTCGGTCAAAGTATGTGCCGCTTCTTTCGTAGCGCCTAAACATAATCCATTAACAAACATGTTCTCTAAATAAATAATGAGTTATCCTTACCTTTGACGATAGGCCGTACGTTCACGATTTGCGAATCGGCGCAGATAGTGAGCTTGCGACTTATGTTGCGTTCTTCAACAGCGAGTGGTGCCGCGAGAGACATATGATCAGGAGCAGAAAAGGCGGATATACGATAAAGAAAACTTTTTTTTTCCACAGAAAAAAAGAAAGGACCCCCTTTTTAAAGGGTCGATAGTCGTGGCCGCATAAGAAAAGGAAAAAAAAATCTGAAGCTGAAATTTTAACGTTTAGCACGAATCGTTGCGCGAGCAAGGGTGTCACAACGCGCCGGTTGGTCCATTTGAAACGGATCGTCAAGCGCGCTCTGATCTTTTGGCGGATTTCATGCGTCTCGACAACTTGGTCCAAGAGCCACCTCCCCCTCTCCCCCCAAGTTTAGGCTAAAGTATAGGCTTTTCATTTAACGCGCACGCGTGTGTGTAGATCTATCTTATCAGCTGTCATCCCTTATGGAAAGTGGCCCTTCTTGGCAAGACATGGCTTACAGGCAAAATGAATCTAGACAATAACACTGAGTACCTGTCGTCGATCATCATATTTTTCTTCCCTTAACTTCTGCCTCGGCTTCACTTGCTCAGTATATCGAAATATTCGGGTGTTTCTGAACCCCTGTATCTGTTCCCGTTACTATTTTTACTTTATTTCGCAGCGCATCGATTGCATAAGCCAAGAGGTCAATCTTCTGGCGACAAACCATCGCCAGGTTTTCATTTTGAGGAAGTAAAACCAAAGGTTCGTTTCATGCTGCGCCATTCGAAAGGATGAAGAACGTGCGCACGTTCCCCCAAAATTATTGCTTACCGGAAAACAAACTTTTTATAGAATGTTATCGCGAAGGAAATAAGGCACAAATCTTGGCTGATCATGATACGAGAATTTTGTTCTGTGTAGCGAGGTCAGAACCACCTTCCCTTCTTCGAAATATTCGAACCAGCAGATGATAGCAAGTAGAGATGCATTAAACAAGTAGAGGCGTCGCCGTAAAATAGTAGTATGTGAATACTATCTTTAGGTACCAAAAAAAAAAAAAAAAAAATTCAATCGAAAGTCCGTCCATGGAATTCTTGGTCTCGTTTCAGTTGTTTATGGGCGCCGTCTCGTCAATCAAAAAGAAAATGACCCTGCACTCGTACGTTGAGCGCGTGGCATCCTAGGAAAGCAGAAGGGTCCAGATGCCCGATAGGTGAAATCCTGCCCGATGAGACACTAACCAGAAGATTCGTAAATCAATACCGTCCAAGGGACCTGTTATGATTGTAACAGTTACCAACAGGGGTAAAATGCTTTATTCTTGGCAGTTCGAAAAAAGAAACATGGAATATCTTCCTGTATTCTCGCCAAAGCCATGTATAAACAACTAAATTCAGTTCTAGAACAGAAATATGACTTCAACATTTGTTCAATGTTGGTTGGAATAGAGATAAGCCTTGATGGAAAGTAAGTATATACAGTGATCACGATCGCAGCCGTGAACGGACCTGGACTCTTGAAGGCGTTTCCGAATGAGGAAGTCAGTTTTTAAAAACCAGAGCCCTGTTATCTCTCTTCCTCTTCCGGGCAACTCTTTGCATAATGACCGATCGCAATTCGACGTCACCTCGATCCCCAGGAGGTAAATGTCTTCTTTCCAGAACGTGACATGACCATGTCATGACAATTGTTGCCATTTGGGCGCAAATAGATCGGAAACAGAAACAGCGCAAGAACAAAGGACCGAGTTTGAATCATTTGCTCAACTTTACGTTACCTGAACGATCGCAAGGACACACTGCATCACCTCTGCACGCCTGTGAAGACGACCATGCTGAGCCTGTTGAAATTTCCTATGTTCCTTATCGAAAGGAAAAATTTGTGAACGCAAAGTAGGCTATATCACATGAAAGAAGAAAAAAAGAAAGAATGCAGGCCTCAAGAGACTTGGGAAAAGCTAAGCAGAATATTAAAGTTTCCGGTTCCTGCTTTCTGCTCAGGGTAACTATGTCGAAAATACGACTGATCCTGATGCTTGTTTCGACTGGGATGCGATTCAACAAGTGGTAATGTTTTTTTTATTTGCATAAACGACCACTTCAAGCTCATACACTAACAAAAATAAAATAAAAGTTAATATCGGCGTACCGTATGCCTGCATGCCCCATTTGCCTTTCCGAAGATCCATTGGCGGCACGTGTCTCGCGGTGCGGCCACGTGTTTTGTCTGCCCTGTATACTCCATTATTTCGATCTGGCCGAAGAGAACACCCGGATACGCGCGTGCCCTGTTTGTGGGGATGCGATCACAGCTGCCGAGGACCTGAAGCTTGTCAAAAAGACAGAGCATCATGTGGCTGTGCGCCTTCAGGAGCCCGTCAACCTTGTTTTGATGCATCGTCCTGCAGGGTCCATGTTTGCGATGCCTACGACTGCCAAAGCCTTGCCGCAGCAGGATGGTTTTATACCCACGGACCGGACCCCGATGGCCCTGACCTATGCACGCTTCATGCTGGCCAGCCCAGACTACATGACGGCCGAATACACCCAAAATGCATCCGAACTGACTGAGGCCATGACCCAGCTAAGTTTACCCGAGGACAATGAGGAACTCGTTTCGATCACGTCTGGGTTAAAGCACATTGAAATCGAACGGGCACAGCCTCCGCTGATGAAACGCCGCCGTCCAGGGCGAAACGACATCAACGGTGATCGACGCGACTTGGGTGGCGTGGATTATTACTATTTTCAGGCTGCAGACGGGCAACTGGTTTTCCTTCATCCTCAACAAATTCGCATACTGCGCCACGAATTTGGCGACTATAGATTCTTCCCAGAGCGTTTAATAAGTAAGGTGACGTACATGGAGGATAGGACCCTTGACGAGGTAAGCATTATGGCCTTTTGTCTGAGATGTAGAGTTATTTATCCCTGCCTTGAAGGTATACCGGAAACGGTACAAGTATCTGGGTCACCTGCCGGTTGGATCCGGAGTGACCTTCGTCAAGGTAGATCTGTCGGGCACAGTGTCCGAGGAGGTTTTGGCCGCCTTTCCAGAAGGTAAATCAAATTTGTATTTTGTATAACCTGATGAGGCTGGAATACGATTTTTATTATTGTCTTTAGCAAACGACATGCCACATGAGGAGAAGGACGACACAGTAGTAAAAGACGATGAAGCCGACGAAGATGAGATATACGCATTGAGCCGGAGAAGCAGTTCCGATGACGAAAGGGTTATGTCCAGGGATGAGTCATTTGCTGGTACTAGAACGACGAACATAGAAGAAATGGACGAGGATGAATTGCTGGCTTATGTGATGCGGCTATCAGAAGCGGAGCAATAGAAAAGAGATACCAATTGCGGCAAAAAGAAATTGTATATATTTTAAACACACCTTTTGGAGAACAGCATAGTGGAAGTGATAATGGGGTATGTTTCAAAGAAACGTTCGGTTGCCGGAACAAGACGCAAACAGGATCGGTAGAATTTTCGCAATTTAATAATAGCCAATCGACGGACGGTAATACCACCGGGCCGACGCATGGAAAAATAATTCGCCTTGCACGCGCAGGTACACCATTTATAAAGAATGGATGGGCTCAGATCAAACTTCTTCCTTTTAACTTGTTTCTATCCATTCGTTCACTTTATTCATGTCAAAACACAATCAATTGCTGACAGATCATCACATGATGGTTCTGGTCGGCACCCTCGGTTTGGGTGCCCTAGCCTACATCGTCCGCCAACATTTTTTTGGTGGCGCACATGCTTCTAACAAGGGCACGGCTATTGAAAAGACAAACGTACAAGAAAAAGAAGACGATTCAAAGAACTTTGTGATTCAGATGCAGAAAGAGGTAAGCTCGTGGTGGTTCATCTTGGAAGACATTGACTCATTGTGTCATCCAGAACCGTAAGGTTGTCATCTTTTATGGATCCCAGACGGGCACAGCGGAAGATTATGCCCAGCGTATGGCCAAGGAGATCAAGAAACGATACGGTCAGAATCCTCTAGTGTACGATCTGGAGACAGTCGATATGAAGTTCCTCGATCAGGTGCCTGAGGATGCGCTTGCCCTGTTCGTCATGGCAACCTATGGCGAGGGTGAACCCACTGACAACGCTCAAGCCTTTTGGGATCTGCTCCAGGAGGACGAGCCCGAATTCTCTGAGCAGCATTCGCTCGAGCACCTGCGCTACTGTGTCTTTGGCCTTGGCAACCGCACCTATGAGTACTTCAACCACGCAGCAAAGATCGTCGATGAGAAACTCACCGCGGCGGGCGCCACCCGTCTCGGCGACCGCGGCGAAGGCGACGACGATGGCTCGCTCGAGGATGACTTTGTGAACTGGCAAGAGAGCATGTGGCCCATCTTGGCGGAGAATCTCGAGGCAGGTGAAGAGGGAGGTGATACGGCGACCTGGGTGGTCGATGAGCTCATCGAGGGAGACGAGGCCGTATATTTTGGTGAGCTTGGCAGCAAGGCGCAGTCGTCCTTTGACGCCAAGAAGCCCTTCCCCGCCCCTATCGTGTCGCGCGACCTCTTGCGCGGGTGCGACCGCCATTGCTTGCACATTGATATTGATGTCACTGGCTCGGGTTTGTCCTACACCACCGGCGACCACGTTGCCATTTGGCCGAGCAACAATGACGTGGAGATCATGCGACTTGCGACCGCAGTCGGTTTATCCGATAAGCTTGATATGGCCATCAATGTTCGCGCCGCCGATGCCAGCGCAGCTAAGCAGTCGCCCTTCCCAACTCCCACCACCTACAGAGCTGCACTGCGCCACTACCTCGACATCTGCCAGCCCCCTTCGCGCCAGGTCCTTCAGGCCCTCTTGCCGTTCTGTGGCTCGCCTGCCCTGCAGCGCATCGCGGAGGACAAGGAAGAATACAAGCGCGTCGTGCTTGACGCGGTCCGTAACCTCGCGGAAGTATTCGAGTATTGCGAGATCCAGCCTGCTATCCCGGCCAATATCCTGATTGAGTGCTTCTCGCGCCTCCAGCCCCGCTACTACTCTATCTCGTCTTCTTCATCCGAGTCGCCCAACACCGTCAGCGTTACTGCAGTCACCCTCCAATACAGCCCGGAACCTACTCCGGAACGCACCGTCTATGGCGTCAATACCAACTATCTCTGGGCCGTCCACTCAGCGGTGCACTCGTCCCGTGATGACCCTTCCGAGGGCCCTTCGTATGATATTCAAGGCCCACATGGCGAGTATTTTGACAAGGATACCCGGGAGGCCCGTCTGCCCGTGCACATTCGCGCCTCGACCTTCCGCCTCCCCTCATCTGAGAAACCGATCATTATGATCGGTCCCGGTACGGGTGTGGCACCGTTCCGTGGCTTTGTACGCGAACGTGCCTTCCAAAAGAAACAAGGGCAGGAAGTGGGCACGACGGTACTCTTCTTCGGCTCGCGGCGATCAGATCAAGATTACCTGTATGCGGATGAATGGCCTGAACTCTTCGGCACCCTCGCTGGCCAGTCGCGCATCATCACCGCTTTCTCGCGGGAAACGGAGCACAAGGTGTACGTGCAGCACCGCCTGAAGGAGAATGCAGCCGAGATGTGGGACCTGATCCACAACGGTGGTGCGTCTGTCTATGTCTGTGGCGATGCCAAGCGCATGGCCAAGGATGTCAACAATGCGATCGTCGAATTTGCCAAAGATATGGGCGGTTTAGATGAAAATGCTGCGGTCGAGTATGTATCCAATTTGCGTCGCAACGGTCGTTATCAAGAAGACGTCTGGGCATAGGTCATGATACACACTCTCAAAACTATTTCATCCCACTTCCATTCATCTCCCCCCTTTATTCCTACCCCGTTGCATCTCTCTTCATACCACTTTGCCATTTATTGTTTAGTTTATTGTTTTCGCTTTGTATATTTGTTCGCTATAATAGACTTTCAATACAGCCATTTTGCTTTTTAATTCCTGTCTCTACCTTTACTCTTATGTCGTGACTAGAATTACAACGAGACTCCTTTGATAATTCTTTACTACATTTGTTTACTGCATTGCTGCTTCGAGAATGAGTGCATACGGCCTGTCTCACCTCCATTTAGACTTGCGACGATCCACCGTGCACGTCAAGAAGCGATATACCTTGGGTTATTCACAAACTCAAAGATCGCTAAAGCTATTCTGAGTTCTATACTGGCTAGAAGTGTATTGAATCTGATCTAGAAGGTATGTCGCACGCGTACTTCTTTTCCTGTGAAGAATATACCATTCCTTTGGACTTGGTCAATACCTCTATCTTTGTCTCCCTCTTGATCTTCTATGCCGAGCGATGGTGAGTAATTATGGAAGAGGAAAGTAGGAAAGGAGTAAAATGAAGCACAAAGGACGGAACCACTTCCGCGATACGGCCGTCGGGAATTGAACCAGCTTTCCAAATAAGGCACAAGTCTCATGAGCGTGGTTTGCGCGCGCGCCATAAATTTGCTTCAATTGGTTCTTTTATTCGTGCTTCATCTAACAACATGCCTGAACCTACCAAGGACCAGATTGAGCAAGTATTTAAAAAGCTAAAGCAAAGTAGATACAACAAAGTAATTCTATTGCCTTTGCTTTGCTATTCATTCACTTACATGTCTATCTAGGCCTGTTTCGACTGCCATTCCAAGAATCCCACGTGGGCGTCTGTGTCGTATGGCATCTATCTCTGCACAGACTGCTCGGCCGCGCATCGCAATATGGGCGTGCACATTAGCTTTGTGAGGTAAAGAAGGATATGGTTTATTATATATTCTAGATGGAATACTCATGGGAGTAACAAGGTCTACGGTACTCGATTCGTGGACGTGGGACCAGCTGCGTCTCATGAGTGTGGGTGGAAATCAAGCAGCAGGCGAATACTTTTCACAGTACAGCGGACAGAGCACAACAGGCGATGCAAAAACAAAGTACAGCAGTCGCGCAGGTCAACAGTACAAGAAGCTGCTGGAGAAGCGTGCGGCAGAAGACGCAGCCGCGTATGTACAAATGGGCGGAACTATGTTATACGAAGGTAACTCATGAATGGTACTTGGTATAGGCACCCGGCGACGGTTGTGATTGAGATACCCAAAGAGGACACGGTGGATGGCACGCCTGCATCTCCTGTGGTGGTCCAAACCGAGCAATTACCTAGCAAAGAAACGCCGACTTCCCCTGAGCCCGCATCTCCTTCGCCTGCACCTTCATCACCTGCTGCCACAGAGCCGACTGAGTCAGGAAAAACACCTGTACGGACTCCCACACCACGCACTAGCACGCCTCGTACTGCTGTGGCTCGTCCCAATAAGTCGCGCCTGGGCGCTAAAAAACTCGGCGCAAGCAAGCTCGGTGCCAAGAAGGCGCCCGTCAAATTTGACTATGCCGCGGCCGAGGCAAAGGCCAAGGAAGAAAGCGAGCGCAAGGCAAAGCTGGGTATCGACGAGAATGAGGAACAAGAGGAAGAGGAACAGTCTGTGGAAGAGAAGGAGCGCGGCTTCTCGTCACGCTTCGCCTACCAGGACGCCCAGTCACAAGCCAAGAAAGACGAAGAGGAAGATGCATACGAGAAGCTCGGTTTCGGCATGTCCCGTATGGGTGTGAGTGATAATCAAGCTCGACAAGTCCCTGCGCCGCAGAGCAAAGCGGCGCGCATTACTGGGTACGAACAAGAACAACAAGAATCCCAATCGGCCCGCGAAAAGTTTGGTAATGCCAAGGCCATCTCATCCGATCAATACTTTGGCCGGGGTTCATACGATCCTGCCATCTCGGCCGAGCAGCAGACGCGTCTATCGCAGTTCCATAATGCCAACGCCATCTCATCTGACCAGTACTTTGGTCGCGAAGAGGAGGGCCACAGCGGGAATCGGGATACCGTCTCCTTAGAGGGCGGCGACTGGGATGTCTTGCAGGACCAGGCCGTCAACATCGCACGCAAATTTGTTGGCCAGGCTGCTGCGGATTTGGACGCTGTGCGTGATCTGGCGGAAAATGCCGGTTCAAAAGTAAGGAAAAAAGGAACTGGATGGTATATAATGTCATCGTGGCTCAATATTGTTGTCTTTTTTTTTCTTGCACTAGCTGACCGACTATCTTCAAGACCTTCAACACCGCTATGGCTAGTATGTTTTGCAGTCTACATCAGTTTCTATCTACTTTGGCACTTCCCATTCATCGCTTCCCTCACCCTATTTACTCCCTGGTTGGATTTCTAAATACACGCTTTCGTACCCACTTACTCGATTTGACGTTTATCACCGCGATAAATTCTTCAATATACGACTTTATTTCCCCACACAAGCATAAAAATACAAGTCAAACGTACACATATACACGCAGACAGTTTTGATATTTTATTCACAAGAGTTCCACTGACATAACAGATATATTGGATGCATACATGCAAGTACACGGTGATTATGCACCTTTGAAGCTATAGCGGGTTTTATCGAGGGCCTCAATCTTTTCGTCCACCTGACGCATCATGCGCAGCGCTAGCACGTCCAGACCCAGTACAAGCAGCGGGAGCAGCCAAAAGACCACCTCGATGGCAGATGCACGGTCATAAAGGGCAATGATGGGCGCTACACTGCCTAGGATAACGGAGAGAGCAATCGGAATGCGATGGGAGCCGAGAGGAGCAAGGCCACGGCCTTCAGGCGGGGTTTGGAGGAGAAACGCTTCGCGTGCATTCAGACGACACGTGTGGATAAATGCATACACGCTCACATACAGGCACGCGATACTCGTCATGGAAGCTAGTTCAGGCGCAGGCATGAGCGAGGCCACAGGACTGCCCCAGAATGGGACGGGAATATGGGGTACATAAAAGGTGGCATGGCTCGAAAACACGAGATCGTACAGGAAGATGGAGTAGCTTCTCTGCTGTCAGTGAGGTGCGCTCTTCTTGTTCTGTGCTGCCTTACATGCTCGAGACGAGGATACCGACCAGGATCATGCCTCGCTGTATTGGATGTGTCAGGACAAGACTAATATGGGAAACCGGTGATGCTCACTTGAATGGTCAGATTGGAACTTTCATTCTGCCGCCGCAGATCCTGTAGTAACCGTTCTTGCTCTAATTGTTGACTAATAATCAATAGCCCATTCCCCAACTGCTCACTTTGAAACGTGCCTTCTTCGTCAAGATACTCAGCCTCATCCTCTTGATTCTCTGGTTTGGCCCGTGAGAATCGTTGCTGCAAGTTTTGCATAGTAAAACTGAGAAAAAAAAAAGGGTCTAATACGCTTTCCTCTGTTCCCATTGTATCAGCATCCGAACTTTTAACAGCGTTTCAGGGTCATCAATAAAGTTCACACCAGCTTTATTCTCTTTCTGTTTTCGCCTTCCCTTTTTTCTTTTTCTTTTTTCCGCTCTTTTCTTGACAACGGTCTCTTTTTTCCTTCGCCATCGTCGTCATGAGCAACGAAGGTAGGTTGCTTTGCTTATTTTACTTACAGTTAAGCATAATACTCTCTCTCTTATAGTAGGAGTCATCAAGGCATCGCATACCTGCCACTGGCGGATACCTGACTGGTCCAAGCTCACTTTATGCACCGAGTACAACAGTCCTCCACTCTATCTCGATGATCTAAAATGGTATGTTAACAATTTGTATCTTTGGGGTCATGCATGCTGAGTTTTAGTAACATTATCCAAGGTCGATCAAGGTTCTTCCCTTTTTTCCCCCGGGTTCGCGTACTGCTACTGACCAACCATTCCTATGTATAGCTGTATAAAGGACACCCTGACAACCCAGAGGTGCGCTTTAAAGATGGTCTACAAATGCCATGCGTATGTGACTCATACAACTTTGTTTAGATGCTATCACTCTTTGTCAAGATGCATGAGACCACACCGGGATGCTTGCGCGGTGTGAGAAAGAAGATTCAGCTCACCCTCAAGGTCCACAACACGAACCCTACCAACTATTACAACGACTTTGGGGTTGGGAAACGTAAGGACTATCCCATTTCATATTACTATTATGATTGTATAGTATTGATTCATATAATAGGGTTGCATCCAATGTGGTTGAGCGAGAAGCACACCGAATGGGGCGAGCCTGCTCTTGCGACTCTCAGCAGCCTCGAACCTTTTTTAAACCAGAATCAAGCTTCACTTTCCATCAACATGATCATCCTAAAGTCCGAAGTTGATCCGCTACCACCCATCGCCGCCCCTGGCCTTTCGCCTTTTGCGAGCTACTTTAACTCGCCCGAATTCGCCGACGTTCAGCTCCAGGTCACCCCGTCTTTCGAGGACGACAAAGAAGACGATGTTCCAAGTGCGCCAGACGAAGTCAGAAATGCTATTTCGCAGGACAATCCCATCTTTTACGGTCACAAGAATATCCTTTCCGCCATGTCGCCAATGTTTAGGGCCTTATTCACGAGCGGTATGCGGGAGTCGTACGAGTCGGTCATCACCATCCAAGGCGTCGACGCCGCTGTCTTCACCCGCTTACTTCGCTATTGCTACACGTTTGATATTCAACTTCACTCGGTGCGCGATGCGTACGGTATCTTGGAGGCAGCCGATCGGTTCCAGATTACAGCCGTTCGCGAAGAAGCTCTGCGTTATATGCGACAAGAAATCACACACGATAATGTCTGGGAAATATGGAGCTGGGCAGGTGAGATCGTATCCGTCATGCAGGGAGACAGCCCGCTTACTATTGATGCACGCTCTGTCTTGCAGATAAGTTTGATTGTGAAAAAACCCGGCAAGCTTGTCTAGAATACGTTGGTCGATATCTACAAGAGCTGGTTAAGCATCCGTCCTGGCTCCATGCCCAGCCAAAAGTGATCAAGGCGGCATTCCAAATCGAAGAAGGCGTGATGCCTAGCGAAGAAACCCTCTATGATGCCATCATGGCCTGGGCCAAGTTTATTCCTGTAAAGCAGTTCGAACCTGATGATAAATCAAATAGTCCTCCTAGAGATGATTCCAAGGTATCCATACACGCCATCCAAGGGGATACATCGTCATATGATCCGGCGTATGAAGTGGTAGAAGCGACGTCCCCGTCATCTGAGTCCGTAAATGCAGAAACGTCTACCACAGCGTGCTTTATAGAGGATAGGAAAGAAGGCCTGGCCGAGATACTCCAATACATTCGATTTCCTCTCATGGATCCTGCCTATCTAGCTAACAACGTGGAAAAGGATCCGCATGTGATGGGGCTTCCCGGAGTAAGAGATTTGGTAAGCCATGATATATCTGTCCAGAGATTCCATTACTCATAATGACTTTACTTAGCTATTCGAGGCATACCGCCATCATGCTGTGGGTAAGACGATGGACGGAGGTTCTTTCCGTTGCTATCCACGCCGCCACATATCTGAGGAATATTAAGCTGCACTTAACGCATTTTTCAAATAACCATCACCATTATACCATCATCCACACGAAGTGAGCTTGTCTTACTACTATTTCTCCAGTCGTAACGTACGTAGTCTCGGCATAAGTACGTGTAAAATGTATAATTTTTTCACCAATACATGAGCAAAGAAATAGAGGAAAGATCTTCATTATTCCCTGGCGGTCCATTTCAATACGCGTGTACATGGTGTACGTAATATTTTATGCAATCACGGAGAAGCTCCCTTTTTTGTGTTTATGTGTAGTAGCGCTGTTCTCGTTTAATGCATGATAAGCACCAGCACATGGCAAACTAGGCAGATCAGACCCGAATACCATATTCAAACCAGATCCGATCTGTTATTACATGTATATATGCCTCGTATCCACACAGGGTATGAGAACTGGCCTTTCAATCAGGGGCTTGCCGTTCACGCTTTTAATTCCCCGCTCGAAGGTACTACCAACAAACCTTTTGTTGCTGGACAACCGTCGCTGACCGATACCTTTTCATCTTTCAACATGCGGGACAATGACGAATCGCAAAGACGTGATGAGAGACAACAACTGCTGCCTGCCGGATCGCAACAGCCATCTCGTTACGACAGCGTAGAACACAGCGACGACGCGGATAGCGGAATATTGTCGCAAAAGAAACAGCGACGGAAAAGATACGGGCTCGGCGCCTTGATACTCGTTCTGGTGGCGATGGGCAGCCTCACGCTTGGTCTCTGTGTGACAGTCGACAACCCAACACGACCCGTTATGAACAACGGCACGCACGATTTTCATCCTACTGTTATCATGATATCTCTGGATGGCGTCGTCAATCACGATCTGGACTTGCATATCACTCCTAACTTGGCTCGCATTGGTAGATGAGGCATACGCTTTATATGTGATATGTATCGCGATCTAACACGGTCCTTTCTTTCCAAGCGAGTAACGGCATGCGTGCGCATTGGATGACGCCATCTTTCCCGGTAAGTCTGTGCAGCCTTGAAGAAGGAAGTGGGAATTTTTTTGTGTCCTCGGGTGGGGGGGCGGTGAAGAGAAAAGGGGGGAGGGGAGATATACAAGCGGAAGAAGGACTATCCTCACGCTAATGATATTGATGTGCAGTCAATTACATTTCCGAACCATTGGACACTGGTGACAGGTCTTTTCCCTGAAGCCCATGGCATCGTCAATAACTATTTTTACGATCCTGTTCTGAATGATACCTTCAACTACAAAGACCCCGCTCATAGCTGGGACATGAAATGGTGGGGCGGAGAACCGGTACGTCAAACAGGATTGTTATTGACACAACAATAAGCACGTTGCGAAACTGATGGAAATCAAGATTTGGATCACGGCTGTGCGGCAAGGCAGGATTGCGGGCGCGATCATGTGGCCTGGATGCAGCGTTACTTTCAATGATTTGCAGCCTTCACTTTCCGTTCCTTACAGCGACGCCATGACCATGGATGAAAAGGTGGATCAGGCGTTGGAGTGGATAGATCTGCCAATGGAACACAGACCGGAGTTTATCGGGCTGTATGTGCCCCAGGTGGACCAGGCCGGCCATCGCGAGGGACCTTTTGCGAATGAGGCAAGTATTCTAGTTTGTATAATTTTATTGTGTCCTTTGGTAGCTTCTGCAGACACAGGGTCCAACTGAAAATGACAAAACAAAATAGACGATGAAACAGTTGAGACTTGCGGACGCAGGCGTGGGTCGACTGGTGCATGGTCTTTCGGCACGTAACCTGACGGAGATAATCCATGTGATCGTGGTGAGCGACCACGGGATGAGCCAAACAGATGTGTCCCGCCTAATTTACTACGACGACGAGCTGACACCAGCCGAGCTGGCGCTGATCGCTACCACCGAAGGCGATCCTTTGCTTGCTATCCGGCCACCTGCCAACGTTAACCAAACCGAAGCAGTGGACCGCCTGTACAACGCTTTCAAGCGGCTCCAGCGGAAGTCGGGACATTTTGAAGTCTACAAGCGTGAATCGATTCCGACGCGGTACCATTACTCTCACAACGAGCGCATAGCACCGCTCTTGGTAGTACCCGAGGCGGGGTGGCTATTGATCACGCATCAACGCTACGACAGGACAAAAGATGGTGATGTCTTTCACCCACGCGGTACCCATGGCTATGACAATCTGAGCCCGCAGATGCGCGCTTTCTTCGTCGGGCAAGGCCCCACTTTCTCCAAGGATGTCACGGCCAAGCCTTTCCAGAATATTGAGGTGTACGAAGTCTTGACGCGGATCCTGAACCTCAAGCCGGCTGCCAATAATGGCACATTGCGCGGGCATCTCCAGATAGAGTAGCGCTCAGGTGACGGATGCAGTTTATGTATCAAATTAAAAAACCTTGTTGTGCCGGATGAGGTCAAGACAAATCATGGGACCTCCGCTGGGGACGACATTTGACGCATTTTCGCAGAAAGAAAGCTATGTAGACACATATTTGTTTTTCGGTCTTTTGTGCGTTGATGATGCGTCGCAGCCCAACTCAATTTTTTTTGTGAGCCGCAATTTATGCGCGAACCCGTGGGCGCAACTTGATGTACGTCTCGTCATCTGATGCAGAACAAAGAGGTTCCGTGTCATGGTTTTAATATGTGCTAAATCGAGGGCCCAAACAAATGACAACATCCATATAAGAGACCTGTCTCCCTTCTTCGCCGCTCTTCAAACTCTTTCGCTTTTTCTTCGCTTACTCTTCCTTTACTGTCACCTTTTTTTTCTTTTTACCCTTTTCTGCGGCATATACATACGCTTATGAACTCCATGAATCGACCCATGTCTATCTCTGCTATCACGGCTCCCATCTTTCCGCCTTCACCTCCTATTGGTTATCCTAGCTCGAGCTCGTCGTCTGGATCATATAAACAGCCTCATCATCAACAGCCGTTGCAGCACCCCCACCATCGGTACGCGACTCCGACAAACACCGCGACTTCGTCTGCCAACTCATCTGTGCTCGGATCACCACCGACCTCGCCCGAAGAAGTGGAGGACGATGCCTATTCACCACCGACCTCGTCTGCCTCCCTGTCGTCGGCATCAATCGCCAATGGTCCACCACTCACGCTACAAGAGCGGCGGATGCGAAATAAGGCAGCTTCGGCCAAATACCGTCAGAAGAAAAATCAACAGCAAAATGAGATGCGACATATGATCGGAAAGCTTTCTGAACAGAATGCTGTTCTTGACCGCCAACTGCAGGAGTTAAGGATGGAGAATGAGCGCCTACGTGCTGCAGCTGACAAACTGCGTGGCAAGATGGTAGCCAAGAAAATGGTGAAACAATGGATGGAACGTCATCAGCAGCAACAGCCACCTGCTTCGGCGTTTCAGCGTTGCCCGTCGCAACAACAACAACAACGAAACCTGTCATCACATCCCAGTGATGACGACGATTTTGACCTTGACCTGGATGACCTCGAGTAGACTCTGTCATCTCCTTGACCGCATCCAACGAAACGAAAACCGAAAACATTTGCACCTTTTTCTTTTTACTTAAACACACCAACATCTCATATATATATAGTAAATAATAGGCATTGAACATACCCTTTCCCTCCTTAGCATACCATGGCATATGTACCTACATGTTCATCTCTCTCTCTCTTTTCTTTATATTAAAACAATGAACCCTGATATTTGATATCCAGCAAAAGAGAAAAGAGGTTGGATTTAGTCTGTACACGTCTGCGGCGTTTTTGAGGATCACGGGAGGTTCTTCTCGATTCGGGTTCCTTTTTTAGTCAATGCCGTTTTGACTGACATGATGGAAGAGAAACAGAACTGGCAGCAGATGTTATTGTTTGTTTTGACGGACCCGTGGGTAGCAACTGTGTTGGCCGAAGGTCTTCTCTCCAAACTTCTTACTTTGTTCGTACATCATGCATACTTACTCATTTTGATACGCATGCATATACACACGGTCGCGCATGCGACTAAATGAAAGCAAGAGAAAATGTTACTGCTTTTGTTATTTTGCTCCGGACCACGGTGGCGCCAACAACAGGTGTTGAAGGGGGGGCAAGGCGTCCAATATTAATGCACATACACAGACACGCACAAAAGCTGCACGCGCATCTTTTCTTTTGCATGAGATAAAGAGGGACAGATAGAAAGAATAATAATTACGCATGCTTGACAAGAACGGACTTTAGCTTCAAAGGACATAAAGGACATTCCGCTTTGATCAGGAGGGTAAAAAAGTACGCATGCAAGTGAAGGATACAAGCCCTCAATGGCCCGTGCCTTTGCTGGGCTTTCCTTCCTGCTCATGAAACACTTACATCACGAGTCGGATATCTTCCATTTCTCACTGTCTACAGGTACTGCAGGGTTCCCATTGCTTCGCCGCTGCAACGCATATTGCTACCTGTGCGTCGGTTCCGGTCTGCGTTCTGCTCCGGGAACCGCAGCTGCCTTTTGCCGCATACGTAGCATATAATGCTACTACGTATGTAAGTGTGTAGGTTCGTCACATCGGTCGCAAAAGGAGCATATGTACCCATTTCGACTTACAGCGAGTTAGGCAAGGCGATGCATCCACGCACGTCCAATCGTCATATTTTTACCCTCTGCAGATGACATATTAAGAAGTCATCGGAAGCATATCGGTCAGAATGTCAATATATGCCATCACCATTGGTCGTCAGTGTTCATCTATTATACTTTGAAACATGACATATATCATTGTTCACGGGGCTCTTACGCATGGTGACTGCGCAGCCACCTTTGCAGGAAGCTCAGCATTTACATTCACTTCGGTATTGCGGTCCCCGTGCTCAAAAGTCAAACCGCTGGACAAAAATAAAGAAAAGCATGATCAATAAGCTATTAGGGAAGTACGCAATAAAATGTATACATTTGACTCGAAAATTTGTTGAACCCTGACGCAGTATAACCAACTTACCCCATGTTATCAGTTGCTACTAGTACACAGGGTCTTACCTATACGAACACAAAGCGCATCGGCCGATGTATTCGCTAATACAACTTATATAATAAATACATAGTTGGTGCGAGCAAGAATAGCAAATATTGAAGCAAGGGAGCCCATGCAGCTTAGTGTCCAGCTCGGTCGGGCATTCATTGGTTGACTTAGCCATTGTTGTCATCTTGACGACCAGCTGAGAGATGAAAAACCAGTATCATTCCATTTAGATCGGGATACGAGTCGAGCATGATATACACGCGCGGTCTTTCCAAAAAATATACACTGGTACTGGTAGCAAGAAGAGTTACAGAAGAAAAAGTGCTTTTGCCTACACGCTCCTCTCTCGGCAGGGCGTTCCTTTGGCATCGGATTACAAAAGCCTCGAGATAAAATGAATCTTTACGAAATCACGCCATTTTTGTGGTGTGTTACTTGGCACATAATTGCAAGTTCTTACTACTTTTCGGGACAAACACACTGCGGCCTCATATGCCTATAGAATCCAAGCTGACATGTACGCCGCAACAAAGTAATGCTAAATAAATGAACTTTAATTGATCGAAATAACGCCTTGAGATGAATATGATGACGTCCTCTCATTGCCGCCGTTATTTTCTATTCTTGTGGCAGTCCAAATATGCATACACTAAAAGAGAAAGAAACAAAGGAAAAGGTAAACATTTCGAGCTCTGCTGCTATTGCCTCCTATGGCAGGCGGGCGCAGCATACAAAAAGTACAACATCTATATGAAACAGTTCGGCTTACGAACCTGATGAGCTAAACATTCGGTATACTGACCTACACCAAATAATATTTGGCATATAGATGTGCAGTATGATATTTTTTAGAAAGGCGTCATTTACGCCTTGTACCTGATAACGATTCTTCCTGACGCTCTACTCAGCCAAGTAAAGGGGTATTTTTCAAGGATGATACATATTATCCGCCTGACGTAGGAATGATTTCATCCGTCACCATGAAAAACAATTTAGATTTATATAATTATGTGCATGCAGTAAGGAAATAGAAAAATCAAAGGGTTGGGTGAAGCCATAGTCTTGCGCAGGGGTGTATGGGTATCGCTACAAGCGCATGTGATCAAGATTCTCTGTAAGACATGTTGAGAAGATGTATTTCCTTGCTGATAACGGGCCACGGCACGCTTGTTCGTCCCTGAAGCCGTTGATCCAGCTGGAGCATCTCATACATGAATTTGAGATTGGGCTGAATGATCACACTCAGCCGCCGTGCACGTACGTACAGATACGCTTTGACGACATTGTAGTTTAAATGCACCATCACATAGCAGATAGTGATGGTCGCACTACGGCTTACGCCTACACGGCAATGCACCAGGCATTTCGTGCCTTGTGTCCTTGCACTATCTATTAATTCAAAAAGGGCATAAGTAAACATAAGCATCGGATTTCCTCGGCGTATTGTTACCAATAAATGTCACCGTCTGATCTAATCGTTCCCGAACCGAGTCGATGCCATCGTCATATAGATTGTCGAGCAGCAATACTTGAAACTCGGACGGGTCCAAGTTGGCATGCTCGCCCACACTGATGACATGTGTGATGCCGAGTGCCTTGAGCATGTCAGGATTAGTGGCATGGTTAAGATTGCCAAGATAAAGGAAGGGCAAGACGCGCGAAGGAAACGAGCCTTCAAAGCGAGGGGAATAGAACCATGTAAAAGCAGCCTTTTCGGCGGGATCCACTTCGGGGACGGCTTGAAACAGATGCATTGGGACCGTTTCATCAATATCCTCATTGCTGATGGACATATAGTCGACAGCACGTGCAGGTACGGTTGCGAAGTTAGAAATGCCATTGATGTACAGGTCATCGTGGAGCGTCCGCTTGTCTCGGCCGGATGTCTCGTCTTCCTCGTCCATATCATCGTCGACGGACAGATCATCTCCGCCGGCGACATTGAGTCGGCTCACCTGATTGGCTTTGACCCCCGTATGTTGTCGGGTCGTCTCGCGTTTTCGTTTTAAAGAGTGGGGAGAATGCAGGAGGTGATACTCGATGCGTCGCAGAGTAGGCACATCAGCAGCATAGACGAAGAAATTACGCATTTCATGAAGCTTGAGGTACGCCTCGGGTAAGCGTAACTTGAACTTGTACATAAGCCATGAGAGAGCCAACAGACTAGTCTCGCTGTAGCCGTCAGAACAGTGGATGAGAATTCTGCGACCGTTATCGGCCAGATCTTCCATAAAAGCAAGAAGATGGTCGAGGCGATCAAGGAATTCATCGAAAGCTGATCGACCGATGGGTACACCCGTGGCGTAGACGTCCAGATGGATGATTTCGATAGGCATTTCAGAGGGAGGTAGCTCGTTGAGAGTCTCGCGTGCTAGGGTGAGCGTGGAAGGGAGGGGCATGTCGGCGAGGTCATGTGCCTCGATACAAACAGAGAATTGATTCGGATTATCGTCTGTGTCACTGTAATCCTCGTCATCCTCATCGTCGTCGTCGTCGTCAATGTCGCGCACGGATGCAGGCGCATCTTGTGCATTTCCTAACTTTACAGAGTTCAGATCCCGATCCCAGAACGCACCAACACTCTTTTTAAAAGCCATGCATACCCAAATATTGGGAGTGATCTCGGTCGCACGGCTCATGGCCCGCATCTCCTCGCGTTCTCGTTCCAGGAATCGGAAGGCATTGACGGGAGCACCGTTTGAGTCGAAACTGACCAGTTCTGGATATTTCTTTTCGAAAGCTGCAAAGGGGTCTGTGCGTTGTGAAAATGAGTTAACTCCTATTATTTTTGCTCAACTTTCCGCTTACCTTGGATTACAAACACACGGTAGATCAGCTCGTTGGCGTTTTCAACTGCCTTTTTACCCGCTGTGCGTTTTACATTTTGGATGTGTTCTAGCCGTTCCTGGCGCAGCGTTGCCTGTGCCTGAGCAATGCTTTGGGCGACCTGATCGGCTGCATGACCGTAAACAACAATATCGCTCACAGTAGCATAACGAGCAACTTGAATCCGAAAGTTGCGCAGATTGACCGAGGATTCAGTGTCTGTATTGTTTATAAAGGTTTGGTTCGAGACAATCTCGTTGGGTAGAACGGAATGAACCAATCGAGCGAAATGGCCGCAAGCTTCGTCGGCATGGACAACAGTCAAGCCCCTGTACCTGGGGACCAGACTACGCCGCACCCCAAAGAAAAGGTTCTGCTGATAAGACTTGCCATCGACACCATGCAGCCATGGAAAGAGAATGTCGTTCGGAAGAGGCGTGCTGGCGTAGAGTTGCTCAATCCGAGCGAATTGATCAGCTGTAATGCCATAGATTGGTGGATTGTTCTGGATCACGTTCTGCAAGCAGTCCTCGGGAACATCGAACGAAGGTTCTTTTTGCTGTGTGGTGTGGAGATGCTGTTGCTTTTGCTCTTGACGGGCGACAAAGTTCGAGAATGAGTCTGTGGACAGGTCGACGGAGGGAGCGATAGGTTTATCTGTTTCGTCGTCTTCCACCTTTGCCGAGACGTGGTTCTTATCTGCAGGTGTCAAGATTGGATTAGGCGGCAAAACTTCGGGCAGTTCATTGCTATCGTAGGCAGACGAACTACGGACAGCGTCGATATCCATCTGTAGACACGACAACAGAGAAGAATAGGAGGAAGACTCGCCAGAGAAAAGAAGAGTAACGAACAAAAATTCCTTGTTGGGTCGGGAAAATCTTCTACAATCTGTGATCAGGGTCTTGTACATTCATCGTTTGGTCACGCACTTCCTCGTTTCCCTTTTTCGCACGCCATTCAACTCTTATTGTATGTTACAGTACCGCATTTTTTAT
The DNA here is from genome assembly GCA_002105135.1 of Syncephalastrum racemosum. Taxonomy (NCBI): domain Eukaryota; kingdom Fungi; phylum Mucoromycota; class Mucoromycetes; order Mucorales; family Syncephalastraceae; genus Syncephalastrum; species Syncephalastrum racemosum. The sequence continues at coordinate 1,082,448 of MCGN01000001.1, forward strand.
TTATTCATTTGCAGAAGGCCTGCAGTAGGCTAGTGTCAGTACTCCGTAAGCAATCAACTTTATATCAATAAGCAGAAATACAGGATGGCCTCTTGAACCGACAGTAGTTTCTGAATGAATCAGATGAGCTTACTCCCTGCACTATGCGTCGGCATTGACTGAGAATAAATGGACGAGAGCCTGTTCGAAACGCAGCAGACGTTTTTTCAAATCACATGTTATATTATATATGTGCTCCCTGACTGTTTTCCAAGACCGCGGATATGCGAGCCCGTACTTCTTTATATTAGCATAATCAGATGAGGAGGGAGCGTATCAATCTTCCACGTTACTTCGTTTTTCTCCTAATTTTTAACCGTAACAAATACGAGGTCGGTTCTGCGACGCAAATGGAAAGAATCTGTCAAGACATATCCTAATCTGAGAGATCCTTGTAGAACGTTAAATAAGAAGGTCTATTTACGAATGGTATACAGAAATAAAGAATTACTATTCTAATAGCCCATGATGGTCATGAGGCCATATCCAAGCGTAGTTACACAGATCATCGTAAATACACTGGATGGCACGCCGTTGCGGAGGAAGTCTTTGGTCGATAGGTAGGGGCGACCCAGCTCGTTTTCCTGCGAGATCGCGTTCATGTTGGGGAATCCAGATACGGGCAGGCCCATGGCCGCAGAGCACATAAAAGCGATACCCTATGGCACGATAAATGAGTATACATATAGGCATATAGAAAACGGCCGTATACATACCATAACCAACAGGCGTGGTCGCGGGTCCTCAAGGCGTGCGCCCACCTCGGCGACAATCGGCAAAACTATGAGAGCGGCCACAGTATGGCTGATAAAAGTAGCCATGACGAGTACGAGGCAGCTAAAGACAAAGAGGATCTGGAACACGGATAGGCCACCAACTGCATCTTCGATATGAGCTGCGATGGTATGCAGCAGGCCCGAACTCTCCACTGCCTTGCCAAGTGCAATACCGCCCATGGCCAGCATGATGACATTCCACAAAAAATTGTTAAAATCGTCCTTGGTCAGCAGACCTGTGCCAAAGAACGCGATCAGAGGTAGAATGGCAATGACACCCATATCACCAAAGATATCCTCGTAAGTATGGGCCAGACACCAGAGCACGATCGTCGTGAGGGTGACAAAGACGACATAGACTTGTGTGAATGTAATGGGGTCGCTCGATGCACGAATGGCATGGATCTGTGGAGTATGCTTCTCGGGCCGATAGTTCCAGAGAAGCCAGAGCCAGATAATCAGGTTACCTACGATGCAGAGTGGGATCGACGCAAAGAACCATTGACCCCAAGAAGGGGGAGGGTCCATGTTCTGGATGGCGATCACGTTCTGAGGCGACGAGATTGGGGAGGCCATACCACCTAGGTTAGATGCGAGGGCAATTCCGAGGATCAAGCAGGAGCCAAAGGTCGAGTCGACCGGTAGCGTGCGCAAGATAGGCTGGATCAATGAGAAGCAGAGGACGGGCGCAGCGACGTTGCTGATCCACATACTAGCAATCGTGGCGACGAACATGTTGACAATAAGAACTCGGTTCGGCTGAGTACCGGCCTTGGAGAGCACAAAGGTCGCCATGGCTTTTGCAATGCCATATTTGCTCAAGGCACCGGCGATGCTGAAGCCGCCGAGGAGAAGCATGATCACGGGTGAAAACATGGCGGCAAAAACGGCCTTGGTAGCTGCAGGTGCACTCAAGCGCTCATCCGCATCGCGCATGACGCGGAGAACAATGATAAGAAATGGAACCAGCATGGCGGTGACAAAGAGAGGCATCACCTATCAAATTGCGGTGTTAATGCACGTGTGAGCGCGATGTGAAATAGAACAGAATATTGCATACCTCGGCAGCCCACATGATACTTGCGAAGACGAGAATAGCGAAGCATCGGTTCTGCGCAATGTCCCCAAACAGGTCGACCTGCAAGAGAACGGCAAAGATAGCGACGCTGGCGGCCAAGAAGAAGGCGGTCAAAATCTGGTCGCGTGTGACAGTCAAGGTGCCGCAAGGGGTATGAGCTGTCAAAGGTTTAGACGGCTCGAGTCCGACGGTTTGTGTTTTGCGTTCCTGGCCGATCATGTCGCGCCAGACCATGTTGCGCTCCCACACGATGTGTTCCCGCAGGTGAGTCTTGAGATCACCGATAGCGAGGTCGAGATCGTTATCGGTCGCGAGAGCAGCGTAAAGACGTTCTGTCTGTTGGATCCGATCATTGAGCTTCTGCTTGGTTTGGATGCGGAAAGGATAGGCAGGCGCGACGTGCTGGGCAATGTAGAAGCGCTTGAGGTTGCTTTGCGTGATCTTATCGTACTTTTTCAAGATCTTGGCAAAGGCGGTCTGATTGAGTGCGACAAACGACTTGAGTTCCGATAACAGGACAAACAGATCGACTGTGCGTCGCTTGAGCTCGTTTGTATCTGTCCATGCTGGTTGCTCTGGGTGAAGCTGCTCAGGGTCACTGTCATGGACATTCTGCGAAATCACAGTAGGGGGCATGTCAGAGTCTCTGCCTTCCACAAACGACTCACGTCGCGGGAGGCTCTCGTGCGATCGGTTCAACGGTTGCTGTTGTGTAGACACAATCTCATCTGGGTTCGTCTTATGTCGGTAGTCGTCCATGTCAATGAGAAGCTGATCCGCCAGTCCATAGAGTTCGTTCTCTTTCTTAATGTAGAACTTTACAATCTTGTCGAGGGAGGTCTGAAGGGCTGCCACGAACCGGCCGTTGTCCTCGCCTCCTTCTTGTTCGTCTGAAATAAGGGCCGTACGTTCACTTGGGTTATGTTCAATATCCCACGACGGACGACGGTCTGCGCCAGCGATACGCTCGCGCTCAATCGTGTACACTAGCTTTTTGAGGTTCGAGTACCTTTACCCATTGTTTATTTGTATCAGACAAACAAAGCAGTGTCCACGTGCTCTCATTTGACTTACGGCAAGTAGTACTCTGTCCAGTCTGGCACAGCATTGAACTGGAGCTGGTGCGAGAACTTCATAAAGATGAATAATGCAACAAAAAATGATGAAAGAAAGAGAGAAATGCAAAGAATGGCGGAGACGGGTTTTAATCCGACGCTCCCATCCGGATGACCGTCACCGGCACCCACTGATTCGTTTCCTTGGGAACTGATAGTTTGATTTAAAGTCGACCTTTTTAAGTGTAACAACATCATTCTTATATATATCATCCTCTTTATTTTAGTTGGTTTATGTCTATGGAGGAGATACAGGGAGCCAGGACCAGCTGGGACCTAAAATGACATTTACATCTACGGCGATGGGCGGCTAGTCACGTGGACAAAATGTCACCGTATATGCCTTGGACTTGCACGTAAAAGTAGAGGATTGATCATCATATGCAAACGAATAAACATCAGGGCAAGCTTGCTTGACTGGCTCAGCGTGATGACTTGCTTTGCATTTGTCAGGGGAGTTGAAGTCGTTGAGGCAGCAATGCTCCTCTGTCCCGAACGCATGGCACGCACTGTTGCAGCCCACCACGTTACCCTTGTCGTCCTTGACTTGGAGTGCCGGGTCGCATTTGGGGAGCCGGGCGCATTCAGGAACGCCACACGCATAGCCCTTGGCTTCTTTCGTCGACGCGGGCTCGATACGCAGGGGCAGATTGTAACCGTCCACGAAGGAGATATCATAAAAGTCGTACTGGGATGATCCTTGCATTAAAAACTCGGCTAACGAAGCCGGTGCGCCAGGGTTGCAATCCTCGGTGGCGCGTGAGCCGCACTCGGATCGTGCCCAGAAGCGGCCACCCCATTTGTTGCTGACGGTGTAGTCACGTTGTTCACCGGCCTTGATCCATCGGACGTGGTCACTCGTCGGATTGTCGTTCTCCAGCTGATGCACCAACAAGTCATCCTTGCAGCTATTCTTGACCATGATGGTGACGCTGCCATCGTCGGCACAAGCACCGAGAATGTAGATGCCTGCTGCCACCACAAGTAACACGAAATGCAAAATGTGCATGGAGGATTTTCGCTGGTATCAGATATAATGAATAAGGTTTGATGGATAATTTGTGTTCAATGTGAGGCGTATTTATAGGCCTTTCTTTTCAAGGCTCTGGTAAGACAGCGACTGCGACGACTCTTCCGTTGTGTTTGCGCGGAAATATCCACGTCCAATCGCAATAATCAGAGACCTAGACATATTATCGACAGAAAAAAGAGAAAAAGGGTCTTGACAGGTGAAACAGGAAAACCTTACGCGAAGCTAAACAGGTCCATTGGCGACGCACGGTCCAGGTTCTAATAACCAGTTCACCTCTCTGCCGTGTAGCCGGTTTCTGATTTCTGAATTCTGATTTCTTTTCCCGGAAATCTGTGACCACCTAAATTCCCCGAAAATAAAACGTCCCGAACACAATCTTTGGGCTTTTTTTATTATTTGACATCAGGTACAAAAGAATCTGTATTCGAAAAATACTCTTTTACGCGGTAAGGCAGAGAAACAAAGAAAAATAGAAAGAAAAAGCTGCAGTATGCCTGCGTCAACCAATAGGGGGATGCCTATGAATATGATCGCCCAAACTGCACAGCAGATTTCTTGCTTACACATCCAAATCATTCAGGTACATGAGTCCCTGCATGGATTGTCCGTTAGGCCCTGGTCGATAGCTACAAAAAAATGAAAAGAGAAAAGAATCAAAAAAGTAAAGGAAGGAGAGAGGACAAATCAAGGGATGCCCTTCAGCTTTTGAACCCATGGCGTGCAGCACGAGGAGCGGGCGGTTAGTCTATAGATGGTTATAATATGCCATGCTTTTTTCTCCACACATTCACACCTTCCATGTTCATTTTACGAGATACAATGATTATCAAACGCCGCCATCTAAACCAAAACAATATCGCTCGGAGAGAAGAGGCTCCTTTGATTCATAGAAGAATAATATACAATCGACATCCAGCCACTCCTTTTTCCTTAAATATTTTTTTGCTTGCTAGCAGAATTCCAAAAAAGAACGAAACCGCCCTTTTTCGTCATGGTCTCCTTAGCAAGTCTTTAGCTGAGATGCAATGCGCACAGGCATAAATGTATCAATCGTATCTGTCAAAGAATGAAAGCAGGGAGAGATGACTGGATGATGCATGTACCTTGACCTACACAGCCAAGTCAGACAGACAATGGTGCATTTAAAGTAGGATAGTGTACCTAGACGAATATACATATCATATTAAAAGAGTCCTACTGATGTTGTACAGTTCACTAGTGGAACGAGCAAGGAATAACAAAATAGTCAACGGGGGGAAGTCTGCGCAGAATTGCCCTAAACGGGAAGCGAGCTTGACGCTTATGTTGCGTTTGCTTTAAAATAGAATTGAATAATAAATCGAAATGATTACCAGGGCTCTCGTCTATTAGCATTACACTGCGCGCGCATAGGTATTATTGTATGTGCTAGTGTGTGACAAGAATCCAAATTGCTATTGAGTCCAGCCTTAGCTTCCAGAACGCGGGGGATGAAAGTGGGAAAGAGGGAGAGGGCAAAGGCGTGCACGGTTTGACCAAGAGAAAGCGACAGAAAGAGGAAGCTTGACAATCGACCACTTTTTCGTGTCACCCTTTTTGCACCAGCCATGAGACGTCCCTTTCTCCTCCCGCTAACCACTTTTTTTTTTTTCCTTTTGATTATAGATTCAGGTCCTATCTTATCCTTCTCTCGCATTTCTCTTTTTTACTTTTGCTCGCTCACTTGTCTGCCTCACTCTCTTACACACACACTCTCTCTCTTACTCTCCTTCGTTCCTTCCTTTCTTCCTTCCTTTCTTTTGTGGCAGACTCGCTTGAGTCCTTTTATCCCTTTTTTCTTTTTTATAATAACTCTTGCTTCTCTCTTCTTCTTTCTCTCTTTCCGTTTATGCTTGCTTGAGTGTCCATGTCTGGTCTCGAGACTGTTTATGCCATTCACAACTTTGAGGCAGAAAACCAAGATGAAATCGCCTTTTCTATTGGTGAGCCGATTGTCGTGCTCCAGAAGGATGAAGGTTACAATGACGGGTGGTGGCAGGTAAAACTAGCTGAACATATTCAAGACTGTCGTCGCAATGAGCTGATCTGACCTTGTTTGCATTGTCTTCAGGGCCGCAATGCGCGTGGTCATATCGGACTGTTTCCAATGAACTACACGACAACACAGCCGTCCACGAACCTGTCACTCGAGCGAAAAATCAACTCGCTTGAAAACGCCATTTCCAGAATACAGCCCTCATCCTCGTTTCCTTCCTCTTCACAGCTCCCTACGCCCTCTACTTCGTCTTCGACTCGCAAATCAAACAGACTCGTCCGCGACTTGTCCTCGTCTTCTCTCAATTCGGAGTCTTACCCGCCGCCCCCTCCCCAAAGAGCGGCCGCAAACTCTCGTCTACCGACTTCACCCACCTCCAAAAACATGCAAAAAGTCCTCGTATCCGCCTTGGCCCATCCCACCTTGCGCAATACCACACCTGAAGATTGGGATGTCGACCAAGTTGGGGCTTGGTTGGTTGCTATGGGTTTCGAAAACATTGCTGATAACTTTAAAGGTAACACCCTGTCCCCTTGTTTGCATGATCCTATTTATTTTTGTTTCTTTGTCTCACATGGAATCCATCTTAATTCAGCTCAGGAAATCTCGGGTGACATTTTGCTCGAGCTCAATCTGGACTCACTCAAAGAACTTAATATTGATACCTTTGGCAAGAGATTTAAGATCCATTCAGCGATTAATGCCTTGCGCGCTGAAATGGGCTTTACGCCTGAGGTAACCGCTACATGAAAAGTTTGATATGAATAACTCATTCACCTTCTTGTTCACCTTCTTACTTGGATAGACCAAAGCTCGCTATCCAGACGACGACGATCTTGCCTCGCCCACAACACACGATTTTGGGTCGATCCAGTCCGAAGCGTCGCATTCTCGCCGGTCGAGCCGCCTTCCTTCTGTGGATTCCGCCATGTCGTCTCCCACGTCGGCCACCTTTGAAAAAGCTCCGCCAAAGAACGCCATCGGTCGCAAGAATATCCCTCCGCATCTCGCGTCGTCGTCCATTTCGCCTTATGCCGCGCAGGGCAAACGTCAAACTGTAAGTTCCACCAAGCTCAACGTACTTTAATGCTCATTCTCCTCAATTTAGTATGCATTGCCCACTGCAGCAGGCAAGGACCCTGCGTCAGGATCACGGCCGTAAGTTTCCCTCTTTCTTTGTTTATTGCCCCTCATATCATTCACCAAACTCATTACCTTTTCCCTTTGCTTCATTACCTGCCAGTCGCCATGATTTAGCGCGCAATTCATTTTCTCCGACATCCAAGTTACAGACTGTGTTGCCTGTCGCTCCTCGCAATTCAGTTGACAGTATCGTCAGCCGTCCAGATGTGACACCAGATATGGAGGGCTGGTTGCACAAGCAAGGCGACAAGTACAAGACCTGGAACAAGCGTTGGTTTGTGCTGAAGGGCCCTAACTTATTCTATTTCAAGAGTCCCACTGTAAGTCGTCGAAAAGCTCTATTATGCGTGTATTCATCCTCTGTCTCAATAGGACGTCCGTATGAAGGGCATTATCAATCTGCGCAACTACCGCATTATCTGTGACGAGAGCATCTACGCTGGCAAGTACTGCTTCAAGGCACAGCACGAGCGGGAGCGCACCTTCTTCTTTTATACTGAAGTCGAGAGTGCCCTCAAGGCATGGACCAAGGCTTTGATGAAGGCGACCATTGCTCGTGACTTCACAGGTAGAAATTTTTATCGTCTGTGTAGTATGTAAAATGCTAATGTTTTTTATTAGCGCCCGTTTTGTCCTCGAGCACGATACCCACGGTTTCCCTTGATATGGCCCGACGCATGAAACCAAGACCTCCTTCGATGATTCTCTACAGAAAGGAGAATCGACCACAATCACCTAGCTCCGCGTCAATCGCGTACTCGGACGATCCGTCGTATGAACCGACTTATGAGCCGACTTCTCCCATATCGTCCCGCCAGGGAACTCAGTTCTTCCAAGGATCAGGCTCATCCGTGTATGATCCGCTCTCGCAGAGTATCACCTCCTTTTCGCTTGCGACGAGCAAACAGGAGCTGCAGGATTCTGGGTTTGACTCCACTCATGGCGGTCTGTCCACATCGGTACAGATCATTCCGAGCAGCCCTCCGGCAACGACATATGACGAAGAAGAGGAAGACGACCAATTTGAGCACGAGGGCATCAATAACGACTACGATGACGAGGAGCCCATTGATCCGCAACATGGGGATGTGCTAACCACCAACCGTCCTGGCGGTCTACGGCGTTTAACAGAGGAGAGCCATCAAAGTTTGGATCCTAATACTTGGCGTGCATGTGACTATGTTGACTGGATCAACCGCGTCGTGGATCAAAGCAAAGTGTCAGAACTCAAGGATTTACGGTCCGGCGACACCCTTCTGGAGTTGTTAGGAGCCTTGAGCGGCAAGGAGGTCAGACGGCCCCCTATATCAAGCAACGGAGCGGCCAGCATGCACATGTTGGATAAGATCGTGGCTGCCTTCAAGTTCATGGGCCGAGAAGGTGTCGAGGTCGATGGGCAATATACCATTAAAGGTAAGCATGAAGCTGCGAATGCCCAACCCCTTCTTTTCTACTTTATTATCTCGACTGATCCTAAGATGTGCCTTTAGATGTGTTTGGTGGAAATGAAGCAAAGATCATGGACATGCTGTACGCAATCCGCGTGTGGTCGAACACGTTCCATGATGAAAAGAAAGCGAGTGGCGGTACATTTGGTGAATCCGAGCAAGAAAGACTCAAAGCGCTGGACGATGAGCCTATCTCTGTATCTTAAAACACTTGACTTACTTTTGAAATTCTTTACTTCTTTTTCAGTTCATTGCGCTTTCTCTTTTCCCTTTATCCGTAGTATTTACTTTTATATATTCGACCTTAATACAACTTGGACAGTACAGAGTTCCAGACATTATAATTCGAGATAAGTCCCTAAATTATGTGTCTCTATTTCTGCGGTTAGTAGGATCCAGCAGTATCATATACCCCCTTTGCCTAGTATTGAGGAAATCGGCATACGAATGTGCTTGCACGAAATCCGTACGCTTGCGAGACTCGGGAAAGTCTATGTATGCTTCGCCGCAGGTATAACGTTAACAATTCATGGAACGGACGGCAAAGATGATGGATTGTTGAGCGACCAGCAATACGAAGCCTCTCAACTCTGAAAGGGCTTACATTATTTCGACTTAGAAGTATCGACGTCGATAGCTATAGCTCAACAAGCTCTTGTAGATAAATGATTTTGCACTCATAGCATTCGATTCCTCCATTTCTGCAGCCATTCTCATTGGGACTATATTATCAGATCACAGCCCTTTTGTTAAACCGATACTGGTATGGACAGTACGTAATCACACAGGACTTGGCATTGCGTATAGAAGATACCTCTTGATTACCTCCAGTTATATGTGGTCAAGGAGGAATGCTATAGAACTAATGCCTCACCATTCCCACAATTACCGCTAAGTTCAGAAGACACACAAGATAACCGAAGGTATTCCATAATCCGGGTGAAAGCTGGAGCAGATATACTGTATGTACTGAAAATTTGAATAGACTAGCTTTCAGAAAATCAACTAGCGCCTGACCGGACTCGAAAAGTCAAAGGAAAAAAAAATTTTTTTTGGTTCACCGAATGTTATTTATACGCGAGGCACCAGGTGGCAACGTGTATTCTCCCTCTCTCTTTCTTTCACTCAAAGTGTTATGGGAGAGTAACTCTTTTCATAAGGCAAGTAACTTTATCTTTAAAATGCACGGTTCCTTTGCTTTACATGATGCATACTGGGGCAACCCTTTTCGTTGGCTAGCACAAGAGGTGCAATGCTGCTCAACAAATACCATCTTTCGGGTCTGATCGTATATATGCAAAGGAATCGAGCTACCCTGATGCCGTAAGGATAGCTTCTAACCTACTATGATGTTGTTTTTAGGTATACCCGCGTATGATAGAAACATTAGCCGTCTCTAGCATACATGTTGAAGAACGTGGAGAAAAAGAGAATAAATGACGGAGATTGATGAAACAATATGTACAGTATTACTATTAGAAGCTTTTGCTACTGCCTGACGGGCGAAGCCATTGGCTACTGCTGTTCTGTAGCACGCTGAATTGGAGAGCACTACGGCCTAGGGTTACATGATTTGGTGTGATATCATCTATATGTCGTTGGATGAGCGGGGACGAGCGGGTAGTGGCGATGCGCGGATAGTTGCTTTCACATGAAGATACTGAGCTCTGCTCAACCGCTGCGTGTGAGAACGACGCTGGATCGTCCGCGGCCTATAACCATTGCATGAGCGATACATAATGGACATCTGAAATAGCACTATTTACGGATGGCTGCCTTGATGTGGATTCCTTCAGAGGTGCTGACGAAGGTGCGTGATATTCTTCTGGGGATGGCTGGGCGACGTTGACCGTTGTCTCCGAGGAGTGGGAATGGGCAGAAGAACTACTGGTTGGCATGGCGACCAATTGACTGGATGATGTGTTTGGCGAATTGAGATAGCTGCTTTCGGATGCGAACTGATACACAGATCGCGGTGGATGGTGCTGTTTATCTTCCCACAAGGCAAGTTCGTCTACACCGCGTCGCCGCTGAGGGTCCTGCCAAATCTCCATACGCGGCACGAGCGTCAATGGGGACGTGTCGTCGGGGACAAACGTATTTGAAATGGGCTGATCCACGTTCTCCATGCGCACACCTCGTCGTCTTCGACCTCTCCTGCCGTTTCCAAGTAAAGAAACCATTGCAAGGAGCCAGGGCATCTTATCTAGCCAATTTGGCTCTCTTTTCTCTTGGTAGGCTTCTTTATGAGCCATCAAGTCGCGTGCCGAATTATCAAATGTCATTGCTTCTCTGTCGCTGCGTCGCGCGCCAAACCATGGTAGGATAGACGTATGCCCAGACGAAGGCGACTGTAAGACGTGGGGACCTGGATAGTTTTCGTCCTCGGTAGGATGACGGCCTGCCCTGAAGAAGCGGTAGCCTAAGTAGATTAGCAAAGCAAAGATGGCCAGCATGCCAATCGCGGCGAACACGGCCAAAAACGGAAGGAGTCGATACAGGTGATCGTCGACAGTGTTTTCGGGGCGAATTCTGTCGGTTATTGCATTTGTATCCTGATCGCCGTTGGAGGCAGGTGGTTCAAATATTGTACTGCTAATGCTATCTTCTAGCGTTGATTCGATAGTGGTGAAAGTGACGTCGGTAAAGGTCACTGTTACTGGAGGTATCGTTGAGATGTGCTTATAAAATGGCGGATGCAAATATGCAGAAGAAACCGTAGCCGCTGTCACTAGCGCAGCTGGCGCAGACCGGTTGATCTCATCTGCTGCTTCTGTTATGGGAGGTGAGGGGATACCCGCCATACGATGTATAGTCGCCGAAAGAAGGAAAAAAGAAGAAAACAGCAACAAAGAGGGGAAAAAGGGGTTGGGACAACATCCGAGCATCTAAGACTTAGGTAAGGTATGGAATTTGCAGCCCGTATCATAACGTTCAAATCGCACCCAGAAAGATAAAGGTAGACCTTTTTACTTTTATAAAAAAAAGGATATGGAAATGAAATATACTACACTTAAATGACGGAATGTGGGGAATACAAATATAATACAAGATGGTGTCCAAGGAGAAACATAGAGCGAAAAGGAAAAAGGGTAGATATGGAACGAAGCGCATCGAAGGTCGTGTATAAGGATATGTCGTCGCGTTGACATAGTTGCCGTACGAATGACAAGGCTGGAAGCGAAACTTTTCTTTCGTATCTATGCTCTGTTCTTTTGCTTTGCGTTGTCCGACGTACTGCTACTACTGGACTGGACAGCTGTGCCATTGCTGTCGTCATTGGGCAACTCTTCGATGGATGAGTCGCGACGCTCAACGCTACTGTCAGAGCTAGAAGTCGTACCACTGCCGCTCTGGCCTGCATTCTCGATTTGCACGATTGACGTGTCGCTAGTTTTGGCGCGCTCCAGTGGAGTGGTGACAACATTGTTGCCAGTCGCGTTCTTGAGCTTGCCCATGTGGATGCCACCCGTGGCCATGTGCTCCTTTTGCTGGCCGTAGTCAAGAACGGGCTCCTCCACCAGGGTAGGAACACCCGTGACGACATGGCGATTATCGATCATCAAGAACTTTTTGAGTCCACGAATAAACTGTTTGCGGCGGTTGTTGGCCTCGGCAATTGATTGTTGGTCCATGTGCTCATTCTGGGCGCGTTGAAGCATCGCCTCCTCCCACTGAATATATCCGTAAGCGCGCTCGCCCATCTGGGCCCAATCTGTACCAATGTGCTCGTCGTGATCAGCCAGACGAAGTCGCAGGTACGGGAAGCAGTTTATGATGATCAGGATAAGGTAGGTAACCACAAACGACCAACCAGAGACGGACGCGATCATGGCGAGTTGGATAGGTACTTGCATCCAGTGACCGTCGAGCCAGCCGCCGATCTGGACGTCGCTCATGAGTGTACCAGCGGGTGCGCCCAAGCTGATAATGTACCGTTCGGCGAAAATACCAGTGAGAAGCAGACCGACAATACCGCCGACGTAGTGGACCGTGAACACATCCAAGGCGTCGTCGAAACCGTACTTGTGCTTGTAGCGAATGGCGTAGTTGCAGGCAATCGAGCCAAGGAGGCCAAAGAGAAGGGCGCTGCTAGGCGACACGAAACCGGAACCGGGCGTGATAGTAGCCAAACCAGCCACCACACCGGTGCAGAGGCCAACGACACTCCATTTGCGAGTATGAATATAGTCGAGAATCACCCAAACTACTGCGCCCACACATGCCGCGAGGTGAGTGGCGACAAACGAGTTGGCAGCACGCGCATCGGCGGCGAGACCGCTGCCGGCATTAAAAGCGAACCAGCCAAACCAGAGAAAAGTCAAGCCGAGATAGATGAATGATACGTTGTGGGGCTGGTTGACGTTTGCATCGGTCGTGCGACGTTTGCCGAGGACCATGGCGTATGCAACGGCGGCGAGACCGCTTGACGCATGGACAGTGGCACCACTGGAAAAAGGAAAAAGCTTATCAGCATCTCATCTCATTATTTCATCATGCTCGACATACCCTGCATAATCCATAGCGCCCATCTTGTAGAGCCAGCCGTTGGGGTTCCACACCCAGCAGGTGACGAAATCTATAAAAATTTATAAGCCTTAATAAACTTGACAGCTGTTGAGAAAGAGCTTCTTTGCATTACCATATACGAGCGTCGTCCAGACGAAGATGAAGAGAATCGCAGGACCAAGCGACATCCGTTCCGCTCCGGCACCAAATGCAAGTGCTATTATCGTTCCGCGGAAGAGAGTAAGCGGAGTGCATCCTTATTATTTTATATGTTCTTTCTTACCAGGCGTCAAGGCGGCAAACATCGCTTGGAAAATCATGTACACCATGGCAGGAATTGTCTGGCCCTCAAAGGCCGGGGCCATGCCGACACCACGCATCAAAAAATTGGCTATCGAATAAATTTTCATATGAGGATCAACATCAAAAACAATCGTTATTAAGCAGGAACGTACCAGAATCGCCGATGAAGAAGTTTGCGGAAGCGGAAAATGTGAGCGAATAGCCAATAAGATACCACTATAAGATCGTATCAGTTAACCTGCCCATGCATTTAAAGCCAGACGGTAGCCTAGCAGCTTTGTATATTTTACCTGGAAGGAGACGACGCCCACACAAAGCATCGTCACGTACATGAGCGACAAGGCATTCTTTGCGCGGGCAAGACCAGCGTAGAAAAGACCCAGTGCAGGCACCTAATTTGGGATGTGCGTGCTTCGGTTAGATCTTGGATGATAAGATTAAATGTGTGTTTATGCGTTACCATGAGGAAGACAAGCGTGGCGCACATCATGGTCCAGGCAGTATCACCTGCGTCGATCTCAGGGTATGATTGGACGGTTTCGGGCATGACCGTAATTTAGGAGAGGGGAAGAAGACGATTGAAGATGCAGGTGTATGTGGGGTACGGTGGAGTAGCCAAGTGCTTTTATAGGTGTACAAGCAGATGAAGTAGTGGTGCGTCTGTGTTGATTTGCCCAAGCGAAGCGAGATGATCAAGGATCAGGCGGTCTTATCGTATTGCAGGTAGCCAAGCGAATATGCACCGAACGCGTGCCTCTGTGTAAGTCGAAAGTAGTGTGAAAGAGAAGAGAAAAGAAATAAGATAACAAAGATAAAGAACGGAAAACGGTCGTATAAATAATATCCAGCAGGCGGTGGAGGATCAACCAAATAGAAGAAACCCGCCCTGGACAAGAAAGGCAGTCGTCGAGAGATAAGCACCTACTCATGCATTGTGATAAGACATGATAGGTGATATCGGATGCCGTGATTGGTCTGATCACCTTTTTGAAAAGATTTTTTTTAGTCCGCCGATATTCTGCGACGGACGATGTACCCACTCACATTTGCGCTTGATAAGATGGAGTTGCGTCCAGTCTTTCTTGCGTTTCTCAAATATTAGGCTTCTCATCATGTGATGTAGCTTGCCTGTGTGTATTTCTATACAAATCCGCACGAGCGAATAAAGAATTAAAATAATCTAGGTGGGAGAAAAAAAAAGAAGGGACAAGGGAGAGTAATACGGAATGATACGGGCTAAAGAGCAACTCCTCCCTAATGTATACACCCGTCTACACCAATCCAAGAGGATGCTCACGCGTAGGCTATGGTACGTGGAGATTCAAACTAAATGGTCCCAAAGCTTAACACATTACTTAGCTTTAATATGCAAGCAAAAGTATGCATAAGTGTCTATCCATCAGCGGTGTAGGATTAGACATAACACGACACGTATCTAAGCACCCCATTCGCCCCTCCCCCAACTGTAACCCTTCTTTTTTATTATGAGACGCAATGCAAGCAAGGTACATATACTTATCACAATGCACGTAGAACGAATATCCGGATTCTACCTGCGCAAATGCTTTTGATGAGGAAGTTTTGTTCTGATGACACGCACCTAAAGAGTGTAGCACACCAGCGCACACATTCGCAAATCTTCGGGATAGCAGCATATGGAGCTTAACGATTTAGGCAAGTACCACGAGACCATGATTACGTCCATCATCACCATTGCATCGGTTTATCAGTCTCGTCCAGCGGCACAGAAAAAAAAAGAAAAGAGCGCACTCACGCCCTTATGTGGGATGGCAGAATAACGTGCAACATCCCGACGCACATGAAAGGCATACGCTTTTAGTGGTATTTGTTTTATACCCACCCATTACGGACAAAGCCGGTAAAAAGAGAAGCACAGATACACAGGCACACACACACACATCGGCAAGCACTTTCCTCTTTTGTACCCCACATTTACGTTCAGGAAGAAGACGTTCATCTCATCACTATTATCGCTATTATCAGGATCATCAGTTGTATCAATTTCTAGTCTCACACGATGCTCGCTATCGTTATCAGCCATCAAATATTCTTTTTTACAAACCTGGTAATATCTGCCAAGCTTATATTTTATTGACTCGCGTGATGCATCTCTTTAGGTTGCGCTTCTGCGTGTGCTGAAGAAATATGGTTAATTTGCAAAACCCCGGATAACTATGATTGTCTGCTTTTTTTTTCACGTGGGGTCCCTCGGCTTGTGTGCGATATACAATTTCCGCGTTCAGACAGTCATGATCATCCATGTTTCCTCTTTACCTAAAAACGGACAATGAAGACTTTTATTTTGGGCTCGAACGATGCGTGTAGAGTAGTCAATATCTTTACAGACGTGAAGCTTGGATTAAAACCAATAGTACAATATATGTGAAATGACCCAATAAAATGATGCGGCAGAACGGGGTCGTTGAATTTCTGCGGGGAGGTGACTATTTCGGCTGGTGGCAAAGACGACAGCAGCCAAAGGCTGTTATAGTTTGTCCACTTAACAAAAAAAAAAAGACCCATATATACACAGTATATACACATATGCATCGCGTAATCTCAAGGTAGGTCAGCCTTGTAGCATCGAACTTTGTTTATTGACACACTGTATCCGTAAAAGAGTCATCACGCCGTCATCAGCTGCTTTCCGGGCGCGTGCAGCCACTACACGGCCTGTCCAGCAACGCGGCATGGCTGCGAAACCAAACGCGAATCGAAGTGGTCTCATTTCACAGAAGACTGCCAAGGAATGGAAGGAACTTTCTACGCCTCAAAAAGGTAAATGAAATACATAGGAAGAAGGACAGAAGACTGAATGCAGGTGTAGTGGTTCGTGCAAGCAAGACAACGGTGAATCTCGGTGTGATTCTGGCAGGCATGGGCTTAACAGGCGCGTTAATCTACTTTGTGGCATCCGAACTGTTTGGCACGCAGAGTTCCACTGCTGTATTTAACGATGCGGTAGACCGTATCCGGGCTCATCCTCAGCTGGCAGAGGTGATTGGTGAGCCTATGAAAGCGCATGGCCAGCCCAGTCGAAGCCGCATGAAGCGTAACAGACGTATCCACCACCGTATCATGGACGATCAAGAAGGCAAGACCCACCTCCTCATGCAGTTCTTCCTCGAGGGTTCTCAGAACCAGGGCACAGCCATGGTGGATATGGTCAAGGTATTACATAATATATCCTACAAATCTGCCTAGGACATCCTGGTATTGATACATCCATTAGGACGACAAGGGCAAATGGCAGTACAGACATCTGTTTGTCGACGTGCCTGGCCAAGGATATCCCTCGCAACGCTACTTTGTCGAAGGAGCATAGCTTCTAGTATAAATAACGCACGCGGGCCGTACGAAGTGAAGCAATAAAAAAGCTCTATCTTACTGAGATAATTCAAGAAACGGCGGGACGAACACGCGGGATGTTTATTTTCGGTTAAAACCGTCAAGTCAAGACGTCCTATCAGAAGAAGCGAGAGGTATACATGATCAAATCGACATGTCTTTATACGAGGTGACCGAAGTCGGGTCGCGCACAGACCGAATTTTGCCCCGCACATGTGACATACGACCCAACGGTCAAAAAAGCTTAAACAACACGATGGCAACATGTCAAGGAGATTAAATCAGTAGATAGATATATTAAAAAGAGAGAGGGAGAGCGAAAAAGAGTGGGACGGAAGAAAAGAGAAGAGGTAGAGAACGACGGGATAAGAAGTTAGAAAAAGAAAGAAAGAGAACGATAGAGAAGAGATAGAGGGGATGGGCAGGGTTCGCATGAATGGCCAGTTTATGTCTAAAAGGAAGAATGCAACAGAACCATGCATCACGCAGCGGCTGTCTCTTCCTCTGAACTGCTTGTTCCTGTTTCCCTTGGTAATTTTGGTTGTTTACTTGTTGAATGCAAAGCCTCTCTTCTTGGCCGCCTTCTCGGGCGTGATGGGCCGGCCAGACTCGAGACGACGTCTCTTCTCTTCGAGATCGAGACGCTGCTTCTCGAGCGCCTCCTTCATCTCCCGGTGACGAGTGTAGAGCTCTTCCTCCGACTGCTTCAGCTTGGCCTCTTTTTCTTGGACCTTGGCTTGGAACACCGCGCGCATCTCGGCCTCCATCTTGGCGAGCTTCTGCTCGTGCGCGAGACGCTCCTCCTCCATCTTTTGGACGGGGTTGACCTCCTTGAAGACCGAAGGATCCTGTTGAATGCCCATGGCCTGCAGCTTCTCAGTACGATAGTTCTCGTACAGGACGTCGTTCGTGTATTCCTTGAGCTCCTCCATGTGGGTGCGGATCAGCATCTGTCGCAGCTTGACAAAGTCACAATGCTCCTCGTTGTCGACCTCAATCACACCCCACGGGTATTTACGGCCACGGACGCGCTTGCCGTTAACCTCAAACTCCTTGTCGGAACCGACGACGGCGAAGGGGATCTTGGACATGATCTCGCGGTTCTCGGCAATCGTTTCCTGATCGTCGTATTCGTAGGCAGGCGCCTGGTAGATCTGGATTTTGTGGTAGTTGATGTCTGCCAAAATGCGCTGCTTGAACGCAGTGACTTCTTCCTCGGTCAGGGTATCGGCCTTGGCGATCACAGGGATCAGGTTGACACGGGTATGCAGACGGCGCATGAATTCAATGTCAAGCGGCTTGAGGCTATATTCCCAGACGTGAGTCAACAACATTCAATTCTCTCTCTGTCATCTCTCTTACGCGTGACCAGTGGGGGAGATGAAGTACAAGCAGGCATGGATGCGGTTGTCCACCATGCGACGACGATTGACGCGGTTCTCCTGCTCAAGGTAGGCGTCAAAGCGTGACTCGATGTTATCGAGGATAGGTTTCCAGCTAAGAATAAAGGACGTTAAAATCAATAGAGCTAGTACCCGAAAGTCATACCTCTGTTCGTTATTGACAAAATCACCGAAACCGGGAGAATCGACAACGGTCAAACGCAGCTTGACGCCATTCTCCTCAATGTCGGCGTTGATGGATTGGATTTCGACAGTCTGAGGAGTCTCGTGCGACAGTTCTTGGTTCTCTTTGGGAGGGTAGAGCTGGGTGTTGAAGAGGGTGTTGACGAGGGTCGATTTACCGAGACCTGACTCGCCTGCATAAACGGAGTCAGTTCTACTCGTGTTCCTAGTTCTTGTCTCACTCTCACTTTCTCTTTCTCTCTCTCTCTTCCTCTTTTTCTTTCTGTTGTTCGGATCCTCTGGCTTTTTTCTTACGCTCTTGCTCCCTTTGGCTCCTTTCTTTTACCCCGTGCCCCTCCTTCAGTCCCTGACTTTTTGAAATCCCCCACTGTGGCCCCCTGAATCACATAATGGCTTTCGGAGGTTAATCGTTTGCCCGAAGAACGAGGAGCGTAATAGAGATACAACATACGCTGTGTATGCGTGCGTGCCTGGAAGCACAGAAGTATATCACAGCCAATAAAGAAAGAGATAGAAGAGAGGGCGAGAAAGCGAGAGTGTGGACGCGCGAAGAAAAAAAACAAAGAAAAAATAGCAAATGGACAACATACCAACAACCATGCAGGTGAACTGGAAGCCCTTTTTCACTGACTTGCGGTGTACCTGATTGGGCAGATTCGCAAAACCGACGTAGCCTGCAAGCTTCTTGCGGACAACCGTAATCTACATGAGGAATACTGATGAATAAGAGGCAAAGGTGCGAATGATAAGAGGGCGTCTTACTCCAGATGAAGGATTGCCGTTCACTTGTTCTGTGTATCATGTCAGCCCAGATGATGATGATGATGAACCAATATTAAAAAAACATACCGGACATGATGTATTATAGATGAAGGAAATAGGACAAACAAAAAAAGGTGAAAGAAGCGAAGGGTCTTGAACGGAGGAAAGGAGCGAGCCAAAGAGTCACAGGAAAAGAAGAAAAAAAAGCGACAAGTTAGGGGGGAATAAGAGAGAAAGAGAGTGTGTGTGTATGTGAAGCGGTGAAGCAAGTAAAGAAAAAAAAAAAGAGAGAGAAAAGAGTAAAGCGTAGGGGCGCGCGCGTTGAAGGGAGGGGGGCGGCCCACAGCCAATATGAGTGTTGTGTCCATTAGTGCCTGTGGTAATCATCCACGATCTGGATGCCGATGAATGGAAACCTTGTGTCACCTTCAACTTGCAGCCTTTTCCACTTGTTTCATTAAATGGTTTCTTTCAACATTTTTTCTACTTTATAATACTATGAGCTTCCTGGTTATTAAGATTCGGTCGCAGTGATGTCCGGGTATGTTGCCATGCCACGCTGAGTCCAGCTGCAGCGCGTTTCAACTTGTCGCTTAACGCCTTCCTCCTTTTCTTAAATTTGTCGTCATCCGCCGGACCGGTCTCTCGCAAGTCATTAGTGTCGGCCCTTGTCGTCAAGATGGAAGAAGCTCGAGGAGACGGCACTAGCTGATGTTGCCGTCGCTGCTGAGCCATCCGGACGCGCTGCTGCAATGCCTGTTCCACAATGGAACGCGTATGGGGCGAGGGGCGTCGTCGTTCGCGTCTTTGTTGTTGATCTTCTTGCTGCGCTTTTGTGGCATGATCGTCAAAGGCTAATATGCTGGCATCGACCAGCGTCGTCTCAGTAGTGTCCAAAGTAGTATGTTTATGCAAAGCGGCGGTGGCATTTAAATGTGAAGGAGAATATGAAAGGTGGTACGGCAGAATGATCGGCGGCAACCGCAACGGGTATGGAAGATACTGTACACGAACAGACACGCGGCCCGTGAGGCTGTCTGTCTTTTGCGTAACCATGTTGGATGAGCCCGCAACATCAACCCACTCAATCACCGTCGTCGTGGTGTTGCAGTGACGACTGGCTGTGTTGGGGTACCGGAATCCACGCTTATTTTTCTTCTTGACCATGACTATGAGGAGAGCGAGCCGCGATTACGGGATAGGGTGGACACAGTAATAGAACACGATAGCGTTGACCTTGGTGTCCATTCAGGATTATGGCTCATTCTTTTATATCCAATGGATAATGAAATTGTTCGTTACCCAGATATGGCATAAAATCCAACATACTGCATGGACCATAGCAAGCTGGCGCATGAGAAAAGAAAAAGGAAAAAAGAACCGATCTGTCATCCGTTCATGCCCTTTCACTGACCATCCTTTTTTATTTCTTTCCCTCCGTGGCTCCTCTTATCGCTCTCTATCGCCTCTTTTTCTCTTTCTTTTACCTTCCTTCTAGCCGAACACACAAACTCTCTCTTCCTCTTTCTTCATCTTGCACATATCGCTTCCACACTTCTCATGGCAGTCACCAACTCATCCCCCTCACTCTACGACTCGTTACCTGTCCTAGATTCGTGGTACAGCAAGCCGAAGCAATCGCCCTGCCCCAGATCATCAAATGCGCGGCGTCGCTCTTATCAGAAAGCCCTGAAGCGGGTCTCGGGCCAATATCACGCGGTGGATCCAAGCCATAAATTCAGCAGCAGGCCTGCTGGTGTGCGTCCTGCGGTCTCATTCTCGAGCGAACCGCCCAGAGTATATACAATCCCCCATCAAACCCAAGACGAGAAAAACCACGGCCAACACAGGGCACGCAAGAGCACGAGTCTTGGAGGTAAGTCTTGGGTTCGGTGTCTCAAATGAATCGAGGTGAACTGACATGCCGGTCTCCTATTTTTGTGTTCTCTCTGTGCGCCCATGCATGCAGTCAAGCTACTGGTGAAGCACTTATGGCAGGGTAAACGCAAACACTCAAAATGAAACGTTGCATTACACAAAATGCCAAGATGTATATAAAAACGTGTGTTGCATGTATGTAGATATGTAGTTGTATCACAAGTGTCTGGGTAGTCAAAGGTCGTCGGATCAAGCAGCACGCTTCCGTAATGCCTGCAAGCAAATAAATGATACCAAAAAGTCAGGAACTTTGCAAATATGCCCCTCAAAAAAAAAAAAAGATCTCTCTTACCAAATTACGCGCAGCCTTTTCATTTGCGGTCGACTTGAGCTTCGACGTATTCAGCAGTTTAATATTCCTCCGCAGATTGTCATCGGCTGCTTTCTCTTCTCGTTTTAATGCGTCTATATCATATCATCAGCCATTAGTTAGCATAGGTCCTCATTTTATATCCATAAACTTACCCAGAACATATTCCTTCTTTTGCTGCAGCTCCTTTTGTTGCTTCGCACGTTCGTGACGGCCGTAGCGGATCTCGTGCCGGATCTTTTTCAGACCTTGCTTGGTATCGGGCAACCGAGTAACATTCGTCTTTTGTTTCCGTTTGTCAATAGTTTTCTCGGTGTTCTTTTTCTTGGTCGCATTTAAAATGAGATTCAAGGACTGCTGTGTGAATTTTGTGGACATGAGTGAGGGTATGCAAGAAATGTAAGATGAAGGAAAGGGGAATAAAATTTGTGGCTTGCATATCAGCCTGAACTTTGTCCTCCTGCTTCTGTGCGTCTTTCTCGCCTTATTTCTTATCTGAAAGTCGCCGTCCTTAGACACGCCATTATATGACATATATGACACGGTTTTCATAGACAACAAACACCTTGTAGCATGTGGATGGGACTGCGCAATGGGCATCTCCATATTATAAGGAGAATGGTAGAAGGGGATGGATCCATCATATAGTCCGCAGCCGATTTCCCTGACAATTTTTGATAGAACCTGGTGAAGGACAACAGATCAAGTTCCTACTTTCCAAGCAAGATACAATAAGGAAAAAGAGCAAAGGTATATAGAACCCACAACTTGCACGAAAACACAACAAAAAATGTTTACACCGCCTACTAAAAAGCCAGCGGTCTATAAAGGAACGGAGACGTTTGAGACGTTAGCCAATGATAATGTTGCTTGTGCTCCAGCAGAAGAGCCATAGTGAACTGTTTGTTCGGCTCCCTCTCGCGACTCTGAAGATTAAGTCAGAAAAGCGAAGCCGACCTAAGCCGGTCTTGCCGAATGTGAGCTGAAATATTGCAAACTGGAGGTCCGAGATGGCAGTTGGGTTCGTACACTCCCCACTTTATATAAGAGAAAAATGAGAAAGCAGGAGATTTGCGTATCCTTACGAGCGGGTAAGGACCGTGAGGAATAAAAGAAAACGTCGATTACAGTCCACACGTTGCACCGTGGGGGCCATTACGCTGCACGAGAAATGAGGCCTTGTTGTATGGTCGTAAGGTCATATGGGGCGAAGACAGTAATTTATTTCTGTGAACAAGCGGTGTGACTCGCTTAGTTCGGGTTCAAGGCCGTAACTGACTATGCTCCGTAAGTGAAGGCATAGCCGTCCTCATGCTTTCATAGGCTCTAGATACACTTATATTTACCATCCGAAAGTCTTCTCTCCATCATCCGGGCCGTTTCTTCGTGGACTTACACATTTTTGGATGAGGTGCGATCATGATTTTTCCGTTGGCTTTCACATATTTTTTCGCAAAATGGTCCAAAGAAGGGTAGCATTAGGCTTTTTTCCCATTAATACATAGGAAAGCTTATGAAAAAAGTATTTTCTACATATAGCTGTAGCACCAGTCGGCCAGCGTAAGAAATGAAATATCTCTTTATATTATCAGTTCATGGCTGATCTGTTTTCTCGACGATACAGACCAGTCGAGACTACTTTGATGTGTATCTGAAAATTCTCGCCCAGCCAGATATGTCATTTTGCAGACCTTTTGTTTGACCAACATTTGTGACTTTGAGCAGAGATACAGTCATTGGCAAGATGTACATGAGTAATACGAACAGTTGTAGGCAAAATGGATAGACGTTGACCCAAAGGCATTCATGTAATGTCTGATACCCAGAATGTGGAGGATTGCCCAGGCACACAAGACACGGGTGGAGGTGAGGTGAATTGATTGGATGGTATTTTTAATGTCGAATTGCCTGCTGATTGACCTTCCTTTCTGGTTAATTTATGGGCTGTGTGCGACCATGATCTCTTCTGGGCTTCATCGGCACATCCGTTTTTATTTTTAACGTACGAAGGCACACACACACACACCGAAAGTTGTCGTGTTCTGTATACATACACTTTTCTTTTTGTTTACGCCCGCTCGTACATACCATATACACACATTACATTCATTTTCTTTCTCGTTTTCTTTCTTCCCTCTCTTTTCCTTTTACTTTCTCTCGGTCTGAACTGACTACATTATATTGACCAGCCCCTGAAAACGCGCTACTTCTTTCCCTCCACCTTTTTTTTTATCCTCACCGTCCGACGTTCATCTCCTTCTCTCTTTTTTTTTTCTTCATACTTCTTCATCTTGCGGATCGCTCGATTGACCTGACGCCATGGTCAATATTCAGTTCAGTTTCGAGGCGTTTAAATTCGACGGTATCTGTCAGACCGTTGCATTACCACTCTGTCCCTTGATGGGCTCGACAGACGGTGTTGAACCTGTCTGCTATTCCCGCAATGTCGACCTGGGAGGCAATCTCGTCTTCCAACCAGGTAAATCTTGTTCATCTAAAATACAAGACATATAGCAAGCTCATATTAAATGACTGCCATTGGATAATAATAGCTACGATTATTATCGACGTTGTTGCTATCATCATGACGGCCATTATGATTTATCACATCCGGTCAAAGTACACTGCTGTCGGTAAGAGCACAAGCACACATACACACACACACATATACACACGCAAATCATGTTGAACATACATATTGATTGATCGTGTTTCTCGTCTCCTTTTGACTATTACTCCTCTCCTTTCATTAGGCCGTAAGGAAATCGTTCTCTTCTTTTATCTGTACATGATCACCGTCTTCCTCGAAATGCTTCTCATTGGCGATATCATCCCTTCGTCTTCTACTGCTTATCCAGTAAGTATATCTCTTTTTGTGGGGCGTGTGGGTTTGGGGATTTCTTTTTTCCCTTTTTCCTATTTTCTTCTTTTATTTTGTTACATACTACGCCTTTACAAAGCCCCACCCCCCCTTTTTTTTTTCTTTTAAGTGTTTTTCCTTGTGCGCTGTACTGATACATGCATGCATAGTATTTTGCTGCAATTCACGCCGGTCTAGTGAGCGCCACATTCTGGTGTTTACTGATCAATGGCTTTGTCGGTTTCCAATTCGCCGAGGACGGTACACCGCTTTCGCTCTGGGTAAGAACAAACGAATGAACAAACATATATCTTCTTAAATGTATTTATCCCCTTTTAATCTTTATTTATTTATGTAAATGTAGTCCCTCCGTATCAGTTCGTTTGTCATTTTCGTCATCGTCTTTGTGATCGCCCTCCTGACTTTCCTCAACATTGGTCCTTTCTCCTACTCCAGTCCTGGCGCACTGTGGGCCTTTTATATCATCATCAACGGCCTCTGCTTCATCGTCTACGTTGTCTCACAGATTATTCTCGTCGTCAACACACTCGATGACCGCTGGCCATTGGGTGATATCCTCTTTGGCACCGCCTTTTTCATTTGCGGCCAGCTTTTGATGTATATCTTCTCGGTCACGATCTGCGACCAAGTCAAGCATTATGTGGATGGTCTCTTCTTTGGCACTATCTGCAGTCTCCTTGCGGTCATGATGGTGTACAAGTACTGGGATTCGATTACCAAAGAGGATCTGGAGTTCTCGGTCGGCTCGAAGCAGAACGTATGGGAAGTCAAAGAACTGATGAATGAGGACGAGCTCTCGCAGCAGAGCTACGGTCAACAGCAGCATCAGCAGCAGCCTCCTCAGCAACCTCAATACCCGCCACAGCATCAGCAGCATCCTCTTCCTCCTCCTCCGCCTGGCGGTCCTTATGGTCAGCAGTACCATCAGCAATACGACCATCCTCCGTATTGATTCCCCCATACACCGATATCGCGTATATAACTTACTTTTTTCTTCTTCTCTGTTACTCCTCTTCCCTCTTCTCTCTCTTTGTACTGCACACTCTTCAAATCAATCACAGTCCCAACCCACGTCCCATCCATTTCCTCTTTACATCTATAGGTTTTCTCATAAAATTTCGCATAGTTTGGCAAAATGGACCTTTTGCCCAAATGAAAAAAAAAGAACTCTGTTTTGAGTAATATAGACATCTACTCTATTGTGATATACCATGGACTGGTGGTGTCTGCGTTTGTGTCTGTCTATTCGTAATGTATCAATACGATACTGTATTACCTATTCAGCGGATGCCCAATCTTTGGCGCGCTCCATTACTTTTTACTATCTTTTTTCTTCCTTGGCAGAATGGAGCAACAGCAGTCAATGGCCAGCAAAGCTAAAACCGCCCAAGTCTTTAAGGGTCTTTTACAAAGCAGATACAACAAGGTAACAAAAGTCCCGAAGAGTATATTTGTATATATACCAGTCATACTGACTCAAGTGCATCACTGAAAGGCATGCTTTGATTGTCATTCCCAAAGACCGACATGGGCGTCAGTGACATTTGGCATCTATATTTGTAATGATTGTGCCTCATCTCACCGCAATCTCGGGGTCCATATCAGCTTTGTAAAGTAAGGTGAGACCACATAAAGAAAGCAGAAACGGAAATGAACGAAGTATGAAAAAAAAAACCAAAGGTCAACGACACTCGACGCATGGACAGAAGAGCAGCTAGAAACAATGCAACGTGGTGGTAACCAGAACGCTGCCAAAGCATTGGACCGTGTCGCCCATATCAAGGACCTCTATTCGAAATACACGAGTCGTCCCGCACAGCAGTATAAGCAAGCTTTGCAACAACGACGTTCGCAACCGGTCGATCATACTCAGGATAGCAACGCAGCTCCTTTGATTGACTTGCAGCATCAGCAAGACATTGATTTGCTTGGCTCTTGGGAGGACGCTATTCCACCACCCGCATCAGTAACACAACCGTCGTTGTTCGATCCAGCACCTCCTTCCAATGAGCCTACCAAACCATCAACCCCCTCGTCGATGCCCTACGGACGGAAAAAGAAGGCGCCCTTTGCATCCAAGGTCACTGGCATCCGCAAGGCTGAGGCGGGCTCTTTTAACTATGAAGAGGCGGAAGCATGGGAAAGACAGCAGCTGGAAGAGCAAGAAAATAAGGAAAAACAGACTGCTGTGAAAGAGGAGAATGGCTGGAAACGTTTTTCAACAGCAAAGCCAGAACCAAAGGCACAGTCAAAGGCACAGCCGATGCCGATGCCCAGCCGGCTCATGTACCAGCCTGAGCCAACCGAGCTAGAAAAACCAATGGATGAGATGGACGAAGAACAAGACAGACTCGGTATGGGACGCGCAAGAGGATTGCAGAAGAGCAATCACACCGGCCGCCAGTCTACGCCGACGCTGCGAGAAGAGGCCGAGGTGACTTACGCGCGCGACCGCTTTGGCAACGCCAAGGCCATCTCAAGTGATCAATACTTTGAGCGCGGCGACTATGACCCGTATAAAGCGGCGGAGAGCAGTGCGCGTCTGGCCAACTTTGCAGGTGCAACGAGTATTTCGAGTGATCAGTACTTTGAGCGCGAACGGCCTGCGGATGATGATCTCGCAGGCGGCTATGTCCGTGGCACAGGCTCCTATCGATCGAGTCGTTCTTCTTCTAACTCGAACCCCTGGTCCAAAAAGCTGCTGTCAGCTGCTAGTAAAGGCGCTACCAAGGTAAGAAAAGCGAAAGGGAAAAAGCGGAAGAACCAGAAAATTGTCACTAAAGAGCTGACGCATGGACAGTTGCAACGTGCTCTGGCCGATATGGAGCGTCGTACGTAGTTGAACCTCTGCCTTCCCTCACTTTTTCTTTCATTTATTACATCTAGCTAATGACGACGCAATGATACCAGCCACTAGAATTATGTACACCACACACTGATATTCGCCCAACTCGCGCAAAATTACATTATCTCTCATCCTTCTTCGCTCCTTCCGCTCTTACTTGATTTCTATGGCACATAAGAATAATAATACTGTTAGACCAATGATTTATCTATGACTTGTGGTTCAACATGAATCCTGGAAATGTTACAAAGGAAAGAGAAAGAAAGATGCTATAGAACAAGAGGAAAAAGAGGACAAAGAGAGAATGGAGAGATAGAAAAGAAAAATATGGAGTATAGGAGCGTAAGAATTACAGGTACCAGAGGTTAGCAGCTTGAAGGGATTTCTTCTTCTCCTCGCCAATACGGTAGTTTGCATGGACAATCATGGGTTCCATGCCGAATTTATGAGGAATATTGCGCTCAAAGTAATGACGGCCATGCGGGAAGAGGGCCAAGTCCAGCAATGCGATGGGACTGTCGTGGTAAGAGAGGTTCATTTCGTCCAGCACGCGGTTCATGGCACGCTGCTGTGTCACCTTTGGCTCATTGTCCTGGATACGGATGGTGTCATCCAAGATGCGCTTGTTTGTGTCTGATGGCCGCATCAGGTAGAACCCAGAGTTGACAATCTTCTGCTCTGTCTCCTGGGTAATCAGCAATTCGGTCATACCACCCTTGCGCGCCGTCAGCTTATTGGCAAGGTAGTCAAAGATATAAGGCGAGGTAAACACAATGTCGACATCGGAGAACCAGACTGTGACGCCGTGGTAGAGGAGTCGCTCAACGACCAGCGTTTTGGCGTGTGTGATGGGCGTATAAGACGAGTCGAGCCACTTTGCAAAGTCGCTCGAGAGCTGCTTGTGGAACCACTCGGGTGGAATCTCGACGACGTGTTCCTCGTAGCCGTGTGCCACCATCGCCTCCTTCAGTTCTTTGTCGATCGCAAACACCAAGAACTTGTCGTCCTGCTTCGTGCGTTTCAAGCTCTCGATCCAGTTGAGTGTATAGTCGGCCATGCCTCCATTCGCCACCGCAGTAAGGAGGATCTTGTGCGAACGCAGGTTCTTCTCAATCATCGTCGCCAGAGACCCGGTGAGCTTGCCAAAGTCCTTGGCCTGCCACTCGTCCGGATGCGTCGGTGCAGTGTCAACCTGGACCAGATCTTCATCCTCACCTTCGTCCACATCTGCATTCACCGACGATGGACTGGGCTGTACGGCTGCAGCACCTTCTTCTTCAGATGTGACGGGCTCGATAGCCGATTTCGCTGCATTCTGTTCATTACTGATGACAGTTTCAGAAGATGCAGGTACGATATCAGACTGTTCGGCAGGGAAAAGACTGGTCGTAAGACCGAGCAAAGAAACGATAAAAATAACACCCAACAACGCAGTCAGTGCCCGTTTCTTGAACACAATGTCCATGCTCATCGATCTATTGATAAGGAAAGAAAAAGGAAAAAGAGAAAGGAAGACCTGGATTTTCGTAATCTAGGCTAACGCTTTTCTTGTGTCTCTCATAGGTGACCCGGGAATATCAATTTTGCAACTTTGAATCACCGCACTTCGTGCTTCGGGCGATCCGTGTCACCTCAGCGGACTACTGCAGGTAGAAAATATATGATGGACCATCGTCCCCGCTCCAAAAAGATCGACCGGCTTTATTAATAACATCCGCTTTAGATAATTAAGCAGAAATAAGACCCTTTTCTACTGTTTATCCGCAACC
The DNA here is from genome assembly GCA_002105135.1 of Syncephalastrum racemosum. Classification (NCBI taxonomy): domain Eukaryota; kingdom Fungi; phylum Mucoromycota; class Mucoromycetes; order Mucorales; family Syncephalastraceae; genus Syncephalastrum; species Syncephalastrum racemosum. The sequence goes on from MCGN01000001.1 coordinate 1,111,366, forward strand.
AGGGCTCATACCTTCCATACTACCTTGGGAGATATTCTCTCACTTGAGACTCCTGGGACGGGTGATTACGATTTCCCGGTTCGCAGGCCGCCCACGCTAGTGAAATATATAATTTTGGGAACTTTTTTTTTGTGTATGCGTATTCTTTTTATGAGCGTGAGGACACCAAAATTAGAATTAATGGGAAGAAATACGTCTGAAACAAAAGACAAGAAGATATAGACGACAGAAACACACCTCAGGTTAATAGGATACTGAGGAAACAGTAGCAACAGAGCAAAGAGCCCAAGAAGCAGCAGAAGGAGCAGTAACGTTGGGGTGGGCGCGGAACAAGAGGAGCAGGATAGACAGAGCTGGGAGAATGAAGTAGAGAATAATTACACACGGATAGAGAGAGAGAGAGAGAAAGGACAAGAATATGGTTTATAAAAGACCGACATCACGGAGATTGTTCTGGATGATGATATCGTTCACGGCCGCCATGACAAACTTGATTTGCTTTGTGTCGGTCGCACATGTAAAGTGGGTATAAATCTGCTTGGTATCCGACTGGTTCAAGGACACAAATCGGTTGAGGATAAACTCGCTTGCTGCATCATACGTGTTGGGCCCAGTGAAATCAGGGAACGATTCTTTGAGCGGATGTTTCGGCAACTTCTCCTTGAATATATCAATCTTATTGAGGAAGAGAATGATGGACGTCTTGACGAACCACCGGGAGTTGCAGATTGAATCAAAAAGGGTCAAGGCTTCCTGCATACGGTTCTGTCAAGTAATACGTGAGTCAAAGAAGTCCTACAAACGAACCCCCCGCCTTCATTCTTTGGTTTCTTATATAGAAACAAATAGACTTACCACTGTCTCGTCTTCAATTAACACTTGATCATATTCGGAAATGGCGACCAAGAAAATGATAGCCGTGACGCTCTCAAAACAATGGATCCACTTTTTACGCTCAGAGCGCTGGCCACCCACATCAAACATGCGGTAGGTCAGATCGCCTATGGCGAACGTGGTTTCGGTGATACCGGTGGTTTTGACACGCGAGCGAAGGACGTCCTGATCGGTCGGGACATAGTTTAACTCGCCGATGCGCTCGATCGAGTCAAAATAACTAGGTAAAAAGCGAGTTTGTCTTTTTGAAACGCCCAAGTTTGTTGCCTGCTACTTACTATTTGGCCGAGTCATTCAATTGGTATTCTCTGCTACGCTCAAAGACAGACTGCAGATTTTCATCGCTCCAAAGGGCTTTGACAGCTTGTGTGACCTCGGGCGGGAGAGAATCGCGCTCGATTTGGGCAGGCATTTCCATGATTACCGCCGCATGATGCTGATATTCCGAATGCGCAAGACTGATGCCCATATCATCCATTGCTTCCAATATCACGCGCATCGACTGCACCGTGTTTGAAAATATGATCTCCTTGAATGCCTCGCGCTCATCCAGCGAGTACCCATCATCGTGAATGAGTTTCATTTGCTTTAGAATCGTCGATTTGCCTGACTCGCCAGCACCTGTCATATGAGAAGAACGCGTTCAGTCGCTTTGGCTCATGCTCTGGCATATGTCTTACCCAGTAAAAGCATTTTGACTTCGTTGCGCAAGTTGAGCTTATCTCGCTTGATCTGATTCTCAATCTCCTCATTGCGCGCTTTGCCTTCTTGTGCCTCTGCAGACTGACAGCAGCCCATGTTTATAAAGATATCCGAGACGGCGGTAGTACTTGGTCAAGTGTAGCAGTAGTAGTAGTAGTTGATGTTGTATCTGTTATAGCTATAGCTGTAGTAGCAATGGTGTTTATAGGACACGTTGATAGATGGAGAAGGGAAGTTGCCCGGGAGGGGGGGGGAGAGAGAGAGGATGGATACAGGAGAGAAAGGAAGGATAAAGGCAGAAAAAGAGCAAGGAAAAGAAAGAAGGAAAGAGAGAGACAGAGAGATGCAAGAATTTAAAAATGGGGCTTTATGGGCTACCAACAAACGTTAAAAGGGAGCAAAAGAAGTAAAAAAGATACGTGCACACACACGCACACAACACCAACACACGAAGATGATTATGATTACTGTAGAACAAGCAACAGATGATGGCAGGGAGTTGGGTTCTTCTGGACCCCCAATTCACCTCCTCGCCCCCCCCCCGACCCCCAATACAGACGGTGATTTCGCGTCATGTGCATAAGTTGTCAGTTAAGCCTGTGTCCTTTGTATCATGAATGAGAAACGCTACCGCATGGACGGCTTGGATGGTCCGGCTCGGCGCATGTCATGCATCCCAACCCCTTATTTATTGGCCTTGTCTCACAACGACTTTTCGCTATTTGCCTTTCCGGAACATGTCGCTTTATATCCCCCTTATTCTAGTCGCCTTGTCCTCTTGTCTTCTTCGACTTCTCACCCCCCCCTAATACCTTTACGAACGGTTTGCTTCTTGTTGTAAAAACTGCGCTCGTTTCTTATTTCTATTTGTCTTTTCTTAAAAGCTTAGATACATGCTTTTTCTTGTGTTTGTCGTGCACCGAAATGGAGTGTCAATTATATTGCGTTTGCTATGACTACGAACCGGCGCTGCATCTTATTGCTATACGCGCGGACCGGGGAGAGACAGTCTTAAAAAGGAGAAACTTGCATGCCTATCACACTGATTCAACTCTTTTGTTCCTACTTTCCTATCCAGACTTGGTAATTAGATGATAGGGTATGTTTGTAGACATCTGTAGACCATGTACATAGATAACACATAAATTATGCGGGAAATAACTTTTTATAGGTATCATTCATTGCCTTCTTTCCAATTTTCTTCAGTGCAGTCAATGGTGGCTGTGGTCCTAGTGTGGCGGCTGCTGCTGCTGCTGTTGTTGTTGTTGCTGATGTGGCCAATAGGAGCCGGGATACTGTGATTCCGGCTTTGGGTGACGCACTTGCTGTGGCATCAGTGGAGTTTGAGCATACGACACAGGCTGTTGCTGCTGTTGCTGCTGGTAAAACATCGGCGCCATATTAGCGTGGTGTTGCAGTAGCGGCGCCTGCGTCGGTTGCGACGAGTAACCTGAGAAGTAGGTTGCTTGCTGCCGCTGCTGCTGTTGAGGGGGGCCTGGGTTATAGTAACCGCCGTGATTCGGTGATGACGACTCGAATGTGGAAGCGGGATACGGTGACTGGGACGGTGGTGCATTGTAATATTCTGATGAGGCTGATCCTTGGTGCCGCCCACCATACGGGTCAAACTGTTGCTGGCCAGGCTTTGGCGGTAATGGAGGTTGCTGCTTCTGTGCGTAAGCGGTAGGGACAGGCGGTGGTACGGGCGGTGCAGAAGCATGTGTCGGCGATGGTGCGTAAGCATGGTGCGCAGGCGAAGACGGATACGCCGTGTAAGGAGACGCGAGATGGAGTCGCGGTGGTGCACCACTTGGACCGTTGCCGAGCACCTCTCCTCCCTGGCTTTCTTCTCCCCCTCGTACTCCTGCTCCTGAGGCGCCCCTGCTCTCTGACGCCGCCGAATAGGCAGACGTCCCAGGAGGAGCTGATGGGTTCAATGACAGCTCTCGGGCTTGATCTACCAATTGCGAGACGGTTCCTGCAAAACGTGGATTGACCTCTGGTGGCGCAAATGCATTGAGCTTGTCTTTGATCACGGCCTGCTCCCGCGCGCTCTGTTGGGCGTCCAAGGCCTCTATTAGTTTCTGCCGTTCGTCCTCGCGCTGACGTGCAAAACGCTGCACATTAGTGAGTAAACCATCCAACGCATTCGATAAGTTGCGATAAAACTGGACCCCTTGACTACATATGGCGTCAATTACAGCACGATTAATCTCAAGTGTGCAACGTACCGCAAACTTTCTTTGATTTCAAGGTACTCGGACTTGACCGTTTGCAGCCGCTCCGTGACTTGGCGTTGTGTTCGCTCTAGCTCGCCAGCATGGGATTGCATTGCCTTCGCTTCAGTGTTTTCCATCAAGGCCTTGTAAGCCTGGGTGAGTTCCTGTATCAGCTGCTGCTGTCGTTCAATCGTGGCTGAAATGCGCTGTTGATGAGGGCGGTATTTTTCCAGCTCTTGATTGAAAATTTGCTCCTCGATCTGGGCTGTCTTTTTGTTTAGAATCAGGATATGTGAAATGTCGTCTTGGAGGGACTATACATTCGCGTGAGAATTGCATAGGTCAGTCGCTTCGAAAATAAACGCTACCTTTTCTCTGAGATCATCCAAGGTCGCGATGCGCTCCTGCTCGATACGCCGCAGTTTTTCCAGGGCGGCCTCGACTTTTTCTATGTCTCTTTGCGTGTTGTCTGACGAAGGCGGATCAAAATCCAGGTCTAGGAGACTTTCTCCTTTAGGCGGTGAGATGTTTGTTTCAAAAGCCCGAGCCAGCTCGGAGCTCTTGCTGCCTTGTTGTAGCAAATGGATATCAGCGTGGATGGCATCGTAACGTCGTAACAGTTGATTATCGGATTGCGCAGCCTGTTCCAGCGTTTGGCGATGATTGCGCATGTCAGCGCGGAAATCACTCGCGACTTGGGCCGAAGGCGCTTGAGACCAGCCTTCGTATTTCACCTATAGATAGGGCGCATTCATATGTTACCAGGATATGACCTTGACCCAAAACACTTACCCGCATATTCTCGCATTCACGCATCTCCTGGTCCAAGGCGAGGGTGATCTTGTCGAGATGATGCACGCTCTGCCGCTTGAACATCTCGAGCTGGTCCAGCAAATCTTTGAACGGGGTCCGCGACTCTTCTTGGTGGATGGTGTCGGCCCAGTCACATACCTCCTGTGATGGCCCCTTGTGTTGCGATATATCTTTTCTGCGAAAAGTCTCGAGTGTCGCGGGCAGCTTCATGTACTCAAGCGTCGTCGTCAGTTCCGCCTTGGCTAAATCACAGCGCTCAGATTCAGCGCGCACCAACTTGGCTTTCTCCTCCGAGTAAAGCGACGCGCTTTCATGGACGCTCAGCGGGACAAGACGCGCGAAGATATCGGTCCCAATAACCTTATTAATGTCTACATTGGCATAGAGCTCGGAGATGGGGATAGGCTTGACCGCCTGCAACCGGTCAATGGGTTTGAGGATGGATTCTTGCGGGACCATGTCATGATAAATCATGTCGTTGTCGCGTGTCGCGGCAGCACCCAGCTCGGCAGCAGAAGCATTCAGCGCCTTGCACAGTTCTTGGAGAGCGCCACCCGAGTCAGGCGGAAGGGTCCCATTGGCATGGCCGCTCGACGCACTCTGGCTGGCCAAGGTAGTACCGAGTTTAATGCCTTCTTTGGCACTTTGCTCTGCGACCGCTAGGCGCGCGACTTGCTCACCGTACTGTGCGTCGGCTTGGCATGCAGCGGCTTTGTGGAGCTGCGCGATAGCATTGTAATATTTTTGCTTGGTCTGACAGGCAGTCAACCAAGATTTTTCAATACTGCAGCCGTGCGAGGTGACATCGAGGATGGCATCGGCTAAGCTGGCGTAGGCCCAGGCGGCATGGCTAGCGAGCTTAGCAATGAGGGTATCTTTCTTCTTTTCGCGGCAGCTATTTTCGATGAAGCACTCGTGAGCCTGGGCGAGCATGAGATCCGCAAGGAGCTTCACCACGTCCCGGCTGAGATCTTGCGAGGGCGCGTGCAGGAAATTGTCATTGATGTAGCAAAACATTCCAGCGGCCGCCTGGAAATAATTGAAAGCAACCTTGCGGCCTTCGGCTTCCGCGCGGTTTTGGGTGGAAGCAACGGCGGATAAGGTGGCGGCAATATTGAAGAGGACGCCGGCTTTTTCGTATGCGAGCGAGTACTGGGATATGCTCTGTCCATTAAAAGCATCATACCTACAGGACCTTATTAAAGGGGGCTGTTTTATGCGATTGTCGATTGGGGTTACCAAGTGAAGAGGATCTTGACATGTTTTTCGTCAACGGGGAATCGCAAGTCAAGGAGCTCGAGCTGACCAAAGTAGCGATACAATAGGTCACGTCCTGTCGTGTCTTTGCCTGCCCCACGCGTGTCTTGGCGAAGGCGATTCAAAGCGTATGTCTCCTCGCTGTACTTTTCTGGATCGTCTTGGTAGACGCGGGCTATATACTGTTTCAATGGAGATACCCAGTCCACGTCTGAAGTACGTTTGAATGGCGCACTGAGCAATGGCACTTGCGCTTGGGCCATTGTAATAAGAATAATACCGTCTAGAAAAAGAATAAGGTCTTGGCGGAACACAATTTGAAAAACCCGCTCAATTTTATGCATGCGTTCGGTTCTCATTTTTTGGTGAAATGTTGTTCCCTTATTAATGAGTCGCCGCTCACGACGAGCTGATATCGTACCCGAAGAGCGCTACGACATTGACGGTCGTCTCGTCAAAAATGACGTTCCAAAGAAGCCCAAGGCCTGGAACCTTTCGAGCATTGTACGGAATACCATAACTGTGAAAAATGATCGCTGTCATGCCTAACCAAAAAGGCGCTCCTTTTAGATGCGTGACCCTGTCAAGAAGGCACAGGCAATCAAGGACGCGCAGGACTATGTCAAGAGCAAAAAGAAGCACAAACTCTTTACGCACGATACCGATCGCATGTGGGGTCCCGAGATTGACGATCTCTTTTTCAACAAGAGGCGGCAGGGGCTCGCTGCATGGATCGTGCCGCGTGGGTCACCTATTTATTACGAATTCGAAGGTAAGAACCGCCGTCCTATCTTTCTATTCCTTGTGCCAAGTCGTCCCATAGGATTCTACAAGAAACTGAAAGAGAGTCTCACAAGTGATGATTTGGATACCTCCCGTGAGCCCTCTTCCTCTTCCTCCTCGTCCAACCTCCTCCAGGTCGAAAGTGAACTAATTCGCCACGCCCTGATGCTCTTTCAAGACTTTCAGGAAAAGAAGACAGCATCACTCAAGACAAAAATTGAAACCATGCGGAACGAGCTGCCCATCAGCGCCTACGCTAATGCCATCGTTACCACACTTGCGCACCACCGCGTCCTGCTTGTGGCAGGCGACACTGGGTGCGGCAAGAGCACACAAGTGCCTCAGATCCTCATGAAGGCTGGCTTCAACAAAATCGCATGCACGCAACCACGCCGTATCGCCTGTTCCTCACTCGCCCGACGCGTCAGCTATGAGACCCTAAACGAATACGGTTCCGAAATCGCCTATCAAGTGCGCTTTGAGGGAACAAAGACACGGCACACGCGGTGCCTCTTTTTGACAGAAGGCTTGCTTCTGCGACAATACGCGGCGGACCCGACCCTATCCGCATACGATGTCATTATTGTCGACGAAGTTCACGAACGACACATGATGGGTGACTTTTTACTCGCTTTGCTTAAAAAGCTGCTTCAGACTCGGAAAGACCTTCATGTCGTTCTCATGAGTGCCACAATCAACGCTGAGCTATTTGCCCAGTATTTTGACGCGCCAACTCTCAACGTTCCTGGACGCATGTACACCGTCAAGACCCATTATTGGTCTGAAAAGAAAGACGACAAGAATCTGGTCGACGACGCAGCCTACCGCCGTCGTCAGGCCGCAACTATCAAAGAATCAATTCCATCCCGCAGCGAACCAGTCGATCCGGGCCCGTATCTCAAAGTCATTGAGTACATTGACCAGTCAATTCCATCCACGGAACGAGGTGATCTTTTGATTTTCATGTCCGGTATCAATGAGATCATGTCCCTTGCCGAGACTCTCAAGGAGTACGCCGATCACAAGAAAAATTGGATCATCTTGCCTTTGCACTCCACCCTGAGCGTTGACGAGCAGGACAAGGTGTTTGATATTCCTCCGGAAGGCGTGCGCAAGTGCATCATCAGCTCCAACATTGCGGAGACCAGTCTGACCATCGACGGTATCCGCTTCGTGATTGATTCGGGCAAGGTCAAGGAACTGTCCCACGATGCCACAGCCAATATGAGCAAGCTCTCCGAGTTTTGGGTTTCTCAGGCCAGCGCGGCACAGCGCAAAGGTCGCAGTGGACGGACTGGACCCGGCGAATGTTTTCGCTTATATTCTGAGAATGAGTTTAACCATATGAATGACTTCCCGGTCCCGGAAATTCAGCGCGCGCCGCTGGAACCGCTTCTTCTCCAGATCAAGGCACTTGGATTCGGAGATCCGCGGTCCTTTGATTTTATCGAGGTAAGAAAGAAACGCATATCCCGCGGTATCGAAAAGGAGCTCACTTTATGCGATAGGCGCCTTCCATGGATGCCATCAATGTGTCTATGGAGTTCCTTCAAAATTTAGGAGCTCTGGATTCGGATGAAAATATCACAGGCCTGGGACGTGTGTTGGCCAACTTGCCGGTAGATGCGATTATTGGCAAGATGCTTCTTATGGCGACGGTAAACCGCACGAGCCCGTGAACTGACTGGACGGGCGCGAACTGACATGGTTTTTTTCTAGGTATTTAACCTGGTTGACCCGGTAATCACCATTGCGGCCGGTATGAGTGTTCAGTCTCCATTTACCCGACTCTCCAATCAAGGCGACAACGAGGTTGTACGGGTATGTGTGATCCATTCAAGAAAAAGGATATACTCGTAACGCATGAGTATACGATAGAATCGACGCACGCTGGATTCTAGCCATGGTGATCCCTTTACCCTTTTAAATGTCTGGCAAGGTTGGCTGGATGTTAAGGCTGATCGGAAGACAACCTCCCGAAATTGGTGTCGGAAGCATGGTATCGAAGAGCACCGCCTCTACGAGGTATGCCACATGTTCCAATTTGTCTGAGTAGATCGACTTAACGTTCTTTAGATTGCCAAGATCCGCCGGCAATTTGAAAAGGTATTGAACGATTTCCAACCTGGCCTACTCGACTACTTTAAGGACACGCCGGACGAAGAGGTATGTGGATGTTACGTCCCATGACTAAAATATCTAAATGTTTTCACAAGCGAGAGGCAAAACGCAGATCGGACCGAGAGCTGTTACGTCGTGGGAGGTTCGAGCAGAAAAGCAGTAAGCGACGACGCGTACTTGACATGGATCAGGAGAGTTGGCAATGTAGGTTACACTTCCTCCTATGCAAAACAAGTACTCATCTGCATACTCAGTGGAGAGCGAACAAGGCACCGATATCCGTGATTTGGAGTTTTCCATGGCGAATGATATCAGTCGGCTGGTGCACCGTGCGGCGTCACTCAGCGATCGAGACATCCAAATTATCAAGCTAATCATTTGCTCTTCCTTGTATCCTCAGCTCGCTATAGGGGATGAACACAATCCCTACAGACCAAGCAACGAAATTGTTTTCAATACACCTGGTAAGTCTGCTGTCTTTTGTCCGCTGTTATCTAATGTTCTGTTAGTCAAAAGCTTTTTGTCGCTTCATCCTACCAGCGTTATTGCTGCCCATCCAAGTTGGGTGCAGGGCCTAGGAAAGAACGTTCGAAAAGGTGAGCTTCTTTGTAAAGACACCAGCGAGATTAATTTGTGTATCTTTAGACGATGCTGACGTTGAGCAATCGCTTGACCATCAGTTGCTCTGCTATCTACGACTCCTGGAAACGACACGGCCGTATCTTCTGGACATCACACGCGTTCCTGGTATCCATGTTTTGTTCCTTTTCGGGAAAACGAGTAAGGCACCGGAGAAAAAACCAAACAGATGGATGTAACTCCTTGTCATAGTCGATACCAATGCCGATTGCAGTGTCATTGTGGTAGATCGCCACTATGTGATTGAGTTTCGTACAACGCAGGTCGCAGAACATATACTTTACTTAGCGTACAAGTTGAGATCCACTTGGGCCCGCCTTCTCTCCAAGCGCGTCAGTCGCGGAATACGTGAGGTACTTATAGCCAGGTTCACGAAATTCACCTCATCCTTTTCTCACCATTCGTCGGTACACAAGCCTGTCGAAATGAAGCTAGAAAACTATATTATTACCGACTCGGTTAAGCAGGGCTTGCCGAAGGGTCTCCAAGATATCCTGGCCGACCAAGAAAGAATGAACCAAGGCCAACAACATCATGCCTTTATGGAGATGTGGACACCCGCGGTCGAGGCCAAATTTCAGTCTGAAGTGGCGTCACTTACAGGTAAAGTTATACTCCTAGCACCGGATGCATATCTGTTAACTGAGAACTCAATCTTTGGTCAGCAAAATTGTACGACTGCATGCAAACCGCTGTGTCAGCTACGCTTCGCGTGGGTAAACCGTCTGAACTCATGAAAATGGTGAGGCACAAAAAAAAACGACCGTCATCGTCTCATGCTCTGCATAGTACCCCAAATTCAAACCACCATCAGAAAATGAGCAAGGCATACCACGTTCCTGGAACCCACGCGACGGTAGGCTAAACAGTGTGCGCCAGCGAATCATACTCACTCGATTTCTAGTGCTCGTATCCGGAATACAGATAACATCCAATATCGTTTACAATAGCTTAGACACGCCCTCGATGGCAAGCCAAGTGCCGGTGCAGGAAGAAGCCATTCCCGAGAGCGTTCGGATGTATTGGCATTGCCCGCACTGCGACTCGACCTACTCGGTGACACGCAAACAGGTGCTTGAACATCTTGCCACATGCGGTGTATCCGCAGATGCAGTAGAAGGATGATATTCGTGTGGGTGGAAGGTATCAGGAACGCACCACACTATTTATTCTTTTTCGTTCTTGCTCTTTTTTTCTGTGATTTTTTTTTCTTTTTGCGTGTTGCCTAGAGGTGTGCGTCCATCCAATTGTATATATAAAAAGACATGCTTTTTTTTAGAGAAGGATGGCATGTTTAGCCGCACACCGTGTTGTCTGCCTTTGCGTTCAGGATGAGGGCAACGATAAGACCGTACAGACCGAGGACTTCAGCGAAAATGAGGATCAGGACCATGGTCACGAATAATCGGTTCTCGCGTGCATAGCCTCGCACACACTATCACATTGTAAAGAGATGAATTTTGGGCGGCTAGGAAAAAAAAAAAGAAAAAGAGCCAACTTACATAGTCACCGACAATGCCGATTGCATATCCTGCTGCCAGACCACCGCATCCGACCGAAAGACCTGCAGCCAGTGCTACGAAACCGCTGTATACGGCCTGTCAGCGTACATAGTAATGAGAGACTGTTACTCACGAGAAAAGGGAATAGCCCGAGGTGGGTGACACTATAACACCCATATTAGAACGAGGATACATAAAGCGTTTATGCTTACTTTGTCCTGCAAGCAAAACGGCAACTACAAGACCGTATACAGCAACGATACCACTCATAACGACCGGGATCAAGGACTACAGACATCAGTTGGTACACGATGCGATTCATGATGGCACGAAAAAAACGATTACCTTCATGACCAGCTCGGGTCGGAATGCACCAATGCCCGCAATACCGATGCCGGCTCTGGCCGTACCGTATGCAGCCCCCAAAGCTAACAGAAAAGAAAAGGAAAGGTATGCGTGAGTCGTGTTTATCCGTTATTGAATGGGTACGAGGGGTCGTGTTTCAACCGTACAGCTGAATGCCATCTACAAAATAGCATTTCGCGTCGTGAGTCAATATCCCATATGAATTACAAGGTGGTACCGAAGCAAAAACGCCTGCAAAGCCAAAGAAGGGTGCATATGTTGGACAATAAACAGCTGGATCCATATGCGCGAAAATGTGTGTATGTTTAATGAAGAAAAGGAACAAAGGACTCGAAAGAACAGAAAACGCCGGATGCGTAATGCGGAGTTTTGGCCCCTCGAATGTCTCCATTGTGAAGCATCTAGCTGGTCAATAGACTATTTACCCAAATAGCTTCTTCAATCCCTTCTTCTTTTTCTTTTCCTTCTCGTCCGTCGACAGCTTCTCTGAAGTGCCTGTTGATGAGGAAGTGCCTCCACCCCCGCTGCTGCGGATGCTGAGGTTGCTCAGACTGATATGCGAGCTGGACTGGTTCAGGTGAGGCATATGTCCGAGCAAGGACGACGTCTTGCTAGATGGAGGTGGGGACGGTGGCACGTATGGCGCAATCGTGGACTTAATGGGTGGTATAGGCATACGAAGCTGACTCATCGCTTCCACAAACTGCGCAGGCCGCATAACGTCCGTCGTGCCTATACAGAGTTTAACATACCCATACATGTAAGTAATGGTTTGTTCTTACCAATGTACACGTCGCGACCGAAAGCATCCGCAACTTCATACGCTGACCGCATTTCCGAGTAAGACATGCCACCGATAACAAAAACGACCAGTTTAGCTCCATTTGGCGTCCGTTGGCCCTAAGCAGCGCATGAATATCCCATGGAAAAGTCCAATATATCACCTACCCCCATCATTGGGTTCGATTTTTTACTCCAGGTCGGCTTGGTCGTACGCAGAGAGACACCGCTCGAATGCATACCGGTCGCGGCAGCGGGGGCAGCATGGCCATCCTCTGGCACTTCCATATCAGATGCACGTGTGTACGGGAATTGTTCATGATCCAATGTGCCCGTGAAATGAGACTAAAGAAGAATGTCAACCAGCTGTATATGTCGTTAACCTATGGCTTGGTCTTACCTCCATAACCTTCTTGAGCGTAGGCACGTAGCGCGAGAGTTCATATGGCGTTTCCTCGTCGCGGTTACGCCTGCGGTCCCGTTTCTTTCTCATCGACTTCTCCTTGCTACGCACACGCGTGAGTTTGACTCCGAGCAAGCCCAGGTTATTGATCGCGCTTCGCAGATCCCCTTTAAGCTTGGCGTGCTCCAAGAGCTTGTGCTTATCATCATCAAACAGACCACCTTCTTTGGAAATAATATAGAGCATCAACACGCGTGCCTTGTCCATAGGGCTATATTCTGTCTATGAGCATCTTGAATTGCACTGGATGGGATCAAACTTACCTGACATAAGGATCGTCTAGTAAGGGCACCATATCAAGTACAATCGTCTTAGGCGTATCACCATCGGGCGTCTCACCCACGGCCATGTTCTAAGCTGAATGATCAGCGCAAGGCCGTTTCTTCCTTGGTCAGGACATACCTGTTCCAAGTTGCCGACCGAGTTCAGCTTATGCTTTTCAAAGATAGACAAGCACTCTTGGGCGATACTCAGATGGGCAGAATACTGAATTATATCAGATACACCATTTATACTTTCTCTCCCACTTACCTTGGCCTTCATATCCTGAAACTGTGGCAGGTTCGATAGCATCTCCTTCATATCCTTCAAGCTCCTCGCCGCATCTTTAGGTGGCCCCGAGCGGTCGCTGATCGAAGCAAGATGAGCTATTTATCGCATTTATGGTTGGAAAAGAAAATACTTACCCGCTCTGAACGGCCGTCTTGTTCTCTTCCAGAAACTTGTTGAATTCCTCGATCAGACGATCGGTACACTCAGCAATATGCAGGTGGCGAATCGACTTGTACACGTTGTCGTCCTCATCCAAAATAACCTCCTTTGAACCGACGCTACCATCTTCTTGGTTATAGTTGTAGTTGAACTTTATACCAGTGCCGTTCTCGGTATCTTCAACGTCCAAAAGGTCATTAATCATGGCTTGGTATGTAAACTCGTGAAGAAGAGGCGCCTTGGTATCCAGCGTGCGATCAACGATCAGGAACGTCGCACGCGGTTGTGGGGGATTCCGAGGCGGCTAGGGACGAAAGTGATTAGCAACCTGCCTCTGTAATGAGCGTTTTGGTTTACCGGAAAGTTGGGATTCAAGCGACAGAAGTTGTCAACTTCTTTTTGCAGATACATGGCCAGTTGCTGTGCTGGAGAGCGTGGCGGCGGCGCGTCCGGGTCCGAAGCATTTTCGTTGGCCATGGATTCCTGGAATCGAATAATGGGGTCCTCACCAAGCGTCGCACAGACGGACAGCAGCTTTTCAAAAAGGATAAATTGGAGACGCTCTTGCCCCTTTCTATCCAACGTACCTGCTTCGCCATTTTACCGAGCGCACGCTCACCCTCTCCGCGGGATTCTGTGGAATACAATGCAGTGAAACTTGAAGGCGGCTCAACCGTGAAGACAGCGGATTCCTTAACTACCAAATTCGTCAGCCCTGCGGTCTAGCTCTTAGGCAACTAGTCACTCACCGAGAAAATCGACGTACATCTCCTTGAGGCTCTGAAGATACTGGGATGCGCCCGACGACTTGAGCCGTCTGTTTAGATCATCAAAGAGCTGATCGTCGAGACCTAAAGCCATCTATGAGAAAATCATGCTGGGTCAGGTCGAGTACCTACCACTCGTAAAATGAACATGCGCTGCCTTGTACATGGGTGTCTTTTGCGCGGTAAAATCGTCGAGCAAGCGCAGAACCGACTCTCGGCAAGGGGTTAGAAAGTACAAAGCATCCAGAGATGGGTAAGGCTGACGCTTTTTCTCGATATTTTCGACCACTGGATATACATGATGAGGACGTCTTTTTCTCTTTCGGTGCTCATTTCTCACTCACGTGTCACCTGTCAAACAAAAAGATGAGCGACTATACTAGTCCGTGAGGTCCAACTTACGTTTTCTTCCAGAATGTCGTACATTTTGCACGCTGCGCCCAATATTTGGAGACTGCGAGAATCGACGACAACAATTTTCCATTTATTGGGTGGTCGCACAGCGCGGATGGTGTCCATCAAGCCTAGTTGCAAAGTATTCCGCATTAATTTTCGAGGCTATTAAGGTTGCATAGAGAACAATGGACGACAAATGGCATGCCAATCATCGCATTGGAATGTCCGTACGCTTGTGCATAATCGTTGTAAGTTCAGACATGGTCAAAGAGTTGGATCGCCCTGAAGATGGCACACTGACAGCTGAGACTTCCTATTTCTGCAGGGACCAAGGTGTGAATCGAGCGGGAATAATTCCTGAATCGTCGTATGTGAATGCTTTAATGATACCCGAGGACACAGATGCACTTTATGAGACCAGTTGAGCCACGTTACCTTATGTCTGCTCGGCGAAATTAGCAAGGGGATGAGCAAGAACAAAAAGTATGTAAAAAGGAAAGGAAGCAGAAGACAAATTTGAACGCCCGCGTTGCACGCGATATTTTTGAAAGGGGATGGCGAAGTCTAGACATCCTGTATATGATGCGCTCCACGTAAAGCATTCATTTTTATACGTCTCCATGTGACGATATTAAATGGCTATGTTACATAGGAAGTCGTCTTGCTTCTATCTCTGCTGTCTTTTTCGGCGTACGCAATATTCGTGTCGGCATGATCGTACTTTACTTCCACCGACGCGTCTAGTTTATTCTGCTTGATGAGGGCAAATAGCATAGCTTAAATGTCTCTCTGATGTCTTAGTAGAAGCCGATGTCCTTCTTTTCCTTTGGTTTCCGGTTTTGCTGGAAAAGGTCGGGCGGCTGACATATCATTTGCATGATACACATATAAACTTAGAAATCGTAAAAGGTTGAGCGTAGTCCAGTCATTACCCATTCACCATTAGAACTGTGGTTGCAAAATTACTTTCATATCTCATTCGCATGAGTCAACACAGATAGAGTATGTGTAAATGACTCGTGAAAGAGAAAATGATAGAATGTCGTGTATTACGAGAAAGCAAGAAAGCATAAAGGTGTACAATGCAGATTGGTGATATTTACAACACTAAGCAGTGCTCGTCTTTTGGTGTTCCAAAGTCTTGATCCGGTTCTCCAGCTTTGCAATGTGCTGCTCGGATTCATTGCGGAATTCCTGATACTCCAAATGTTGCCAAAGCAGTTGCCAAGCCAAGGTCGTCGCGGTTGCAATGACGGTGCATTTCACGAGAGGAGTGCCATAGCGAAAGTAGAAGGAAGGCTGTGATGAGGTGGAATACGCACGTCGTGGCGCAATTTGCCGGCTGACGCTTCGGACGAACATGGCAACTTAGGAAGGTGTGTTGTGTGTATAAACCGGAGTACTATGGGAAGCCACCACCGTGCAGACTGAGCCTGAATTCTTGCTTCCAGTTGTTGGTGAGGTGACACGGTTATAATCCATGACGATTTACTGCATGCACATGCAAGCGGATCCAGACATGGCACTCTCCCGATAGAGTTTAATGCCATGGCGACCCTCGTTCTGCATCGGGTCGTGGTGAAACTAATAACTAATTTGCCGCTATCTTTTTAAACGATGTGTAAATTTTACTAGAGGATAGAAATCAGAAAATACGGTGGGAATAGACTACTATAATATCAAGTACAAGCAATGATACAGACAAACTATAAGTCGGAAAAGGAAGACATTAATCAGTGGAGGGCGGCAATGGCAAGGGCAGCCGAGACAAAACCAGCCATGGCAGGCTTGGCGATGTTGGCAGCGCTCTCAGCCGAGTCCGAGGAAGCGGCATCCGAGGAGCTGGCAGAGACATCGGAAGAGGCGGCGCCAGACGAGGCAGCCCCAGAAGAGACAGCAGCGCCCGAGGAAGCGGCACCGGAGGAAGCAGCCGCGGCAGACGACATACCAGAAGCACCGGCAGCGCCAGAAGCTGCGCCAGAAGCTGCGGCGCCGGATTCAGCGGCACCGGAAGCGGCACCAGAGGCACCAGCAGCACCGGACTCAGTGGCAGAGGGAGCGCCTGTGGCAGCGCCGCTCTCACCGCCAGCAGCACCAGAAGAGCCAGCAGAAGAGCCAGCAGAAGAGCCAGCAGAAGAGCCAGCAGAAGAGCCAGCAGACTCGGAGCCGGAGGAAGAACCAGCAGCATCGCTAGCATCAGCGCCCGACGAGGAATCGGTCTCAGAAGCACCAGAAGAGCCACTGTTGTCGCCCGAGACGCCAGGCCATCCCTTGACGCACTCTTGGTAACAGCTAGTGTCGCTACCGCACTTGTTCACACAGCTGTTAGTGCCAGTGACTATATAAAAGATATATGATCAGTTTTCTGTTCGATTTTGTGCATGCATCACGTTTGGCGTTGTAGTTGTCGACCATGCATGCTTAGTTCACCTATACACGTACCACAGGCGGAAATACAATCAGTATCATTGGGATCGCAGGAGCAGGGAGCACTGGCGACGACAGTCGAGGCACCAAGAGCGAGCGTGGCCAAAAGAGCAATGGAGAACTTCATTGTATTATGAAAGTGAAAAGGAGCAAGTGAATGCTGTCAGTCGCGGTTACCCGTCTTTTATAACCGATATTTAGCCACTTAAGGAACTTGTCTATATTCGGTGGCAAGTGAGCATGCCACTTTTCTGATCTTCGATGGTTGACAATATTCCCACTCAGCAAGCGTTAGCATCATGTACGGCATATTGAGACCTGCACCTTTGCAAGCTGGCAGGAGTGCCTGCGCTTTTCCTTTTATCGACATGCTGTGAAAGGACTGCTCGCACTAATGACATGGTATGAAGGTCGGACAGACGCGCCATATATTTGCTTCGCCTTGCTTTGCTACACTTCACAATTTTAAACCACTGCCTCACTTAAAAAGCACATGGCTTGTTTAGTCTCTCGTTCCTTTTCGTCAAAGCGGCACTACGCGTCTCGCAAGGAAAAAGGTCCGCAAAGGTGTCGGTGGATCGCTTCCGAATTTTCGGTCTAGAAAAATTGTCGGGGTTAGCGGTAATACGGAGTCAGTCAAGTGATTCTCCAGCAAACATATCACCCAGTTGACCATCCTATTTTCTGTTTCGTCCTCACTTTTGGTAATGGCATTGTAGACGCTCTTGTCCCATGTATTTTTAGAGACTCTACAATTTTGGCAATAACGACAAGCATTGACCAGAGTGACACGCATCTCGCTGATGTTTCTGACGATTCTATTAATTAAGCCGCGCTGTTGCGGATCCTCATTCTTAGTATCTGTTGCAGGTGCACAAATTGATTGGCGCCCGAGTCTGCCGCCAGGTTAGATCTTTTCGAGCAAAGCGTGTCGGCAATTAATGCATGTCTCAGATGCCAACTTCAGACCTTAAACGCGATTACAAAATTTTATGTGACGCGGCGTGCCCCGTTTCGCAATACTGCTATCACTGCTGGCCTGTTTGTGTGCATGCTTCTGGCTTCGCACTGTGGGCAATAAAGTGAAATCCTGAAATTTAAAATACACGACGCCTATGTGTTGCTGTTTGTTTCCTGCATAAGCGCCATGACCGTGGACTCAAATTATAGATGTTGAAATAAACGTTGCGTATATTACATGTAAGATGATAATAGGCGTAGCCATTTCCTTCGGACCACCGACGCACACCAAGGCAAAGGAAATCTTCAGTCCTGACGAGTCTGACAAGTGCATGTTATCCTCAAAAGCAACTGCAGTCTCTTAAGATCAGAATTGTAAAAAATAGAAATGGTGGCACAACATGTTCTTTGATCCCAGTCACCGAGGTGTTAAGGCGTGAGAGGGACGTACATTCCCAAAAACATATTTATCGCCGCGAGAACGATGCCCATTCTGTTAAATTTTGTCCTTGTATATTGATTGTTCGGTAGCAGCGCTGACCGTCTTCCCGAACGGGACCAAAGTGTACCTTATCTACAGAATACGGAAACAAACCATGATTCACTCCAGGAAGGATCCTGTATTATTTCTGCCGTAAACGTTTTTGCCTTGGCCTGCCGTCTGGAAAAGGAACGGAAGCTATAATCGTAAAAAGCAATGCGCATCAGCGCCATGGAAACGGAGACTATCTATCTAGAAAGCTCCAGCTGCTTCCTTCTTCATCTATCAGATGCATATGGATAGTTTGGGCCCGGCTGCTGCATAGAAAGTCTATTATATAATGCCCTGAATGTCGCCTTTGCCATTGCTTCCAAAGAACTACATAGAAAGAAATCGAAAACAAGTAAACAAACACGCAGGAGCTATCGATTGCGATAAAGAAGACCTTGGCTCACTAGTATAAGTGAAATGAGGAGCAAAAACCTACCGGGTTGTATAAGCGAATGCTGAAAGTAGGAGGGCAAATGCAGCTTTCTTGGCAAGAGTGAGCACTCCTCGCGACGCAATGTTGATGGTTACAATGAGCGTAGCTGCCGTACTACTTTATTAGTCTCTTAGTATAAGTTTTTGCTCTCGATGATCAAGTGTCAAGCTTTTCCTTTTGTTTCTATAGATTCTGTAGGCCTGGGTCATTTATCCCCTTTCCGAAAGTTTCTTAAACTTTGTTTGCTCGCGAAGGGAGGTTAAATCAGGGTTATATATGCACCTATGAGAGGCGCAAGGTAAAAAAAAAAAAAAAGGCCGCACATCGAGCTATACTATCAAAGATGGGTTAAGGAGGCCCGGACTGCCTCGCCTTGAGACTCCTGCCCAGTTTCTACTTCCTCATCCCATCCGAATTTCTGCTTATCCGCAGCTATATTGTATTGAATGACTACAGTGACATCAGCAACCGAGCACGTACACGTATCCGTGACTTCGATGCGTTATACGTAACGCGGGAACTTCACTCTATTATGCAACCCAATCTTCTTTTGACTTCTTATTGAGGGAGGTACGTTGCATCATAGGGCTTGTTCTCTACGCGATTATCCGCAGATCTCGCAGCACGCTTTCTTCAGGGTGACCCTCCCCTAGAGCCGAAGCAACGGAAACTGGGCTGCAAGGCCAGTGAAAATAGCATGTCATCGAAAAAGGCCATACCATTCGCCTAAGTTGCGTCACTAAACGACTGTCATGAAGTTGTTTAGGTGTGAGCTTCTGTACATAATAAGGAGCACTACACAGTGGACTGGTTTGTGTACGTGTCATACCCCGGAAAGGTCCTCACATAGACGAATGCTTAGGTTGATTAAATGTTCACACATAAACTAAAATCGAAACGTGAGGAACATCTTCGGTGCATTGAAATGAAATAAATTCGGGTGATGTCCACCCTACGAAAACTTTAACATGCTAAACTCTATAAAGCGACCCTTTGTGTAACACGCAAGAAAAGATGCTCCCTCACTGCATATTACCTTATACTTGACATATCTATGCGTCTTTCCTTTGATTATTGGAAAGTATGCGCCGGCAAGCAGTATCCGGAGCGTCCTTCCAGAATAAGCTCCATTGAGTGCAACTTATTATGCATGCTGCAGATACGATATCCACTCCTTTTGAAATGTTCGGGGTTCCCCCAAAGTTTATGCAGTCCTCATATGTATTACAGTGTATAACAGCCGCTACGGAACAAGTGTTGTCTCTCTATTACAAAGCCCTGAAACGAGCAGCTGCTGATGGGAGCCATATATAAGCATTCTTCACTAAAATACCTTCCGGTGATTTCGCTAGATATGGTCATCACGTTCCTTATTGTAATTATCCTCCACGATAAATAATTTTAGATAAGGCGGAATTAGCTTACTACGACAAACTTCTAGAAGTCCCTCTTTAACTGACCATCTGACATTCACATGGAACTACGGTAGCCATATACGGATTGGAGATGCAAGGCTATGCAAGGAGAGAGTGGAACCCCGTCGGATACAGCTGCAGGCGCATCGATGCACTCCATCCATCGTGGTTTCCCTGATTCAGTATCACATACTAAATCGGTGTTCATGTCCCATGAAGCTAAAAAGTAACAATATTCAACAATATTCTGCGCAGGTACTCTCTGTTCACTTCGAGCTGACCAGGACAGCGCGAAGTGTTGCTCACTTGCTTCCTTTCTCTTTCTCCTCCAAAACTCCACCCTAAGTTGGCTCCCTTTCCGATGATGCCAGGGTTCTCCTAATAAAGACTTTTTTTTTCAACTGCAAAGTCCAACGGCTCTTATTGCTATTTTATGCCGCCAACAGGCTCATAATTGAGCTTCGCACACAGAAGTTGGGAGAATAGTAATTATTACTCGTCAGTGTCATAAAGTTAAGCCCATTTTTGCTTATTTCCGCAGCTTTGCTGACTCTCACTCCACAAGCTTAGCCTCTCTATGAAGATGTACATTTACCCCTTGCGTCTCCACAATGGGGAGAAGGATAGCTCTATCCGTTTCTGTAGTGCTGCCGCTGCTAACAGCTGTCGTCTCAGCAACTTGTGGTATACAGGGCACGTTAATGATCTGAGAAGCTTTTTTTTTTTTTTTTTTTTGCTGCATACCATAACGAAGCGTTCAACTCACGAAGCATAGTTCAATACCGTTGTCACGAATTATCGCTACGCGTGCCCTCACTATCATTACTCCAGCATAAATTTTCTCGTTCCATTCCGGCAGGCAAAACCGTGGATGATGTAACGCTAAATATTTGGCGTATCATTCACCGTGAGGAGACAGACTAAAACTTTCAGTATAAGAAAAAGGAGACTGAGAGGTACTTATAGAGGAAAGGAACACGGAGTCAGACCACAAACACTGAGCCTAGGGTGGCATGAAAAAGTGCATATGCCCGAATAGTGAGACATATCGTTGAATGATGCGATAATGAAATTGTAGATCCTACTTGTCAGGTCTGATAATGTCTCATCTCTTTTTTACCTACACCCGAATGATTCTAGGGGTTTGTTCGAGAGCGGCCCAAGTACTTGGTCGTATGCATTCATTCTATGAGCTAGTTTTTTTTTTTTTGGTTTTTCGTTCGGGATGCCCATGCGCGAACCGAAAATAAGTTGACAAACAAAACAAACAAGCAATTTGGTTATCACGTCATAGAACCTAACTACCATGCGAAATTGAAAAAGTATGTTAAATCCAAATGAAAGGATATCTTTCATCTAGATTACTCGTTTTCATTTATCAATGATATTTCCGATGCGATCATAACAAGTCTCTCACTAGATGGAATCGAGAAAAATACTTCCAGGGGGTTCAGTTTACAACATCATTCGCTGTGTCTGATCGCCGCATATGTACGTTTGCATATCGGCTTTCTCATTGCTAATTTTAAAGACCGAGGTAGGAAGTGCGCCCACTGTTTGCAGCCTTTTCTTTTTGGGGAGGATAGGAGAGTACGGGTAGCAGCTGGATGACCCGATCTTTTCCACCCCCTGAGACCGTGTGCCCTATCTACACACGGACACGAACGAGGATGAAAGATGGCCGGTCTAGAAAATGCTATATAAAGCAGTGGCTGCTATCTCCGGTATCTTTTCCTTTCTACCCTCAAAACATAAACAGCGAGGCATGAATATCTCTGACCTGTTAAATCAAAATCAACAACAATGTCACGCACACGATGATCATAACCCGAGTTTCGGGAGGACACGGGACTTGATACACGAGAATGAGTTGATGGTACGGTGGAGCCAGGTGCTGACGGAGGGAGGATATCACCTTGCGTCCGGCGGCCATCAGCAATGCCGACTCACGGACGTGATATTAGAATCCGAACATGCAGGCACTCGTGTACGGACACCGGTTCACGTCAAAGTAATTGGGCGACATATGAATGGCTCGTTCCGTTGTCATATTGGTATGGGCAAACTGTCACGCCCTATTCAGTCGGTCGAATTGCGCGACACGATGCGACTCATGGCAGTCTTTTTCCGGCCTGCGAATAAAACCAAGAGTCAGCTTGTCTCACCCGTGTTTATCTGCTTCCCGACCTGGTTGCTCCACCTCTTTCGGTACACGGAGCATGACGCGACACCTGGGCGTACTGACGTACGATTCTTGGAGAACGCCGCGCTCGCCAAAGAAGATCATATCTTTCGTCTGAATAACGTCATCAACACATTGTTCCGTTTCAACCTGCATGAGTTCGACCATGATAAGCTATCCACGGCCGTACACCTTTCCAACTATCTCTTTGACGAAGCTGGATTTGACTACCATGCCTTGCCGCACCCTCATCTCCAGCATAATGACCCTACCAGCACTAGCAGCAGCAAAAGATTACAGCCGCCCATGTACGCCAAGCTTTTAGCCCTTTTACATGCGCCACGCCCCGCTAAAGTCAAACCCAATTGTCTCAATTGCAGCACGAAACCTGCCTCGAGGCGTAAGCTCTGCGTCGCCTGCTACAGATATGAGCTCAAGCATCACGAGCCACGCCCTCTTCGCCTAATTGTTGCCAACCGCTTTGGTCGTCGCGTGGCCTCCCCGTCCTCACCCGTCTCTCCAAGCCCTCCTGCAGATATCCCGTCGTCCTCCTCCGGCCATAGCAGCAACAATACTGGCACGGAAGTAGCTAGCAGTAATAACACCAAGGTGTGCGCCAATTGCAACGTGAACAAGACCCATCAATGGTATCGTAATCTGTGCGGCCCCGGCCATTGGTGCGAGACGTGCAAGAGCTACTACTTACGACATAGCCGTGTGCGCCCGCCCGAGTTATTTGTCAAGGCTGCAAGGCGCAAGGTAGATGTCCGTCAGTTGATGGATTGGTGTACCAGCCCATCCGCCTCCTCGTCCTTTTCTGCAGTACCCACGTCTGATGAATCGACTGGAGAAGATGACATGCTGTGGCAAGATAATAGCCGCAGTCCTAAGAGCCTATCAACGAACGACGATCGGAGTGAACTATCCTCGCCGTCGTTTCCGCCTGTGATGACCTTCCAACAGCAGAAGCACTTTTCTCCATCCTTGCAGGCAATTTTTCCTCCTCTCTCTAGGTTCGATAACTACGATGCTCATCAGATTGGCGCGCCCTATCTTGAACAGTCCTTCGCTTTTCCAGATAATAGCGACGTATCAAGCGTAATCACACCTCCATCGTTTTAATCCTTCGTTGTCGGATACAACTAAAAGTTATTATAGTAGCCCCTCATTTCCTAAGCCCACTCCTCCAGATACCCTTACACACGTACATAATTCTTTATATGATCATCATTTCAGAGTCAAGATTTTCGATCCTTTTCTGGTTAGACGCATGTAAAACCTTAATAATTTTATTATCTTCGCGTTTATATGAACATTTTGAAATACTAAAAAAAGATTGCGAATGTTTCTATGTATAAATTCTCGTTGGATGATGAACGATGATAGAGTTGATAAAGTAGAGTAAAAACTAGGCCAATTGAAGACAAGAAGCACGAAACATGTGGATGCATATGTATGCATATCTGCATCCATGTAGGGGTGACTCAGAGGGAAAATAAAGCCGGGGATAACCTAGAAAAGTGAAAGGAGAACCACGCGACGCGATCCGACTTCATTGATGGCTGGACAGGAGCATCGTATGAAATAGAATGCATAACTCTAAATGCGAGAAAGATGCTTGTCGAGTGATCATCTAGAACTTACCGAAAGCGACGTTACGCCGCAACATTTCCCCTTTTTACTAAAAATGATGGAAGTTCCTGAGAACCGCCGTTATAAAATAGAGCTTTCACGATAAGATTTGCATTTGCAAGTTCGTTCATCCGTGTCGTGTAGAACTCGCTTGATGAACAACGTTCATCCTCGTAGCGTACGGCTCTATGGTGTATTGAAATCTGCTTTCCGAGTTCTTATCGTAACAGGTAAATAATAACAAATGTCATGGGGCCCCCTTGGCATGATATGGACATGGACATGGAAGACGCCACAAACCTTATGGCGAAGCCATTCCTTCCTTTTTCTACACGAGCCGAAATACGATAATGACGATCCTTGCAGAAACACCGATTTTAGATAAGAGAACACATGAACACATCAAAAGAAGAAGGGTGAAAAGGTAGAAATTAGGATTCTATCTTTTTATTTTTATTTAGGCAATGGTGACCTCAACCTCGACACCAGGCTCGATGGAGATGGAGGTGATCTGCTTGACGATCTCAGAGGGCGAGTGGAGGTCAATGAGACGCTTGTGGATCTTCATCTCGAACTTGTCAAAAGTCTCGGAACCGTTACCGCAGGGCGACTTGCGGGTGGTGATGCGAAGGACCTTGGTGGGAAGGCGGACGGGACCCTTGACCTTGAGCTGCTTGTCCTTGGCGCGCTGAACGAGATCGCTCGAGACCTTCTCGAGGTTCTTCACGTTGCGCGAGGTCAGAGTGATACGGATACGGTGGATCTTGGGCTGGACCTCCTCCTCGAGACCGGGCTTAGTGGCGTTCTTGGCCTGTCATACGTGAAAAAATATAGACGCGTTAAATTCGACAATCGTTCCAGTATGCACCGTGTCATTTCGCTTTTCTTCTACTTACAGCGAAGGACATGGCTGAATATATCTCTAAAAGAAACACGAAGACAAACGGTTAACGATGTTTAGACCAATTCCATGTGAGTGACATACCAGTAATTGAGCAGAGAGAGGGAACTCCCCAATACGCCATCATCAGACCATTAAAATCTTTACGCGATAAGCCACCCACTCCTATTCCATACTCCACCCCCCCCAACTCGAGGACACATCATGCGCTGTCTACTACCACTACAACCACAATGGGTTTGACTTGTTCAAACAAAAAAGAATATAAGGGATGGGAAGAGAATGACAAGGATAAAAGAAAGATATGTACAGAAAAAGAAAAATGGGAGTATTTCGATATGTCCAGGAGTAGCTCTTACCAAGACTGCTTGAATAGCTGCTCTCAAAATTCGGTTACTGGTCCGTGGTTTTAAACGACGATGTGATAGGCGTGCACATGTACCATGTATGAGCGTGTCTGAGTGAGAGGAAGGATGTGCGTGTAGATGTATGAAGGGAAGGAAACATGGCAGAAGGGTATGCTTGGGAAGCACGCAAAAATTTCAAGTCATCAGGTTGCGAAAGGATATCGGTTTGGGGAAGTCAGGCGTGGCATGGCCTCCATGACGTCCATGACAATATCTAGTCCAAAGTAAGTAAGTCGTGCGACATTCACATAGACTCCCATTGCAGTGTCATTATGCCTGTCTTACCTAGTGGGACTTCGTCTGTGATCTTCTTGAATGTATCAACCTCTTCTTCGTCGCTGTACTCCTCTCCTGGTTCGAGACTGGATTTGCGTGAATCGAGCGTGATAGAAGGGAAGAGAGTCGGAGGCGGAAAGTAGTCGATATATTTCTCGCGCTCCATGTACATCTTTTTGCGCTCGAGCATCATGGCCTGGAGTCGCTGGCCGAGATAGACGACGATTTCGACATTGTTGTCCATGCGGTCGGTGGGCTTGTGATTCGGGCACAAGAACCAGTACTTGCGTAAAAAGCTGGGTGGGACAAACCAGCAATCCTGGTTGCCAGGTGACCCGCCTAAGAACATGGCCGAATTCATCAAAAACTTGAAGAGCTCGTTGGCATCGTAAAAGTCCTGAAACAGAATCAACTGGTCGCGCATAACCTCGCCAGGGATGACATCGATGCGAATGTCGTGTGGGATGCGGCGTTGGAGCTCTGTAGGCGTGAAGTAGCCGTGGACGTCTTTCTCCTGCTCATCTCTGCTGAGGAGACGCATCTGGTCGACGTATTGCAGCGGGGTCATGGGTGGGAAAGTTTTGGAGCCGTCTGGGTTGCGTGTCCACAAGGGCACAGATTGGCCCTCCTGGTGAGGGGCAGTCAGCGGATTGTGCCACATTGCGCTGTCTTTCGCATAAGGTTCAGACTTGACATAGCTCCCCTCTTCGTCGTCGCCGTCCACATCCATTGGCTGCTTGGTTTGCTGGCTCGCGTCGGACCGAAGGGTGCTAAAGTGCTGTAGAGACGATCGCCATTCGGGAGGAATAAGAGCCGAGAGCTCAGGCGGGGTCTGGTCGATGGTAAAATTGGGGCGAGTGACCTGGTCGAGGAAGCCAGAAACAACGTCTGTATGGAACAGGTGCTGCACGAACGCCGGATCGATCTGCTGCGTCGTCGAACTCAGAGCTTGCAGTTGCGGAGCAAGCACAGAGACGGTCTGGGTTAAATCGAGGGGCGGCAGCGGCGGAGGTATGTCTTCGCTCATATCAAAGTCGGGCAGCCCGCCAGGCATAGCCGGTGCTCCACTGCTCACAGAGGCCGCATGCGCGGCCGCGACAGCTGCAGTAGAAGAAAGGGACAAATTACTAAGCGAACTCTGCACAGCAGAGGGTAACGATGGCGATGCAGTGTCTGCTGTAGATGAGGGCGTGTCAGGGACGAGGTCGGCCGGAATGTTCTCTTCCTCGAGACTGACAATGTGGAGGTTTTTGTCGAGAAAGAACTCGAGTGTCTGTGGGATGTTTTTGGATTTTGAAAACAAGAATTTCTCGGCACCAAGATGGTCTTTAGCGCCTGTGTCCCAAAAGTTCGGCACGTCCACACGGTTGGCGTTACAAGCGAGCTTCAGGGTCAGGACATATCCTTTAAGATAGTTATTTTCGTACTGCAACTCGTCCACCTTGCGACGCAGGTTGTTGGCTTCACGTAATGCCTCGTCGCGTGCGTACAAGCATCGTTTAACGGTCGCTTCTGCTTCCCGCATTTCTCGTCGTTTTCGCTCGCGAAAGGCACGTTGCGCAGCCCGATTCTGGGCCTTGCGCTGCGCTGGTGAGGGTGGGTTTGGTTTGCGACCTGGCTTCTTTCGTGGCCGTATCGGTCGCCCGTTCTCATCCAGATTCCCGAGCTCGAGCTCTGGGTCAAAATGCTCAAACGAGATTTCTGTCATACCGACCAAAGGAGGGGAAAGGAAAACAAAAAGATGGAGAATAGAATAGAAAAAAAAAGGGAGTGGGAAAGGGGATAAAGCGAAAATAAGAAAAATAGCTTGAACTCGAGAACTGCGGGGAAAAGAAAGTAACGAGAAATGGAACGTTACTGGTCGGTCGTAAATTTTTGGGGCTGTATGGATATCTTGGATGTCCAGAAACTGAGATAATGAGAATAAAAATAGCGAGAGACAAAGAGAAAAAAAAAAAAAAGGAAAGAGACTAGGTCCGTGGACAATATCCTCTTCCAATGTCAATCGAATGACGAGCCAAACAGCGGGGAGAGCTTGAGTAAAGAAGGAAGAGCGCAGACGTGCACAGGAGTAAAGAGTTCTTTACCTGATTTACTTTTGTGCGCACACATGCCGCATTTTTGGCACGCTAGAACTGTGCATGTCCGGTCACGGCGCGTCCTTGTTCGTGTCTGTGTACGTTGTGTTGGAGTCAAGGCGCGAAACGTGGGAGTATGCAAGACTCTTCTCCCGGGTTTCACGTGGTCTTCATTGTCTGGCGTGTGCACACATTGGGGCGCTTGTTACACCGTATACGGTGGTCTTTCAAACGGCGATCTGCAAAAAAGACAGTCCGCACGTGGGCTGCTCTTGAAGCGTCAATGTTTGTCACGCCTTCGGACCAGCTTAGTTGGAACGCTATATAGCAGAAAAAAGTAAAAGAAAAGGAGAGTAGGAGAGGGGTTCCAAGGCATTTGGACGCATTGATTAAAAGTACATAGTCCATGTATCCACTTTGGATTTATTAAGTAGAGGTAAGCTCATCGGCCATTTATGAGGCTCCTTCTCCTTACGACTTAGATGATGCTCATGATTCTGTCGCGCTAGATAGACACCAGTGAAGATCGAGCCACGCGGGTTTGGAATGGACAGAGCTGCAAGATTTATACATGCACATATATAAACCCGGCACAACCACTGTTCTTCGGCAGTTCATCCTCCTCCAACTATCCAAAAATTCAAAGATGAAGTTGCTTACTATACTTTTCGCTGCTGCTCTGATGTTCACAGCGGTCTATGCCGCCAATGAATGTCAGTGTGCTGAAGATGACCACGCGTGTCAGGCTGGATGCGGTAAGTCGTAGAAATGCCGCCACTAAGAATCCCGTTGTCTGACAGTCGAATCACGCATAGTCGAAGCGACGAACAACTGTATCGTCGATTGTGAAGGTGACACAGACTGCTACGCAGGATGTAACAAGCAATGGTATGGGAAAACGAAAAAGCCGAATATAGTCATGGACCTTGCTCACTATTAAAAAAACCAGGCCGATGCCACTGAACCAGTTTCTGGCGACTTCTACCGCGGCACCTGCGCCATCCGAAGCCCCATCCAACGCCCCATCTACCGCTCAGCTGCAAGCTACCTCGGGATCTTCGGGTGTGTAACATTTTCAAAATCTAGGTTACCCGTGCCTTTTTTGACTCACATTTCTTGGTTTTAATAAGCTACTGCTTCAAAATCGTCGTCTGCGTCCGCATCTGCGTCAGCTTCTGGCTCTCATTCTCCCAGCTCGTCAAACGGCACTTCCGGTGCTGCCATGACGACCGTGACTTCCATGGCAGCCATCCCGCCTTTGGTCTTGGCTGTCGTAGCAATGATTTCGGCTTAATGCGTAAAATAAACTTGGAGGAAATATACCATTCTTTTTTGTTTTGTTTTTTTTATTTATTTTATTCGCCGGAACTAACGTCCGTGAATCGCCTGAATCCCACGTGGGACTTGAAATCTAGTCGCAAGCACTCCACTTCTTCCGCGGTTTTTACGATCCATACTCGATCTTTACGCGATGGAATCCTATTTATCCGAACTAGACTCTATCATTGAACAACAACGATCACACTCGCAACAGGATTCACAGCCGCAGCAGCAAGTACCTCAGCAACCATGGACTCAGTCACCGTCTTTTACAAATCAGCAGCAGCAACAACAACAACAGCAACAGCAAACGGATCCCGCTGCGTTTTTTAATGAGTTGCCTCCGCAAGCCCTTCCCGGACAACATCCATCCCTGTTTATGCCAACCAACGTGGACCCCGCGATTCCTTATGGTTTTATGCCACCTGGCATGAGCTTGCCTCAACAGCACCATCACCAACAACAACAACACCAACAAACGATACCAATTTCGTGTAGTATCAACAGCAACAGCCAACCTGTCAAGATACGCAAAAAGCCAGGACGAAAACCCAACCCAGCCTCGCCTGCGCTTCGCAAGGCTCAGAACCGTGCGGCTCAACGTGCGTTTCGCGAGCGCAAAGAGCGCCACCTGCGTGACCTTGAGACAACGATTCGTACTATGCGCGAACAGCGGGCTACCATGAGCAAAGAGTTGAAGCAGCTCAAGACTGACCTGGACGGCTGCAAGGTCGAGAACTGGTATCTGCGCGGGATTGTCCTGACCCTGCAATTTGTCTGCCTCCATCACAATATCCAGATCCCTTACCATGCACCTTATCTCTCCGAAAGCGCTCTAAGCGAAATGGCCCGCACCTCTCCGCATGCCATCGAAGCCTATGTTAATGCCTACATGAAGAACAACGCCGAACTGAAAACGACTGTGTCAACTCACGTGACGAATGGGAATCACTATGCGACTGAAGAAGAGCATCACCAGGAAGGACAAGAAGAGGAGGAGGAGGACGCTCTGAGACGGACAGAACGAGGTGACTCTGTGTTCTCCGACAACAAGACGACGGACGAAGTACCTGCACTCTATGTCAACGACGACGCCTTCGCACCCGGATCAGTCTCACCGCAACATCCTACTCAATACGGCGACAGTGATAGCGCCATGGCAGAAGCAAATGAAGCAGAGGTCAAGGTGGAGGGCTCGGCTGATACTGCGGAGCAATGGCTATCATTCGCAGAAAAGATGGCAGAGGAAAAAAAGAAGGGCGAGTCAGCGTCCAGTCTAGCTGCCATCCAACGCCTTCGTATCCAGCTCCGTGTCCAGTCTACCCTGAGTCAATTTGGTCAGTTGCCCAGTGTCCGCTTACAGCCGACACTGCTCCAGCTCGCTGTACCGCACGACCCACGTATCGATCTCATCCCGACCGCTCATATGCGGGACCGAATGATCATCTTTAGAGATATTATGGACTATGACCGCTGCTTCAATATGTTGCTAAATGGTGCGACCTACCATGGGGGTGATCCTACTTTGGCCGAAAGCTGGGAGTTGCCAGCCGACTTTTTTAGTGAATATTGGTAGGCAGAAAATGCTCTTCAAAGCGTTGCGGCACTCACGGCTATTGTTAGGTACTTGGCTATCAACTATGACTACAGCAAAACGAACCAGTGGCGTATCCAAAAAGGCTTGCCAGAAGTTCGCGGAGGAATGCAAGAGGCAGTTCATTCGGATCCATCCGAGCATAGTAGCTGGACAGATGATGATGTCTTTAAACAGTTTATGGAGCCTATTCCCGAGCTCCAGCCTCTTCCTACACGGCGTCCTGGGCCGGAACAATCTCGACAGCAAGAACAACCGGACTCGGCGAGCCGATCAGATATTTATCAAAGCGCGGCGTCGCCCGGGGGACAGCCACAGCTACAGTCGCCTGGCATTGGTAATGTGAAGATACTGACAAGACGTTTGATATTAACATGTCTCTCTAGATGCCATGTTGGACTTGATGAACTCACTTTCTACCGATATACCACACTGATTTGGCATAATTATTTGCGCAACACTTTTCCTTTTGCTTTTCCTTGTAAATATAGTTCAGCTCGATCCCATTATGGTATCTTCTTTTCCTCCTAGTCATGTGTCTGGTGGCATTATTGAGACCATAGCTGCAAGCTACCTATACTTGGCCCGGGCTCATATTGATACGTAGTATCCTTCGGATATGGTTATTGCGAATGTGAGCCGATAAGCTTTCGCACATTGAGCAGTTTGTGATACAAGCCCCAATTTATGGTGACATCCACGGAGGTTGCAACCAAGAGCATCATATGCGGCTCCCAGAGACTGCGGCTTTCATTGCGAGTATACATTAGGCGCGGGGATAAGTTTTGTATTCGCAGTCCAGGTATTACTTACCCCGCCTTTACAGTACCAAAAATCACTCGCTAGTTTATGCTGCTCCGCCAACAACACCGAGCTCTCGATGAGTTATGTGCGACGATACATCCATTTCCTGTCAATGGACATTTAAGTTTAGCACGAAAACACTGTGGAAAAACATGGCGATGGTATTTAGTAGTTCATCTGATAAGAAGGAATAGGACGGGTACTTGGACGGAATGACATGTGCCGTTTTGGATAATAAATAAAAAGACTAACTGATTCAAGGCGACGAGGGAAAAAAAAATACAAGGGTGTGTGGCCGCCAGACACCGTCGCCGACGGGATGGCCCTCGCCGTCAGCCAAAAAGAGAAGTGGTAACGATCACTCGATGGGTACAAACTGAACTGTACCCTTGACTGCGAGATGACCCTCGGGATTAACAATCCAGACCTCGAACGCGCGGCCCTGAGCTGTCTTAATCTCGCGCCCGCAACAGTTGAAGGGTTGATTGACGTAGAGCGGCATAAGACATTTGTACTGGAATGACGATACTGCCATGCTATCCTGCCCTTGAGACGTCAGATACTTTCGTACAAGGCTCATCAACAATGTGCCGGAAAGTGGTCCATGAACGAGACAGCCTAGCAACCCAAATTCTGTGTTCGTCATTCCTGAGCGATTTCCATTCGTCGACTCTGACTAACCTGGGTATTTTTCAACCTCTGTAGCATAGAGGTGATCATAGTGGATCATGTGTGCGTTAAATGTCAAGGCGGAATACCGGAACAAGAAAACCGGTGTGGGTAGTACACGGCGGGTAAATTGAGGTATGCGCTTCGCTATAAGACGACAAGTTGAGCCAAGAAAAGCTTGGTGTTCATTGCGATAAGCACATCATTACCAGGTAGAGCGCGGGGTTTGCGGTTGGGTTCATTCTCGTGGACATAGACCAATAGACGTTGCTCACGCATGGACCAGCCATGTATATTCTCAATATCCTTATTAAGCCAAACCGCGACAGAGCCAGTCTCTCCTTCGCCACGACGTTCAACACGTTCGACTGTGGTCGTCATTTGAACCTGGTCCCCAATACATAGTGGATTGGATACGTCGTACGTCATTTCGGCCCCTCCCCATAACCGCTTGACGAATGGTGCAGGAGGGACAAAATCGGTCTCGTATCCATCAGCTGCCAGCTCATGCTCATATGTGCGGGGTGGAAAGAAAATGTGATGATACGTCGAGGGCAGAGTTTTGGTTGGTGTCGGCTCATTCAATGTACGCGCCAGGAGGTCCACTGGAGAGGCTGTGATAGTGTCTTGCGAACGAGTCGAATGCTCCATGACACGCGATTTCCAATCGTCGATCGATACTCTGTGCGTGTACCAACGCCTTGAAGGCTGATAACGTGCCATGCATCTCAGCATCCGTGACATGGCAAGGCGAGGAACAACAAAAAAAATGGCAGTTTGTAAACAGAAAAACCCCGATATTATAATGCATGCATGTTATTGTGTGGGAAGTCGACATTAAGCGGTGGATCAGGTAAAACTGTAAGTGATGTTTGCGTGCAGAGTAGCCAGGGCGATACTGGCGGTGATGGTAGCAGTATCCACGAAGTAAGAGGGGGGAATGATATATACATCTATCTACATACATATACTACGCGTATAATTGTTATAGCATGAGCGTGCTCAGATTCTCGTTCAGGATGATCTCAGACACTGAATTCATCACGTGCCGTAATAAATGCGTGTCTGTGGCGTCTGTATAGTGGATGTACACACGCTTATCCAGGTTGCGGTTCAAGCGCTGGAAACGTTTGCGGAAATAATTCTTGCCTTGCTCAAAGTCACCTGGGGGTCCTATATATCATTACTAATTGTCACCACCGTATTCTCCCTCTGATAATGTATTACGCGCTTACCAGTATAGTCTGGGAAGTAATCTGTAATAGGCGAGGTCTTGATCTTCTCTTGGAAGATATCAATCTTGTTCAAGAAGAGAATAATGGATGTTTTGGTGAACCAGGGCGAGTTACACACGTTGTTGAAAAGCATAAGCGCTTCTTGCATTTGATTCTGCATAATTCTGCAAGTGAGTCTACGATGTGAATATTTCTTCGAATGGGACCTACCGAATCGCGGTCTTCGATAAGACATTGGTCATAACCACTCATTGCCACGACGAAGAGAATCGAGGTCACCTTGTCAAAACAATGGATCCTATATTTTGGTGTTAGGGAAACATGGTCCATGATACGGGCAGCATTGTACCATTTTTTTCGTTCGCTTCGCTGACCACCGAGGTCAAACATGCGATACGTGAGTGGCCCCAAATGGAAGACGGTCTCTGTAATACCGGTTGACTTGGCTCGACAATGGATGATATCACGATCGGTTGGTACATAGTTAGGTCCCCATATTCGATCCAGGTCCTCATAGAAACTGCCAAAGAGTACTGAGTTAATGCCGTGCGCTGACAACGTTACTCTCCAAGGCTTACTAGTCGCAGTTATCATGTAAAGCAAAGGCATTTCCCCTGAGACAGGCTCGTTGAATGGCCGGGTCATTCCAAAGGCGTTTCAATGGCTCGAGGTATTCTTGTGGGAAGGGCCCATCGTTGGTAATAGGCACATCATCAAACATGCGTACGTAGGACTAAATCGGATTAAATATCAAAAGCACCCACTTAAAAATATTTCTCCCTTTTTTTTACCTCGAGACTCGGATCCTCGAAGTGCATGTCCAGGTTGTCCATAATCTCAATGAGGATTTGCATAATAGATAGTACATTCGTCAACACAATCGCACGGTATCCTCGACGTTCCTCATCGGAGAATTCACGCGCGTAAATCATACGCATCTGCTTAAGGACAGTCGATTTTCCCGATTCGCCTGCGCCTGTGATGCCACCAATCTGGGCTTTAGTGAAAAATGGCAAAGACAAAGACACATCGTTGTACCATTACAATTATAATGGTTATGTGACGTACCCAGTAGGAGAATCTTGACCTCTGTTTTGAGACGTTTTTCATCGGCTTTGATCTGGCGATCGATAGAACGGCTCCGAGCGAGCTCGCTGTTCTGACTGGACTGGCTGCGAGCGGGTAGACAGTTGCCCATATTCCTCGTGTATAATTATCGTATATGCTCGATAATTACATGCCCACGCTCCGTGCAAGTGACAAGAGGTAAGAAACACACCACCAAAGTACAGTGTGTTGTTGCTGTAATGGGCCCGCAAGGGTTTATAGATAAGTATAAATGAATATAAAAAAGAATTTGAAACACGTCTAGGGAAACAGTGTGTCCTTCTTACAATGTGGGTATCTTAAGAAAAGCGTATGCAACTGGCTTTTTCTTTTTTTTTTTTGACTACCCTTTTATTTGCCCAAAATGCCGTCGCTTTTTATTTTGATGGATGGGCCATTTTTTATGCGTTCTGTTTCTCCTCATTGGGAATAATTGCATTATCGTTCGCCGCTTTTATTTGACATGCTTTTATTTTTTCTTCTTTTTCGACTTTTCGATGCGGTCGGATCGGATTATTATATATCGGCGAAAGCGTCCTCAAACAGGTCACCCTTTGGCTTAACCCAAATGCTGACATAATATTGAAGAAGGCACCACCCATATGTGTCGTGCTTTCAAATTGCAACACCTTACCCAGTCGTATATTATCGGCGACGTTATTGCCTATATAGACGGCTCCGTCCCATAATTTCTAATGTAAGTCTATATGCCAGAAACATCATTGGCGTTGTAGTCTGCTTGTCTTCCCAGATGTAAGCGATGATAGCGATCGAAAGCGCTTGACAGAATCTCTGATACGTTGAATAAAAAGAATTTGCACTCCTTTGTTGGTGTATGATGTGTGAAGGCTGATAGATAAAATTACAGTAAAACTAAAAAAGGGAGGATAAGAAAGTGGTAAGAGAGAGAAGTCCTGCTACTCATACATAGTACAAAAGAATAAAGTGTAATGTGGGTTATGTGGGCGAGTAAGTAAATGTGTGTGTAGAAATTTTCGGGATGCCAGGATGCACTTAAGCGTAGTCCTTGGCCTCAGCATCGATCTTCTCGGTGGGGTGCTCATCGGTAGGCTCAAACTTGTTTCTGAAAGCCCAGATAGAGCCATCAAAGACGCGGTCCATCTCCTCGAGCGAGCGACCCTTGGTCTCAGGGAAGAACAGATAGACACAGACGGTCATGACTAGAAAAAATAAGGTTGTATGAGCACAAGCAATTCGTGTGAATAAATAGCATTAAAGGGAAAATATTTCCCCAGTTGGTAAAAATTAACGTACCCAAGCAGCAGCAGCCAAAGAAGATGTATGTACCCCACGTGATGCTGGCAAGCATAACAGGGACAATCTCAGAAATGACGAAGTTCATAAGCCAATTGGCAGCAGTAGCGAAGGAGTTGCCCTTGGCACGGATGCGGAGAGGGAAGATCTCAGCAGGGTAAACCCAGCCGACTAAAGGTCACGAGGAATATGAGTTAAAACGAGATAAGCTTCTTTCACGACATCTGTCAACATACCAGGACCCCAGGAGTAGGCGAAGCCAGCGACGAAGAAGTAGATCATGACGATACAGAAGTACGAGGCATGCGTGTTACCAGACATGTCAACGACGTTAGCGTCTGTGACAGGATCGTAGTAGACGCGCGCAGTGCCACCCATGACAGCACCGCAAAGAATCATAGCACAGCCCATGAAGAGAGCACCACTCATCAAGGTCAGACGACGACCGAGTTTGTCGAGGAAGATAACAGCAGGAATTGTAGCCAGCATGTTAAGGACGCCATTGACACCCGAAGCAATAAGAGTTGAGGACGTCTCGCCGATACCCGCTTGATAGAAAATCTTGGGAGCATAATACATAATGGAGTTGATACCGGTGAACTGCTGGAACACTTGGATGAGGATACCGAGCACGAGACGACGGCGGATGGTACCCTTGAACAGCTCGGCGTAGCTCTTGGCAGCGTGGTTGCGTTCAAAGTGAATCTGCTCCTTCATCTCCTCGAACTCGCTCTGGACATAGGGATCGTTCTTGTCGTTGTCGGCATGGAGCATCGCAAGGACTTCCAGGGCTTCATCATCACGGCCCTTGCTCATGAGCCAACGGGGAGAGTAGGGCAAGAAAAAGGCACCGATCATGAGGACAATGCCGGGGAAAATCTGGATACCGAGAGGGATACGGAACTGAGCGTCATTCTCAAAATGCTCGCAACCAGCACCGGCCCAGAAAGACACCATGAGACCGACGGTGATCATGAGCTGCTGAAGCGAAATCAAACGGCCACGAATATGCTTGGGAGCCAGCTCGGACTGGTAGAGAGGGACAACCATGGACAAGACACCGATACCGAGACCAGCAACGGCACGAGCGACGACCATCATGGCGTAGCTAACGGTACCGGTTTGGAGAGCAGCACCGATGATGAAGACAAGACAGCCGAGGATAATAGTACGCTTACGGCTGATGATTTCTGCAAGTTGACCTACGGTGCGCAAAAGAGATGGGCATCTTGAGTGATTCATTCTACTTGGAGACGAGTTCATTCTTACCAGCAAACAGGGCACCGACGAAACAACCAGCAAGAAGGAGACCGGTAATGGTACCTGTCTCGAGAGCAGTCAATGTAGGGCGGCCACGCATGGTAATCGCGAACTGGTCCATGGCAAGGACACCCTGGATAACGAATTCATATGAGTTATGCTTACTCACGACGCGCAATCGATAAAGGGGGGGCTTTGTAATCCTTTTGTTTACTCACAGAAATAACACCAGTATCATAACCGAAGCAGAAACCGCCAATAGCAGCAAACAGGGAGACGACGTAAATTCGCCACGAGATCTTGCGTTGATCCGACATAGCGAGGGGAAGTTGGAAAAGATGAGAGAGGAAAAAGGTGGATAGTCAGCAAATTGCACGAGGATACATAGCCTTTATATATGGCCGACGGCTGCGGTCCTTCTACACCGCGCGGCTTGGGCGTTTGGAGGTGTAATACGATTTTTGAAAGCTGTGTGACACCGAAGGATCACTGTTTCTGCGACAAAAAGTGGAGACGGTCGCACAAACGAGCTTAATCTGGCAGTATTTCACTTTTCCCGTTCCAGGCTCCCAACCAACCAGGAACAAATGGCCGCGGGGATGCAAATTTTCCATTCTCGATCCGACCAATGGTCTGTGTGTACCACTTGAAGGCATCACCTTTTCCAAGTGGTACCCGCCCTGCTTTCTGGTAAAATTTACCTTTTTCTGACTCATTGGGTGGGAATATTTTTGACGAAAACAAAAGCGAAGACACCACTGCTGTTTCTTGTCAAATTTATCTGACAGTCATTTCCCAAAGGATGACCTGTTCATTGTGTATTGGGTGAATAGAATAGAACCAATGGATGGACTTTTTAGCTCAGCTAGACAAGAAGTAGTTTTTTCGCGGTTTTTGATTTGCTCCACTGCCCGTGGGGTAAAAAAGTAAAAAATACTCGTATTCCGCGGTAACTTCCTTTCAACCACCGGAAAAAGCAGGACCTGCTGTTCCTCTTTTTTTGGCGGCGACTGTATACGTTCGTTTGCAATACCATGAGAATTGGGAAGAAACGGAACCTGGTATTTTGTCCAAATCTGGCGCATCACCCCGTCTTTCTCAACGAACGATTCGTCCTACCATCCTACAGAAGGGTCCTCAACTCACCCTGAGTTCGTTTGTAAGCCCGCCACACAAGGCCCTGACCAATTTTTTTCGCGTAAATTGAGACACATGTTATGAGACCGCGAGACCGGTCGCGCTCTTTTCCCATCCGTCCGACAATCACGTTGCTTTGCTTTTTCGTTTACAGATGGCCTTGCGATGTCCTCCACATGTATTACAAGGTTTCCCTTCCACAAGGTTTCTTTTTTGGCCGAATATATATTTACATCTAGACAGAGGGTTGAACGTGGCAATTACGACGAAGCGGATAATAGAAGAAGAAAACAGAAGAAGAAAATAATAAATAATGAACTCCAGTTAGTAAGCTAAGTGGATCGGAAAAGAAAAGATACTGATCCGGGAACGAGGTCGAGGAATGACGTGAAGAAATGGAGAAAGTGAGCAAGGGGGAATGCGATTGGACAAAGGGTACTTGTTGCATAGCAAAATGAGGATTCTAGCGGCGGCAGAAGAAAGTTCACTGGTAAGAGGGCGCCAGGGTAAAATATACCAGAATTGTCAGCTCACTTGCGCAGCTGGGCACCTAAGGTATCTCGCGTGAGTTTCCAGGTCTGACACACAACCAACACCAATCCAATCACACGGCGTTTTTGTTCAAATGCGGGGTTCCTTACCGTGGCTTGCCGTCCTGTTAACATGGACAATTTGGGTCGGTTCGTTACCGCCGTAGCGTGATCGCTTGCTCGGCGTTGTTTTGGACCGACGTAATCCTGTGCGGCCTGATGCCGGTGTTTGTGTCCCACTGCCAGGCTGAAAGTGATACACCATTTCAGCCGAATCCCGCCGCCTTCCATTCAGGAAATAGGAAGAAGATGTCGAATAATGTGAGTGCCGCTGGCGTACACAATGCTCTTCTCCCAACGCTATGAATACCGCATTAGTTTTTCTCTCTTTCTTTTCACTTAAAATCAATAGAAGAACTCACGATGATCGCCTGATGTGGACCCAAGTGTTTCTGATGACGGTCCTGCCGTTTTGTCGCTTCCTGTACGCGGCATAGAGAAACTGGCTTGGTTTGTGATCAAGAATTCTATCACGGTGTGGGCGTTCTTGTATAGCTCGGGATTCTTGTGTGCCTTTTCGCAGTGACCCATCAGACCCTAATTTGGATCCATCAGCAAAACCTTGTTCTTTTGCCGCCTCTTCCCTCCTCTTTGTTCTCTCTTTCCCGTGTACGTACCGGCGTGAATATCACAGCGAGGCCTTTGATATCCATCATGGTCTTGGGGGCGTGTTCCAAAAACAAGCCAAGCATGTCAAGGATATAGAGTAAGAGATGCTGATTTGCAAGCGGTAATGTTTCTATGATAGCTTGAAAAGTAGCAAGCCGCGCGTCATCGTTCGCATAGCCAGTATCTGAATTTATAGCACCATTAACATCAGTAGAGTTCAATAAGATCGTCAATTAAGTCCAATTCTTTGCTTTACCGATGGCTTGGGAGAAGGCACTTTGAGCCGCAGGACTGATTACAGGTTCGGGAAGATGGCATAGATATCGACGCATGACATTAGCAGCATCGTAGACGGTGTATCCACGCCAATCGAGATGAGCGCCATATGCACTGTCTGAAGAGTCAAAAGTAGTCTGAAGCATGCCGATCCGTTTCGCATTGCCAC
Source organism: Syncephalastrum racemosum (assembly GCA_002105135.1). Taxonomy (NCBI): domain Eukaryota; kingdom Fungi; phylum Mucoromycota; class Mucoromycetes; order Mucorales; family Syncephalastraceae; genus Syncephalastrum; species Syncephalastrum racemosum. The sequence goes on from MCGN01000001.1 coordinate 1,151,067, forward strand.
AGAGCCGAAAGATGCCCCGGGAATCCAAACCTAGACAGACCAGACCAAATGCGTCAAAACGGATACAAGGCGGTTGCACACGCACCACACTAGACTACAAATATCCATAATACGCACCGTTGTCCTTTAAATAGGATCCGCATTTGGCAATGATCGTAGGGATCACACCAAAGCACTGCTGGCCAGTGTGGTCGTCGATATAGGAGATGCTGGCATGGGCGTATTGTATCGAATCGGCCAATGGGACACCGAATACACCTTTGTCTAATGATAATGATAGGGGTGATGATGGTGAATGGTATTCACTGTTCAGTATCTATCGACTCATGACAGAAAGTGTTTGGTATATCTATGTTTGTATTACCGACAACTGGGACTTTCATGTCCTTAAAGTTCTGAGCTCGAGGGTAAGCTTGAGTGACCCGCTTCCACCAAGAGCCGACGAGATTGCGTTGTACTTGAGAGATGCCACTACTCACTTCCATAATGCGATGGGCCAAGTAATGAGAAGAGTAAGGGTGTGAAGCAATAAGCTGATTCGTGGGGTGGGAAAAGTCCAAGAACAAAGACACGGCCACTCAGGAAGCTTGCCTCCGTTTCAAGATTTCTGTTCTGTGACTGTGATGATACATTATATTCACCCACTTTTGGGTTATACCAACACACACCACATAATTCACTCATGCCTCATGGAAACTCTACATAGACTCTTTCTATCCGGGCACTACAGCCTAATATCTCGTTCTTTCTGCTTTGAATTTCGCTTTTGTTATATGTATGACAAAGATACTCAGCATAATTATGTCCTGCAAATTGGTGCACAGCACAGCAGCGCGTAGCAACGGGAGAAAGCGTACCATGGTTTCCAATTGCGTTGTTTCATAGCACACCCTACTTTTTGCTCGACACGCTCTCGCCCTGTCCTCATACGACATAGATGACGAGGTTGATGTACCCAGTTGAAAGCATACAATCCACTTATATACGAGTGAGTCGTAGAAAACCTTAAAACAAAGGGAAGGCAACGAAACCTGTGCAACCTCAACTGACCTAACTAGATTCTTTTTCGGGTTAAGCACATGGCTTCACGTCCTCCAGACTAGCCAATGCATATCAGATCGTTAGCAAGACGAAGACAACATTGCTTTTTGAGCACTGCCAACGAGATACTATTTTTCTCAGACCGTGTGTGTGCCTCAATGTGCCATCAGGATAATAATATCGTAACGCGGCAAGTTGCACTGGTGCATGGCCAAGCGTTACATGGGGCAAAATCAGTCTTCTTAGTTGCACGGTACTACCGTCAGCCCCTCCATCCAGAATGATGAACACAATGAAAGGAATCACAGTGGCGGCGCACACGTGTCGAGACCTTCTCGGTGTGGCTGCGGCGGCGTTGGCGGCGTCGTAGTAGAGGAAGCATGATGGCGGTAAGAGGAATGCTGCTCCTTTTTAGGGTGGCTGTGTAGAACTAAGGTGGGGTTGAGGAGAAAAGCTGAGCGCAGATAAAAAGATTGCTAATTTTTGATGCGGCGATGCATTTCCGTGCTTTCTGTCCCTTTCTTCTCCCTCTTTCCTCTTTCTTTACCGTTTCTGCTTTATTTTTTATTGTCGACTGAATGTTTTTGACTGGAAAACCCAAAGAGTTTTACATTGACCTACAAGATAATCGATATTATAACCCGGGAGAGATTGTCAAAGGTATATTTCATTCTATCACTGTATCCGGGCCCAGAATTCTCTGGCTTTGCGCGCGTGTATGTTTCTCATTCATATGTGCAGGTGATATTGTTTTGGATTTGGGCAAGCCGACCAAGATCAACCATGTCCGCGTCTCTCTCTCAGGCGTTGTTCAGATTGGAAGCAACGCCTTGACTCTCTTCAGTCGAGAATCCTTGGTCGGGGCTTGCCCGGATGACTCTGGGCGGCCGCACGTGCTCGAGGCACGGAGCAACCGTTTTCCATTCAAATTCAATATACCCTCCGAGAAGGCGGAATTGCCCACAAGCATGAAGGTAACCTATTTGCATTACGAAGGAATCTATTATAGCTCATTCTTTTTTGCAGCTTTCTAACGAAGCCGGCGTAAAGTACGTGTTGACGGCCGTACTCAAGGTGCCGTACAGCTTCTCGGAACGGCTTGCCCCACAGGACACCCGGGAGATTGCCATTGTCGAACCAATTGATGTGAGCCTGCCGGAGTACTGCGTTCGAGGAAGTGTCCATGAGGATCGCAAAGTGGAAGGCGTACTGAACCCTGGAAAGGTGCATGTGCAACTCGGTGTCCCCAAGTTGGCTGTCGTACGTGGTAAGTACTGTCCCGACTTGTATGGAAAAGGATATGAATTTCTCTTCCTCAAAAAGGTGATATCTTGCCCATCACGGCCGAAATCCATCATTACAAGAAGGTCCACCAGACAGGCGCTATCAAAGTGACGCTCCAAAGACGGACATTCTTATCCGGAAAGGGCAGGTGTGTGTTTTATATTAAAGAGGAGAGGATACTTACGCACTGAATAGGAGCGAACTGTTTGAGGACAAGGCTGTTCGCAGCAGCGTCTTGGATATGGAGACAAACGAAGAAGACGATTTTGTGCAGCAATTCCCACTTAAGATATACATTCCACCATCCACAGCTCCGACAACAGGTCCAAGCGGGCGTATCCTGCGCGTCGAATATCTCGTGCACCTTTGTGTTGATCTGAATGAGGTGCGTCTCGACGAGCCAAGCTACCTAAAACAGAACGTTGTCAATATGAGTATACCTGTGATGATCGGCACAACGCCCAAAGCCGATATTTCGATCGATGATGATGATGACGAGGAAGAGGTCGAAGAAGTCATAGACGAGTCGGCCAAGAAAAACGATGGACATTCACAAGATGCCGAGCATAATGTTCACACGACAATGACGGAGCTCCAGGCTGCTATTGAAAGTTTTAGCATGTCTGGTGAAAGGTCACCAGACGAAAGCAGCGATCTCGACAAGCCCAACGTGCCTGATCCTATCTATTCACCGCCGCATGAATATACGCCCGCGCCTGATATCGACCCCCCGCCCACGGCAGCATTCTCACCGGCGCCAGTCGATTACGCACTACCTCTACCCACAGGGAGTTACGGGGGCCAAGCGGTCCATCCACAATCTTACTCGCATCCTAGCAGCATGCTTTCCGTCCATAACAATAACAACAACAATGACGGATCCACGAGTAACGGATCGGCCGCATCTGCAGAATATCCGAACCCATATGGCTCACATCCCTCCCGGTTCTCTACATCCTCCCCGTCGCCTTATCTTGCCAACAGCTCCGGTGTTTCTTCGCCCTCCGCATCCTCAACAAACTCGCCCACCATGAGTCACTCGAACCACCTGCGCATGCCCAGCGCCGATGATTACGTACCAAAGCACCGTACGCCCAAGCAGGCGCATTCTCAGGTCGAACTGCAGCCCAGCTTTCAAAGCGAAAACAATCCAAGCTACTCCTCCTCGTCCACATCGTCTTCGCCCCACATCTCTCACCATCGCAATCCATCAGATCACTACCTATCGGCCCTTGATTCGCAGCGCTCAGGTCCCATGGCCATGCCATTCCCTATGCCGACACCGCACCAGTCCACATTTTACAGTTCTAACACCTCCTCCCTTTCAACATCGCCTAATCATTTTGCCACTCAGCACAATCTCTCCTCCTCGCCTGGTCATATCAGCTATATGCAACAGCCACCACCGCCTCTTCCGCCAAAACCTGACGAGCACCTTCCGCCGCCGCGCTATGGCGCCTCGCCGATGCCGTCGCCTTCGTCCTTACCCAACAACCATAGCAACTCCTCGCTCGGTATGCGACCTGCATCTGACTCACACCCTCATCCGCCTCTTCAAAATAGTGGTATGCCCATGCCATTCCCCATGCCCATGCCCGCTCCGGATATGGGTAATTCATGGATGAATGCACCGCAAAATGGGTACTCTCCTCATCTGCATTCCCAAAATCCTCCTCATAATACATACACACCAGCTTGGCAGTAAATAAACATGTTTTGTATAGCATAAGCATTGAAGAAAGTATCCCGGGGCGGAGAATCAATTGTTTTGCGGCCGCCGCTTAAAAAAATAGAAAGAGAAAATAAAGGGCATTGAGCATTTTCTTGTCTTTTCTTCACTTTTTTCTTTTACTACATTACATCATGAGACTAGTCACCGCCTCCGAGCAAGATAACGCAAGTCGTTATGCCATGAAGGGCTTTGCGATTGGCGCCGCGCAATGGGCCGGCGTGGGTATCTTCGCTTCTGCACTCGCATATTCGTTTTTCCCGTGGTATCGTCGAACTCAGACAGTCAACAAGGTAAACACGTCTTATTACCCTTATGCCACTTGAGTGTTGACGCTTTTGGCCAGTTCTATATTGTCATGTGCTTCGCTCTTGGCGGCGGTGCATACAAATCCGATCGGTATATGATCAATTTTGAGCGTCGTGGCCGTGCCGCCCTGCTTGACGAGACTACCCGTCAGCGCTATGAGCTGATCTACGGTGACCGCAACGAGCAGGACCAAAAGGTCAAGGCAGAGTAATACCGCCAGCAATTATACTATAGACCTCCTTATACATAAGCCATCGACATTCGCACCAGTACATATTGGACATATGATGACAACAATAGATAAATACTCTCTCTGCTTTTTTTCGCATTCACGGGAAAATAACAGGGGTCTCGGCTGTCGTCAACAAAAGGTAACACGCTAAAATGTCAAAGTGGTATACTTTGTCAAAGGAAAGGCCATGGACAGCGACAAAGAACTGGTTGGATTCGCGGATTACGTCCGAGTAAATAACCAGGTTTAGATCACGCCATTTCCTTCTATGACTCAAAACCAAAGGAAGGGTCCGGCATTGACTGAGTTTCCTCGACATTGCTTCTCGTTTAGCGCGCCGGATACATGTTTTCGTGTCTTTTCATATTTTACATTTATTCTGTCCTAAAATATCACTTTTTACCGTTTCAGGTATGACTGAGGGTAGAATGATATAATGTTGGCCATAAGGGAATAATAAGACGATGTAATACGCCGGTCAGAAAATGTACCATGTGTACGTGTCGTGCAACGCCACTTCCTGTTCATGCATTTGAATATCCGCTCTCACGGCTTATGGAACGTTGTTTCGTCCTTTTCCTCCTTTCTTTTTCCCTCTCTTCCTTCTCCTTCTTTCTTAAACCTAAGGAACATGAAGTTGATGACCTTTAATATCCGCCACGGCTTTGAGGTGCCGTCGACCGTCTATCAAAGCCCGGAGGACGAGCACAAGGAGACATCCTTATTCCAGGGAGAGCAGCCCTGGGATTTGCGCAAGTGGAAGGTGGCCGATACAATCTTTATGTGGTCACCCGACGTCGTAGGATTTCAGGTAAAAAGAGATCCGTATGCACTTCATCCTAGTACTAATGCTCGTTTTTAGGAGCCAACGCATGAGCAAGTTAAAGATCTCGAGGCCCTACTTCGCGACGAGTACGACTGGGTGGGCACGGGCCGCGAGGACGGCAAAGAAAAAGGTGAATACAGCCCTGTTTTTTATAGACGGTAGGGTAATACATAGGGGATAGAAAAGATGAACTGATGGTGATTATTTGATTAGGGACGCAGTGACAGTCGAAAACTGGAAGACTGTGTGGCTTTCCGAGGCAAGGAACCGTCAAAACTATGCAACGTAGCACCAATCCGATAGACTAACTTCAGTTTCTCTCAGACGCCTGACCAGCCAGGTAGCCAGAGCTGGGATGCTACAGCTCCCCGTATTGCCACTCAAGTCGAGTAAGTATAAGCGCGGGCCTGTTTTACATACATTCGAGTTTATATATGGGTTCACAAAAAGGTTCAAAATCAAGGCCAACGGCTCAGTATTCACGGTCTTCAATGCTCACTTTGATCATCTTGGTGTTGAGTCGCGCAAAGGCGGCGCCGACGTTATTCTGGAGCGCGCACGACCGATCGACCATTTGGTGTTCTTGATGGGTGACTTGAACTCGCCCGAAACGGATCCTGGCTACCAGACTCTGACAGGCCAAATGGAGCGCTCCAGCAGTAATAGCACATGGCACCATATTGAGGCTCTCACGAGCGCCATGATGCCTGACAGACCTACACGTCTTGGCGACGGTCATATGGCGCTGCCGACGCATCGTGTTCTTCGTCGCGGGCAGATTCTACAGAACTTGCAGCGCCAAAAGGAAGCGGACCAATACTTTGTCGATCTGCGCTATGTGCTTCAGACGCGATCTGAACAAGGTCAGCTGAGCGGACCTTATGGCGATCAGGATACCTTCACGGCTTTCGGTAAGGATGATCCGGCTTCCGAAAACGCGCCTGCACGCTTAGATTATATCATGGCTATGCGACATAACACGGAGATTCATGTGCGTCGCTTCGGGGTCCTGAGCAATTTGTTTGACGATGGAATGTATATCAGCGACCATCGCCCTGTCGTGGCCACGGTCGACTGGTAGGAAGTAAATTGAAGCAGAGATACAGTGAAAAATAAGGATGTAATAAATATGAGGTGATGGAAATGTTTACAATATGTAATTAATACTACAGTACAGTTCTTTTTTAAAAATTCATAAGAGGAGTATGAGAGCTGCCTTTCGGGTATACGACAAGTGTGGCAATAAATAAACCGACGGTGATACCAATCGACGATTCGATCATGGCCAATGCAAAAGATGCACCCTGGGTGCCGGTGGAAGCAGAGCTGTCAAACATGCCATAACCTGCCTTGATACCAAGACCTCCGGGCACAAGGAACATCATCTACAGAATTAACCAAATAATTATTAGCGTCGTTTTTTTTTCGAGTGCAACCATTCAGGAAGATGTAACGAGTACTCACGCCAAGCAATACCGCGTCAAACGACATCTTGCCTGTGAACTTGGTCAATAGATTGCCTAGCATGCCAAGGACAAAGGCGGGCACCACTTGAAGCACTTGAGCGGGTGCACCAGCATAACAGGATAGGACGAAGTTGACGACGTAGCCCGTGATGGCAATCACAATCATGATAGGCCATCGGAAGGGCCGCGCCCGGATAAACACGCAGTAAGCGAGCGCAAACAGAGGGACGATAAGGATGAAAAAATGCTGGTCGACCTGAGCATCACAGGTCGTGGCTGACTGGGCGGTTTGGCACCGCGAGGCAGTATCGCCCGGACGCTTATCGATAAGAGAATAAATTTCGGAACCCATCGATATACCGTAGCCAAGCAAAAAGGCGTAGATAATCGAGTACACCATGCGCACCACACCGCTAACGAGTTGTCTCGATACAAGTTCGATCACAGCCACCGCCATAGGATAACCTGGCAATATCTGTAACGCTTCATTAGCACATGCACTGTGGAGTTCCAATCATAAAGATACATACGACAATGAAGGCCGAGAACGCGATCGGCGTGAAACAAAATAGGCCAGTGGTTGAAACACCTGTGCACAAAGAAAGGACAATCAATTTTTACTCCCTAACCATCACCGATATCGGGAAAGTACGCTTACCTTGAGCTACAAAGCCGATAATAATACACACTGTGATTTCCCAAATGGGCTGGAAACTCTGAACCCGACCAGAGAAGATCTCATATACGGCGAAGAGCACTATCAAAAGCCAGCAGGTGATCAATTTATCTTGCGTGTTTGTTTGTTTCTCATGCGTCGTTACAACTTACTTGCGAGACCAGCAGAAATGCAGCCGTCATACCAGCTGCCATAAAAGAAGAGAATGCATCCAGCAAAACTGGCCAGGGCGTAGACAAATGCGTTTAACCAGACCGGATAGAATGATGGCTCGTTCGCGACTCGATCGATAAACTCGAGTGCCTCGTCGACAGATACTTCGCCGTGGGAGACGAGTTTTTCAAGACGATAGACTTCACCAAGTTTATGCATTTCAAACGTTTGCGCTTGCCGGATGAAATGAGTTTCGGTTGTGTGCGTTGAAGAGTCAAAGAATGTCATAAACATGACATTGGGCATATAAACGTATTCGGCGTCGACACCAATGGTGGTAGAGACACGGCGCATAATGTATTCGAGACGGTGAGCCGGGCATCCGTAAAGCATAAGCGATTTAGCGAGTTTACGTAGAAATTCCTGTTTCTGCAAAATATTCGCGATTTCGAACGTGATCCGGACGCGGTCCTCGAGCGTGATCGGCTCAAACTGGGAGGCAGTCGTGAACATACTATCGATTGAGGACCGCCGTGATACCGAAGGCGACATAAGCTTTTTCTTCTCGAGACTGGGCACGAGATGATTGCCCGATGTAACGTTCGACAGCCAACTGTAGGGCCGGTTGACCATCTTTGGTCGCAAGGCGGGTTTCTCACCGCCCTTCGGGTCTGTTCCCGAATGCAATGGGATATTGTACAGGGATGCGGGTTTCTTCTTTTGTGCCTTTTGTGCCTTTTTGGCCTTTTTGGCCTCCTAATTCACGTGTCAGGTCCAACAGGAAAAAAACAAGAGAAAAAAATGGGACAACGGTATTTTTACCTTTTTCTCGCGTCGCCGTTTATTTTTATAATCTTTGGTCTCCTCGGACCTTCGCCGCTGGGCCTCCAAGACCATGAGGCGCGAAAGCACACTACCACCAGCCCCGGACTCAGGCGGGGGGGATTTGGTTGAATATTTATCGAGCGTCTCGTCTCCTTTCCCAGGGATCAAACCCAATAGCCCACCGCCTCCGCCCGTGCTCATCGTGTCTCCGTCTTCCAGTTCAGCATCATCCAAGATATTGTTGCTCATACTCGCAAAGCGTCGTCCTCGTCCGCTTTGGCTGTCATCGTTGGCGGAACTGGTGGTAGTGCCTCGTCGGTTCAGCATTCGCTCAACAAGCGCAGCTGACTCGAGGACATGGTCTTGGAACCGGACATGCCTGTCCTGTGCATCTGCATGGTCCAGCGCGGCCTCCACGAGCGTATCGGCTGAACCAGGTCTGTCCTCTCCATCCGTCCGCACAGGTATCTTGTTGGCTGCCATATGCTGCTGATTGCGCTTTGACGAATGCAAACTGTGTGGCTTTTCTTCTGCCTCGCTTGCCGTACTCTCACTGTCGTCGCTATCGTCCGAGACAGAAGCAGTTGTCGAGTCGGTGGATGCGTTGCTGGGACGTCTCTGAATTGAGGATGCGGGTGACTCAAATGGATGTGTGCCGCTATCAGTAGAAAGCTGTATCTGCGGCACACTCGGAGCAGAGATAGAATGGACAAAGGGTGGTCGACTGCTGCCGCTGCTTATACTACTGCCGCCGCCATGGCTGGACGTGCGTACATTGTTACCACCGGGCTTTAGCCGGTCTTTGTCTCCTTGTCCACCCTCCATTAATTGTTAGGAGATAAATAGAAAGCGTAAAGGGAAAAGGTAAGACGGGAAAACAGAGCAGAGAAGAAAGATAAAGGAAAGGGGAAGAGTCAAAAATGCAGAAAAGGCTGGTTGAAACTTTTTTTTTTTTTCTGTAGACCAAAAAAAGTCCATGACGATCTCTGTAGGTTCAGGTCTTTCGCTTTTTGATCGGAGATTTGTTGCAAAAGCTATGTAAGCTAATCTCCTTCGATCGAAAGCGCGCGGTCAACTTTCCCGTGCGACCTTTGCCCTCTGTAGCGGTCAAGCAGTGACAAAAGGTGATATCATCTCAGAAGTTTAAATCGCCAAGAAAAACATCGTTTTTCCCAGCAAACGTGCACCCATGGACCGTTCGCGTGTCCCGCGTGGATGCGCATAGGAGTGTGTGGAACGTATTGCTTTAACGGCATAGGCATATGGGTCCATGCTGTAGGCTTGCATAAATATAAAGCCATGTGATGACTTTCTGCGAGTATTTTTAGTACCTATTATCCTCTCTTGTACTATGAAACGATATAGAAAGTGAACAACACCTGTTCAGGCGATATCAATTTACAGCCATTTCAAACCCGTACTCGGTCCGACCCTAGAAATTGGCAATGACCAATAAGAATTGTGACTGGAACAATCCCCTCCTCTTCCATCGGAAAGGCTCGTCTCCTCCGGGAGAAGTGCAAAGGCAGCTTGCAGCTACAAAAGGCATTTCCATATTTTTTCTATAGATAGACATCCTGGATTTAATAAAGTGGCTTTTTCTCTACATAAAGTTATGTAGTCATGGAACTGGAAAATACTCTCAAGACGCTATCTTGAGGAGTGATCCGTGTGAGTCTGCGTTCTCAGTTAAATCTCCTGCAGTTGTCTAGACCTGTATGTCCGCTCTACCAATGGCCTTAAAGTCAAATAGTAAATGCATTATATCATTAATCTCCTATCAAGCACGGGCAAGCCTAGCAAGCCAACCTTACCCAACCTATTCCTCCCACGGAGAGTGCGTAATGTCATAGGCTCAGCTTCTGCTACCGCGCTATGGGTGAACCTTTTCCCAATTTATGCTTTTAAGTATCTTATTTTTATGTTTAGTAAATTCTCTTCGATGCTGAAACCTTTGAGGTTAGCATTTGAAATGAACTGGAGACTGGAGTCCAGTAAACAATCTCTTGGTGCCGCACCAAATCCAGGTGCCAAATCGAAAATTGTTAGATCTCAAGTCAAAAAAAAAAAAAAAAAAAAAAAAAAAAAAAAAAAAAAAGGGTCCAACCTGGCAGGGCAGATTTGGAAAAGCACCGAGCGTGCCCACCTTCTGGGAAAAATCCGGAATGCCGGATGGGAAGCTCTCGATAAGAGTGCTTTGGATACATAAACAAGATTCGGGCAATATTTCAGCCTGTGCATAATTAATATAGTAGCTGTGATATATTAAGGCATATTATAAGGTATAATGAGCGAAGACACCCGTCAGGAGGTCGTCGATGGAGAACAATTTCTGTCCTATTTAAATCATGCTTCTTGACCTCGCCGTCCAGCCACGGGTGAAGAATAGCGTTGCTATGATGTAAAATATAGTAAACGAGCCGGAGACACTCGTGCAGGCTTCCCAACTATATATGAGAAGTCATAAATGAAGCGAATAAAGTAAAGACGTGACTAAGTTAGACCACGTCATGTAATCGAAAATGCTGCCATCGTATCTCCTTAATAACCGCGCAGTTGCAGAGGTTTGGAAATGAGGACCTTCGGCTTGCGGTAGAGGGAGGATATCTGAGCATCTTTACGGGCAGATTTATCATACATACATATATAATACAGCGCACGATGATAGTTTATCCCAAAGCGGATGAATCTTAAGAAGGGGGGGGGTATGAACATCGCTTTTTTGAGGTTGACATGTCTCGCCCAGACGGCAGACGATGCACGCCTATTCATTGCTGGATGTTCGCATCCATTTAGTTCGATCTCATTGTCTGCCCGTTCTGCCTGTCATGACACAGCCTCTCTCTATTGTTTCCTGTTCTATGAGACAGCAGGCAGCTAGACAGCCGTTGTTGGAAAATCCAAGCTATATTACCCTTAGAGCTACTGCAAGTCTCACCGCGTGAATAACCCAGTGGCTGTATGACTGATAGTATAGAAGGACTATAGCAGCGTTGTTATGACAGTTACTGTAGTTTACTAAAACGTGTTTTCCAACAAGGGCGGAAGTTGAAAAATCATTACAAATTTGTGCAGAAAAGTTAGCCCTGGTGCGGACTTAAGTGTCACCCCAGCGTCCTGGAAATGACCAGAGCGGGTGTTGAACCCGCAACCTCCGGGTCGCTAGCTAAACGCCCTAACGCACTAGCATGCATCATGCGCTAATTTTACTATTATTTAACTCCCGTTTTGGCAGTATATTTTCTAACAAAAAGGGTCCTCCGACCCACTTTAAACCTATTTAGAAAGTTAGTTCTCCTTCTCCTCTATAGGTTTTTCAAAAAATAAAGTGCCATTCACTAATGAGATTGTCATCTCACCTTATGAACACAGTATCAGTATGATTAAGCACCGAGTTGACCCCTATTCCCACGCAACCTCACTGGCTCAATGAGGTCATGTTGGACTGGACTGACCGCCTTTGATTCAAACGATCTTCTATCCTAATGCGCTTCCGCTGTCTACTTTCGTATTGTTCGACATCAGACTTCATTGCATAGTAATAACTATATGAGATGTATTGTAAGGGACTCGTTGCAAGTACGTTGTAACTAGGTAGCACGTGAGCCAGCTTTCATCCTTCATACGAAACGTAAATTGCTAAAGCAAAGCAAGTATTTTAGTCCCGCCTATCACATTCTGCTTTGCCTCGCCTCTTCTCTTGGTAAAAGCTTTGTTAATCCTACAAACCATTGAATCCAATTAGAATCCAAATGGTCAATACTTGAGCTATTTAATTTAGATAATTCAGAAGATTTAAATACTAATTCTTCCTGCTTTTTCTATTTTTCTTTTTATTTAGTATAACATGCAGTTAAAAAGACAGCCAAGAAGGTCTTGGTCCAAGGTTCAATGGTCAATGCCTTCTCCCAGCGATAACCAAAGCTGTTGCCTATAACTTTCTATACACACGGCACACGAAAGGCTCATAGTACTCCTCTTGCTTATATCGTCAGCTTATACAGACGACGCGTATTTCTGTTTGGGCCGCCTTTTCCAACCTTCTAGTTTTGTTTATTTCTTATGGCCTATTTCATATGGTCGTGCGCATTAAATATACCTGAATGACCTTGCTTGTTTGTAATTAGCCATGTCGACTTTCAATAAAGATGACGCGTGTCCGAAGTATACAGGAAAGATGTGATGCACACGTCTACTAGCCACAGCCTAAAGCATTATGAATCTTACAGGTGGTAACGCGTCAACATTACTAGCATAAACACCTAAAGGGGGAAGAGTACTTGCTCCAGCCTAGCGCTACATACGTGACAGCGCGGCAAGAAGGCACAGAGCTGGATGAGCGGGCTCGTATCGCGGATCGAGTCTAGTCTTAAAAGCATCCACAACACCCTTCAGTAGAAGAGGTTTTATTGCCCGTATTACCGGCCTTCATTGCTCAAGTCCCCCGTCCGCCATCAAGCGTAAGATAGCTAAACCTGGCTGAGCCTCACAATAACATTTATAGAAACGCGAGATTTGGGAAACGCGACATGAATCTGGGGCATTGGCTCAGAACAAACACGCAAAAAAATAAATCCCGCCACACGCGGATCCTAATTTTTTGTGCACACTCGTTACACGCTTCAACGCTTGTCAACCTACGACAGCAATCCCACCTGGTTCTGCTGATTCTACCTCTGCTCTTAATTAAATCTACATTCCGACATGTCCCATCGCGATGGTGTACGAGGTCAACGAGAACGTTTAGCTCGTGAAGTCCTCAATCGACAACATTCGGACGTGGCAACAATCAACGCACGACAAACGGTGCAGGTGCCTGTCCAGGGACTTACGCCCGAGCAAATGTACTCCAACTTTGAAGAATGGATGAAAATGTGCACGGACAATGTATAAAAGTAGAACTTTACCTTTCTGTCTTTAGTGCTAAACACAAAACTATGCACCTTATAGAAAGTCAATGCGACCAACAGTTGGAATTTTGCCTTGATTGATTACTTTCACGAGATGACTTTTATTCGCGAAGGTGACTCGATCAACTTTCAAAAAGCGTCCTGCACTTTGGATGGCTGTGTCAAGATCTATACATCGCGTGTCGACTCTGTGGCGTCTGAGACCGGGAAACTACTGAGTGGTCTTGCCGATAGTGCTCGTGAGTTTCAAAAGCATATACCAGTGCGCATATAAAACTCATCCTTCCTCAAATAGGTGATAACGGGAACGGTTTAGACGAAGATGAAGAAGACGAACTACACAACACGGAAACGAGTAGGAAGCGGACACGACGGGTACATTTACCTCTACTGTAAACTGTAAACTGCATAGGTTATTAACGTTTCTCTATGCCACGTTCTCCAGGGTAACCGGTCTGAAACGCTACTTAAAGACTTCTCTTCCATCGCTTTGAAAAAGTTCGATCTCGATTTCGCCGTGGATCCCTTGTTCAAAAAGACTTCGGCCGACTTTGACGAAGGTGGCGCCCGGGGTTTACTGCTTAATCACTTGGGCATTGACCGTGATTATCGTATCATCTTTGACGCATCTGACAGCGGCACAACTGAAAAAGAGCACGGAACCGATCTTAACGATGTCCCAGACCGGCCAGAAGAGATGGAAGAACAGCAAAACGAGGAGGAAGCGGAGGATAGCACTGACTCGGGTGACAGTAGCTCGAGTGATTCTGAAAATGAAGACGAAGATGAGAAGATGGAAGATGCCAACGCTGTGCCTGAAGAGAGCACAACAAATGAAACTGCAGGCACAGAAAACGAGATTGGAAAGGAAGACGAATTGACGACGGAGCAGGCCCAGACCAACCACGACGCCATGGACGTCGATGAATCTCAGGCACAAGAAGAGTCTCAAGTGACACCATTACAAAATAGGGACGACGAGGATAGTCAGGGAACATCCGTCGAAATTTCGAGATTGCGAGGTACCACACATCGATGACTCTAGCGCGGACAAACTGTTCTAACAATTGCATCTGTTACTAGCTAAGATACCCAGTTTTGAAATATTATCAGAACTTCAAATTTGCCCGACGTTGCAAACCTATGAATTTTTTACCGAGGGTGACGCAGCCATGCCCTCGCTCGGCCAACAGGATGACCACCAAGAGCCTGGAAGCAACAATGACGACCTACCACAGCAAAACGATATAGAAGACCAAGGCTTCGATGATGACTTTGGTGCTGACTTTGACTTTAATGACGATGGTCCTATCCTGGATGGCATTGACGCGGTACCCTTTGATGATGGCGACAATGGCTTGGATAACCTCGACGTTGACACTGAAGACGATAAAGAAAACACGTCGCCGAGCGATCCCGACAACTTCTTGAGTATACTCGCCAATGGTGAAAATAACGAACTCTTCAGCTACTTCGATACCACTTTTGCAAAGAACTGGGCAGGACCAGAGCATTGGAAACTGAGGAAAACTATCGTGAAAGGTAGGATGGCGTTTAAATACGAGATAGATTCTTAACCTTAAAAGTAGAAAAAGAAAAACCGGTAATGAACGACCAGGAGGGTCCGAATGAAGGTGAAGAAGATCAAGGCGGCCGCAAAACGGCACGTGCTGCGTTCACCATTAGCTTTTTGGAGGGAGACGACGTCAACGAGGATGATCTTTTCGCAACTGATAAACGCACGAAGACTACTTTGGGCGCAGTCAAGGATAATGCACAGCTATCCAGTCACTTTTTACCGGATGATATCCATTTCTCATCGAAGAGTCTCCTGAAACTGTTTTCCAAACCTACCTTCTCCATCCAGAACCCTAAGAAATCCAACCCAGTCCCGCAGAACGAAACCGAATCAACACCCGAGCAGCGCGAATCACCACCTGAAGGTAGATCATAAAGATGCATTCGAGTGTAGATTATGCTGATGCATGACAGACTACGATGCCGGCTTCGATGATGACTTTGGCTACGCCGAGCCTGACGCAAATTACTGGGCAAACCAGCCTGAACTCAATCCCGAAGCAAAGGATACACAGGAAGTGGCCGCCACACAGGCCGATGAAAGTATGCAGAAAACAGAAAATTACACAAAGTGTCTCATTGCTTCAAATTTTACAGCTGTGATCACTGGTTATGACGACACATCATTCTATCAAGACACCATCTACGACCCGTACGATGATGCGGCCAATGCCACACTGTACGGCGATGCACTCGTCACAAATCATCAACCCAAAAAGACCAAGCCGCTCTATGTCAATTATGCTCGCACGGCCAAGCGCGTCGATGTCAAACGACTCAAAGAAAACTTGTGGGCATCACTCGAAAAACAGAAGGATGCGGATACGTCCGCATACACCGAGCTCGTGGAGGGAACACAACGGTTCACAGATGTGCTGCGAAGGTTGCGTAACCGCTACTCTGAGAAAACATTCAAGGACATTTCGGTACCGTTCTGCTTCATTTGCTTGCTGCATCTGGCCAACGAGAGGAACCTGACGATTGCGCGTGGCGGTGAAGCCGAAGACCCTGATGACTTCGTGCTGGGTGACACCATGATGGACGAAGATTTCCTCAACGAGGTGACCATTGTGCAGAATTAAGTCCTAACAGCGTCGCCTTGTTCTACCTCGTATTTTATCCCCTTTTACATTCTTCTTCTTCTTTCTTCCTTGTTTGTATGTACAGATTATCGTATTCCCTTGTTTCCGTCATAAACATTACTGCCCATCGTATGAATGTAGGCGGAATAGAGACGTCCACAGTTGTGAATATGTAAGGCGAATTTGCATGGAGTCTCTTCTGGTAATGGCCTGTGGAGACTGGTTTTACAATGAGGATCATGTGACGCCGCCTCGCCACCAATCCCGACCCGTAGGTGATCTCATATTTCATCATTTGACGAGCATAAACAGGAGAATTAGTTTCGTATGGATGTGAGCATATCTCCTTGATAAAGCGGGATATCAAACCTCCTCTTTTCTACTCATCATCAGCGTCCTCCGGAGGAGGTGGTGTGACCATCGCTTACAGCAGACTACAAACGTTGTCTCGAAGAAAAGACACCCAGAAGAAGGGGAGAGAAACATGACTGGGTATTCCTATCACAACAGGGCGCATTGTATCCGGAAGGGAGCAAAATGGCATGTGGACTCGACGTGTAAGGTACATGTACCTGTAGTAAACAAGCTATTAACAACTGACAGATGGGGATAGACAAACAAACAAATGCGACTATCTGCATAAACTATGTCTTATATTACGTAGCCACCCATGCGATAGATACAAACAAGAACACCTTTGTTTGACACGTTGTCTTTTTATTCCCATACATGTATTATAGGAGAAGCATACAATTTTCCAAACGGTGAGAAAATTTTGGAAAAAAAGGAGGGAGGTTTTTCTTATTCCTTTCGTTGGTAGTGCACGCACCACCATGTGGTTATAAATATGTTACAAGCAAATACAGTGGCATGGATGGGTGGCAAAATGAGACTATACGTGTATCAACTTCCACGGACATTTTATACATATATCATAGAGAAGCACACAGACCTCGTTTGTATTGTCTGCTCGCAGAAAAGGAAGAGAAGTCAGAAGCAAAGAGACGTCCTGGACCAACTGCCACCCTTCACTGGCTGCGCGTGTGCTTTTCGTCATTCATCCATTGAACTAGAGCACTTCTGGTTTATTGCTTCATCAATTTCGGTTCTGAATTTGGATATTTCATTGCGTTTTTCTTTTCGGTCCGTTGACACATAAGAGAAATTGAAAAAGCATTAGCGTCTGTTTGCATTACGTCGATGCTCTGTCATGCGGGCTTCCGGTAGAGGCATTACAACCTTCGCTCCTTCAACAGGGCCATAAAAAAAAGAAAAGGGAGTAAGGGAAAACCGGTTCAGTTTCTAGGAGTTGGATGCGTCGCATTATAATCGACCCAGCAACCTCAACGCTACACTTGCGCTTCCCCCCATTTACGCTTAGGTCGCTTACTATTACATTATACTTGTCTTTTTAGCCGCGCCCACAATAAAACTCCTGAACTTGTTTACTCTCTTTTTTTTACATCTCATCCCACTTCTATTAACTTAAGCTCTCTCTTTTTCTGCTCTGTTTGTGCTTGTTTAACTCTGTTTTTCACTCGTTCCTGACAAGCTTATTATTATCATACTCCATTTAATACTCCAAAGCATCAAAAGAACGAAAATCGCATTAATTGTTTCCATACTGTCACTTCAGCTCTTCCATCAAACACAAACACAAACACACATTTATACATACGACGTTCTCCTTCATCATTATTCATCACATTCATCATGTCTCTTGTGGCACCTGCTCTTCCTCAGCAACACCCCCTCATGTCTCTTCTACGGCTCCATCTTTACTATCGACCCATCACTACAAAGTCAGTTCACAATCTGGCATTGAGCATTCCCCTTCGTATGACAGCGACAAAAAGGTACGTATGCGTCGACATTAATAAATCCTTCCGACTCATAGATCAATTTGCATATGCAGCCAATTACCTTTCCTGACGACAGCAAAAAGCTTAATAAGACAACCAAATTCCAATTGCCGCCACGGACCAAGAATGTACATCATGACTCGGATAGTGAATCCACTACCGTTGTCGATGACGAGCAGCCCAACGACGAAGAAGAGTATAGCAACGGAAGCGATATCACTCTCACAGGAACAGCTTCCGAAAGAAGTCATCAGGAGGACGACGAAGCGATTGATGATAGCCGTGCGACAGCACTGCAAGATGGAGACGAAAGAGCAGAGGATGAGATTATGCGGCGATACCTCAACCCACCTACTTTGCATGCCTCCTCTGCCGCCATGAACCCACGCTTGGCGAGTTTAAAATTTCGGTTTAAGCAAGTGCTTCGTCTCTCACCGCACCACCGCCGGCACCAGGATCCTCTCGATGCATCGACACAACACTCGTTACTCCACCAGACCAAGCATTCAAGCACTTCGGTGTCTGCCACGACCCAAATCGACCATCCTGCCGCCGCCTTACCTACCCTGTCCTTCTCTGCAATTTCGCGGCGTGCCCACGGCAGAGAAGAGAGAGGAGGGGCGCAAGAGAGGAGAAATGCGAGAGGAGTTGGAGGAGGAGGCATCACCAGCAGCACCTCCTTTTCGTCCCTCAGCGAGGACGACAGGAAGGGCATGACAGCCGCTGTGTTCCAGCGAGAATATAACGACCTGCTTTCAGGGTACAGTGATGAGCAAACTGACTTTGCGCTGCCACCCGCGCCCGCCAAGGGGATCCTTAAATCGCCGCCGCCGCCGCCCACGCCAGCTGAAGAAGCCGCCTTGGCGCAAATCATCCTCGACTCGCCCATATCCGAGATCTCCGCCCAGGATGTGACGACTAAGAAGCGAAGCTGGTTAGCCCGGATACGCCACTCTGTTCAGCATTTGGCCGTCGACACGATTCCGACGCCCTCGACCTCTACGAGTTCTCAGTCCTCGGCTTCATCCACAGCACGGCGGCGCGTGCGTTATGGCAGAGGTGTGTCTGTCCACGAGACCTACACGCGCTTCGAGTATAATCGCGAGTCCGACCCTTACGCGGCATGCACACATCTGACCCCCGAAGGTGCGCATCTGATCAAGGCCGAACTGAACGCGTTCAAGTTTCATGAGATGGAAGTGCATCCGGAAAGCCGTGTCCATACGCATTTCTTTTCTTGACCTTTTCTAATTTGTTTGCTGTGTGAGTGCGTGTAGGTTAATAATAGTAACAAAAAACCCGCAAGAAGCGTACCTACATCATATCGCACAGACGTTTCCATTGTTGCATTTTTGTTTATGATCATTACGTATAGCCCCGCTATATAACTTGGCTCGTTGTATGATATTGTTCTACAATAGTGGATGGTCTTGTTTTATTATTTGTGTGTGACACGGCTTTTGGAGATTCTGTTTCGAAAGAAAAAAGGGGTTTTTGGGGGGAAGAGCATAAGAGTGTGTGAAAATATAAATATAAGAAAAGTGAGTGGGTTGAGCCATAGTGTACAAGAAATGGAAAAGAACATTCTCTCCGGACAACCATAAGAAAGAACCAGATAACGAATGGTTTGGGCTGAAACAAGCAAGGGCAAAGGGGGAAGGTGGTACTGTAGGCTGATGTGTGATGGTAGATAGGTACATATACAATGAGAGGAATTTAGAATACAATAGATGGAACATGATGCATGGCGGTGATTGCCCGGAGAAAGAGGTAGGGAGGGATATTACAGATGTACAAAGAATGAGTGATACAGAAATGTACAAATCAGAAAAAGAATGAGCGGGTATGGAACAAAGAAATAAAGAGAGAGCGTGGAAACTGTACAGAGTAATTTTGAGGAAGTGGGAAGGACGGTGTATAGAACACTACTTTTGCCATGAAGGCCGTGGGCAAGCGTAGAGGACAATAGATATGAACTAGAGATGTCGGGATCGCGTCATTGCGCCCACTGCTTGTGCAGGATGATGGACTGCAGTAGAACTGGCATTTTTGGAGCGTCTCAGGACGCGTTCAATAACCACTACGTGCACATAAAAATTTAGAGTTAATAAGCGTGAACCATAAAAAATTTTTAAACGTTACTTACCACGACATCGACGACGATCAGCTTCTGTCTCCGGGCAATCAAATACGAACAAGCCATTGTTTGTCTGTGCGCCGATATCCGTCTCTTTACGGGCCGCGATCTGGTCAAGCAGCGACCAGAGGCCGAGGGCTGCTGCGTAATGGAGCGCGGTCCACCCGTCATTATCCGGATGATTGACATCAACCCTGGGTATCAGGAATTTGGCGAGATGGACGTGACCGTGCATCAGTGCGAGATGCAGCAGCGATCGGTTTTGTACACCTCCCGTGCCATGCCTGATAATGTCGCCCATCATCTTGACTTCATCAATGTCGCCACGCGTGCATGCGTCAGCGAGGACGTGCACGGTATCGAAGCGGACTTGGCGTCGTGCTGGGATACAGCCTGGTCGATCGATAGCAAGCGGCGAAGAGGATACTCTCTTAGATGGGTCCTGTGGCGCTTGCTCGTCTTCTTCTTCTTCCTCTTCTTCATAATGCTGCGCAAAGGAAGAAGGGTGGGGCGGGGTGGCCATAGGCGACGGCGGTGGCGTCCAGCAATGATCTTCGGTCGAGGACGCCGATGAAAACGACGAGGACGACGAGGACGACGAAAATGACATGGGCGACATGCGCACATGTTTCATTTCGCGCTGCTTATCTTCGATAGGCTCAACGAACATAGCTGCGGGAGGCGAGGGTGGCGAAAAGTACTGACGCTCAGCAGCTTTCCGGAGCAACATTGAGGGACGAGCCATCATGATCGGCTGCTGCTGTGATGTTGGTTTGGATTGCATGGGTTCTGGCTGCTGCTGCTGCGCTTGTCTTTGCGACAAGCGGCGCTGATCAACGGGACGACGCGACTCGTGCTCAACGTGCTCGACAGCAGTAATAGCTGAAGTAGAAGTAGTAGTACATGCAGTATGGTTCATCAGCAGGGTGACCAGACTTTCGTTGGTGCAACAGTCAAGCGGGGAGAGCTGTTTAGCATTCCGGATGGCAGGGTCCGCGCCCAAGTCAAGCAAGAGTCGCACAAGACGAGGCATGTTCCAGAAGCAAGCCAGGTGAAGGGTTGTGTTGCGTTGACCCCAAACGTGGTTCACAAAGACACGGAGCTCGGAAGCGTTGGCATCTCGTTGTTTGTTGAGGTAAGTGAGAATCATGCACGCGAGTTCTTTGCGGCCCTGGATGAGGGCGAGCTGAAGAGCATTAAGATCCGTGGCTGATTTGCCAAACTTGCGCACGGCCTCTTGTCGGACGATCGATGGAAACTGGACGACTCGCGCCTTTTGGGAAGGCGGAAGTGCACACGGATCGTTGCTCGCACGCGAACCAAGGAGTACAGGTACCAAAATGTGTGCCTCCGTTGTCTGGATGAGTCGCTCAAACTCGGCTTTTGCGTCAGATGGCGCGCTGATGATCGTTTGGACGGTTCGCCAGACGCGCAGGGGTGAGGAACAGGAGACAGAAGAACATTTCTTTTTTGCGTTATGCTGCTGGTGGTGATGCGGATGGTCCGGTAGGACGCTCGTGGTCATCATGTTTGCTGTCAAGGCTCAGAATAAAAAAACGATATAGGAAGAAAAAGCAAAAAATTGCGTGCAAGGACTTTTTTTAAAATTACAAGAGCCAAAGAAAGAGAAAAAAAGAAACGAGGAAAACGCGCAAAGACGAAGGAAAAAAGAAAAGACAAGAGAGAGGAAAAGAGGACAATAAACTTTTTTTTTCTATCCACACAATCAATAGCGGCCCGTGAGATGAATATAGTGCGTGTGTGTGTGTTTGCGCTTGACAATTGTTGATAGTGATCGATACCAACCCGGTATGTGTAATTAGTGGGGCTTGGAATGATGCAAGACAGATGGGGGTGCACGGATCCTTCTCTTTCTCCCGACATGTATGAGCTCTTACTGCCCTTGAGCCTTACACTTGATCTTGATGACACTTGTTTCATTTTCTTTTTCCTTCTTACTTGCTTGGGTCTTCCGTGTTCCGTGATGGGGAAACGGGTTTGTGTTACCCTTCAGAAAAAAAAAGACCGGCTTTGGCAATCCGCTTTGCTTGTCATGACCACCGTGCGTCACGTTACTCGCTTTACGCGCCAAACAAAAGAGGGACCATCTCTTCAACTCTTCTCACTCTTTCCCTCTATTACTCACTCACGCTCTCTTTCCCTGATCTGTGCTTGATTTCTTTACTAACCCCATGATCGGCTTTGTTTTCTATTACTTTTCGTTTTTGAGATAAACAGAAAACCCTCAGTTGTCAAGGACACGAAAAATAAAAAATAAATAAAGGATTGACCAGGTGACGAAGAAAACGATTCATTCTTTTTCCCTGCCCAACTCTTCCTGCTGTTTTCGGTCACCTTATCGTTTACCTTGTTCGCATCCTGAGGCTATGACGACGACGATGATCGGTTGTACACACACGCACACGCGTGCGTATCCATTCGGTCTCCGCGCGACAACTGATGATAATAACGATATGCACATCTGTGAGCGTTGAAGGTACGACATGGACTGGACCCATGATGGAACAAGAAATAGAGAGGACCTAGGTAGAGATCGTCCTTGCAGAAGACAAAAATAAAACTGGGGAGTGGGTGGGGAATGGCTTTCCTGGAACGGGACCGCATATCCAAAAAAAGAAACGTAAGATTAGAAAGGCTCGATGTAACCCATCATCAGCAGCAGCAGCAGGAACAACAGCATGATGTGTGAGAATCAGCGCCAATTGAGTTTACTGCTGTGTGCCCAGCATTGCTTAAACAAGAGAGTGAACGGACACTTTGTGTAGCTGAGCCACGGAAGAAAGAGAGAAAAAATATGATTTGGGAAGCCCGCCAGATGCCAAGCGCCCGGCTTCCCATCCAAAGCGGCGGTGCAAAGCGGGTTCAACCGCGCGTGCGCGGGGACAGAGCGATACAGTTGGATATGCATATAGTCTTTTCTCTTTTTTTCTTTTTTTTTTGTTGCTCCTTTTCATCTGCGTATCCCGAAACGCGCTGGTACTGGTTGGCTACCACGCTATTATTGCGCTGCCCGACTTGGACGTATCAAGCTAGTGTAAAAACGATTTAACACATAACATAACACATATACATTCCTTCTTCTGTTATTTATTGTAAAGGATGATGGGATTTCTTTCCTAGCTGCCATAGAAATATTTCTTACCAACAACAAGAACATGATGATGCTATAATATGATGTGTGATGTACGTATAAACTAGATACATAACATGTAAACACCACCTCCTGCAGATGCTGGTTCCATGAATGGTAACCGTTGTTCTTGCCATTACTTTATATATCTTTCTCTTTCTTATGAAGATATTCTGCTCTTTCCTCGCTTTTCTTCTGCTGACTTGCCCTGGCGCCCAAAAAGAAAAAAGAAAAGGAAAGGAAAGAGAAAAAATAGGTGTCACTTGAGAGTATTTGCTTGTTGGACGCCCGTCCCCTCGTTCCTTTATTTCTTCTTTTTTTATCTCTCTCGCTCTCTCTCTTTTCTCTCTTTTTTAACTGAGCAAACAAATACACACACACAACAATACGACGTTGCGGGTGTGTAGCCAAACAGCACAACAGCAAAGCAGCGACGCCAGTAGCAGCAGCAACAACATCAGCAGCAGCTTAAATGCAAACAATGTCTTCACAAGAGAATTTTGTCGGTTCAGAATACGAACATGACCAACGCAAAGAATTCGCATTACAACACTCAGAAACGAAGATTAACGTGAGTATATGATGGAGAGAAACAGATAAAGCCAGGAACTGTGGCTGACTATGCGGTTTCTGACAACATGAATGCAATCACTCATTTTGTAATACGCATTTCAATAGTTTTGGTCGAGCTCACGGTACTCGACATTTCTGGTTCTCTTTGCCATCTTTGAAGCCATCGTTGTCATCGCCCTCGAGGCTGTCGTTTTCGCCAAATTTTACAGCAGCGGGTAAAATGTCTATCTCATGATAACGATTTCAGGCATCAGCTAAAATGTTGGTATCGGTCAGTTTCGCGCAAGATTCGCTCGGAAGAGGTATTCCTGTCTATCTCATGATATTTATTGTCTGTCAAATATACCAAGTCGCTATCTCATGGGATGCAGTAAGTACATATAGAATGGAAGAGCTTATGGTTACGTCGTAATTAAAAAACTTATTTTTATTTTTTCCAATTAGGTCCGAATGCAGAATACAATCCAAGTCATCGCCTTTATCCTCTTCAACCTATGCTGTTTCATCTATGCTGTCTTCCAGTTCCAGCAGATCTCCGAGGCGCTTCATAACGACGGAGACGGCGCAGAAGTAGATGCGGGTAGACTTGAGTGGATTATCACTCGCCTTTTGATAGCCAACGCCGTCGTCATTGGTATATGCGAGTTGGTATATTTCTATATTGGCGCCAGGCTCTATCAGGAGTTTGGGTAATGGGTCATCTATGAACTAGAGACAATCATGCTAATTGGTGTTTCTGTTTCCGTTGTATCTGCAGTTGGAGGATCTATAAGAAAATCGGTGCCGACCCTGAAATCCGGAGTAAGTAAAGAGTCTCCTATTGATTTGTTCTATTGCCTGCCCCAACTCCTCTTTATCAAGCGTTGACATATACGAACTGATCTCATTAATAGACATGTACCGGTGGTATCAAATTTTGCTGACCATCCTGAAGGTCGACATGTTTTTCTTTGTGGGGTACTCTATCCAGTACCTAGTACTAGTTCTTCATCCGGGGGACCCCGAATTTCCTTTGACCATCATTGCCCTCCCTCTGACATGTCTGTTCTTGATCCTCGCCGTCTATGCCGTAAGTGTGACAAGCAACAAGTGCGATCGGACAAGTACTCATATCATACATTTTGCTAGGTACGTCACGAGAGTCGTACATTGATCATCATCTTCTTCGTGGGCCTTGCGGCTGGCTGCGCCTACTTCATCTTCAAGATCTACCGCATCTACGACCCAGATCAGGCGTACAAATACCTATTTGTTAACAAATTTTTGACCTTTTTTGCAAGCGTATCGCTGGCCTTGCTGGTGTTGACCATCATCAACGCAGCGCTATGCTGGTCGAACTTTAACAAGGGCCTCAAAGCACACTGTAAGTCAAGAATGGGCTGAAAAAATGATCGACTCATACAAGATCTGTTACAGTATTACGCGACCGGAATGAAAGCAGTCTAACCCAAAACCCCGGTGACCGGACTCTCTCCCTGGATTAAAATTCTACCATTGCCAGATCACTCGCTCTTGACGGCCCCCGTTCCTCTTATTGGCGTCCTCCTCCGCCTTCCCGACTTCACCATTCCCATTTTTTATTTTTACCGGCATTCCATTCCTCCCTCATACGCACACTCCAGCTCGGTAACCATCATCATTTCCACTTGGTTCTCCTCCACTCCCAGTGCATTTCCCGTCGACATTCCTCTCCCTCTCTCTTTCTCTCTTTCTCTCTCTCGCTGTCGTGTAAGCACGTGCCACAAATAGTCATCCTTCAATCTCGATATGTACCACTGTTCTTGCCGGTTGTGTCGCGCCGTGGCCCTTTTTCCTACTGTTCATCCTTTTTCTTCATCCTTCTGGCGAGCGCGGACGCACGCATCACATACAGACAATTTGCATATTTTGTCTTATGTCCCCAAGAAAGAAAGAAAGAAAAAAAGAGGACCTGTACTATTATTATTAAACACTTTACATAGTAACACGTCACGGTACGTCGAAAGAAACAATATACAGCATTTTCATCTATAAAGCTCCAACATAGTAAGATCTAATTTTGTGATGATGCGCTGTTTTCTGTTCTTTGTGTCGTTGCATTCAGACCTCCTTGGCTCCATACCAATGGTACAGCAATCCAGCACAAACAAGTCAAAGTACATGTGCAGCAAACCTTAAGAAGGTAACGCCAGCTATTTTTTCTCTCAAAGACAGCGGACGGCCACGACTTTCTCGTTTTCCCTCACGAAGGGTGCAAAAAGCTGCGGTACCTGCATATCGTGTGTACGTGCACTCGTACTTTTTTTTTTTTTTGCGCTTTACTTGATAACGGGAGGACCGAGCAGATACAGATATTAGCTCCAGTCAAAGTTCGACGAGAACAAATTAAATATCCAATATTAGGAGAAGCGGGAGATCACGCAAAATCACAACGTTTTGTTGGTTGCACAGGCAAATGAGGCCATATAGATACCACAGCGAGGTATTAGCTTAATATTCAAGGTCGATCCTTCGTTTTCCTTTATCAAAAAAGCTGCTCGATTTGGTAAAGGCTAAACAACGCGTCATATATGTGTATGCACAAGGCATCGCATGTCGCATCTGGATCAAGGGGCAAGGGAAGGTCAGCACGCTACCACCGGGTAAAATATAAAAAAAAGCTGCCATTCATACATCCGAACGATGCATGACAAAGAAAAAGGAAGATATAATAAGATATGCGAGGAAGCCGTGACGAGAAATGGAAGAGGAAGAGGATATCAAGAATGGCTGCTCGCATGCTGTGCGGTACACGCGTTGCCGGGAATAGCAGCATAAATTATTTATCTTTATTTTTTCAATGATCCTATTTCTGAAATGATGATTTTACATATCGAAAAAGAGCAAGAATGGGAGTGGTGCGTGGCCGACTACTTTCTCGGTTTTGGGAGTTCGTGTCTGAGAGATGATTAAAGTGAGCGCCGTCCGATGGTGTGACAATCGGGATGGGGCAGTCTGTGTCTTGTCACCAACCAAGGTCCCGGATGGGGCCCCTCTTCCCCGCGATCTTTTTTCTTTCTTTCTTTCTTTCTTTCTTTCTTTGCACTCATTTTCCTTGCGCCAGCAACAGCAGCAGCCAGCAGCAAATTACACCCCCTTCCCGACTTAACCCTCCTTCCTTTGACCTTCCCCTCTCCTTCCTTCCCTTCTACAGTCTTTTTTTATTCGCTTTTCTTTTTTCTCCACACTTTCCCTTCTAAACTCTCTTTCTCTCTCTCTCTCTCTGTCTCTCTGTCGTCCAGAGACACACGGTCCCTCGTCCCTTTCACTGCCCTCTCCTTACTTCGTCCTTCTTTCTTTCTTCGAGACGGATCCGTCTCTTTTCTCCTCGTCTCTTCTGTCGCTCGTTTGTGTATCCGATCCGTTACCCATTCTTTAGGCAAATAGAGCATACACCCAATTTATTCTCTTCCAAAGATTGAAGGAGAGAGAACGTGCTCCATTTATTGCGCCTATCCACCGTCTTTTAATCTCGATCATCCTCAACGGTCTCGTACCTTTTATATCGCTCTCATCCATAATCGCCTTTCACCTTTTTGAGCGAGGAAATTGATCGTATCATGCGCGAAACCTTGACTAAAATGCTTGGCTCTGTGCGACTCGTGCAGGAAGTATCCAGGTCGAGCAACACGGCCAACGATAGCGAAGAACCTTCAGCACCTACTTCTGCGTCTGGTCAGCTGCCCTTGATCGAGAATGACATTAGCTCATCTGCGCCGTCTCAGCTTGACCATTCGCGCGTCATCTCAGCGCGACTCCTCCCGACGGTCGATACCAGCTCTGGCCGCGCCGACAACAGTAGCCAAACCAACAATAATGGCGGTGCCACTTTGGCGCTCAACACCACCTACAGTCCGACGGCTGCTTCGTTATATCTTCCTTCCTACGTTTCACCGCGTATATCTGCCTTCCCAGGCTGGTTCCTGAACGCGTCTACACATACCTCCATCCCTACCGCCGGCGCCCAGTTACCTGTCAATGCTGTTGCTGCTGCTGCCATGCTGACTCCTCCTCCTCCTCCTCCTCCTCCTCCTCCATCTTCACCAACGGCCAATTCAAATACAAACAACGGCAACAGCAATAAGTCGCGTCGCAAGCATGTGCGTAAGAATTCTTTGTACACTGTGCGTCACCATCGACCACGACAAGCTTCTACAGGACATATCTCGCTTGCAGCCGTCCAGGCGGCCGCGGCCGCGGCTGCTGTAGCCGGATCCAACCCGAATCAGTACTCTCAGTCATTGCCGCTCTCCGAGAAAAAGGCTGCTCGGGCACTGCGTCTACCACATCTTGGCCTGAGCCAGACCAAGGTCAAGCCAAAGTCTCAAAAACTGCTCTGTCTATGGCCACTGCCCGTCGTTACGCGCTACATTATCGGTTTTTCTGTGTTAGTCAGCCTACTCAATTTTGGCGGTCTTCTCGACCTCAAATGCTCATCACCGTCTTACGTGATTCACCGACTCGAGATTGTCAACCTTCTCCTTTCGCCTTTCTTGTTCAATGTCCAGACGGTTTTCCTGTTTGCTTGGAACATTCTGATATTGGGGTTGTTTGAAGAGTCATTGGCACACATGCTCGGTGGCACACGCCGTTTTCTTCAGCTGTTGATATCAATCGTCCTCTCGGTCTGCACAATCCGTCAGGGCGTGGGCTATCTCTTCTCCAAATCCACTGGGTTTGCAGTGCCCACCTTGTTCTTTAGTGACTCGCTCCATGAATGCAGCCAAGGTATATTCTTTGACATCGCTTTGAACGCGTTTAATTAACCTTATTGCTAGGACTTGCCCCCTTTCTCTTCGCTTTGCTGGCCGTCCAGTCCCTGAGCATCGGTGACAAGTACATTCTTATGTATGGCCCACAAGGGTCCGACTACAAAGTAACCATTCGCAAAGTTGTCTTGCAGCTCCTCATGTGCCTCGTCAACTACACGGTCAAGAATATCCTGTGGTGGTCCCTGACAGGCTTGCTGACCGGTTACGCCGCCACCATCGTTGTACAGACGTGTCTCCTCCGTCAAGGACGGTGGCAAGACGAAGGCGACCAAGACGATAACTGTCCCTCAGCTATATCTTCTGAGAAAAAGCAGGCGGGAGAGAATCCACCACGCTGGGGGTACCGGGTCCCATTATGGCGCAGTCTGTTCTCGGCAATGAAAAAAGGCGCGGTTGTCGTGGCCGTTACGCTTCCAGCACTGCTCCTGTTCAACGCTTACTACACACGTGAGACATTTGTTGATCCCGCCACGTTGAACCAGATCACGCACGACCGATACATGTTTACGTTCGTGGTCATGACCGCCCCACGGCGAGGTGATCCGCCTTTCTTGTCCCGAACACTGGAGTCTTACCTCCAGAACTGGCCGGTCGATCCTGATCCAGGCTCGCTTTACGATCGTATGCAAGCCCTTGTCTACACCCATTTCACCAATCACACGCAGTTCGACCTCGCTAAGCATAGGTTTTCCAATGACTTGCGCGGCCAGAGATACCTCAAGTGGGTGCGGGAGGAGGGCGATGCATTTGATCAGCGTCGCCACGTCAGCAAAGCGCTTAGTCTAGCTGCAGACAACTTTCAGAGTACCTATGTGGCCTTGCTCGAAGACGATTTCCCTGTGTGTGGTCAGAGCGAGTGGCATCAGATCGAGAACGTCATTTATGCTGCCAGCCAGCGTGTACCTGGTCACTGTGGTGTATTCGTTGGTACAGGTGGAAGGTAAGAAAAAGGTCAGTGGAGATACCTGGATTGACTGAACTGCTGTACCATAGTGGCCTTTTCCTGAAGCCCAAGATTGCAAAATTAGCATCGGGTCTTCTGCTCAAGTACACAGACATACCTCCGGATCTTGTCATCCAAAAGTGCCTGGCTGGCGAGCTACCAGAGTGTAGCGAGTGTAGCCAGACCCTGGTGACGAGCAAAACGCTGCTTATGTATCACATTGGGTTCAATACCTCGACCAGCACCGACCGAACTTACAAGAAACATGACTTTCAGTGCGGCTGGCGGCACCCTTTTGTAAGTGGCACGCCATTATTTTTCCTGGATGCTAACGCATGTTGTTTGGCATTAGAACGGAGATCCCAATGTGATCACCCTTTAAATCCATAGATATACCTATCTATTTTTACCTGTTTGATTCCACTTCCTTTTTCTATTTCCTTTTTGTATATTAGCAAATATTTGTAGGCCTCTTTTCCGTCTTACGGATATCCTACTTATTATTATATTATTAGCTTATTTCCTCGTCTGTAATCTTTCCTTGTAGCATGTCTAGTGATGCTGAAAAGAGTTGATAAACTAATTGCTTTTCTTCGCTGATCCTTGTATTCTTTGTCGACGTCGTCTATGGATAATGATTATCAGAAATCATACCCTCAAGCGGAGAAAGAGATCATTTCAGCACCTCTTTTGCATGTCCTCGTCCAACAGCGCTGTACGCATAAGCGTCCCCATTAAAGATCAGGCCTTGCCTGTTGTCTTTTCTTACCGCGATCTCTACAAAAAAGAACAACGCCGCAAACCCGTTCAGGTGGGCCTGACTGAAGAAGATGAATATTTTCGTAATCTCGTCGAGCGAGCGGCAAAATACAACCCGAATGACGAAGACGACGAAGATGAATCAGACGGCAATTCTTCTACGGTACGTCAACTGATTAATGAAAAAAGGTGGTTACAAGCGGATCACATAATTCTGACGCGGTTGGTTAGGCCGAGACGGGCAAACGCGGCGGGGGCGGTGGGCCCGAAGCAGAGTATGATTATGACGATCCTTTCATCGACGACAGCGATCTCCTCTTGGACGCAAACGATATCAGTGCGACATTACCCGAATATGAAGGATTCTTTGTCTTTCACGGTTTACTAGATGGAACGGACGAGTAAGTTCTTCTAGTGGCTTTTAGACGATTGCTCACGGTTCTCTATTCCAGGACAGGGTCGAAGCGTCGTGAAAAAGCAAAGGCGGCTGCACCAAAGAAGACCAAACAGTCGACCACAACATCCACGAAGTCATCCAAAGCGACGACGACACAAAAAGAAAAGACACGACGTACCGACGTCGTTCCGTCGCCCTCGACGTCATCCAACTCTGTCAAGGAGAAAGTTGAAACCTCGGCAGCCAAAAAGACAACCGATCCTGACGAACCGCAAGACAAAAAGATAACATCAACTAGCACGATCAAAAGCACAGCAAAGACACAGGAGCCCGCCATCGAAGATATTCCGCCTCATATTCTCGCAAAGGTAAATGTCGCTGCCTCGGAAAAGGGCGATCACTCACTTTGTGCGCAGCGAGAACTTCACGCCGAAGTAGCTCCTCTCTTTGAAGAACTACGAGAACTTGCCTCGAAAGGTATTATCCGGGTTATTGGCGGAGCCCACTTACTAACACTGTTCCTTTAGAATCCTTTGAGGTTAAATCCAAGTTTCCCGTCGCCCTCAGGCCCGTCACTCTGGAGATCGGCCAACGTATGTTCCGCAAATTGCAGGCTGTGGACGATGATATCATGACAACTCTGATTGAAATACTTCCATACAATCGCTTCACTATGACAGTGAGTACAGAATGGCGAGATGGACGTGCATAAACGGCGACTCTAACCTTTGTACTGCAGAAATTTATTACGACGAAATCGGGAGCCGAGTACATCAAAGAATTAAATGCTGAAATTGAAGAACTGCGCAAACAGCTCAAAGCTTCTATTGATGAAGTCATGCCTGAGCAAATCCGCAGCCACAACGATAAATTGCCCACAATGACGCGTAAATATTGGGAGTCACTGATATACCTTTTTCTAATACTTCTCTTTGTTAGCGGCGGAAGCAGAGACCAAACCCCGCTTCAAGTTCAATGACCATAATCGACGGCTTCTATATGATCTTCTTCGCAAGTTCGAAATCACCTTGCATTTTTCCAATGAGATATCGTAAGTTGGAAGACAGTGGTTAATTCATCGCTGGCTAATACTTTTTCTTCAAGTCGTTTGTCTGGAAAGCCTAACGATGAGATGCTTTCGGAAAACAAGGAACGACGCAACATGTACTCCAAGGTAACGACAAAGCTACATTGATTTCTTGCTTCCGGTCTAACGTTGATGTCCATCTAGCTGGTTCCCCTGTGGCCTGAACATTGGATGACCAACCACGATATGAGTCGTCAGTACAGTATGATGAAACAAAAACTCGGCCCTGTCACGAAACCGATTGCATCCAACGCGACTGCGAGACCCAGTAAGCCTAGTGGCACATCGACGGCCAGGACAACTGCTGCTACTTCTTCCAAGTCACGTACAACGCCCAGTAAACCATTCCAGTCACCAACGCCTGCAAAAGCGAATCCAACCCCGGCGGTGGACTCTCCTAACAGTGGAAAACGCAAGCTTGAAGTACAGCCATCCGAACCGCCGGTGCCTGATCCAAAGCGACGTAAGTGCAACGGGTTTTGAGGGAAGAAGGTACTGACTCTTTCGGATAGAGGCGATCGTGATTGACGATGATGACGAGCCGACAACAAACACAGCTGGTATTTCGCCCGCAAACGGAACCTCAGTCAATCCATCCGCGTCTCCTTCTATCAGCTCGACACCACACCATGTGCTTGCGCCCAACGCACCGTTGGGTCGATCGCCTTCAATGACAATTGACTCGCTTGTCAGTGAACCGCCGTCAGATTTCACAATGCAGTGATATACAAGACTTTAAACAAAAATGGGTTGCGCTTTTTATGTACATTTTATCCGTTGGAAATAAGTGTATAAAATAAACAGCAGTCTATGACTTGTAATACAAACAATATTAGCTATGCCATGAAAATACAAAGAAGGGCAATGAAGCGCATTGGAGCAGCCTATGAATCGAATGGCTCCCTTGATCACGCACAGCTGCACCCAGAGATCAAAAGGGCCCACACAATGTAGCACGCACGCTGGATTCATTTGTATTTCCGGTGCTAGTACCAATTCAAGGGCATAGCAATACGCTATCTATTATTGCGCTATTCTACACATGTGTACATTGAATGTTTCGACATAATACGAAAGATATCCGATTTTATGGCAGCCGCAGATCAAAGGGTCATTATAGTAAAGACAAATATCCCTGATAAGACACATCATACCCGTCTGCATCCCGTGTAATGAAAAAAAAATCTTGTTAAAGGACTATCTGATTCAAATGAGACCGAGGTGGTAAAACAGGGATATCACCAGATCATTGTTCGCTTTGGGTTTTCAGTACATACCAAAGCCGACTTTGGGTGGCGCGGCCGTGATTACTAAAATACTGCTTTTCTTGGAGTCCTGTGGTATATCAAGTGCGTACGGAGCTGACCCCTCAGAACGAGCGCATAGGATATATATAACTCCTTCATCGTTTTCCTGCAGTACAATCGTCCTATGAAATCTGGTAGAGTGCATGGCAACCTATAATGGCGTCCATGGTATTTTTTCAATGGTGAAGCTTCGCGCCATTGCGCAATTCTCAGTACTGTCGCTGGCTGGAGAAATCGATTGACAGCAGCTTTGTTGTTGTCTTTTTGGTACTCAACCAAGCAAGCTAAATCTCGGAGGGGTCGCGCTTTCACTTCCTCTTTCTGAGAAGAATTCTCGCTTTTATTGTTCATCCTGGAAAAATGCAATGAATCGTCGATCGTGCACTCCAAATTGTTTGCTGCTGTAGAGAATGCGAGTAATCAAAGAGCCTGATAAATCTCTGGCCTTGTTGAGGTGTGTGATATGGTTAACGAGATACGATGTGTGAAATAGATGGACGCGTAGTATTAAAAACACGACGAATAAAGTGAGAGGAGAATAAATTTGGGGACATACTGGAATGTGGTCAATGCACAGAGACGGGATGGAATGGTCGGGGTGAAATCCCTGTCGCGGCATAAAAGGAGAAGCAAAACATTGATTTACCATGACGCGAGGGGAAAAAAGGCACAGGAACGCAATCGAGAGTCATATTTTATGTGACCATTTAATAAATCAATAAGCGGATAACAACGCCGGATCCCATGGCGTAAATGGTAGCGCGTCTGACTCCAGATCAGAAGGCTGGGCGTTCGAGTCGCTCTGGGGTCACACATTTATGAGAAATACCGTCTTCAGATGGTTCAACCTTTTTCCTTATTGTTGCGTTGCATATTTCTTTTGTCGGGTTCCTTTTGGCTGTAAGGACAGGGCCAGGTGGAAACGAAGAATAAAAGGATAGAAGACGGTGGTTGAGATAATCTTTTATTCACAATAAACGTGACGATGTTTATAGTATGGGATTTGGCTATGATATAGAAAGTCATAAGTAGTCCATGATGATGTGTAAAAGGAACGTGAGCTGTCACAACATGGGAGAGGGCAGGAAATGGTAGTGGAGTTAATTGTGCACCGGTACTAGTTTATACTTCTAAGTACAAACATGTGTAGGAATGTATTTGCCAAAAATCTTCGAAGAGGACGAAAGAAGGAAGAAGGAAAAGGAGACGTGGGGTAAACCAGCCATTTCTTTATAAGAGAACGCTTGTTGATCGACTTTATGTAAGGATATAAAGGGGCTGCGTTAGTAGGAAAAAAGAAAAGCTAAAAAGCGCTCCATCATAGGGATTGGTGTCAAGTGCCTTTGTCGTTTTGGAGGTCCCGTCGCCTCATCCTGTTATCGCACAATTTACGCTTATCTACGGTAAAAAGAGCAAAGACATGGTAAGTTATATAGGATTTGTTATATCTAATCAATACTATCGCGATCAGCAATTTTAATTATTATGCGGAACACTATTGGAGGCGACATGATAACCAAATGGCATAATCCAGATATATTCAATTAAATTATGACATTGGAAACTTTGGCTTGATGTTCACCTACTTGTCTAGCATTTTCGGATTGCCTTCGAACGCAAGCCGCCATCCATATCTGCTCGTATAAGTTCTTCTCGAAGAGGGAAGACCTCCACATTATGTCAATTCAAATTTGAGGACAAGAAAGGCTCGTCGTAGTATTTATATTCCATCCATCACATCGATAGCTTTCCTCAGTAAAAAAGGATGACGTAGTATACTGATATCCGTCGCTGATATGCGGCACCACGATGTCAAAGAGGGGTATCACGCCAATAAGAAGAGGCTAATAGGCGAACATAGTCTATTCCATCAGCCTCTTCGGCTAATGGAAGACAGGATACAACGATGACAAAACAAGTTACGACGATAAGGCGTCAATCCATTTTACTGGCTGGTGAACAGCGACAAGGAAAATGTTCTATCTACTTTTTCTTTTGCTTCTTCGTTGCTCGGCTACTACTGGCAGACGAGGCTGCTCCCCCACGTCGCTTCTTGCTTTCTTTCACGAGCTTGTCTTCGGATATATTGTCATCGTCATCCTCGGCTTCAGAGACATCATTACCAAAATTGTCATCCTCAAAGATATCTCCTTCCATATCCTCCGCAGGTACAGCTGTGGCCTTCTTGATGACTGGTCCACCAGTAGAGAATAGAACCGGATGAGCAGTCGATGAATACCTATCAGATGCGTTAAAAAATGATATTTCAGCATTTACACTCCTACTTACTTCTTCATAAGAGCAGTTTTTGTTTTCGCGGGAACCAATGACCATGGCTTCTTTGCCGTGAGACTTAGGTCGCTGATGGATTCCAGTGTCTCACGATCAAAGTAGTACTCATGCATTATATTCACGACTTCGTCAAGATCATCCTATGACCATGGATGAGTACCCACCTCGGCATCACTCACCCGCAGCTCACCTTTTTCAGAGCCTCGAATATACGATATGTGAAGGTAGGTATGTAGTCCTGTCTGATCTCCGCTCGATCGACACATGCCTTCGTGCGAACGTGGTTACGGATATCATTGACAGCACGGATGCTCTTTTGCATGCTCGAATTCTGTCCCAGCCACGATGGGAAGTTGTGTCGCGTGTTACTGAAGCCCTTCATAAAGTAGGCGGGACGGACGCAAGAGAATGCCGAGTGTATAGGCATTAAAGACCATTGTTGGACCGAGCCGTGGATGTGCGCATCCACAATGTCACCATCTGCCATGGCGTCAGCCGCTTCGGCAATTAGCTGCAGTCTGTTCGCATCGTGTTCTATTGGCGACCCTGTCTTGCTCATCGCTCTTGCTCGCTCCGGATCTACTTTGAGATAATTTTCCTGAGAACAGCATATTAGTGAAATGGGCACGATGAAAAAACAAAAAAAAAAATACTTACGAAGACCATCAAATTTGCCAATGAGTACTCGTGGAAATATACATTGATGAGCTCATTCAGGTCCATTTGGAGCCAGTTCTTTGGACCGAACAAGGTAGGCGTAATATCAAAAAGTCCCATCTGCGAGTACTTTTGGTTCCGCGCTCCCCTAACGGAACGGTCAAGGAAAGGGTCACAATGATATTTCCACAGCCAATTGACTTACTCTTTGCGTGCTTCATCGAATGTCATCTGGTTATTCCTGAGCTTGTAAACCGCCAAGATATTAATGATCTGTCGCAGATCGTTTCGAGTTGATTCAACCAGTTGGTCAACGACATTTGGCTTTAATTCGAGTTTCTCCCTGGAGATTGACTTAGCTCAAAGACATAAAAAAGTTAGTAAGCTTACCGATAGGCGATGGTCATTATGCGAGATTTAAGTTGATTGACTGGCGTTCTAGAAACATCAGCAGAGCGTGAGCTCAAGTTATATCTCGCTTGCACAATTTACCGTCTAAAGCGAGCATCGTAGCAAACGCGTAGTATAGGCTGGACTTTCGGAGATTTGACATCATTGCAGATACAAATGACGGGGATCTGCATGATTACAGCATCAGTATATGATGGGACGCATCAAGAAAAGGGCTCACCTTGGTCTTTCTGATCAACTTGGCGAGCTCAGCCGAGCCACCCCGATCACCGCCAGACATACCATCCACTTCGTCCATGATAAGGACGACTTTGCCTTTGTTAGGGATCTAGACCCACAGTAAATACAAGGACAAAAATGCACAGATAGCATATACGTACCGTAATCTTCTCCTTTCCGGCAGTACCACGATCACCACGGAAAAACTCGGTCATGGTACGATTGTCCATCATTTCAGTGATCGAACTCTAAAAAAATGGTACAAATATATAATGTGTACCGGCACCAATTTTATATGCAAGAAACTTACCTCCAAAACCTTCTTGCTTCGGGCATCGCTTGCATTAAACTCGAGCGGCTCATACCCATGTGTACGAGCAACAACATGGGCAGTCGTCGTCTTCCCCACTCCAGGAGGACCGCTAAGTAATAGAGCGCGATAGCCCGTGATACCGTCCGCCCCATCATTCTTATCAGTCTCGAAATCCTGTCGCAGACTGTCCTGCCTATGGGGAACGATTAGACTCCATAGGTTCGCATAAAGGGATGTAAAAAGTACCATCGTTCCAGCCAGATCGAAATATTCTTGACAAGTGTCTTATTACCGGCAATATCCTTGATAGCAGTCGGTTTATATTTCTCTGTCCAGAGTTGCTCTTCAGGTCTATCTTTTTGATAAGCATGTAGCCGCATCATAATATAACGACTTACATTCCAGGCGTTTCCGTCGTGGACGCCTTCCCCTTGCCTTTATCAAGGGAAGAGGATGATGCTGATGCCGATGGCGGTGGTGAAGGAGGAGGGGGTACGGGGGTCTCATCGGGTTTAGCTTTGGATTTCTGAACGAGGTCATAGAAGGCGTCCTCATCGATAATCTTGGTGCCAAGTTTGCTGGCTTTCTCGGTTTTACCCGCGCCGGCATCGCGTCCGCGAAGCAGGAACGTCGTCTTTCCACTGACAGAGCCGGTGACACGTCTGAAACACGTGTTTAAAGAGATGTCAAAAAGTCTGCGTCGGTTAAACTTACCCACCGTAGCGCATGATGATATCTTTCGTCTGCTGCTCTGTCAGAGTTTCGAGCATTCCGGAGAGGACAAAGGTCATGCCCCCCAAGCAATTCTCCTCACCCACTGGAAGTGGTCGACTGCCCAATGCTTTCGGGCCCTCGCGGTTCTTGGCCTGCCAGAAGCTTATAGCGAGTGAGTACAGCAAAAACATAGTATCAACTTGAGGCTCACTTTGCTTTCTTGGCTGGTTCTGCTTTGGTCTCCTTGGGCTTTTCTTCTTTTAGTACTTTCTCCTCTGATTTAGGCGCTTCTTTCCGTTTGGCAGGTGCTTTCTTGACAGCTTTCTTCTTCGCAGGCGGCGCCTCGTCCTCTTCACTCGAGTATGCCTCGTCTTCAGATGATTTTTCTGCCGGCTTGAAGTCGTTGTCTTTCTCGTCTTCTTCGTGATACTCTCCCTCGTCGTCGTCAATATCGTACTTTGTCACTCTTTTCTTCGGCATAGTAGGTGCTTTTGATTTAGCGGATGCCTTTGTTTTGGCAGGCGGTTTACTTAAAGAAGCACGAAATCAGCCATGGTATTTGGTTCATCGTATGCGCATATTACCGAGATTCGACCGCGGTTGCCCGATCTCGCTTATCTCCTGCCTTCGGCGCAGCAGCCCTAGGGAGTACTTAGCCTCATGTCATGCGTTACAGATTAATGACATACTCTGACTTTTTCATTGGTGCAGCAGCTGCTTCTGGCTTTGACTGGGACGTTTGTGCTTTTTATTCATTGTTTAAATGACAGGTGTAAGTGGTTCATAAGGAAAAGATAAACTTACCAGGAGGTTGCTCTTTTTTGGCTGGAGCTGAAGACTATAGTAAAAGGAATAAGCCGAGTGTCTATGTTTCTTTGAAGGTTTCACCTTTGTTTTAAAATAGCTTGTAATGTCCTTCATTTCTCGTATAGGAGCAAGCACAATGGGGAGAAAAAAAAAAAAAAAGAAAGGCGCGACGCGAGCGCGTTTTATATTTTGTGACTTAAATTTTATGCTGCGCAAGCACAGGTCATGTATTTCATGCTGTTCGCTTTCGTACTTGGCTTTTCTTTCTCGGTTTCAATGGAAAGAATAAATAGATATAATAATACGAAAAATATAGATCTCATGACAATGCAAGCATCATCTTGTCTCGATATTACAGTCCAAGCTGAGCAGAGAATGACAGTGCTACTTGCGCTGCTAGCTTCCTCCGCTCGGCATCGGGTAGATTCTTGCCCTGCTCTGTGAAAGCGTGTGAGCTGATGTATAACGTAAAAGCAATATATCCTATACCTCGTAATGCTTGCATTGTTTCAAGCGTTTTATCCAAGCCATCTTCATCATCAATGCCTCCAAAGAGTTGTGCATGCATTTTCTCGATTTCCTCTTTCGTAGGCATCCCTAGAGCAGGGTGAGATATCGCCTTATATTGTATTCTAGGAATAAATACCTGTCAAATCGTCGCCCTCTCCGTCATCTTCAGCAGAATTTTCCATTCTAAGTTTTCCTAGTTCTTTTGGACATGTCAGCCTTTCTGTATAGTCTGTTTAAGACGACTATGACCTTTGAGTAAATCCGAGTCCAGCTCGATATCAAGGTCACTCGCGTTGCCTTGTTCAATAGTGTCCTGGTGCTGTGCATTTTGGCTCATGCCATCCCACATATTGGCTTGCAGGGCATCAAGTGCCAAACCCCATCCAGCTTTGTTGAGTTCCTCCTGTTGCTTGGCTTCCAAATCGACATATTCAAATTGATGCTCGACGCACCAGCCCTCAACGGAATCTTCCATATCAGGACCAGCACCAAATGAAACGCATAGTTGGATGGAAGGCGAGCAGTTTTCAATAAACGTCGTCCATGCCTTGACACCTTCAAAAGTCTCGGGCTAACAACGTCGTCAGCTGCTACCATTGCTTATTACAAGGCAAGGCTTACCTGATCCTTTCGAAAGACGTAGACAAACGCGTCGACGACTCGGCCCACGCTATTATTGGGGTCTGCATACCCGGCAATGACATCTGTCTGAGACGGTGTTACTTGATCGAGCCAGTAGTCGACTTTGGCTGTGTAGTATTTGTTCTTAATCGTCCAGGGGATCCTAATGCCCGAGACTTGATTCTCGGCGGCTTTGAGCTCCTCATTCACAAGGGATTCAGGAAACACTTCGTTGTTGGTTTTGAAGACGCCTAAATCCATTGTCAACAAGCTAGCAAGACAAGACTATTGTGTCTACCTTTCACGAATTCAACGAGATCCTGGCCAGTCTGACCCACAACGAGGATCTTGTTACGAAGTAAGCCGTCGCTCATGGAGATAAAGAGTCAGTATTAAAAAGAGTTACCCCAATTTTTTTTTTGAGAGGGGGCCCATTTCAAATAGTGGTAGAAGGCATCAAGTTTCAATTCTTTCCTGCAATAACGTGCGCCAATGCGCTTGTAAAGTAAATCTATTATGAAGATGCATATATATGGGTGTGTGTATGCGTGCGTGCGTATATGAACAGGAGAGGAGACAGAGACCATCTAGTTGGTCTTCTTTGCGATGGGAGCAGCCTTCGGAAGGAACTTGTCAGCTCCGAGGAGAATGACAACCGGTAAGTGTCCGAGAAAATAGACACTCTTGTAGGCCGTCCAGAGTTTGCTGAGC
This sequence comes from Syncephalastrum racemosum, assembly GCA_002105135.1. Classification (NCBI taxonomy): domain Eukaryota; kingdom Fungi; phylum Mucoromycota; class Mucoromycetes; order Mucorales; family Syncephalastraceae; genus Syncephalastrum; species Syncephalastrum racemosum. The sequence goes on from MCGN01000001.1 coordinate 1,191,439, forward strand.
TTGAGCAAGTCGAACTGGACCACCGAATACCAAATCGTCAGGCTGCATGTCAGCCATGCTACCGCCTTCCACGCCACAAGTGCGACCGCATTCTGCTTGATATAAGGCTGCACAACAGGCTTAAACAGGCGCTGTCGAAGAACGCGCTCGCACTCGACATAGAGAAACTCCATCAAGAACGTTGTAAAGTAATTGGCATGGAACCCGTGCCAGAGAGCGAGGAAAGCGAGCGCACCGAATTGGGAGAGCTGCTTATTGCCAAGGAAGCGAAGACGCTTAAAGACATAGTACTTGGTCCACAGGTTGGTGTTAATGTTGAACGAACCGATCACCTGATCAATCGAGGTCGCCGTCTCGTATTGCAAAGGCAGCGTGTTGGCCAAGCCCTTGAACATGCCGTTGCCTTCCTCGTCGTTGCCCTCGTAGGAGATACCAAAGTAGGCGCAAGCACCTGTGTTTCCGTAAGTATTTTGCCATTCTCCTCTTCTGTTGCTCGCTTTTGCTTACCTTCTGTCAAAAGCCATACCCCCAAGTACTTGCTGAACACGAACTTGCCGGCGATTACAAAAGTGAAGATACGAGTTGAAAGGGGGAGAGCCGCGTACTCATCAGTCAGAAGGTACGATGTCGAGTAGCTAGCACCCACGGTTTGCTGCAGGAGAAGATAGACAAAAGCGAGGCCGAGGCACCGGAAAACATAGCGCATCTGGGCCTTGTCCCACTCCTCCTGGTCCTGCGGGGACATGTGTTCCTTGGACGTACCCAACCAGCGGCGGTAGAGCGAGAAAGAGAACTGAGGACCAACGAGAAAAGCGGAAGGGAAGTAGCAGTATGCCAGAACCTGCAGAAATTCAGGCAGTTCTTGCAGCGGGGTGTCATTCGCAAAGGAGAGAGGCAGATCACTCGGGGCCTTCTTAATATCGGTTGGGCGGATGGCCAGCTTCTCGCCTTGGTCAGGACCAGCCACTGTGACCACTGAGGTCTTGCCGTCGAGGAAATCGAGACTGAAACCCATCAGGCGCAAGCAGAGAATGCATTGCGGCATGGTCCACGTGATATCATAGTCATCGGTGGACGAAAACAGGTAACCACCCAACAGATACACCGCATTGAGGACCCAGACGCCGGCTACACCGTACTGCCGGGGAAGCTTCTGCTTATCGACAAGATATAGCATTGTGTAGCTCGCAATAATGGTAAGAAGCGAATGGTAAATTTGGGCACCGTTGAAGAACAGAGCGAGAGCGAGACCGGACAGCAGAATGAACATGTTGCGCTCGCTGACAGCCGACGCCGAGACGGGACCCTGCGTTTGCCCGTACAAATGCTTGTAAGCGCGTGCAATCGGGTAGCCAAATAGGACGGTGAACAAAAGTCGCAATGTAGGCTCGGGTACGCCTGTTAGCCAAGCGAGTGGCCAGGTAAGAAACGGCATCGCAGCAATGGGTCAAACAAGGGAAGAGAAAGGGCCAGGTTGCTTGGGTAAACTTTTTTGTCTTTTTTTTTTTCACGGATTTCACGGTCAGCCCCGCGCTACATGGCAACCAGCACGACAGACATTGGGGTCTCACGTGCATATACAGGTCTATCATGAATAAAGATGCCTACCTAGTCCACACACATACTGACCCATGTTAAGAATGAATTCGGTGCAGTGTATTGATGATTATGGTTTTTACTAAATATGTATATCTTTATCACAAGTATTTACAAGAAGAAATGGCGCACTTCGGACTGACTGAACGACGCGCCACAGGTGGGGCACCGACGCTGACGCGAGGAGAGACAGGCGTCAATGCATTCTTCACAAAACGTATGCATGCACCGTGCCAATAGTCGTCGTCGAAAATTATTCTTACATGCGCTGCATTTAAGCAAAGCCTAATAAAAAAGCGGTAAAAGGAAAGCACCGTTAATGCAACATAAAAGCAAAAAATAAAATAAAAAGATGACAAGGACTTACGCGGAGATCCTCACACTCCTTCTTGAGTTCATCTTCCGCAGGATTCTCGCCTTGAGACAGCATATCCCACTTGCGTTTCATGCCATCATACTCCTCCTCTACTTTCCGCCGCAGGTGCTTTTCCTCATCGAGAAGTTTACTTTTATCTTTGGCCATGTTCCGCAACTGGACAAAATCACTTAGTTATCTCAAACAGTCGTCATCTTTTGCTTACCTCGGCGATATACGTTTCACTATGCTCCAGATTCACGCGAAGCTCGCTGCACTGGTATTGCAAATCTTCCACGCTAAACCGCAGATTCTCAATCGACCGTGACGTCTGCCACATCTTGGCCTCTTTTTCCTCGACCTGCTCCTCAAGGGATTTGCTACGCTCTTCCAGCTGGCGAATGTGCTCCAGCTGCTGCTCACTTGTTCGTCGATACGCAGCCACATTCGCCGCCTCTTTTTCTCTGACTGCGATGAGACTGGCAAAGGTGTTGGTATATTTGTTCATCTCGCCTTGGATATGCGCCTCGTGCTTGTGCTTATAGGATGGATCAAAGACCTTGGAACTCTGCTGTTCTTCGAGTTTGCCGTACATGTCGGCTGCGTGATCAATCTGGGTATGGAGCAGACTCTCAAACTTTTCGTAGAAGTCGATCATGAGCTGCATCTTGTCCAATTCGGCTGTGCGATGATCCAGCTCCTCCATAATGACACGAATATTCTTGTCTGACTGTTTCGCGTCGGTCCAATGATTCAATTGCTGCTGTATCGTCTGTATCCGGGCTTCAAGCGCTTTTCGTGGTGCTTCCAAGCTTTCGGCGGACAAGGGCGTTTGGCATTCTCCCAAGTATTTGATTTTTGTTTGCGTATCGCTTCAATGCAAGTCAGTATTGACATTCACACAAGGTGGATAACAACAGTTAGAGATACTCACTTGATCTTCTTTTGCAGATCCGTGATTTCTTTGATGTGATCAGGATCTGTCACGCTTTGTCCAGGGCGCGTCTCTTCTCGAAGTGCCTTCAGCTGCTCCTGCAAGACGGCCGCTTTCGCCTAAGCATGTTTGTGAGGATCTTGGAACAGAATCGGTTACCTGAATTTACCTTTTCCTCCTCGAGGGAGGCGGATACAGCATCCTGTGTTTGCTTCCCGCGTGCCTCTTTGGCGCGAAAGCCGTCCAGCGTCGCCTCAAGCTCTCCACGTCCCTTTTCAATGCGTAGAATATCGCCGTCGATTTTCCGCATGGCTGCCTCCATCACATGCGTTCGATTGGCCTTCTCCGCCTTAATTTCGTCCTCGAGCCGACTGCGTTCGGCAGTCAAATCATCCAAAGTATGCTCCAGCTGTTCCTTCCAATCTTCCAGATGATGTGCTCTCGATTTATAATGGTCAAGCGAAATCTGGAGCGTTTTGAAATACTCGCTCTCTTCAAGACGCTCATCTGACAAAGTCGCAATGGTTTGGCGCAGTTGATCGTAGTTCTCCTTGAGACTTTCACGCTCCCGTTTCAGTTCATCCAGTTCCTTTAAGCGGGCGTCCATAATCAATTGGTGCTCGACCAACTGGAGCTTAGCAGCTTGATCGGCCATCGAGTCCTATCTGGGAGTGAGATGTCATGCCGTAGATTATACGCATACGCGTACCTCATTAGCAGCTGCCTCGCCTGCACGACCCGCTTGGCCGCCTGACGCCGGCGTGGATGCCCTCTCGTGATCCGGCTTGGGTCCTGCCACGCCGCTCTCGGTCAGGGCCGCCACAACCGCGCTGTTTTCTCGGTCGTAGCGTCGTTCTGTCTGTCGCAAATTTTCGATGCATTGGTCAAGAGCGTCTTGAGCCTCTTCGAGTTTTTCATGAGCAGCTCTGACGTCGTCGGTGGCTCGTGTTGTATTGTCTGTGAGAGTGGCGATATGCTGTTGCAGTTCTCCTATGACACGCTGGCTGCTTTCGTACGCGCTTTTAAGGTCGTTAATCTCGCGGCGTACCCAGTCGGTCACAATCGCCTTTTTTTCTGCCATATCTAGTAACAGATTTAAAAGCAGTTCATGCCTGCTATATTTCGTTTACCTTGCTTTTGATCGTATTCAGATTGTAGGCGCTTTGCTCCCACTTGCCATTCTTGCACCACATCAAGCAGACGCGTCCCGGCCGCAAGCATCGCGGCCTCTGTCGACTCTAATTCTCGAACCGCGTCCGACTTGATATCTTCCGGTGGCAGATCTGCATGCGAGTAGAAGAAATATATGAACAGCAGAAAAAAAAGAGTGTCAGTCAAGCATACCGTAGGTGAAAGAAAACTGTGATCCAGACATAACTTTGGCAGCGATGTGTAATTGATGTTGCATCTATATTTCTCCCCGTTTAGCAGAATGGCGCAAGAGCGTTAAAAAGTCATACCAAGGTCCAATGGATCCGTAGAGCAGAACGTTTGCTGTCGGCTTCATTCCGTTTACTGTCCAGCGTTTCTGCTCTGTCCTCCAAAGCATTGACATTATCCTGTTCATTCAACATTTAATAACCTTGCCTTCAAAGGGTATGTATTCAATATACCTTAGCCAGACGCATGCGCTTCAAAATGACGTCTTTAGACGCACGTTCCTTTTGATCGAGGCATCAGTCAAATTGTACCATTGTGGCATGCACATATCCACGTACCAATTCCTCTGCTTCGGCATTCGTAGCTCGTGGTGAATCTACTGCCATGGCTGTAGTTTCAATCACAGAAGTAGTAGTAACAGCAGCTGGTGGAGGTAATGCTGTTGTAATGGGGTTGGCAAGACTGGCAGTAGCGGTAGTAGTAGAAGGAGCGGTTGTAGTAGCGCTTGACATGTGCATGGCAGCAACGTTGCCACTGCTAGTACTAGTAAATCGTTTCTTGAGGGGTGGTCTAGACGGCGCGGGCAAATCACCCGGGCCAGTGTCACCGTTTGCTGCTGTCAAGCGACGTCTTTTGTCAGGCTGCGGAGGAGATCCAGACATGACAAAGTAAAGCAGGAAAGACGACAGACAAAAAGAGGAAACAGAAAATGGGACAACACACGCAAATTCCGTGCTTCGACAGATTCAAACCCCATTGGCTCTCGTTTCAATAATTGTTTAGATGTATAGCATATTGATATTCCTTTAGTTCTGTATATACACTGGTACGCCATATACCACAGCAGCTGCGCCGATCAAATAGCGTAGTCTACGACATGCGTTTCGTGCAGCTGCCACCGCTTCCACAAGGGACGTGCTCGTCTGGCCGTCCTTGAGGAGACCCCACCCATTCAGCATTTCTTGGGCCAGGCTATCGATACTGACGTCTGTCACGTCCCACAAATTGGCTACTACCGCCGGGCTGCCATTCATCAAGTAGTCGATCGCGGGACCGGTCGGGTCGAACTCGCCTTGGCTTTTTAATTTGCCACTACTGCAGCCCATCAGGATCGCCACCGGGCCTTGCTCCAACGCACGGACGCGTTGGGATCGTATCAGTCCTTGACCCGCGCTATGTCCAAAGTACCTATATGAACAGGTCAGAAAATAACAACGCAATCAGTAGACATGTCTTCACTCACATGTACAGATCGTGCTTGGCAAGGCCTATCTGAAGCTCAGCTTCTGTGGGCTTGGTATTAACCATACCTTGCCAGCCTTCCTTACTAAAACCAGATGTCAGTCATATAGACAAATGGATCCACTCGAGTTTACCTTTTGAAACTGGCTTCAAACTTGGCCTGAGTGGCAGAGAGGTCACCGCCTGGGTTGAGGACGTAATAGGTACTTTTCCGATCAATGCTGATATCCCGCCATTTCTGAATGTCGTAGTGTTCTGCACCATGGCTTGCTTGGGAGTAGAGGATACGGTCGCGGAGGAGAGACAGACTCGGCAGCCGTGACACCGCTTGAGAGCGGAGGATTTTCATACTCTCAAGCGGAAAAACTTGCATGTGCTTGTCTGGTATGAAAATGACATGGTCACCCGGCAAGCGGTCCATCGTCTGAACGCCAGCCTTTTTGGATGCTTCATGGTACCTCTTGATGGCCACAGACAGTTTGCTTTTAAGCTGGAAAAGAGAGACATGGATTAATTACAAATGTCATGGCTTCACCTGAAACTTACTTCTACCATAGCGTTTGAGCCTGCTGCTAAATCACAGTCGGGATAGTTTGTAGAGAGCAACCAGATCACATCCTCAATATCATCCTCATTGTGGTGGTATCCCAACTGAAGTATGACACGGCAGAGCGTCAGGCTGATTGTGCCAGCGTCCTCGTCGGTGCTGCTGGACCCGAGTGTCTTTTGAAGCAGCGCCCTGACATCCTGTTGGAACTGACGCAACTCGAATGCGTGTTCGTAAGATCGGCCACATAGGATAGCCTGGTTTCCATAAAATGAGAGCCTTGTACCCTATAGTTTCCATGATATTACCTTCCAGCCTCCAAACCAGTCATCCTGGATACGATACAGAAGGGCTCGCAGTCGCTGATCAAGGCGATGTCGCTTCTCCCACCATCCTTTGACATCATTGGCGCGTGAATACTGCTCGCCTTGCTGGATCGTCTCATCACTCGAGCGGATGATGTCCTGAAATTCGGCGAGTGCATCTGAATAGGATTGTATTTGTTTGCCCATTTTTTGGTTGCGGGTGCGATGCAAGGGCAGCTTGAGGATCAGGGGCGCCTCACCTGCGCGCATACGGTTGACATAGAGGTGTCCATTTCGGGTATCCATAGCAATAGAGCACACTGTCCAGTTTTCGGGTATAATGTCAATGTACTTGCTTTGGAACTCGGTCTCAGTGAGCTGCGACTCAGTGCTGTACAGGTCATGGAGCGTTTTCCAGAACGGTTCGAGCCAGGCGCGTGTTCGACTGAGGAGGTGCAGAGGTTTTGCGTCAATATCCATCGCGTCGGCTTTGGATGCATTTGGTGGGGGCCATTGATGTTCATCGATGGATTTAAGCGACAGCGGGTTCAATTTGGACGCGAGACAAGCTCGCATTTCCCGCCGGGTCGTTATGCCTTTTGCCATTTCTACATGCAATATTATTAGTAAAACAGTGAATGCTGTGCTAGATGGAAATTTACCAAAGTAGTAGGAGCTCACGACGGGATGGTTATCCAACGCCGAGGAACGCAAGAGATTATTTATCACGACCGACATATAGCCAGCGCTGGTATAGGACTCGCTTAATGTGCTCACTCTGGCTTTCGCTGCGATTGTGCTGCGGCGTTCCCACACGTACTCCAGGACCCGGTCGAGTCGTTCACCGAGAGGGCGAAGGTCGGCTGATAGGGAGCTTTTCTGATGCGGTCGGTTTGCTGGCCGGGTCTTCATGGAAGGCAACATCAATGCTGGATAAAAACCATTGTCAGTGTGCTTCGCAGATCATACTAATATAAGCTACCTTCGTCGCATAGTTCTTTCCGTCTCCGTTTCGCCAGCTCTCGTTGTACTTGGCGAAGCTTCAAATAGACGATACAGGCCTGGATCTCAACCTGCAGACGTACAGTTGTGAATACAGGCACTACCATATCACCTGCGTGTTTACCTCATCCCCTGCGATGCTGCCAGTCGCGCGCAGCTTTTGCAAAAGCTCTAGTCCAGATGAAGGCGAGCCCAAGGCATCCTTCGCCAGCGCTGCATAACGCTAAGTAATAAGGACACGAAATTACAATCACTTACCGATGCGAATAGTATTCGTAGCTTGCATGCATAGGAGAGGAGCGCAATTATAGAGCCGTTCATCTACAGAGTAACGTCAGTGTGCGTGGTTCAACGGGATGGTTTAGACGTACCACGCTGCTCGGCATCCATGTTGCGGACTAATTTGGCCAGCGAAGCATCAACGGTATCTTCCTCGCCCGAACTAGATGACACATGTTAAAGCTGCTCCAACGATTGGAAAATGAGCGTACCAGTCAAGTGGGTGTTCGACCGTGTTGATGCGTCTCTGGGCTTGCAGCGCGCTGAAATACTGATCCGCCATCTTGAATGAGCGTAACGCATCTTCAGTGCAATTTTGAGCCATGTCCACGTCGCCAACAGCCATCTTCCAAAGCGCCTTCTCGAGTGTATAGAGCGATCCCTGCAATTATCCGGTCAGTTAGACCTCTTGTTTCGGTAGATTCTTACCTCAGTCGGCTCCAATGCAACCGCTGCCAGTATCTTGTTTTTGCTCTCTTCCATCTCGCCTTTTCGTAAATGGTAGTCGCTCAAACCCACGAGGAATAACAGAAGCATGAGACCTGTTTCCATGTCTTCATTTAGCTCGCGGCCCTTTTGGAGGTAATACTCTGCGTCACGCCAGGAGCCCTCTGTCATGTGCAGTTGCGCAAGATGTCGCAAAGAATGACTGATTCTCTGTGAAGACGTGTCAGTCTCTCTGTAGCCATTTTTTATGGTTTTTCTCCCCTAACATACCCATGCCACCGTCCAACGAGATTCTTTGAAGGTTACACCAGATGCCAGAGTATGGTCGCTCTCCTTGAGGCGTGTTTCTGTGCTCGGCTGCTCGTTTGTAAAAGGGTTTTCTACTATCGTGTTCGTAAGGGTTTCATCTCGTTCTTGTAGCTTTTTGTCGATAGCAAGGCGACAAAAGGTCAGGAGGCGGTTAGCTGCAGCGCCGTCTTGGATCGCGGCCTCGAGAGAATGCTATCTCAGATCAGATTTTGCCTCTATTGAGTCCTTTGCTTTGACTTACTTTCTTCAAGGACAGCATGGACCGGACCAGATAAGCATCGGCTAGAATCATCCGGTGTGACATGCTCAGGCTAGGCGGCCCGTGGCGATGCATCCCTAACAACTGCTCGGCTTTGCTTCGCGTGATAGATTCCCAAGCCTTCTGTGCTGTGTTGAAAGCTAGCTCGCTAACACAAAAATAGGTCAGTGCTATCGTCATCTTTCATCCCTTTTTTCCTACCTCTTTTCCACGTTGCCGATGCGAGTGAGATGTAGTGAGTAGTACAGGTAATAAGTAACCCTGGCTTCATTGCTACAGGCTTTGGCTTCCAAAGCCCGGCGAGCATCGCTGAATTCAAGTGCAGCGCGTCCCGCATATCCGAGGTCGCTGTACAGGCGGCCAATGCGGCTGCTAAGGGTGATAGAAGCTATGAAATATCGTCTTAGACCAGCTCATTGTCATGTTGCAACCTCGTCGTACCAGAGATATAGTCATCGGGAGCTTTCCGTAAGCCGTTGTTGAGCTTAAGCATCAAACGTAAGACGCAGATCTCATAGATGAGTTGACGATTGGCAGCAAAATAATCCGAGAGCATGGCTAGAAAGGGGTCAATATGACAGCAGGGCGATTTGTTCTATCGTCGCTTACAGAGATGAAAATATAATGTGTCGGGTCCATCGATCGTTTCTCGATATTTTTTCAGGACAGGTTTTGGCGTTGGACCTGAATGAAATAGGCAACTTAGGGGAATAGCAATGACAAAACGGCCCGCTTACCTGAATAAATAGGTTCGACATCCTTGAGTAGCATGGCCCAGTGGTGGAATGCGGTCTTGAAATCTCGCGACGATCCTGGTACCTTCAAGGGTTTGCACAAACTTTCCCAAGACGAACACAGGGCGAGGTAATTACGCCGATAGGGCAGCAAGGCGCCATCATGCCCAAATTCCTGCTCCATAGGTTAGTACACATTTGTAATGAAACTGGCTTACATACCGTGGCTCCCAATAGGTTCTGCACTTCCTCGATATGAGACATCATGGAAGCTGGTGAGAAGCCTTGTGATAGCTCGATGCGAATGAGTTCAAGCAGCGTACTAGCAGATAAAAATGAATGAATGACATTAGCCGACGAAGGGAAAACGGTTTGTTTTACTTTACCGTGCTCGTCGCACCGGGAAATGCCTTTGGGTGTAGAAAGATAAGAGTGTGTCGAGCAGGATGTTTTGATACACTGAACAGTCGCGTCTCGCCGAGAGTGAGGTGAGTATTTTGAGTTCATACTCGTGTATAAGGCATCGCTTAGCCCCACTCAGATGCGACAAATCCATTGCGCCGCTGGCAAAGTGCCCTTCCTCGTCCTCGTTGTCGATAAAATTGACTCTCATGAAACGTTCCATCAGCTTGGGTATGATCGGGTTTGCTTCAGCTAGGCTAGCGGCGGAGAGGGTGTCCAAGTCCTTGACAAACGCATCGATGCTCGATCTGGGCAGTCGCCGGAGAGCGAGACGAAAGGCCTTGACGGATACATCAGACATTTTGGCTTTTTGACAGCACACACCCCATGATTCGTAGCGCTTGGATAAATGAAGCCGCGCGTTATCTGACTGAAGGGTAGCCTTGTCATGTTCGAGAAGGGTGCAACATTTGCGCAAAGGGTAGACTGCGTCACCGTACAGGTTCTCGTTGAAAAGGGAGACGCCGATCATTTGAAAGGCATCGGCAATGTAGCGGTTGCCTCCGGTATAATCCACTTTTGTCGACAGTCTTTCAGCTTCGGTGAGGTAGTCTTGTGCCTCTTGATGCGTCCGGCGGACCTTGGGCCGGAATACGAGTTTCGCCTGAAGGATAGCCATACTGATATACGCCAGCATGACTTCAGCAAGCGTCTGTTTTCGTCGCGATTCGGTCATGGGCGTCTTTTTTCCCGTATCGAGCACATTAGTAACCACACAAAGCAATTCATCATAGTGAGCATACCTTTTTCTGCATTGAGGTGAGGCTCAGAGTAAGTAGCTCCATGCATAACTTTATCGCTGGAGCAAGCTGAGCTGCAATCTCATCCGTCACCTCGAGATCACCGGGACTTTCGTCCTTGGATTGCCGTCTGAGGGTACCGGAGTCATACTTGCAGATCAAGTTCCATAGATTTCGCGCGCTTTCTTGAAATCGACTGATGCTTTTGCATAAAGCATTGGATGCGTAAAGCTGGGATGATCCACAGTCAGGACGGGTCTCTGCGACGTGTTTGGCAAGTTTCAGGTGTTCGTTGAGATCCTCGAGTATAGATGTCATGTCGAGTTCTGCACCGAATTAGCATAAAGACTCAAGACAAAAGCGAGAGCTGCTCACCTGTATCCACGGCCGAGACCTGAGAAAAGTGCGCAGAGACCATAGCCAACTTGGCATTCGCAATATATGCAGCCTGATAGTAGCTACATTGGTCCGGTTCCTGTAGGAGTGGACGAAGCGGACGTAGGACATGTTTATATGCTGTGAATTGGCCATAAGAGCTGCCAGCCTATCAAAGACATGAGAATAAGGAAGTATGACCAATATGTGCTTACCTTTCGCGCGGCGTATGCAGTGTACTCGCATAATAAACAGTATGCTTCCAGTTCGTTTTGATCCTTCGCATCGGCCTCGACGGTTTCCAATAGCTCGTTGCACGTCTTGTGTATAAATTTGTATTCGACTGTAGATCGTTTAGATGCATGCCATTAATATATGTGTACACTTACTTGAGCCACTCGTTTTCTCATATTGACCACTAATGTGAACGAGACGATGACAGAAATCTTTTACGCTGCTGTTTGGCAGGTGCCTGGATGCTTTGAGGGCAAAGATTTGAAGCACAAAGGAAAGGAAATGGGATCCAGCTAATACACGACGTGAGTCATTCATAAGTACCAGACCAGAAGAGCTTACCGGACGCGGCTTTGTTGGAAGACCTTGTAAACTGACGGTACAGCAGATCATACTGCGCTCGGGCTTCTTTTTCGTCGATCGTATTGAGATGGTCGCACCAGTCGATAAAATTACCTGGCTTATCGAATAACCGCGGCAGATGCTAATTTGATGCGTGAGTATATTTTCTCCGTATCGATGAAACAATGTACCTTGAGCAATGCGCCTCTGTTGATAGCGGACCAGGAACGAAGCAGATTCATCTGATAGGAGAGCACGAGGAGAATCATGGATCGATCAACGATGGTTGTATCCAATGGGAAGATAAAGAGATCGCCGTACTTTCGAATCGTGTCGTCTTCCCATTGTGTCTGCTGGGCTGGCAGGTTGATGATATCCATTGCTCGTAAGGAAGCAGTGGGACTGCCCATAGGCGCGGGCGGTTCGTTACCTCCTCTATGGTTCTGGGTCTCGCGTAAGGGACTTTTGTTGCTCGTGTGCCGTTCGGGTGACTTTTCAATCAGCAGATTCGGTCTTTTGCTGACAGGGGGCGTCGGTCTCAGCTCAATGTTGGCGACTCGTGCTAGGCACACGCGTTGTTTCTGTATTTCTTGCAAGGCACGCGCGTGCTAATCGTAGTGCCAATTATTGTTAATCATTGTGTTTCATTGAATGAATTACAAACGCACCTCTTCAAGATCGACAATTTTGCAAATCATGTTGGAAGTGAGCTTCTCAATGTCCAAAGGACGCAGATGGCTGCAAGTCTTCATATGCCTCAGAGCGGCAATTGCACAAGTACTGGTATCGACAAGACATTGCACAACATTTGAGTAATTGTGGGAATCAGTGCGCGTCATTTTGAGGTGTTTCATGGTTTCAGTATTTTGTTGCAAGATCTTTATGGCGAGAGGGCTGAGACGATTCGTCATGGCTTGAAATTGGGCCTGGGTAGGTTGGCGTTTGGTTGGACCTGAAGCTGACAATTGGGGCTGGAAGGGCTCCAGGAGGGTCTGTCGAACCGTCTCAACAAGCGCATCATCGCACTTGCTGACGTCCCTTAACTGATCCAGCAAGGCCGAGCCTGTTGTCATCAAGTGGTAAAGTCCAGCGGAGGGAGTGTTGTAGTAAAGTATAAAGAGAGAGAAAAAAAAAAAAAGGCAGGCGGATATGCGGGCCAGGAAAGGAGGAAAAAAATACATGGTGTTACGCGCGCGGACTCAACGCGTGAACGCGAAACCATTTCCTAATTCGGATGTGCAACGTCAACTAATTTTATTGTTCTCTGCATATAGCGATCTGGTTTGTCTGTGCTCACGAAATATAAGATCATGCTTTTACATGTAATTATTGGAGCTGGAATGGGTAGTTGACTGCCGCGTTCATGCATCTATATGTTTCACGCGATACATGTTGAATATGTTTCTGTGATCAGTAAAACCCGTCCTTTTTCAGTAACATCATATGCAGTAGTATGTAAATAAGCCCCGGATATTCGATTTTTATGTCTTTAGGGTATGAATTCATGTAGCAAAGTACTTGCATCACGCCCAAAAGAGCAGCATAAGGTTAATGAATGGAAAATAACATTGAAGCTTCGTCATTAATACATAGAGTACATCCAGTCATAATTTATTCAGGCTAGCCTGATATGCTCTGACGTATTGCTTTCCGAAGGTCGGTGCCAAGGGAGCTGTCAGTTTTCCTGCCTATGCGAGGCATCAGCTCTAATAATAACAGGAAGTTCTCGGGTCAGTGCCTATCGTAAATACTCATAATCGATATTAATGTACCTGTAACGCACTCCGCATGGCCCAGTTTCTTATAGAGCCGCATCTGTATCCGGCTATCATGCTTTGGAAGTAGATCGACGAGCGTGGTATACATTGACACAGACTGGGCGACGGGTACGACAGTGTCCTTCTCGCCGTGAATAAATAGGATTTTAGGCATTGATTCAGGTGCACTCGAAATCGAATCGGCATGCTGCTGCACGATATCAATGGGCGAGTTCTTTCCAAAATTCTCTATAGTTTTGCCCATCGCCCTTGCCATGGCCGAAATCTGCTCGACACCTCGCTTCGTTTCATGTTGGAGATGCACTTCGATGGAGTAAACGCCGGCGAGTCTAGTGGATAGATTCGTTAAAGATGACTGTTATGTTTTGATGTGATTAACGTACAAAATAAGTCCATGAATACGGGGGAGAATAGGCGATCCACCGTTAGGACTGGTGCTACTATGTTTCTTCTGCTGATCTCGCGTTGATTGCTGAATTGCATTGCTGAGAGTAACGTAAGAGGCAAGGTGAGCACCAGCGCTATGACCCTGCATTCAATTGTTTTTAAGAAGTCAATAACGAATGCTTCGTATCATGTTTCAAAGGTTACCATAACATGGATGGCGTTCTTATCACCGCGGATATCATCAGCATTGTCATAGGCCCAGCGGATGGCACGACGTACGTCGTCGTACATGGCATCAGCTTTGACGTAGGGATACTTGCGATAGTCAGGGACAACAACGACATAGCCCATCTCGCGCAAGGTGTTGGCATAAGGCGTATAGATGTATTTTGAGCCGCTCGACCAGGAGCCTCCGTAGATATACACCACAATGGGAGCGTTCGTTGTTTCATCGGGAAGATAGACATCGAGTTTACAGGATGGGTGTGCGCTCGAATATTGAATATCACGTCTATGCCGGCCGTCAGTACTGCGTGATGATCCGATGTTGAGTACGAATACCTTACAATTTGGCGGAACGTGTCTTTGACGAGGAAATAGCGCCAATATAAAAAGCGAGCCACAATGGGCAACTCGGTGATCCAGCCAAGCAAGGCAGACCAAAAGGCCAGATTCACCTTGATAACGCGTACCGGACTATAGGGAACGGTGAACTTGGAATCACTCTGTGCGCTTTGGAGGTACAGCGCCCAGGCAATGACATAAGACGTGACTAAACAACTGATTTAAGATGCGTTGCAGGTAATAGAATGAGGTATGCCTTTTACCAATAGTGAGGATCAAGAGGGGCATCGAGAGAAACAGAAACAAGATAATAAGCGGGAGACAAAAGAGTGAAATGGACACATAAACAGTGCGCGTTTGCAACCAAGAAGCCATGGCTTGCCTTGGTTTTGTCTTCCTTTACACTAAATGCGTAACAACCAAGGATAAAAATTCTACGCAGGCAAATGTGGGTATTTTTGTCACCTTTTTGTTAATTTTTCCCCACTTTTGCTCTTTACTGTGCCCTTAGCCCTTTTCTTCGCGATAGTCTTGCACGCTTATTGGTGAAGCTTCAGCTGCTATGGCAATGGGAATGGCGGATGGTACAAACGTATTACTGTAAAATTGAAACTTACGGTACGTAAAGACGCCTGTCTGCCGGGCAATAGTGCGTTCACGTCCCGGTACTATTATGCGAAACGAGTCTATGGTGTAATAGACAGCTAATGCTATAAATGAAATGTATAGTACATAGTAACAAAAACTATACAAATATGCTCATGTGGATAAATAGCACAGACAATAGTTCTAGAAGTTACACCAGCCGCAAGTTCAAGCGCTGTTATCTGGAATCTGTGTATTAGCGCGAAAGAAGAAATGAACTTTCTGTTCAGCTTTGGCGCGAGGCGGGGATTTTTTTCACCTGATTTCGGTTCTCGCGTGTGACACTGCTGCTGGCCTTCATTCATTCTCTTTTCCCCTCTCTCTTACTCTTTCTCTTTTCCTCGTTCCACCATGTTTCCTCAAGGCTATTTTTACATTATTTCGAGGAAGAATGGCTATGCCCTTGATGTCTACGATGGACAGACCAAGGTATGTACCTGGACCGAGATCACGACTCCAAAGGCTTAGTATATGTTCTAGGCAGATGCCAATATAATCGTGTGGCCTCAAAAATTCCAAGATTCTGACAATCAGTAAGTAAATAATCCACCTGAAGACCATTGACTCACAGACCTTGAAGACTATGGACTTATGACCAGGGTCGTATTGTGAACAAGAAGTCTGGTCATGGTAAGTCTCTATTACTCGGATAAACGGACAGTCGTTCACTTTTGCGCGTCCGTTTTACTTTCTCCTACTTCTTGTCCAGTCCTCGATGTTCGATCCAGTGAGTATGCAGGTCTATAGTCCGTCCGTCTCAATATGCTTATATCTGTTTATTATATTACTAAAGGTGCTTTCAAGAAGGACAAGGCTGTCATCCAGAACAAGCGCAAGGACAAAAATCAGACGCAAGAGGTAAAGCATCTGATTTAGAGCAAGATGGGTCATGTCACATGGTATGATCTCATGCAGTGTATTCATAGTGGACATTTGACAACGGCTTCATTTGCTCCCAAGTCTACCAGACGATGGTGCTGGATATCAAGGTAATTCAAAAATCACATTATATAGTGTGGTCCCTTATAAAGGTCGACGGGATATGCGGTTTTTTTGATGGCAGGGAGACAGCGACGAAGGCGGTGCACAAGTGTTGCTCTACAAGCGCAAAGAAACGGACAATCTGAATCAGCAATGGTTTCTGGAGCCCTATCACACGTTCGAATCGTCACTGAACATGGCCGCTGATGCCGGACCGCTCCACAAAAAGGCCGATTTCGGGCAGCCTCGCCTTGGCTATGGTGCAGAAGTGGGAGTTCCACCTGAGCTCAAGAAGCTGCCGGCTGATATAAAAGTAGTCGGCGTTACCGGGGCAACAGCTACGCCGAGCGCGCCTTCCAACCAGCAATCGACGGACAGTCTGGGTACACCCGAAGGTTTGAATGCTGGTAATTATCCGGGAGGTTATCAGCAAGGGTCGGGCACACAAACAGGACCGGCAGGCCAGCCTGGTTATGCACCTTATTCGCCACAGCAGCAACAACAGCCAAGCCCGAGCGGCGCCTACCATGCGCCACCGCCACCGCTTCCGCAATCTCAGTATCCTCCCCAATATCAGCAGCCGCAGCATGTGTACGGGGGCCAAGCGAGCAACTATCCGCCTCCAGGAGGTGCTTACCCCGCCACATCGCAGTCGCCCCCACCTAGCAGCAATCCTGGTCCGGGTGGCTTCTATCCTCCTCCTTCGAGCCCTCCTCAGCACGGTGGTGGTTACCCGCCCCAGAACATGCCGCTGCCTGGCCAGGGATACCCTCAACCTGGCAGTGGATACCCGCCGCAACAAAACCCGGGTTACCCGCCTTACTCTCCTCAGTAATTGTATAACATATAACCCAATGAATGAATTCAATCAGTCAATACATACATAGGCTATGGTAGCTTAATAACTATGAGGAAATAGCAGGACGGATCATAAAATACCGTGAATTGGGGGCAAGGTGCTGGGAATTGAGTCGGCGTTTCTTCTTCCTTCTTCCTTCCTTTTCGACACCAGAAACGGAAGATGTCGAGCAACGACCCATCGCGAAAACGCACTCGGTGGGAATCCGATGAAGAGGAACAAGAACAAGATACCAGAAGCAGACTCAAAGAAAAGACACAAAGGGCCAAGTCCAATGTGAGCACCCATTTAACTGGTCGCACTAGTATTTCTCCTGGCGCTCCTAATACTGCTGGCGTTTCCGCTGCTCGCACACCACCACCACCGCCAGCAGCAGCAGCAGCAATCGCAATTGCACAAGCAAAAGCAAAAGCAGCAGCAGCAGTAGCAAGCAAAAAGATAGCCTCTTCGGTAGAAGGATCGACAGGAACTACCTATTTGACGCGATGCCGGCATAGCAGTTGTTACGAGAAACTCAACAGGATCGAAGAAGGCTCATATGGTATTGTCTACCGTGCACGGGATCGCGAGACGGGCGATATTGTCGCGCTGAAGAAACTTAAGCTCGAGAAGGAAAAGAGCGGGTTTCCTGTGACATCTTTACGCGAGATTTACACTCTTTTGAACGCCAAGCATCCCAACATCGTCAATGTCAGGGAGATTGTGATGCATAGACTTGACCAAGTGTTTATTGTCATGGACTTTATCGAACACGACCTCAAGACCCTCATGACTGAAATGCGCACGCCGTTTTTGCAATCCGAAGTCAAGACTCTCATGCTCCAGCTTTTATCGGCCGTGAAACTCTTGCACGACAATTGGATTGTCCACCGTGACTTGAAGACAAGCAACCTCCTCCTGAATAACCGGGGTGAAATCAAAGTCGCCGATTTTGGTCTCGCACGCAAGTTTGGCAGCCCTCTCGGACGCATGACTCAGCTTGTTGTCACTCTTTGGTACAGGTATATCGAGAAAAATTGAATTAGATAATCAAAAAGTCATTTTACCAAGTTCTTTTATTCCTATGCATTAGAGCGCCTGAGCTGCTCCTGGGTGCGAAAGAATATACCACAGCCATCGATATGTGGTCCATTGGCTGCATCTTTGCCGAACTCATCAACAACGAACCTCTTTTGCCTGGACGTAGCGAGATTGATCAAATCGACAAGGTAACCTCAATAATTACCGTCTAATAATCGGGCGCTCTTCTCATTTTCTTATTTCGTTTTATTGATACAAAGATCGTGAAGTTACTGGGAAACCCTACGGAAGAGATATGGCCTGGATTTTCAGAACTTCCTCACGCGAAAAATATTGGTAAAAAGCAAGAGTACGTGTTCCCTCTGTCAATTTTTCATTTGGCTCATATCTTTGATCATTTTATAGCTACAGCACACTTCGAAGTCGTTTCACGTACCTGACGGAAGCTGGCATGGATCTCCTGTCTCGCATGTTGACTTATAATCCGGCAGAACGGATTACAGCCGAAGACGCCTTGAATCATCCCTATTTCAGGTAAAAGGAACACAAGAAAAGAAAAAAAAGAATGCCACCCAAAAAAAGGAACAAAAGAAAAGCTGAATGTGTATCACCAGCGAGAGCCCACCACCCAAGGATCCCGCGCTTTTCCCCACATGGCCCTCAAAAGGATCAGGAGAAAGGCACGTATTTAAATGAAAAAGCGTATGTATGATGTTATATAGTGCTAAACAATAGCATAGGAAGAAATCATTTAGTCCATCCGCACCCCAGGCAGCGCATGCGGCACTCGACGAACAGGACGAAGGACTGGCAGGCACGCTTTTTGCAGGACAAGCAGACACGGCTGGTTTCCGTTTGAAACTAGGATAAAGAAAACCTACATGCACCATGCAGAAACTATTATAGCAATATTGTAGAATGAATAAAAAGAAAGATGAAAGAAGCCAAAGGAAGGGAAATAAAAAAAAGGAAAGGAAAAAGAAAAGGGAAAAAAAAAAAGAAAAAAAAAAGTATAATTTTTTTTTTTTTTTTACATTGTGCACATATCTTTCTGGGAATGCTGTTGAGTGTCATGGAAGAGAAGAATGCGGTCCATTTGCAGCAAAGTGAAAAGTGGAAACCTCTTCTAAAGGAGAAGGAGAGTTTACCTGTTCCACCAACGACAGCAACATTGCGGATCGATCGGGGCGTTTATGACAATCCGCTTCTGATTGAGAACGAGCACGAGTCTTTGCTGGAACTTCTCGACGTGGTGTATCCTCCGCTGGCTTGCAACGAGTGCGACTCGGTATACAACGATAAAAACGAAACGAATCAGCATTTCCAACAGAGACACGGTCGTCGACGGTTCAAGTGCCTCCATCCTCATTGCACTTTGGCGTTTGTGTCTCGAGGAGCGCTTCGGCTGCATCTCAGTCAGTCTCACCTTGTCCGTTCTATCCCACCAAAGACACCCATCATATCCCAGCCTTCTTCTTCTATCTACTCCGCGTATTCTGCGGTCTATTCTGATCTCGATCCTCGTTCCTCTGCTTCTCCCTCGCCTTCTCCCCTTCCCCTCCTCCTCTTTCTGTCTCTATTCCTCATAACCATCATAGCCACAGTCATAATTCCAACCATATTCATAATGCTCGGTATCGTCACCATCAGCACCAGCACCAGCACCACGACCATCATAGTCATCATCATCATCATAATCACCATAATAGTCATCAAAACCAAAATCATTATCCTTCTTCTCTCGCGACACAACAGCAACCTCGCTCCGGTTCTATATCTCCAACAGCCCCATCGAATCCCTTACCACGACTCGCGCCAGCAGGCCCTGTCGGCGTCTTGGTCTCTCATGATGCCTACAAAAGACGCCTCTCCGGACGAGCACCGCGTGGATCAAAGAAGATCATCCTTTCAGCCGAAACAGACGCGTTATTGAACAAGGTCTATCCGCCCCTCGAGTGCCCTGCCTGTCACCGTCTGTTTAAACGGAAAACAAACGTCATTACCCACTTGACCGACGATCATTACGGCCAGGAACCCTACCATTGTATATTTCCGCAATGCTCCCATCCGAAACTTTACGCTACCAGGGAAGGTCTTGTCTATCATATTCTGCGCGCACAT